>JAFJTR010000003.1:0-600000 GCA_022559985.1 Parastagonospora avenae f. sp. tritici 18332-5 | reverse complement strand
TGTGTCATGGAGTAAATGTCAACGAGCAGCTATGGACAAACCTAAATTATTCAGCACGCTCCAGAACCGGGGTCAAGAAAGAGCATGGTATAAGGAGCGATGTGACGGACAATCGTAGACCGAAATGGAGCCACGGGACGCCATTGCATTGTAGCGTACTCGATCGACAGATCGAAGCTACCGCTTGGCTGGTTAAACATGGCGCAGATGCCAGTATCGCCGATTCGAAGGGATGGAGTGCGAAGGACATGGCGAATACGATGGATGATTTGAGTATACTGGAAGCTCTTGCATCTTCAGTGGAAAGGGAATAATGGGGATTATGCGAGAGGCTTCGCGTCGTGACGTACACGATCGTTTGCTCACGTCTTTGCGAGGGAACCGTAGCACCAGAAGGGTCTTCCAGATAGCAGTGTGAGGGTATGTTTAACAAGAAATGCAACAAATTGATGTCAATATACATATCCCACCACCCTCGACCACCCCATCATAACGCACACCAAGAGCCCGCAGTCCAGTGGTAAGACGCCCTCGACAAAAACAGTACCACTGCGGCCAGCCCAAGTTAACCCCAAACCAGGTCGACCCCGGGCCATAGAGTCAGGAGCCCGACCGTCTTGAATTGTTCGCCTGAGTGAGGGCCGTGTTCCAATCACAGCGGGCTCATGTTTTTTTTCTTTGTTGTCTCGCTGGACAGTGGATGGCAATATCGAGCCGTACTGGTAGTCGTATCTGATATGAACAATGGTGAAAGAGCTAGTTGTATGCAAAAGCTCGTAGCCCAAGCTTGAACTCATTCCCATTCTAAGGCTCCCCATTTCGCAACGACGAGCAAATTCTCGTCCGTGGCTTCGCCGCCTTCCTAACGCAAATCAGTGGGCACCTAACGAATAAGTAAAAGTATCGGAGAAAGTGGCAGCTGCGGTACGGGATGTCCATAGAGCTCATATACTGGAGTAGAACTTACACAGTCCACTTCTTCCGCAACGCACGACCAAGCCTCACACATGGCTCATCCACTGTCCGGGTAAATATTCCTGCAACCCACACGACAACAACGACCATGATACAAAACGCCAGAAAGACGCCTATTTCGTAGCCTACAAGTGACTCGGAACCAGTGATCTTCCAGATCGTCTGCACTAGCGGCAAGCCAATCATATGATTCAACGGACCATGGACAATATATAACGGGAAAGAGATGTTGCCTAAATAAATAGCCCAGGGAGTTTCGAAGAGGCGGCGCAGTGACACACAGCCGGACAACGCGAGGATAAATAAGGCAGCGCCGATACGCTCTCCAGTCTCTCCTGGAGAGTCGATGAACCGCGGAGTGATCTTGTTCAGAGTGACGAAGCCCAGGGAGCGGTGGGAGTTGCGGGGCGGCCAAGAGAGGAGATGTAAGCCTGCGTAACACATTCCGAACCAAAACACACGAGACAGAAGTGGGCCGCCATCTTTCCTGGTACAGATGTTGGGATATCGCGCCACCGTCTCCGCCTGGATGAGTATGAACTCAGCAATGCCCATACCTGCATAAAAGAGAGCAATCGCACTATGGTTAACACAAATACAATATACCACAAGCATTACTGTGAGACTGATACGTATCCGAGGCTTGATTTTCGCAAAACCAAGTAGTGTAGCAAACAATATGATAGAGTTGCGAAATTGTATGGGAATCGTCCAGAGATGAACATCATATGCCGGCCGATTTGGAGCGAACGGATCCGCAAAAGTCCACATAGCCTGGAGCCAATCCTGAATCTGAGCACGATTTGAGGCGAAGACGGTATGCATCACTTCATTCGTGCCGCCGAAAGGCCAGTCGTTGCGCAGTGCGTGGGCATGGTTGAAGAAGCCGAGGAGTGTGGCGAGGAGGACACCAATTTGCACCACGAGGATAGGAAGGTACATGCGCAGCGCGCGTCGGAAGATGGACGAGAATAAGTTGTCAAAGCACTTTTCCCAGTCATGGCTACGTGCCAATTGGAGCGGCCTCAACGATAATGAGATGCCTGAGAGGACGTAGAACACCGACACCTGCGTCTGGCCATTGGGAATCAGGCGGAGAATGGGTAATTGGAATTCCCAGTCGTCGTCAACACCGCCGTTGCTGCCGTAGCCGTACCAGTATGCGTTGTGGAACATGTGTTGGAAATGGTATAGGAAGACGAGGAAGGCTGAGATGCCGCGGACGCCATCGAGCCATGCTGTGGGGCGTGGAGGTCTTGACAAAGGTGCTTTCGAGCAAGGATTCCGGGAGAAGGTTTTTGACGAGATTGGACAGTATTCATTCAGAATCCTACACAGAAACTTGTAGGGACCTTGTTGTTCGTCGAATTTCAAGGGGATCATCACGGGCTGGCGGGCCATGATCGTAGAGACGCCGAACTTCGTCTCGCATCGACCGAGGGCGCATGTAATGGTGTAAATAGTACATGTGGACATTCTCAACAAAACGTGGACATGAAAGGAATGCCACGTTAGTCCACAAGTTTTCCGGAATGCCAGAGTAAAACCACATGTCCGGCCAGTAAGAGCCCGAGATGCTTGGCGCATAGGTTTTCAGTATCTTCCTGTAACGAAGCTTTGGGACAGAAGAAGTTGAGGTAACTCTTATTGGCCATACCAGCTATCTGAGCATGGATGGATATGGCTAGAGTGTTGTTGGGAGAGGTGCTCGCCGCGAAGACAGCAGTCGTTCCGCCTTTGTGAGATCTTGGAAGGCCGATGTTCCTAAGATACGACAAGCAACCTCATCAACAGCTTGCTAATATAGGCCACCCCGGCCGGCCCTACACCTTGGAAGCGGTCGGTGGTGGATATGTTCCCCGCATGTTGTGTAACGACACCTTATCAGGCCGACCAGCTATCAAGCAACAAGATCATAGTCTGCGAAGACCCAAGTTCAGCATTCACGGGCGCGAGGAAACCCGTAGCCCTCACCCAGAGAGACCGCTCTATAACGACATGTCAACTATCAGTCTCATGTCGAAGGCCAAATTGCCGAGCCCGGCGGGAGAAATCTACAAACGCGAGGTTCGCTGCCCTTGCAGTACTTCTTGTGACGACACAGACACATACCTAGAGCACAAGCGACACTGCAAAATCCATACAGAGCTGCAAATCGCCACTTCAATCTCCAAGCGCAAGCCCAGCGAGACTGTTGCGAATAGGCCATATTCCGGATTCGCAATAACTACAATTGATTCTTCGATGGTGGTGGCTACTGAGAAAGACAAACAATGTCCCTGTGGCGAGCGCTTCACAAACGACATGCAACGGGACAGTCATCTGCGATATGCAAAAGCTCATCGTGGGAAGTCAGCATCTGTACCGAATACTAAAGCAGCGGCACCGCAAAAGCTGCCGCCTCCACCGGCTCGGAAAGAAACAACGGACGCTTCGCTGGCTGCGTCTTTTGCGGGCCTGAAATTGAAATCAGTCGAAGCTCAAGACAAGCCTTCGGTAGCCCAATTCACCTGTAAATGCGGCGACGGATTCACCAGTCAAGCGCACCTCATTCAGCACAGATACGATAAGGCACGATGTGCGGTACGGAAAGCGGGCGGGACCAAGAACAAAAAATCCAACACACCTCGGCCTCAGCATCAGAAAGACGAGTACTTGGACGAGGCCGCATTGTTTCAAAAGCGGCAATACTCAAGTGCGACATAGGAAATCGAAGGGACGAAAAAAAAGGATATAGTAGAATGAGAAATCGCCGTTCCATTTTTCTGCGCTAAAACAGTTACACATTAAAATATCAAGAATCCCCAAATCATTTCACAAGCTAGCTTCGTTAAATTCATCGCGTCCACGTTCCCGAAATGCGCACTGCCTGCTCGACAGACAGGCGCGAGCCCACATAGCTCAGTCTCCAATCGAGCGGCATGCGGCCCTGATTCGTCGTTCTGCGCGACGCATGGCCGACCACAATGTGCATGTCGAGGACATCCAGACCCGTCTTGTTAAGATAGGCTTCGTACTCGGCGCCGCATTTGTGGGATTGCTTCATCCAGGGCTCGATGACGGCTGAGGGGTACACGATGCGCAGCATGGGCTCGGCGCCGCGGAAGCGGTAGTACTGGCGGATGTCTTCGTGGGGGAACAGGTGGAGGTCGACGCGCTTCATGGGTCCGTTGGCGGCTGAGAGCCAGGGGCTGTTGGTGCCGGTGGTGGAGGGGAGGAGCTTGTTCAGCTGTACGACGATGGATTCTATGCTGTGGAAGACGACGCCTTCGGTAGATGCAAAGCGGCATCCAGCTTTGCGTGTACGCGCGAGGTAGCGGATGAGCGGTAGGATATCGATGGGCTGCATGTCGAAACACGCTGCGTCGATGTCGATGGCTACCTTTCCTCTCAAGGCGCCTATGTTGGTCAGGTGCGTTCGCTGGGTCCAGAGGTCGATTATGTATTCGGTTCGTGCCTCGTACAGGGGAAGGAACTCTGTGCGCAATTGCCTGCATACTTGGGTGAGGCTATAGAAGAGACGTTTTTGTGGGGGCGGCGGTGTAGTTTCGGATTGTGATAGTGCTGGGTCGTCGTGTCGGCACATTCTGATGGGCTTCTCTTCAACCATGTGTTTGTAGATGAGTTTTCGGACCTCTGCGCGTGTTAGCAAACTCTCAATCCAGGGGACGTATGTACACACCTGTAGGTAGATCTAGTAGCTGGGTTGACGCAGGCTGAGACACTGGCACGATAGTTTCTTCCACCACGGCTGGTGCGATGGCCGGGCTGGCTTCCTGTAGCTGAACAACAGGCTCGGTCTCGGACGATTGGGCGGTGGAGACGTCCGCGTTAACAGATGGAGGCTCTTCAGCGAGCTTTGTGGGCGTCTCTATGCGAGCAGTCACAGTTTCCTGAGCTTCCTGGGTTTCCTGAGCGAGTTGAGGCTTGACGACTGGTTCCTTCTCAAGAGGCGCGACCTCTACGACAGAGGCTTCGACATGGTCAAGACTCAGCTTGGCTGGCGCATTGCTTGAGGCTGGAGTGTCGATGGTGACAAGGAAGCGCTGCTCCACATGCTTGCCTATGCTGGTCTTGGCCTTGGTATTGGTGTCACTTGATTCACTGCGCTTGGTGCGAATACGAGGCTCTTCTGCGGGCGCATGCTGGATGCTATCGGCTGGCGTGGCTTCAACCGATGCGCGGCGGGTAGATGGACGGCTGTTGAACGGGGCTTTCGACTCTACAGATGTGGGCCGCGGGAGTTCCTCATCTTCTGGGACCGCATGTAATCTGGCGTCGCTGGAAGCTGCAGCTGCAGTGGTGGGGATGTCGAGTCCAGTGTTTTGTGTAACGGCAACCATGCGCGTCGCGTCTTCCCCAGATATCGATCCATTCCGCGTCTGTGGCCGCCTCGGTCGCCCGCAGTTGAACAAATCGGAAATCACGCCAGCAAACGCCATAATATGCGTGTCGTCGGCTTCACAGCGCAGAGGGTAGCGACATTTTCCTCGCTCTCCTGGTCCAACTTGATTTAAAATGAAGGTAGATCGCACCCCCGAACGGGCAGATGTCGGCGCCAATAAGCATCGCCCTAGTCCATAAGCGTGCGTTGGACGTTGGACCTCCGCATTTACTTTGACCATTGGAGTAAGTCTTGTATCAATCTAAAACTAAACGCACATCTGCTCGGTCTATACTTGCGAATCGTAATGCAATGCGTGCGCCTCGTAGGCCTCTGAGGTTCTTCACGAATGGTTAGCGAAAATGACGGCCAGACCCCGAGCCATACACGTCCTCCTGGCGAGCTGGCTCGGCACGAGGATGATGCTTGTGTTTGTGCACGTTGAAACGATGGTATCTGCACTATGACGGGTGTCTCTCGCTCGACCGAGTGTAGAGCTACGTGCTCAGCTTCGAATTGTCTACGGTGGGTCCAAGGGGTTTCTGTTTATCAGTGGATAGCGTTGAGGTAGCTCAGCTCGAGAACAGCATCGTGAGCTTTTGCACAGGTCGAATCGTCGCCAACTCGAGGTTATAGGAATCGTCGAGAGTGAGAGACGAGATGAACTTGGTTCAATTGAACCAAAATCTCATGGAATTAGTGATGTGGAAAGGAAGTGTGAGAGGTATAACATTGAGGTTTGAACACAGCCCTGTCCGCGCCTTCCTCCAACATCCTGATAACTGCGGGGAGGGAGACAAGAACCTCACAGCTCAAGTCAAGCTAAATGCAGCCTTTATCATGTTGTACAAGAACATTTGATCGTGTTACACATCAGCTCTAATATACACTACATGCACGACTGAGCATTAAGTCGGATCTCCAAAGACCTGTTGCTCGAATTGAGCATTGCTTTCCGTGCATCGCCCGCCTCTCAAGCTTGAAGAGGTGCAGCCTGTTTTGCAGCCTGTTTCGCAGCTCGGTTTGCAGCTTCTTCTGAAAGTGCTCGTAAGTAATCTTCGGAAGCAGATTGGACCCACGCGCCTTGGCCTCCCGAACCTCTCTCTCTGATCATCTTGTCCGCCTTGGCCATCGCAGTCTTGAGAAACTCTCTGCGGAAGTGATTTAACTCCTGGTTGGTTGCAGCATTTTCGGCCTCCTCGATCATCTTGGCGTAATGATTCTTGAGCTCTGACTGAGGAAGCTCTTTCCCACCATAGGCTTTTGCATATTGTGCCATGGTTATGGCATCTTCCTCGGCATTCTTGATGTCATCCTCCTCAGCATTGGCTTTATCTATCCATGCTTTGTGGCTGCCAGCCTCTTCAATCTCCTGCGGTTTCCGCTCGTTGGACAAAATCTTTCTAACCTTGTAATCACTGAGCTCTGAAGGGAGCTTGAGTCGTACCCTTGCCTCCGCAATTTCCTGCGGGCTGAACTGTTCATTCAGCTTCTGACCAAACTTCATCTGAAAACGAGTGAAAGCTTCCTTGTGCTCCTTGGCCCGTATGAACGTAAGTTTGATGCCCTCTGCTTCGCTGTTGACGAGCTGGCGAGCCGAGTATCGACGCGCAGTTCTGAGTATTCCTTGATATTCGTCTCTGGCTCGCGCCCTGATGCGCCGCTTTAGTTTCTTAATGTCATACTCCGTATCGCCTTCTTCCGCCTCATCGTGCTCCCCCGCGTACTCATCCTCGCCGACTAGATCTGTAGCTCTGACGAACCCTGCCTGTGAGGCTCTTTGCTCGTTAAGCATTTTTTGGGTGGGCCATTGTGCGTCGATGGTGGCTTGGTCAACACCTAGGGCAGAGGCCTGAGCACGCATACGGTCAATGACCTGAGGCTTTTGCATCAAAGTCCACCGCAGTGCCCATCCGAGCGGTCCAAGCTCCTTTAGTCGGTGCTCGTTGTCTTTGAGCAGGTATTCATCGAGGCCACCTTCACGATCCATTGTCTTGAGCACCCTTGAGGTAATGCGTAGCTTGATCTTTTTCTTCAGGGCAACTGAGTACAAGCCTTTGCTGAGTACATTGGGCTTCCAGTCCCGACGTGTCTTGGTCTCGGTCTTCTCTGATACATTGTTGCCGAAGTGGATCATCTGGTCGCCATATAGGCCTCGATTTGCTTGCTTGAATAAAGCATGATCGCCATACGGGTAGGCAGGGATGTATGCATCGGCCGGTATAACGTGCTTGGGAAGATGAGTGCCGAGATCGCCGCCCTTTTTTCGTCGTAGAGGATTCTTCACCACGGGCGCAGGGTCGGCGGTCGCATACGTTCGTCGGGTCGATTGCGCTGTGCGGATGACTACATTATGGATTATCGGGCGCCCGGGGAGCAATTGACACCGGGACAGCATGATAAAGTGGCCGAGTAGGTTGGTGGGAGCTGTCGAGGCGGTCACTGATGCATCTCGGAAGTCCGCACTTTGGGAAGATTTCCAGATGCAAAGCACAGACGGTGGCGCTAGTAGTTCACTGGAGCTCCCCACCAAGCAAACGGGCTACGAAGTACACCATACTGCGAGCCTGCTCATAGTCCAATTGTGACTACACTTCCAGTATACAGAGGTACTGTATTGTGAGCGCGCACATTCGGCCATCAAGCAACAACGAGCACGGCTTCATCATGCAGGACACGACACAACCCTCCACGGCGAACATTGCGGTCGCATGTGCTATACTTGCGGGCGTGACTGGCTACATGCTAGGACAGGCCAAATCTTTGGGCCTGTTCGGAGGTAGCCCGGTTTCTGTGCCTACAGACCGCAAGGACAAGGCCGCAGCGGATTCGGACGAATTGAGCGACAGCGACGACGACGAAGGTGACGACACCACGCCTGCTGAGTTCAACGGCAACAACGAGGAGTGCAAGATGGTACTGGTCGTAAGGACGGATCTAGGCATGACCAAGGGTAAGTCGTCTCTGCAAAGCTTACACAAAAAGACTTCCTAACATGCTGCGACAGGCAAGATTGGTGCACAGTGTGGACATGCGACACTGGCCTGCTACAAACATTTTCTCCGCACCGCACCGAACTCGCCGACGCTACGACGCTGGGAATCATTGGGTCAGGCGAAGGTGGCTCTGCAGGTGAAGAGCGAGGAGGAGCTGGAAATGCTACAGGCACAGGCGCTGAGTTTGGGAGTGGTTGCGCACATTATCCATGACGCAGGGCGGACACAGATTGCGAGCGGGAGTGCAACGGTGCTAGGCATCGGGCCTGCGCCGAAGAGTGTCATAGATCAGGTTACTGGGCACCTGAAGCTGCTGTAGAGTCGGGTCGGAGAAAATCACAAGAATGAACGAGTACATCAGCGCATAAGCGCATAAGCGCGCAACAGTATGTAGCCGACTGGGTTTGTCCCAAGCATCATGGGCCAACGGCCTAGCAAAAGGGAACAGGAATCAGTCTGCCTGGCGCGCGCCATCCACCGAGCTCAAACCTTGCGGCGAACTCAGGCTTCATAGCATCGCGCCGACTCACTCTTCGACCTGTCGTCCAGAAATTGACACCTATCGAAAAGAGATGGCTCCATGAGGACGGACGAACTGCCAGCGTTCAACCAGAACACACCCGTGAAGGTGGACGGGAACTCTGGCACAGGTCGTTGGGTGAGAAAAGGAAGCTGAGAGCCGTAGAATTATTTTGTAGCTGTCGAAAAGTCTGCTTGGCGCACTAGCGCTAGCGTCTGGGCACAGAAGTTCGGAAGTCCCGACTTGCCCGCATGCTCAACATTGGCTTCATCGTGCACCCCAACTCGATTCTCACAAACTCAAATCGTGCGCAGTTGCTTCAAGGTAGGAGCCCTGTTGCGCCGGTACTAGTCACACCTGGCTTTTGTTTTGCGTCCCCTTTGATCCGCAAACTCACCCCGTAGACGTACGTTCGACTTGTACGGGCCTCCACGTCGCGTCGACACCATGGCAGACCTATCCATTGATGAGGCGAATAAGATTCGTCTGTCTATGGGCCTGCCCGCTCTCCCTGGAGGATCTGCGCCCAACACGTCCGGGCCGGCCTTCAAGTCTGCGAAAGAGAACGACGACTCTGACGAAGAGCCTGCAAGCACCATCGACACTCGCCAGGCGGCAGCATACGACAATTGGAAAAAGCTGCAAGATGAGGCCGAGGCCAAGAAAAAGCGCGAAGAGCGTATGGCCGCAATCAAAAAGGAGCGAGAGAAGGCCGCGCGCTTTGCCAAACTCGATGGCAAAGGCCTTGCCGACGAGGCGAACGAGGACGACGACCTGGCGTGGCTAAAGACCAGCAAGAAACGCCAGAAGAAGATCGCCAAAGCCGAGCAGACGCAGAAGGAACTCGAGGAGCGGGAGCGCCAGGCACGCGAAGCCATGCAGTACACCGAAGCCGATCTCGCAGGAATCAAAGTCGGACACGAGGTCGATCAATTCGACGACGAAGACCAGATTCTAGTGCTCAAGGACACTGCGGTCGACGCTGAAGACGATGACGAGCTCGAGGCGGTGGCGCTCAGAGACAAGGAGAGGCTGCAGGAGCGACTCGACTCGAAGAAGCGAAAGCGCGCATACGACCCGAATGATGTGGACGAGTCAGGTCAGAAGTCCATTTTGGCGCAGTATGACGAAGAGATCGAGGGCAAGAAGGGCAAGATCTTTACACTGGATGGCAACGGCCGAACCGTGGAAGACACCCAAGGCGATGCCCCGGCGTCTGCAAAGGCGAAAAAGGTTGCTATCAGCCTCGATATTCTCAAAGAAGAAGCGCCAGCCAACGACTACATGGATGTCTCCGAGGTCAAGATGAAGAAGCCAAAGAAGAAGAAGTCTAAGAAGGCGAAGAGAGAGCGCATTGAGGACGAGGACGAGATGTTTGCAGTCCCGACAGAGGAGGCCGCAGCAGACGACATGGACATCGACGGAGGTGAAGCTGCGGTGCCCAAGCAAAGAAAGAAGAGCGTCTTCGATGAATCCTTCATCGAGGACGATGATCTCCAAGCCAACCTCGCGGCGCAACGACAAAAGGCTCTCAAGAAGCGCAAGAAGATGCGGCCCGAAGACATTGCACGACAATTGCGCGAGGAGGCCTCCGTCCCGGGCACGCCTGACATCATGGAGACGACGGAAGAGTACGCGGACTCTGCCTTGATCATTGATGAGACCACCGAGTTCGTGCAGAACTTGGGCACCAACGCCGCCGAGGAGGAAGATGAGGCACGCAACAAGCACAAGAAGTCCAGCCGTCTATCCGCGGGTATCAAGTCAATGGGCGGCAGTCCAGCTGCAGACGAGGATGGCGATGTTGATATGGCTCAATCATATGCGGAAGCCGCAGAGGCAGAAGAGGCCCGGGACCGCAGCGTATCTCGTGCACGATCGACTGGCATAACAGACACTGGCCTGGAGGCCGAGAAGACTGTTGACCAAGGACTTGGTGCCACTCTTGCCCTTTTGAGGCAGCGAGGCATAGTGAGCGGGACCGATGCTGGTGACAAGAATACATCATACCGTGATCGACAGAAGTTCTTGGCAGACAAGCTGAAAGCTGAGGCGGACGCAGAGCGGCAGAGGAAGATGGGACGCGAGCGTGAACGAGGCTCTGCACGCTGGAATACCATGACTCCCCGCGAACGTGAGGAGTGGGCCCGCAAGGCGAACAACAACGCCGATGTCAGCGAAAGCAGGAGGCTCGCCGAAATCTTCAATAAGGAGTACAAGCCCAACGTCGAGCTGACCTACGTCGACGACCACGGACGCACCATGAACCAAAAGGAGGCTTTCAAACAGCTAAGTCATCAGTTCCACGGCAAGGGCAGCGGAAACACGAAGACAAAGAAGTATCTTGACAAGGTTGCCGCCGAGAAGAAGAAGATGTCTGAGAGTTCTCTTGAGGCTGGCCATGGCGGTATTGGTAACGCACAGGATCAGCAGGCGAAGAAGCTGAAGACTGCTGGTGTGAGGCTGCAATAGGCCGTACGACGATTGGCGCTCGACTAGTCACTATCTCGCTCGGACATTCAAGGTCAGTTGCATTCATTGCCTTCTCTAGATCGTTGATTGTTAATGGAAACTTTTTGAATAGAACAGCCCGGTCATTCATTGGTGACGGTATGCTGCAGAGTGATTTTTGCTATACTGATCATAGGTGACATCGTCCATACAAGACTTGTTCGTTCTCATGTGCTACTATCCCAGCGAGTAGTTTGCATCGTACTTAAACTCATTTCTCGAGGCAGGTTCTTTCTGTGTTAATCCGTGGCATTTGGACAGCACGTCTGGTGAGTCGCACATCGAAGTGCCTTGGGAATTTCAGAGAATACGTCCAGCCTCAGCTGGCCGACGACACGATCGACCTTTGGGAGTACCACATCGTAGCCAACTGCAACCTGGCTCCACTAGCTCCAAATTCCGAGTGTTGGCGTTTAGGTAATATTGTGGCGCTCCATTTTCCCCCTACCAGAGAAGAACACGACGGAGTAAAATAGCGCATGTGGGTAAGACTATGACCACCTGCACCGTCCAGCTTTAATACCTCGTACACTCAACAACAACCGGACTTCTACCATCTCTCGTAACCGCGGTTCATCGCTGACAAAGTGGAGGATCCTCGGGTTATTCTTAGTCCGCCGCGCCGCTAGATATCTGGGCAAATCTTGGACAACATATTCCGCTTCGCTTCCACACGCATGGGACCACCATTCCCCTGATCTGTTCATGGGTGAGTCGCCTTATAGGCCCTTTTCAGACCATGTCGCCGTTGGGATCGATATCAGTGGTCCTTGATCAGGCAACGTGGAGTCGTGCAGATTCTCGTAGCGGTCGGTCCCCGGCTACTGCAGCATGCCATTTATGGTCAGACAGCTCGCGCATGTGGCAGCACCACAACACCAGGGCGCCGCACGGGCGCGGTTGGGCTGATTAACACAAAAACAAAATGCTTCATGTGTATCCTCTCTGGAGGTAATGGTTTGGGCAAGAAATCACTGTCGCTGTAGGTGCGACTGCTGATGCTGATAATCCATGACTATGTTTCGCATAGATGCCAAGCGGCCCGACTGAGCTTCTACCGTGTGATATAGATGCCGGCTCCGCTCATCCTTCGTATTTCCATTGCCTCTGTACAGGCCGCCGCTCTTGGCTGTCTTGGAATCACGACAGCGGCGCCCATATTTTCCTTGGAAAACGTCAGACCCGGGATTTAGGGCTCGGTATAAGTATTTCCAACAGCCATGCACACACAAGATCTTCACTCGTTGTCGCTCGCTTTGCCACGCAGTCGTCACTCGCTACATCCCATCCTTGTCACCTTTACTTGGTGTTTACATCGAACTATTATCCTAATACCCATCCCATCTCAGAAGACTCACAATGCACTTCTCTAATGTTTTAGTCGCGTCGGTTGTGGCGCCGCTTGTGGCTGCCCATGGAGGAATTCCTGGTGCTCCCAAGATCTTTGGTCTACCCACAGACTTGAAGGCCCGAGCCCCTGCTGCTGCGCGCGTACTTCGTCACGCTCCTAACCCCAAGCGGGGTTTATTGGAGACCCGTCAAGGTGGTCAGAACGGTCGCTGTGGCCCTGACTTTGGTGGCGCTTCATGCTCGGCAGGCTTTTGCTGCTCTGGTGCGGTACGTTGTGTCATGAATTATTCGATTGTTTGTGGTTGACTTTCTTATAGGGATACTGCGGTACATCCAAAGACCACTGCAGCGCCCCTGACTGTCTTATCGACTTCGGCCCCGCATGCGATGCTAACAAGACTCCCGCCGGCGCCAGCACTCGCAACGACGCTCGTCCCCAGAAGGGCAATGTTGCATACGGCGGCGAAGGTGTTTACGTCTGTCAGACACCTGGAACCGTCGCTATCACTTACGATGATGGCCCGTACATCTACACGGACCGTGTACTTGATCAGTTCAAGCAGTACGGCTTCAAGGCCACCTTTTTCGTCACTGGTATCAACATCGGAAAGGGCGCAATCGACACCACCTCGCAATGGTCGAACGTTATCAAGCGTATGGTGGCTGAAGGCCATCAAGTAGCCAGCCACACCTGGTCTCACCAAGATCTCAGCAAAATCACTGACACTCAGCGCTACGACCAAATGGTCAAGAACGAAATGGCCATTCGCAACATCATCGGAAAGTACCCTACCTACATGCGTCCTCCCTACTCGTCTTGCAACGAAGCCTGTCAGGCTGTGTTGAAGAACCTCGGATACGTCGTCTCGTACTTCGACCTCGACACCGATGACTACAACCAGCTCTCCAACATCCAGGTCGCCAAGGACAACTTCAAGCGCATCCTCGACCAGACTCAAGGCGGCCCTCAGTCTGGCGACCGCCTCGCCATCGCTCACGACATCCACGAGGCCACCGCTCTTTCTCTGACCGGCTACATGCTCGAGTACCTCAAGTCCAAAGGCTACCGCGGTGTCACCATGGGTGAGTGCATGGGCGAGCCAGAGGCAAACTGGTACCGCACCTCCGGCGAGAGCGGCTCCAGCCCCTCCCCCAACCCTGGCAACGGCGGTAGCGTCTCCACCGACGGAGCCTGCGCCGGTAACGGAAAGACGTGCCAAAACTCTCCCTTCGGTAACTGCTGCTCCCAGTATGGCTGGTGCGGCAGCAGCGCTGACCACTGCGGCCAGGGCTGTAACGGATCGTTCGGTACTTGTGGTACTGGAAGCGCCCCTGCCCCATCCAAGCCTGTGTCCACCGATGGTACCTGCGCTGGTACTGGTGGACGGACTTGCGCAGGAAGCCCGTTCGGAAACTGCTGCTCGCAGTACGGCTGGTGCGGCTCGACTGCAGACCACTGTGGTGCGTCTTGCAACAAGAGCTTTGGCACTTGCAATTAGAGCGCTTGTTACCGTGACGGCCGATTCTTGTAGCATAGTTTGGCGCGGGTTAGATGGTTGGCGGTGTTCGTAGGCTACTGGCAGTGTCAAGGGACTGCTGATCGATATAATGTAATGTAAATGAACAGCTTGCGAAATGAAAGTGGTCTACGAAGTTCATGCCCGCAGTAATCACGGCGTGGATTACCAAACGCATCCTATGATCAGATTATAAGCTTTGTTTAAATCAATTGGGCTAAGTTCAACTCGGTGACCTTCTAAACATGTGTATTCGATATGATGAAAGAATACCACGATGAAACCCCTCATTGCACAATTCACCATACATGCAAGACACCCTACGGAGTGTTCTACAGATACTCTAGGCAAGCTTCACGCCCGAGAACTCCTCACATGCCTTGAAAAGCTTGTCCTGAGCACTCACATCACCGGCCACCTCCTGTGGCTTTTCTTCCTTCTTGCCCGGTGTGAAGTAAGACCCGCTCTTCTTCGCCGCCGCCTCCTCCCCCTCGGCAAGCATAACATAACTCGCAATCGAGTCTTCGAAGTTGCCAGAAGCACTCTCGCCACCCATCTTGGTCGGCATCCATCCGGGGTCTAAAGCACTGGCCGTGACATCAGGCCAGCGGCGCGCAAATGCTTTTGCGAAAAGAACGTTGTGCAGCTTGCTCGCGCAGTACGCTGTGTTCTCATCGTACTGGCTCTCGCCGCGCTGGAGCCAGAGAGGGTCGTCCATATTGGTCGACGCACTGTAATGCAAGCCAGAAGAAAGGAACACCAGGCGCTTGGGCCTGTTGATGAGCGCTGTCAAGATGTACGGTGCAAGCGAGTTGACAGCTGCAAGTGCGGGTATGCCATCGCTTGTTTTGCGGATAGGCCCGCGATACAGGCCGGCATTGTGGATGACACAGTCGAATGTACCGAGCTTGTTGACCTGCGCGGCAATGTCTTTGGTTTCGGAAATGCTGGAGAGGTCGCCGGTCACTACGCTTTCTGCGCCGGGGCATGCGGCGTTGGCGTCTTTGGCGCGTTGCTCGTTGCGGGCGTGCAGGACTACGGAATGGCCTCTCTCGACGAGGCGCTTGGCTACTAAAGAGCCCAGGCCGTCTGAAGATCCCGTGATGAAGATGCGCACCATGATTGTCGAAGGTAAACAGATGCCGTTGATGGGAAATCGATATAATGCTCAGGTGTCAGCGAGAACGTCATCGTCTCCAAAAGTTCTTATCGGTACCGGCGTGCACAACCTCCGATTTGCGCGTGGTGGAGCTCGACGTCTTCGCATTGGTTCTTCGGGCCAGAGCAGCTTCGGGCGAGACTCCAGCTCGGGTCGGTCATCGAGAGCTGTCCGCCTAACCTCCACCACAGCGGACGCGCACGTCTTGTGGTTGGCCAGCTGTCACGATGAGGAGGCGCGCTAACGTCAATATGTCCTGCGCGCTCCTCTTTGATCGTGTTTCTGCGAACATACCAAGCTTCATTCATCCTCGATTGAACGCTAGACATGGGATGCCATGAGCTTGTTCTGACCCGAGTCGACTTCAGGTGACGATATTCGGGTCCGACATGCATCAACCTCTCACAACAAGTTCCAAGGTTGTGATATATAAGTTACCTAGGCCAGCTTACATCCCATCATGTATCCGACTATGGTCTCTCGTACTAAAATGTCACTATCAAATTCTCCTCTCAAGGTCCTAATCTCAGGCGCTGGCATTGCAGGGCCATGCCTCGCATACTGGCTTTCGAAGACGCGTCTCAATACCTCCATCACCATCGTCGAGCGCTCGCCCGTTCCCAGACCAACCGGTCAATCGATCGACGTTCGGGGCGCTGCCATTAATGTCATCAAGGAGATGAAACTCGAAGAAGCTGTGCGGGCGCGCGACACAACAGAACTGGGGACCAGAATGCTGAACAGCAAAGGAAATCTGATTGCAGAGTTTCGCAAGGGCGATGCATTTACTGCCGAGTATGAAATTTTGCGAGCGGACCTGTGTGGGCTTTTTCTTGATGCGACGGAGAAGCTCGAGAATGTCAGATACATATATGGAGACTACGTCACGAACGTGGAACAGACTGCTGAGAGCGCAGCCGTGACCTTTGACTCCGGGAAGGAAGAAACATTCGACCTGATTGTGGGCGCCGACGGTTCAACATCGAAGATCCGCTCGATGATACTAGACAAGACGACCCTCGAGGGCAGCTACAACTTCATTGGCCAGTACATTGCGTACTTCAGCATCCCCAGCCGCCCCACAGACACCAAGTATTGGAACTGGTACACCACGACCAATGGCCTCGCGCTCATGACGCGCCCGCACCGAAACCCTTCGACCATTGGCGTTTACATGTGTATCACCAAGCCGGCGCGTGGCATCCGAGATCCAGTCGTGGAGAAGGCCATGGACGATGGCCCAAAAGCCCAAAAGCGCGTCTTGCGCGAGTACTTTGAAGGCTGTGGATGGGAAGCCGAGCGCATTCTAGAGGGCATGGACATTTCCAAAGACTTCTACATGTCCCGCGCTGCACAAGTCAAGCTGCCCATCTGGCATGCTGGACGTGCCGTCTTACTCGGCGACGCAGCATTTGCCACATTTGGAATCGGAACTTCGCTCGCCATCACGAGTGCATATTACTTGGCGGGCGAGTTGTCGAAGATAGGGAGCAGTGCTGAAGTTCCGCGCGCTTTGGACGATTACGAGATGGTTTTTCGAAAGATCTATAGCAAATCTGAAGACCTGCCGCCAGGGTTTCCCCAGATTGCGTTTCCACAGACAGGCTGGGGCATGAAATTGAGAGATTTGTCCTTGTGGTTGGCCAGTAAAACGAAGCTGTACAAGTTGTTGCCGGATGATGACAAAGCAGAGGAAGCAAAGCTGGCTGAGTATGACTGGAAAACTCTTTGAAATGACTGGGGAGTTGCGGCGGCATTGAGTTATGAGTAACTTATACACAATAGACAATTTTAATTCCAAACATAATTTCATCTTTAAGTTACCTTACTTGTGAATGATGTATACCGAGGTACTTCTGTAAACCAATTTAGCTTCGTGAGGCTCGGTCGTTTTCGTTATAATGGTGACCGATAGTCGCAGGTATAGTGACTTTACTTGTACCCCGCAAGCCCCTTTGATAGCGCCCGAGGCTGAGTCGCCTTGCTCTGTTCGCCTCGCGAAGTGGTGATAGTGCGGGGGATCGGCCAGTAAGAGCTCGTACCAGACCGACAAAAGAGACTAAAATTGTGCCTCGGCGCGGAGCTCACCTATGTAACGACTCGTGAGTATCTTTGTCGATCTCAGTTGTCTTCGACATGCCATGTGAATAGGAATCAAACCTCGCCTCTTGTTACACTTCCAGCCATCGAACACTCTGAGTTCCTCCTGCGCCAGCACACCATGGCATCTAAAGTCGTTTCCACGCTGAAAGAAACTGCCTCGGAGCCAATCCTGACCGGCGCACTCTTATACATTCTCACGCGTGGTCCCAGCCATCTTCGCGAGCGCATCCTCGGTCCTTTCCAAACCAATCTGCTCGCGAAAAATGGCGTTGCAAGACTCGCTGTCTTCATCACAGCACTCAAGGTCCTGACCGGCTTGGGTGTGGTGCAACGCATCAATGGAGCATTAAACAGCCTAGCCTGGAACAACTGGAAGCTGTTTGGAAGACCCGGCGCTCCGTTTGAATTTGGCCCGGAGAAGAAAGAGTTGGTGATCATTACTGGTGGGAGCTCGGGCTTTGGATATGAGATGGTGAAGAGCTTCGCTTATCATGCTCGTGTCGTGGTTTTAGACGTTGCGGACTTCCCGCCCGAATTGTCGAGTAGTAAGTGTGAAAGACGTTGGGCGGTTGAGGCACGAACGGGTCGATACTGACCCTGTTAGTTCCCGACGTGCATTTTTATAAATGCGACGTGACAGATGCGTCAGGCGTGGAAGAATTGTGCAAGGAGATTCTTCAGACACACGGAGATGCGACGGTTTTGATCAACAATGCCGGAATTGGAACAGGGAAGACGGTACTTGAGGTCAGTATACCACGTAAATGAGTTTGTCCAATAACTGACAATGCCTTTAGACGTCAAATGCAGAGTGCGAAAAGCTTTTCAAGGTCAATCTCATCTCGCATTTTACACTCATCCGCGAGTTCCTACCTGGGATGTTGCGCAAGAACAAGGGCCACATAGTTACGATTGCATCGATGGCGTCTTTCGTTGCAGCGCCTGGTCTGCTAGACTACTGTTGCTCCAAGATTGGCGCACTGTATGTCAGTGAAGGTCAGTCATATTGTCTTGTGATAATTCGTATACGCAACAGTCGTCAGCTGACATGGTACCCAGGTGTACGTGCGGAGTGTTTGTCACGATACCCCGGCGGAGAAGGCATATGTTTTACATCCGTTCATCCGTCGTGGCATCAAACAGGTATTCTCAAAGGTGGCGAAGCATCTCTTGCCAAGTTTGGTATTGTTCCGGACCCACCGACCAATGTGAGCGACTTGGTCGTCAAGCAAGTCTTGAATGGAAAGAGCGGGAGACTTGTCGTCCCCAAGTCAGAGGAAAGTAAAACCGGATTGCGAAATTGGCCAGTGTGGGCGCAGGACATCGCCCTTGGTTTAGTGTGGCAAAGGAAGGATTCGTTTGGTTTCGCAAAAGAGTAAGGCGCGTATTGAGTCCCAGGGGGGTACAGCAGCCTGGAGTAGATTCAATGCGATAGCTCATTGTGCTGATCACACGATTGAGGTATTTCACAGATGTGATCTCCGATGATGCTATCTCGTGATGTATGACGGTGTTCAATGTACCTTCTTCCGAAACGCGTTGTAACAAGCCTCTCCGAAGCAGCCTGAACATTTCTTTGGCCCTCTCAAATGACGCGTATTGTGCGCATTTTCATGTTGGTGTAATCCAGGATATGCCCAAGTGCTGGGTTCGTCTCTCCGTGTCAAATTGTCGCGGCGACTGTCGGGATTTTCGATTCGACCGCCGATCTCGATTCGGGTTCGGCAGTGACACGAAAGGCTCGCCGTCACACAGCAGAAGTCGGTCAAACTTGCCAAAAGTACTGTAGCAAAGCGTTCGAATAATTATGCGGTTTTGAGCAGACCAGTTTGGGCGCTTACATGTATGATGTTTTTCTACAGGTGTGCTTGACTTAGTCCTGAATCATATAATATTCGATAGCACCTAGGTATATATATTTAAGTGGTGAAAACCGGGAAGAGAGCGTACACACTGTACTCGCACCATCAACTCACATAAGATGTTACACTGCAGATGCGCGAAGGCAAGTGCCGTTGTCAGCTCATGTCTTCCTGGCTGATTCAGCACTCCGCAGCGCCACGGAGGGCACGAGAATGCAGGCAGTTGATGGAGGTAACACAACATTAACTGCGATAGGCTGGAATGCCACCCGCAGCATCCCACCAATCAAGAGGCCAGGGACTATCTTCCAGATCATGCCCCGCATGTTCAGACATCCGGATGAGAGTGCCGGAACCCTATGGGCTTTTAGAAGATGATGCGTGTGAGTGAATTGAACAATACTTACCCTCGAAACGGAGCATCCTACACTTCATGCATACTTAGCTTCATAGCAAGTCGGCTTGTACTTCAACATATGACAGATGCGGAAACATTGGGATGGATCATCAGAAGCGTGAAGATGAGCCTCAACTGTGGCTACCAGATCGACAGCATCACACCTGCATATTTTGGCAGCTGCTTCCAAAGCAAATCCCCACTCTTCCAGGTCTTGGTCAAGATCCTTGTTCAGCCAAGTGTTCATACGTGGCATGATCATTGCTGATACTGTTGAGCTCTTGGAGATATCGACCTGTTCCAGAGTGTAGGAAGCCACAGTCAGCATGGCTTAATTTGTTGGAAGCGAGCTCTGAGCGGTGCGGATGCATGTCGAAGCTCGCAGATCGCAAGTCCAGCAAAGTTGTACGTGTGGTCTCGTATGAGACGTGGTATCCGTTTGCAACAGCACAATCTGCTGTAGTTCTATAGGGCGCGCGTCGACCCACCAGAGCTGCCGCACAACCCGGCCCGAATCGTCCAAGTAGAGGATACCTCGGGAGTAATTGCCTCCATTATGACGAGTCGATTCTATCGTTTGTTCTCCTTCCAAAACTGCGAGCTGCATTCCGAGCTTCCAAGCTTCTGCCGTGTTACTCTTCTGCATATGTGGGCCCAATCATATCCACTGCTTCTTATGGCCGCAGGACGTGCAGTACTCGTTTCATCAATCCATCAGAGATGAGTGAAGCCTCTCATAGCGTGATGGGTAGGCAACCATTGATGGAGAATCGGGCAGGACGATGGAGGCGGAAGTTTCGATACGAGAGTGGCCTTGTCCGACATAGGGGTCATGAATTATGGCTGAGTAGGCGAAGGGGATCCTATTCCGACAGCGCAGCTCATGCAGTGACAAGTCAGGGTGGATATCGACAATAACTGGGGTCTTATGAACGGGATATAGTTCTTAAAGGCCTGGGCCTCTAGTCAGACTCTTACTATCTCAACCGAGGCCTCTGGTAATGATCTTCAGGGCCTAGAGTTGATCTCAGTCGTGGCGGATTTGTAGTGCGATCGGTCGTTGTGCTGTATTGTCCTTAGCCATGTTACTAGTGCACACATTTACGTACATATCGGGTCGATATGAAGGGCTCAGAGTAGCAATGCAACACAAATACCCCCAAGAACACGTTCGTTTGATATGATTGGCGGGGGAGTGCTTTCCTCGAATTTCCACGAGCCGCCGCGTGCTTTGCATTGACAATCCAGATTAATTGATGATCATGTGTTTTGATCAATCAAATAAGCAAGTTTCGGATCAAATACATCTTCCTTGTCCAGGATCTCAGACATGAGGCGGCTTGTGTAGGTTCTCGTGAGCATCCATTGGCCGCCCAGGTGGAGCCACCTGCGAGTTTTGCTTGTTGTTTTGAACTCGACATTCTGTGCTCACGAGCTCATCGAACCTGCAGGTCGTACTCTCATAGATGGGGCGTACGAGTATGGCTAGAGTTGTTCGTAGTCACAATCCGACAAGGGCTTGAGGTTGCACATGGTAATGCTATTCCGCAACGTTGCAGCAGGGTATCGTTCCGCGGTTGACTAGTCCTCAACCTCCTTGTTGTCGGTTGACCGGACTTTAGCTGCGAAATCTTCAAACAACATCTGGACAGCAGCTTTCTTCGGTTTATTTTTTCTGAAGTTTTCATTCTTCCGAACATGGCATCCGTACCTCAGTCCCGGCGCTACGTTGCTATACCACGTTTGCCAGCAACGAATCAGGGGCAGCATGCGACGGTTGCAAGACGTCGGGTTGCTCGGGCGTGTACTGCAGTAAGAAACCTTCTCTGCTTGGTCTCCAACTCGAATACTCTCGCGAGGCTCAAGACCCCATCAATTCGGATGGCCACTGACAATTAACTTACGTAGTGCCGAGTTCAAAAGGTCAGATGTGATGGCATCAAGCCCGAATGTGAGCGCTGTGTAGCGACTCAGTCCAACTGCGACTACGTGATGCCTCGCAAAGATCGCCTCAAAACGTAAGCAACTGGACCATATACGTAATGGATCTCGAAACTTACAAATGCAGCATGACCGAGCTGTGCCGTCGTTCTACAGAGCTCTTGAGAAGCTATCGTGACTGTGCGAGTGCAGAAGACCGAAGGGTCATTGATGGGATTTGGGCGATGGTACGTAGCAAGGCTGACGTTTGGACGCATTCGTGCGCAGGTGTCTGGGCTCTGACAACAATGCAGTTCCATGAAGAGGATACTCAGACACGTACGGTACGGTCAACTTCTGATTCCGACAGTTGTGCTATGCTGGAGAGTTTGCAGAGTCCTGTTTTGCAGCAGGAGCCGGAACTGGTAGAAAACCTGCACACATCTGTGTCGCGTCAGGAGGCGGAACTGCGAGAGGCGTACATTAATCCACTACCGTTCTACGGCGGTCTGCCGACAGTTGTGCCCATGGTATCGGACGAATACTATGCAACATATGGCACTCATAACGAGATGATGGCGGAGCCAAATTTCGGTATTTGGGGTATAAACTCTTGGTTGGGGAACTCTTGTTATATGGAACGTCCATAAGGCAGTCATTGACGTTGCAGGTGCTCATTGCAGCTAGTGCTTTTTTGGCGGCTGGGAATTGGCGATTTGGGAAAATTGACTAGCGCTTCCATGGATACACAAAAGGATAGATATACGAGTTATGCCCCGTGAAAATATATCAAATAACTTCCGTTAAGTTGCTGCTTGGCTGAACTGTCGTGAGATTGTTCATCCAGAGCCAAATGGGGAATGGTAGTAACACAGCCAAGTCACCTGGGCAAGCTCGACATTGCAACGCATCGCACAAAACTATGTTCTTTTAGTGCTTGTCTATAGCGTAACGAGCAACTGTACATGTCTCTGAGCGCGGCAAGACATCTCTTTGATTTGCTCTTTCTCCAAGGCTGTCAGACTTGGCGGGGGTGGGACAAATTGGCGCCGCACTATCACCAATAATGAGGTCTACCATAAGTCAGAAGATAGCGCAACACTAACATATATATGTTAATGCATTCATCTAGCCGGAGGTCTGGACCGAAACTGGGCAGTTCAGTACTGTAATTCATTACAATCCGGATATTGGTACCGTGGCGAATGGCGAATGGCGACTGTGCCCTGCGGTCGACAAGGTTGGCTGATGGCCATGTCACATCCATCTCGGAACGAGGTGGCATACCCCGTCGGACCGAGGAGCTCTCCATGCAGTACGCTGTACGCCAGATGCATGCTACAATATCATGGGCTGCCAGGAGCCCAGGCGTGACCCCAGCAACTTAAACCTTGTAAGTATAATACTCGGCTGTGGTACCTGCAGAGGTGGTCAATTTGGTGGCTTTTGCAGCCAGGCCTACCGTCGGGGACGGGATGCTGAGAAGTTCTGGTTCATGTCCGAGCGGCTACAAGCAATGCCTCTCTCCGGACAATTGCCACCAAGAGCGGGCAGCCGTCTCGAGTTTTGGCGGCAAGCCGTCCTTTTGAAGGCCACGTTTAGACGTGAAGACCAGGGCATGCAACGCGGCACCGTCATCATCGTACGAAAGGAAATAATCGAGAAGATGATCTCACGGCAAAACAATGAAAGGGGCTGAAGACAAGCGATCTAAACGGCGAATCCGGTTAGGCGGGAATGCCCGCTATGTATTCTCGGGCGTTGGAGACATCGTGTTTCCATGGTGCCTCGGCCTTCTAGTTCACAGAGAGAGGAGAGTCGGAGGCATGTTCGAGCTGCCTCGTGCGGGGCTAGATTATGATTTTTTCTTTAGCGCTTCGACCCCGTTGCTCAGTCCATTCCTCTTGCGTGCTTTTGTGCCCGTGTAATTTTTGCTCGCAGCAAACAATCTTTCAAAGACGCTGACCAGGATCTGGAGCATTGCGATGATCGTTCGGGCTACGTGATCTTTCCATCCGAGCACGGGGCTGATACCTCTACTGAACTTTGCATCTTGTACAGCCCACGGTACGTTGCCGCCTAACCTAAGTCCAACGTTCATGCCACTGCTGAAGCCGTCCTCGTGGAAGCCGTAGCCAGTCCATGCGCCCGCATACCAAACACCTCTCTTGCCTTGAATTCTTTCGAGTTGGTCCTGAGCAGCAATCATACGCGCGTTGTACAGAGGGTGTCGGTATTTGTAAACTGCCTGTGTAGTGGACGGAGATGGCGGCACCTCTGGATTTAGAGTCACGAGAACGTCGGAAAATTCAGATACAGGTATGTCTTGAAGGATGTTCATGTTGTAGGTCAACGAAACGGTTTGTAGAGCACCTGATGGTTCCGAGCTTGGAGCCGTCTGCAACTGAGCTGTTGAAGGTTTCGAAGTCGTGAGATAATTCCAGGCGGACCAGGCAGCGCGACGTTCGGGCATCAGTGAAAGGTCTGAATGAAGATAAGCTGTGTTTGGTGAGGTCTCGAAGGCTGCAAGAATGTTCTCCTCGTCCAGCGTCGCGCATGACGCCATGATGTCGTGGGCTTGGTCTCCATGACAGGCGAGGATCACTTCGTCGAAGGTTTCGGTTTTTCCAGCTCCTTCGCCGTCCAGCACGAGTTCTACGCGTCCGTCTTTCCTGGAGACTGACTTCACGGGCGTATTTAGATGCACGTGCGCTCCTTGACATTCCTGCATCACAGCGTCGATGTACCTTTTTGACCCTCCTTTAATCGTCAGCCAGGGCGGTCTTTCCGAAATGGTTGTTAGTAGGTGATGGTTCCACATGAAGCGGATCAGAGTCAACGCCGGAAATTCCAGCGCACACTTATCCGCACCTGTGCTCCAAACACATGCTGTCATGGGTATCAAGTAGTTGTCTCGAAAAGCCTCGGAGTACCCTTCTTGTTCCAGGTACTCTCCAATGCTTGTCTCCGCCGTGATCGAGATTGATGGGGAGCCGGGAGTCACAGACAACAGATCCAAGGCGAACTGATTGAAGCGAACTATATCGAAGATCATGCGCCAGAAGGAGGGCTTGAGAGCATTCTCGGATTGGGCGAAGAGAGCGCTGCCAGACGTGCCAGACCATTCGAATGCGCCAGCATCACGCGATATACCAAAGGTCATCTCGGAAGCAATCGTCTTGACATCTAGAGCTTTGAGAAACTCGATGAAATTTGCTACAAATGTGTCAGCACGAACAGCACTAGATGATGGGTGCATCTTGGGATCACCGACGGTAGGTAGCAGTGTTCAGAACGATGAACCCAGTATCCACAGGCGTGCTATTGCCCTTATGGGTCCATACTGCTGTGTTGGTATGTCCTCCCAAACGATCCGCTGCCTCAAAGAGATGAATGTCGTGGTGTGAGTTGCGTAGAGTCCATAGCGCGCTGAGGCCAGATACACCACTTCCAACAATAGCTATGCGTTTCTCCTCCATTGCGACAGATTTACGAGACTATTGCACTAGTGGCAGGTGTATAGTTTTGAATAGCGTTTTCGTGTACAAGAGTCCTACGCGGAGAGGAACGAACGACTGGAGGTATGCTCGCTGAAACTTCGAGTCATGAGGTCATTGATCCTGGAGGAAGCTCATGTCAGTTCAAGCACAGCGATCCCCAATGCTCAACTGAGGTTTACCAAATCGTAAGCAAGACTCGCCCATGTCTTCATCGCTAGCATGCTAGGAGGCTTTGAAGCTGCTTATTTCCGCAAAGAGCATACATGAATGACGTAGCAGGGCTGCGCTAGTGCACGTGATGCGACAGGGTCGTGCCTGCGTAATGCGCCGTTGCCGATCTAGGTTGCGACTGCGACTGCGACCGCAAGTGCATCACAGAAGACATACACAAACACGCACGCAGACGACCTTGGATCCCACGCACCGCTAGTACATTCACACATAGCGCCCACTACACGCATACAGAGGACCATCGGCGCTCCAGCACAACATGTCAAACCTCATCGACGCGGATGCAGGCACCGAGCGCTTCAGCGGCTATGAAGCCGAGCTGAAGCTGGTACAGGCCGACCTCAACCAGCAGCTCGAAGAGATCAAAGAATCCACGGGCGAGCCGCGAAAGGCGGCCATCAGCAAAGCAGAGAGGGCGCTGGAGGAGGCAGAGGAGCTGGTGCGTGGAAGCCTGGAAACGCGCACCAACGAGGTCGACAACGCTGACTATGGCACAGATTGGGCAGATGCGCCTCGAAAAATCCAACATCCCCGCCAACCTCAAGTCCAAATTCAACACGCGCTTTCGCAACTTCGAGCAGGACCTTGACACGACCAAGCGCAAGCTCGAGACGTACACCAACGACCGCAGCAAGCTCTTTGGCGGCCGCTATACCGACAACCCAGACACCGATGCCCAGCTCGAGCAGCGGCAGCAGCTGCTTTCCGGCACTGACCGCCTCAACAGGTCGTCAAACCGGCTACGGGAGTCGCAAAGAATTGCCATGGAGACGGAACAGATAGGCGCAAGCACTTTGGGCGACCTGCATCGCCAGCGCGAGCAGATCACACACACTCGGGAGACCCTGCTGGACAGCGAGACCTACACGGATCGTAGTATCAAGACCTTGAAGGGAATGGCAAGACGGTACGTGCCCACTCTTCCACGGCACTCCAGCTCCTGTTGATAAGGGGACTTAGCTGGATGCCTATTTGATGTATCTGCATTGTCACTAACGACCTTTCCAGTATGGCAACGAACCGCATCATCACCATTGCCATCATAACTGTTCTGGTTTTGCTTATTATTGCAGTCATTTACAGCAAGTTTAGATGATCACACGTTACCTTGAGCGTTCGTACTGGCGTTTGGAGCGAAGTAACATTGGGTTCGAACTTTAATTTAATCGACTTTCACTTGAACTTCGACTTCATCCAGAGCCACACCTTTCATTGATAGTGCGAGAGCTACTGACACCAGAATCAGCGTTCGTTCTTCACTCGTTGATGAGAGATCACGAAACTTGGAGACTTCGCTTATGCTGCATGTACTGGCCTGTTGGGTCTACAGTGCGAAGCTGTCACACACTACTTACACAGCAACACAACAGTCCTTGTCAAGCATTTTCCCATGCGGGATTGCGCTAGTGCCCCGCAAATCAATTTACTCGGGTATGCAATGACACGGCAAGTCTCAGTGGGGTGAAGGTCGTGTCGGCTAATGTGTGCACAACTCCCGATATCAGTCCCGCAGTGATACTTTGCTCTTGATCCGTTCGTACTGCTTCAGTCACTCTCCCTTGAGCCAGACTGCGCATCGCACGACACTTCCATAAATCCACGACTAATCGCCTTGTGCTTGTCGATCTTGACTTGACACCTTGAACACATTGGGCGCCGGAACTAGATGGCCGTGGAAACACTGCAGTGGCTATTGAAGAGATACTGACAATATATTATACAAGGCTCATATGACTGTTGAGCTTGACATCCCGGCATGTGCTACATACACACCTAGAGCAAGGCAGCGAACCACAGACGTCGTGGGATCACAACCTTCCATCAACAATACGGTTGCCCGACACTCCAATCAGTTGCTGTTCTTGCGTCTCATTACTGCATCACTACACTGCTTTCGTAATCCAAGCGATGCACTGTCGGAGTAAGCAGTACCCGTCCTGGGCACAAGATATAAAGTACACAAGTTTCTAGGTTGCTGGACCTCTTTTGCTACCGTAGCAACACATATGCCCTCGCCATGTTCATGATTTCAATCGCCACACTGGCGCTCATCGCCCCGACCCATGCGCTGATTCGCTTCGGCTGCTCCCAGCTAGTTGTGGATCGTCTTGACCCTCTCGTTGAGCCAGGCAACGCACCATCAGCTCACTTGCATCAGATTATCGGCGGAAACTCGTTCGTACCTGATATGCGCCCTGGGGTCTTGGACCCTGCAAAGACATCCACTTGTACTACGTGTCAGCCTGCTGATGACTTCTCCAACTACTGGACGGCACCCATTTATTTCAAGGCTCGAAATGGCACGTACAAGAGGGTTCCGCAGAAGGGCAATTCTGGTTTCGAAGGGCAAGATGGAGGCATGACTGTATACTACATGCAGAATCAGCTCGCAGACTTTCAGCAGGCATCTAAGGTGACGGCCTTCAAGCCGGTGAGCATTTCTCGTTGCACTAATGGACTTTACTAATAATGCTAAGGGATTCCGAATGATTATCGGTTCACCAACTGCGGACACGCGCGCTCAGGCTGATAAATACCCGCAATTGACGTATACCTGCTTGCAAGACATGAGCACTCGTTTCCCCGAAACGAAGTTCTTCCCCAAGAAGCCATGTCCTGCAGGTATAATGACCAATCTGCGCTTTCCCACGTGAGTCCAAGATGGCATGTTGAAGCCAATGTACTAACGTATCGAGATGCTGGGATGGCATCAACCTCGACTCACCAGACCACATGGCTCACATGGTATGTTCAAACAAGCCAATCCTTCTTAGTTCATATGAAGTCCAGTCACTGACCCTCTCAGTCCTACCCCGCAAGCGGCACCTTCGAATCTCAAGGCCCTTGCCCTGCCTCACACCCTGTACGCATGCCACAAGTCATGCTCGAAGTCATCTACGAGACCAAAGACTTCAACGACCCCGCGCTTTGGCCCGAAGACGGCAGCCAACCCTTCGTATACTCCTTCGGCGATCAGACCGGTTACGCGAACCACGGCGATTACCTGTTCGGATGGAAGGACGATTCGCTGCAGAAGATCATGGACGAGGAGTGCTTTGTGAATTGCAAGTCGATGAAGACGCAGAGCATCGAGCAGATGAACGCTTGCTCGACGACGAGGAAGGTGGCTGAGGATATCGGGGACGCGAATTGTGAGTCAAGCGATGTAATTGTGGGATCTGTGCTAACTCGTGACAGGGCTGACTTCGCTGCCTGGTCAACACCATGTGGAGTAAGAGGATGGGCATCCTTCCCACACGCGTGCGCATTGCTATGTCGATTTCGACCATTATGATGGAAGTACTTTTCATCAGATGTGTATGAACAGGACGTTCATTGGTGCGCCCTCGCCCACCGCTACCTGATGAGCTCCGCAAATTATCAACACGGGCTTCGTGCACACTCATTGTTTGCAAAGACGTGAAGGCGATGACATAGTTGTGTTGTGCAAACGTGATATTGCTGCCTTTACGGTACCCTTCGCAGGCCCACTCACCTCGCGCTGTGAGTGGCTGGCCGCACTCCGACCCACATCAGAGACCCGTGCCCCGCCCGTGCGCCCTCTGTGCGCAGTCACATGACCTTAGCGCGCCAAGCTGCCGCCTAGCGTGCCGGCTCCCATAAATACCCTGCGGCTCCCTCTCCCTCCCTTCTTTTTTCTTTATCCAAGTGCGTCTACTCACAACCCCCCTGCTAGAAGTCATCATACTGACTGCTTTGCTAGGTGCTCGGGCTTTACGCTTACCAGTGAAGATTCGTCTGAGGTAGCGTTTTTGCTAGTTGAAAACTACAACTATGACTGCTCCAGTTGGCCTTCGGGTCGGCTGGGAATTTTTGAACCCTTTTCACACTTTTGTGCTTTTCGTTGATTTTCTCGGCCTTGTGCTGTGAGATTGAAGAAGGGCTCGTTCGGATGCTTTGGTGATGGGCGTGCTCGCATGTTTGGGTGGTGACGACGCGCAACAAAAATTGCTAGCGGTTGTCAGGTGAGTGTCGTGCACCCTAAATCTGCTCAAGTAGTGTCATCCTGCTCGCGTCAGTTCGAACGCGCATTCTGTCGCTCTCAGAGAAGCTGCAGCCCCTTCGTTGTTTCCTCCAGCTGGCTCCGCCCATACCAAGGACAATGCAATATACCTGCTGTTTGCAATGTCGCCGCGCGCTCAGAGAGGGACGCGTCGGCAGCCTCGACGCGTCTCACTACAGCGCAGAGATGATGTCTATCCCGCTCTGAAACGTACTGCGATAAACCCGCGAGCGAGGCCAACCTCGAATCCCGCATGTTACTATCGTCAACACGAATGAAAGATGCGCCTCGCAGCGCTATCTCGACGTCAAGGTCAACGATAAGGCCGCTTCAAACATGGCGAAAACAATCCCACGCCGACTGCACGACCTAGACTCGCCATGGGCGCAAGATACCTTTACAAATGCCTGGTGACGGCCTTGGACCGGGCATATATACACAAGCTAAGGAATGGCAAAGAAAGAAATGCTACTGCTGGGCCTCGCCCAGGAGCGCCACCAACCGCAGGGCCCCTCCATGGACTGGGGTTTTTACTTGTCGAGCACCTTTCACACATTGCCCCAAGGGGAAGGTTGTAGCTATAGCACATGTTCCTTCACCGGACCACGGATACTACCGCTCGTACCGTGGCCGACGTTTAGCGGCGCAGCGGCTTTTGAACTAACACTTCTTTCCCTGGATGTAGGCCTGCGGCTTCCTCCGACTCTTTCCTCAGATCATGTACGCACCATTATGAAGCGGCGGTCGGAGATGTTGGCTATTTTCCTACATACGTCGGCATTCAGGCGCATACTAAAGATCATACTTTATTGAATTCTCAAGGCCTGGAGTTGAGGCCGCTGCGAACCGCACGTCCCGGACGATAAGCGATTGAGCCAGCGACAGAGCCCTGATGAGGTTGCCGGTAGCCTGAGTTGCCGTTTCACGGCTGTTTGAGGTGTCGGGAAGGCACGTTTCGTTTCCGTGCACGGAGCCTGTTCACTGTGATCTGCACGAGGAACTTAGGCTGGTGCGTACTCCTGCGCACGCAATATGAGCCTGTACGGATCGCACTCGGGCAATTGGCACAGCAAAACTCTTAGCCTCAGCAGATGTTGCCGCGTCAAGCTGCAGTCCCTTGCCTTCGTGGGCTCGCGATACCTTCTGGTCGGGTCGCTTTCACCTGGACGGCCCGTTTTCGCACTCACCCAGCATACAGGACAAGATCCAGGAACATGCCGACTTTGGCCTTTTGAGACTTCACAACACTTTTGAAGGCATCTCTGCATCACTTGCGTCGCTGATCGCAAGGAGCTGCGCTTGTCCAGCTGTCGGTACCAAGTGTTGCGCACTAAAGTTCACCACGAGGCTATATGTGCGACATTATTACCCCTCGCCTCCGCCTTTGGTAAACCCTGCAGATCTGCACGAGTAGGAGACGGTTAAGCATACCACTTTCACGTCCTGGGACCATCGTGCCACACGTGGTGTCTATTGGTAGGGCCGATCTCGTAATGTATTCACTACTGCAGGTTCAGTCAAGGGGTCTCGGGCATGGCGTGTCTCAAATCGCCCCGTTCAGTCTTAAACAACACTATTCCGCCTCTTATCGTAGCTTAGTGCCGCCGGAACTAAGACTCCAGCAAATGGATATAGCAGTTTGGATTGTGCCTGGCCTCTTTTCACGCCTCTTTCCCCGCATCGATCTTGCATGTATCTCGCATTCAACCATCTTTAGCATTTCCCACCATTCGGAGTATTGATTTCGTCTGCATTTCTCTCTGGCTAATCCTCCAGCCTGGTCGTTGCTTCAGATGGATTAATCGTCTTGACGGGTTGCTTTCCCGTTACAGGTCTGGTGCTATAAACCCAACGCTGCCTGGCAACATCAGGAGCTATCGCTTCCACACTATGGATGCTGGCATCTACGAGGCGCCTCCTGTTGCCACTCAGGTCAACACCATTGTCCTTGCTTTTACTGTCGTCGCTGGATTAATTGTCTCTCTACGTTTATTCGCTCGGATCTTCCTGACATCCTTGTTCGGACCTGAAGATATTTTTATCGTTCTTGCTATGGTGAGTGCGACTCTAAACTCTCACGCCAGGTTTGATTGACCATCACCAGGGCTTTTCAATCGGTCTCAGTGCCACAGTATCGCAACAAACCACGCATGGTCTCGGGACACACATATCAGAGATTGGCGCTTATGAGCAACGCATATTTTTCAAGGTAAGTTCGTGTTCAACTTCCTGCTTGAGACATCTCAGACAACACATCTGAGGTCAGATCGACTAACACTGAAACCTACTATCATACTCATGTGACTGACTCATTCCGCAGGCATTCTGGGTAGGCCTCTGGGTGCACAGCTTAGCACTTACGATCACGAAGGTCTCAGCCCTGACGCAGTATCTGCGTATCTTCCCGATACATCGCTTCCGTATAAGCTGCTACTGCCTGCTCGGTCTCGCTGTTGCTCTTGGTGCCTGGGCTGTTGCGAGCAATATCTTCATTTGTAATCCGGTTGACTCTGCCTGGATCGACCGGTTCAAGCGAAACGACTGCATGGACCGCAAGTTGATATGGTATACGAACTCGGGTATCAGCATTGCGCTGGATCTTGTCATTCTTCTGTTACCGGTACCCCTCATACGAACACTCCAGATTCCAGCAAGCCAGAAGAGCGGGTTCGTGACAATCATTGCGCTCAGCATCTGGTAAGTGGAACCCCCCCAAGTGATGGCGCAGACATTGACCGGTTGTAGTGCACCCATAATCTCGGTGGTTCGACTCCATACCATCTCTCGAATTGCCAAGAGCACCGACCTCCCTTTCGACAACATAGGTCACGCGACACTATCCTCTCTTGAGGTGAATGCCGTCATCATATGCGCCTGTCTTCCAGCCATGCGACCGCTGCTCGCCCTCATGATGCCCAAATACTTCTCCAAAGCCGCACAATTCACAAACGTCCCCACCGGCTACGACATAGAGCAACCAAAGCACAGACGAACACCATCTCGCACTATGGAAGTCAAATCTATTCAACCAAAGACCATCGAATCCGGGACAAGCACGCCTCGAGCCCCCCAACCCACACTATCGCGCACTTCAAGCGGCCGCTTCACAATCACGCACAGCCGCCCCGGTACAGCCCGCCAGACGCCTACCTCAGGTAGATCGACTCCAGGTTTCGCCACACCAGGCCGATCGACTCCAGGACGGAATACCCCAGTTCTAGCCACCCCAGGTCGGTCAACTCCAGGCCTAGCTTCCTCAGGACGAAACACCCCAGTCCGAGGCTCCCCAGGTCGCGCCACTCCAGGCCGCGCCACCCCGCTCGGCCACTCACGCTCCGGCAGCAACATCTCCATCGACATCGCGGCCGCAGACGCGCGCTCCAACGGCCTGCGCCCCCCGCGACGCATGAACCCGCTTCGACTCTCGCCCATCACACCTGGCGGCTCTGACCTTTCCCTGCCAGCAAGCATGTATAGCGCGGGCATATCAAATGATTCTCACGCGGATTCGATTCATGTCTGGGGGCCGGAGAGGAGGGTGGCTTCGAAGCCGCTGCCGCTGACGCCGTTTCCTGTTGGGGCGCATCGGGTTTGAGTGGCGTGTGGGCGGAGAAGTTGCACATCATTTGCTGTGTTGTAGGTGCGTGCGTGGATTGAATGTCTCAATGAACTTACGAATGGGTCTGGAGTCGCGGGGCGGCGTAATGAGGCGGGGAATTGCATGAGTAGTAGCTCTTATATATCCGGGGAATATGACGCTCTATGCTATCATGATCTCTGCGCCGATTGCGGTATGCTCTTCGCCATGTCTAGTAGCACGCTTCAGGGTCAAGATCACGATGGCATTTCGTGCTGTCGGACCACTCGATCGCGGAGTAGGTAGGAGCGCACAGCAGGTTGTCTGTCATACAGGATTCCTCCATGCGGGACTGCGTGTTTGTAAGGCGAGGGCCTGTTGACGCCTGGACCACGCGCTTCAATATGGTAGCTGCGGACTGCCAGTTTTGATCGCTCGAAGCAATTGGGAGGCTGCGATGGTTTGAGTGAAGAGTGGATACAAAGTGCGGACGTAGCACTGACATCGATATCTGTACCTGCTCTTCACCCGTGAGAAGGAACGAATGTCTCCAAGACCTGTTCATGTTCCCTTCCCCCCAGGCACTCCCGATCCCTCCAACTCAGCGGCAAACGTCCTCCCCTCTCCCACTTTTACAGGCTCATGCGTACTCGGCATTTCGTACTCCTGAGCACCTGTCTGAGGTACTGTGTGTGGCTTCATGTCCTTCCCGACAGCTAGCTCAGCTATGTCTTGTTCGCCACTTCCAATCTCCACAGCTAATTCTTTGTCCAAGCTGTCATATTTCTCAATCTTCTGAATCTTCTTCGCAATCTCGACGTCGGGTGTGTCGCCCTCGATCTCCGGGTCACTCTGCTCTCTGCGCTCCTGCACCCAGGTACGACGCCGCCGCCGAACGAAGATCCAAGCTCCAATTGCGCCCAGGATGAAGAGCAGAGCGATGCCGATGCCGATACCAATGGTCGCGCCGACTGAAAGACCTCTGTTGTCACTTGGTGGAATGTCTGTGGGTTTTTGGGGAAGATTGGTGGGTAGTGCTCTCGCGATAGCCATTTTGCTTAGAAATTTGAAAGTGGGATGAAGAAGGAGAGAGAGAAGGCTAAGAGGAGGTCTCTTGACGAGTAAAGAAGTAATAAACTCTACATATCCTTTGCTAAAATCCAAGTGCACCGATGGTAACGAGTGTGCCTCATGACCCTGCGAAAACCAACGTGAAGCTAGGGGTGTCTTACACTTCAGAAACTCGGGCGCAACTTGCCTCTTTGACAAATCGGCGTATATTCGAGCTTGGGAGCGAATCACATTGTGCTACAGTGTCCTAGATCTGCGAGTGTGCTGTGTGCTGGACTACGTAGTCGGACACCGAAATAGGTACTAAACACACCGAAGCACGCCAGTAACGCCGATAGGCTAGTGTGCGCGCGATACAATTGCAGCGAGGTAGAAGTTCTTTCATTCCTTGAGTATGTACGGGAATGTACCTAAAGATATTGTGAAGATAGTCTCGGGCGTGAGCCCGCATAGTAGTAGTCCGTGCATGAAATCGATAGCGGTGCAGATAACATCTCGGTGATGACCTGTGCAAGCCAGACTCGAGCTGAGACCCATAATCCGAGTTGAACAAAATTATTTTGTATTGCGCCGGAGAAGGATTGTCGCTGTTGCATACAAATATGCTGTGACTCGTGGCTAGCGCACACGCCGGAGCTACCGGTAGCCCACGATTCGCGAGAACGGAAAAAGCAATCATCAGAAGCTAGGACGCGCCTCAAACGCCGAAGCAGACGATGGAGGGATTTGTTCTTTCGAATCGCCGCTTGTGCCATGCCTCAATTTGTAGGCCGCAGTGCTGAATTTAGGACATGACCAATGGTTAACACGAGCGAGCATGCCAGGCCGAGAGGCATTTCCCCTGAGCGCGTCCCGTTCCCTGGACGGGGGTACGCCTGCGAAGGCAGGTGAGGAAGTTCCCGTTCCTGGATCCCACGGTCTAGAGGATTTGCGCACACGTGGGGCGGTCGACTATGTTACTGCCTAGTGTTTGCTTTTCACAACCACAAGCCCGGGACGGTAACACAGCAGGTCGTGAGGCTGAGCAATGATATTTTTGTGTTACATGGCAAGATCCGAATGCGGCAGGCCTGCTGTGTAGAGGAACCTTGGGCCAGAATTAGTAGTTCTGGACTGCGAGGATGACCATGAGATTTATGGTTCTCAATTTCCGGTCCGAGCGCTCGAGTCCAATTAGCATGGTCCCTACGGCGCAGCTGTAGATGCGAAGCAAGATGAGAACGACACCAGTACCTGTCGAAAAATCGGAAATTGAGGACCCACCGTGTAAAGCAAATTGGCACGCGGTAGTGTGCCGTAGCCACTGTAAGACGGAAGGGAAGCATGCAAGTCTCCCGCGGTCAATCAATTGAAGACGCGGCCCATTACCGGCTGAATACTCGAGTGAACGCCACGGTTGATTACAGATAGGTCGGCGGTGGAGCAGATGCTCGGATTCGTTTTCTGGAGAATCAACGAGCGTTTGGGCGGGATAGACACGTGGTTGATCGTCTGTCCCAAAACAGCGTAGAAGTGGCAATCAGCCGTAAGGTGCCGGGTGCGACGCTGGAGGGAAACTTGCAGACAAGTTTTGCGATTCAGCCATAAACTTTCACGATGTGCAGGCGGAGTTGATCGACGAGTCGCAGCAGGGAATCGCTCGTGGTCGGCCAAACTTGAAAGGGGTTCGCCGATACGCCCAGGTACCAGGTGAACCTCGGAGGATCACATGGGGTACATTTGAGCTGTTGCAAGCTGAGGACTGGGTAACAGATATCCTGGACATTGACCGAAGCCACAATTGGCCGATCTATGGATGAGGCGCCGGTCTGGCGCTGTCATATTTAGCAGGCGCGGCATGACAATTGTGTTGCTTTTGCCGTATCTGCAACGGAAGGAGCGTCCGCAATGATGGACGATACGTGCCGCACCGGCCCTGGTCGCATACACAGCACATTGCTCGAGTCAGGCGGATGGGAAAAGGACCGCAAGTTGCGCAGTTGTGACTTGGTGCAGAGATGCTAAGTTCAGCGATGATGCACCGGCGATGTTTGCAGACTATTACAGAATTTTGGAGCCAATCAGAAAGTTGATGTTGGCTGATTGGTCGGAGCCTTATCCAGTGTCGGCCTCGGTGCGCAAGGATTGATTGACGGCAGGCATGTTAGTGCAGCATGAACATGATCGCCCCAAGCCTGTGGCTGTCTGAAAGGACGTCACCGTGCTTTTGACATGCGGTACGCAGATAAGTTAGACTTTGGAAGATGCACTTACGGTAGACTCTCCGCTTGCCGTGGTACTGCGATGTGTTCCGCCTTTCTGGTGTGAACTGGACATGGTTACGGACGGTGGCCAGGAATTACAGTTACCATAACGAACTCAATGAAGACAGGACCAGCCAGTGCGCAAAAGGATCGGCAGACAAGCCACCGAGATTAGCGAGCACTAGCCATGGCAGCTGGCAGACGTCAACTGGCGCAGTGGTGCTTCTGGGCTGTCGAGTCGCAGCGTTGCGGGGCCGCACTTGCGCTTCGGCGACCTCGAGAATGCCATGTGCGACTAGCTTGACTTCCACGCTATGGATCCCTTTCAGAAGGAGCGATTCCAGCACCAGTGTCTCCAAGCGAGCTCTTACCACTGTAAGGTTGACGCCACGCCTCTACTTATACCTCGCGAGACACCCGCCCAACGCACGCTACACTACCGCCGTTCAAGACAGTACCATTCATTCTTCTGTCGGCCCTCGCTCCTGTGTGATATCCTTCGTGGAGCCGTACATCTGCTTTCGTAGTCCCTTCATCGGCTACCCCACAGCTCGCGTGGCGCCTGTAACCCTTCTTCACTTTCACCTCCGATCCAGGAGCATATAAGGCCACTAGCCGGCACTTCGAACGGCCATCACCGTCAATCCCGCTTCACTTCACCTTTGCCACGTTCTGTTATCTGCCCACGTTGCTGCTCCTCTCCTTCTTCCTCCCCACCACGCGCCTTCTCCTACTTGAGCCGCCTGCGCTCCTGCTAAAATGGTCTACTCTCTGGCTTATCGCCGCCCCGAGCGCGTTGCCCGCCCCTCTTCCGCTGCCTCCATCTCCGGTGAGACCAAGCAAAAGTCAATTCATGACTCCATCAAGTCTGGCAGCAGCGGCATGTCCCATGGCATTCCTGAAGCTCTTTCCTTCGACCGCATCATTGCTGGTGGTGTGTGTCCTGTAAGTAGACCGACCCCCCACTTCCTCACTGTTTGCTGACCCGTCAGCCTTGCACTGTGCGCGACTTCATGAACTTCCTCAAGTACATTGAGTTGTCCGCCGAGAACCTGCAGTTCTACCTCTGGTTCCGCGACTACAGCAAGCGCTTCAATGAGCTGCCTGCGAGTGAGCAGGGCCTCTCACCTAAGTGGACTGGCGACAAGAGCAACACCGAGACCAAACCAGCCCCAAAGATCGTCAACGCTGATGCCGCAGCCATTCTCGCTGCTTCTGACTTTGGCAATGACGTCAAGGTCGACGAGTCGGAAAAGGGCGGCAGCAACCCCTTCTTCACTCCTCCGCGCACGCCCAACAGCGTCGAGAGGCAAGAAGGTGCTCAGTCTTTCGACTCGTATGATGACAGCTCCACCGGTAGAGTGGACCACTCCAAGCGTGCCGATGGTGCATTTGAGAGTGCAGGACTCAAGTGGAAGCCTCGTAAGTTGAATTGATCCTTCCATATGTAGGCAATAAGCGCTTACACGCAATAGTGTCCGTTCAGCCCTACCGAGAGGAGATCAACCGCATCATTTCCATTTACATCGCTGATGGCGGCTCGCGACAGCTGAACCTGTCTTCCAAGGAGCGCACGGCACTCCTGCATGCGCTCCAAAACACTACTCACCCTTCAGCGTTCGCCGATGTCATCTCGACTGTTGAGTGGTCACTGCGCTGCCAGGCTCACCCCAACTTCATCCGCTGGACCATCTGCAACGGCAACCGCCCCCGTGTCATCTTCGCCCGCGGTCTTGGTATTGGCGGCATCGTCGCTGGTCTGCTCGTGGCCATCATCCTCACTTTGAGCACTGCGAGTCGCGCATGGCGAGTCATGTCTCTCATTGGCTTCTTCATCGGCATCTCAACCCTGATCGCCGCGTGGAAGGGCATGTGTGTGGTTCTGCACGGCATGCACCACCGCCATCTGCGCCCCTGGGAGCTCTTCGGTTCGGATGACGAGCCCGAAGGCTTCGATGCGAAGCTTGACTCTATGGACACGTTCACCACCCATGCGTCGAGCAACTCGTGGGAGGACGAGCCCTGGGTCGCTAGGTACGAGAAGCGCAACGTCATCCGCAAGGTCTTTGACCGCGAGGTCTGGATCCAGGAGCCAGCTCTTCGCCAGATCCAGGACACCATCTTTGTACAAGCCATTCTCGGTGCGCTTGTCATCTCCGGTGTCGCTGTCGGCATCTTCTGCGCCATCCCCAAGGGCAACTTCTTCTAGGTAGCCAGTGTGCACCTTCCCTTCTGCCCCAAGCTTAGAGATAATTTTCCTACTTTCATTTGTTCAAATTCTCATACGCTTCGATACCCCGGTACTTGTATGTATCTACGTCACCAGTACAGCAATGGTGACTATCTAAGGGAATGGTTCAGGATGGCGTTTTGGTCAGCAGTTTTGGTCAGCTTGTCAGGATCAATCGGGATTTTTTTCCAGAAAGGTTACAACGTAATGCTAGTACATGAAAACTGAAAGTTGACATCGCAATTGGACTAGTTCAGCACTGTGGTTCAAAACACCTTGACTATTCTCTGTATCATTCGGGTTACATAGGTGAAGAGTGATGTGCTTGGTGAAGGAACAGGCGGTCAGGCTAAGTGGGGCTGATGCCAAAGGCGGGGTCCGCAAGAGCGAGCGATGCGCGAAGAGGGCCGCGACCCGTAGACGTCCATGCTCCTTCTGGCGACCCTACGTAGGCCACATGCTGCTGCATAATTCAACAATGTCTGAGAAATCGGTAGTACCACATGAATCTACTCTTACCTTGGCCATTCTTCTCCACTACCCCTCCAAGTACTGCGTGCCGCCATAGTGACCTGCGTGAAGTCGATGCGCACGCCGAATGAAGCCTGTCTCACTCCCCTCGCAGCTCGCCTGACCATCCAGAACGCCCATGTCTTCGGCCCACTACGACGGCCGTTACCACCACCAGCGGCCGGACCATGATTCGTACTACTCGAGGCATGAACGGCCCGTCGCCACTGCCCGCCGTGAGGAGCTAACCATGAGGGACAGTTCGAGTCGCTACTCTCCAGCCGATTACTCCTACGAACCCCGCGCCACTCCGCTCCCCAGGCGCTCAGCTGCCCCTCCACAGTATCCCTCGCACCCGCCATCGCGCCATGCTCGCAAGCAAACATGGCCGCCATCGCCGAGCGTGGAAGACGAGACGGCCGCGCTGACGAAGGAGGTGGTGTCGCCGGCCGGAGCAGGACATGGGGCCGACGGTGATCCGCCAGCCCACTCGAGAGGGTCTGTTGATCAAGAGGCGCTGCTCGAGGACATCGAAGACCCGGACGACCGTCGCTATGTGCTGGTGTCGGACCCCAGCACCAGCACCAGCACTCCTACCGACTACCGTCGCAGGAGCTTCGCGGAGCGCGGCAACATGGCACACATCAAGACAGACGTAGCGGATCCGCCCGATCCGCCCGTCTTCACCGAGCGCGTCTCGACGCCCTATGCCTACACCAAACCCCAGAGAGAGTCAATTGCTCCCTCACACGCAGACTTCTCATTGCCAGACACGCTTACCCCAAGCAGCGCACGAACACCGAGAACCATCCCAAGTCATGATAGTCGCGACTCGCAACGAGACCAGAATGCTAGGCCACCAAGACCCTCGTCCAGCTATGGCCGACAGGACTCCTACCCGAGGTCTTCCCCAACCGGCAGGGACGATGTTTTCGACGATTCAGACATGGACGCCGATGACACAACACACTTGCGTACTGCAGAAAGGAAACCCGCAAGATACAGCTTCGTGAAGAGCGATTTGCAAAGGGACGACCTGAGAACTAACCTACGTGATAATCATTCCAGGCCTCCATCCCGTCGCCGCGAATCTAGAGAGCGAGCACCGCCCGCTCTCCGCAAGGATGAATCATCTGGCTCGTCGAAAGATGCCTCATACGTCCAGTCTCCTCGCTCGTCATCATCTTCGCTCAACAACGGGATCAGAAAGTCAAGGCCGGCACCAGTAGACACGAGCTATTACAGTAGCTCGCGCGCACCTTCCCGGTCAAGCTCACCCCTCCAACGAGCCCCTTCGCCAAAGCTTCCATCACGCATTCGCGACTCTCCTTCCGTTTCTCGACCATCATCGCGGGGCAACACTCGACCACCCTCTCCAATGTCTTTTTCCACGACCTTGAGACCTCCATCACCGGGTCGTGTACCAATAACAGACGCAGATTGGCACTCCACCTACCCTCCAGTAGCTGCCTCTGACCGGTCAAGACCACCGTCCAGGATGACTAGATACGACAGCATGCCCGATCCAACTCCTAGGATCGACGTGCAAAGTCCCTCGCCCGCAAGACCTCCTACAGGCGAACCCGCCTTACCATACCCTGTCGATGACCGGCCGTTGGGCGTCTTCATGCCTTCAGAAGCGCAGTATCAGTTTGACCATTCAACAATCTCTTCCCCGCGCCAGGTCATGCCAGACTCGCCCAGGATCATGTCTTCGCCGGTTCCCGAATCTCCACGATATAGAGAAGAGGTAGTGTATCGCCCAAGAACTAGTATCCCAGTGCCTGAAGACTCGACCCACGCCAGGAGGGCCAGGTCGAATAGTGTACGGTCACAAGTTCCCGTTGATGAGCGCCGAGAGCGCTCTACAAGGCGTCCGGCCAAACACTCAATGGACAGGCCGTTGCCCTCTTGTCCGAGGAGCACCCCGACAACAAGCTATGATGACTGGTACAGCTTGCTTGGCCAGCGCAACTTTGACGTATGCCCCAGTTGTTACGAGGGAGTCTTTGCTGACACACCATTCGCGGTGGATTTCGCGCAGACACGGCGGGGTGAACGACCCACCGAACGCTTCTGCGACTTCAGCAGTCCATGGACACGTCTCGCTTGGCTTCTGACGATTAAGCAACGCCGTTCTTCTCTCGAGTTGTTGCATGCCCTAGCTGATATCGCGGACGTCGACAGGCCTTGCCCTGACGATCTGGAATTGCGCAGCGACCGCGTCACATGGTACGGCATACCCGATCAGAGGGATGGCGTGCATGTGGCCAATTTTACCATTTGTTCTGCTGACAAGAGGATGATTGAAGCTTTGCTGCCTACGATGCGTGGCTACTTCACAAGACTTCCGAGCTCCTATACATCTAGCACCGCCCCCAAGTACATGTGTAACCTCCGTACAAGCTCCAGGCGGTTCCCAAAGTACCTTGACCTTCTCGTTGAACTCGACACAGAAGCTCAGGACCTCGGTCAAAGGCCCAACATTGGTCGCTTCATTCAGCTAGTTCGTGGAAATGCCTTCAAGGATGAGTGTGCCAAGGATAAGGCCTTTTTCCGCAAGCCATGGCTCTTCATTCCATCGCTTCCGGAGTTCACTGTCTGCGAAGAATGCTACGATGAACTAATCTGGCCAGCCTGTCAGTCCAAGATCACCACCACAACAATACCACGTCTCTTCAACAAAACAATGCAGCTTGTTCCGAACGAGGATCCGGAGACTGGCTCGAGTTGTTGTCTCTACAGTTCTCGTATGAGAAAGGTCTTCGACATCAGCGTCAAGGAGGCGGACTTTGCTTACCTGAAGCGAAAAGCGCTAGAGAGGAAGAGGGCCGAAGTCAAGCTGGCGAGGGAGAGGAAGGGCCTTATGAACTGGATGCTCAGCCTGGACAGAGGGAGTAGTCAGTGGGAGCGTGCGAAGAGCGAGATCAAAGCGTTGGATCGAGAGTGGGCTACCTGGGAATAAGTCAGCTCAGTGATGAACTATGTAGGATCACAATAAATATTGTTCCAAACATGGCCAAATTCATATCGCTATGAAACGTACCTTTAATGTCTCGCTTCATACTCTTGCTTAATAAGAATCTTACATACGTACTAGCATTGCATCAAGTATCTTCAGTGGCTTAGCTTAAAGCGGGGCTCAGTGGAGACGCTAAAGCCGTGACGTAGAGGCGACAGGTAGGAAGCTTAACTCCGTTGCTGAATTGCAACGTCCATTCCACCAATACTGCCGTCTCCAACCTCACCATTTTAGAGCTTGAATACTAAAATGTCTACTTATACTCGAATCGGTGTAGTCACTGGCGCAAACAAGGTATTCTCGCCCAGATGCATCTGTCTGTATAGCGAGATAGGTAGCTGACGGACTTTTGAAGGGCATCGGACTTGCTATTGTAAGGCAGTTGGCGCTACAATATCCTGCCTCGCCGCTGAACAATGGGCCGTTTTTGATCTGGTACGATAAGTATTTGTTTGAACGAATGATTGAGAATTGTGCTGACGAGTGACAAGTGAGTCGACCAGCCGCCTGACCAACAATGTCTTGCAAGCTGTTCAAGATATCTGAACCAGACACCATCAGGGAAATCACACTGACATTTCCCGCAAGACCTCACAGCCCGCGACAAGGCCCGCGGCGAAACAGCCCTCCAGAACCTCCAGCACGACCCCCAACTCACCCAAGCCGCCGCCCTGACATCCCACGGCGGCCTCGCAGACATCAAGTTCCACCCCCTGGACGTCACAGATAGCGCCAGTGTGAGTGCGCTGGCCGAGCATTTGGCAAGCGCGCACAGCGGGGGTATAGACTTCGTCATCAACAACGCAGGCATCGCCCTGGACGGCTTCGGTGCGTGCCATTTTTTCAATCCACCCTCAGCGTCAGTGTAGCTTTGCTGAGCCAGAGTTGTGTAGATTCGAATGTCGTCGAGAAGACGCTGGAGTGTAATTACTACGCTACGTTGAGCGCGTGTCGGACTTTCATCCCGCTGCTCAAGCCGGGCGGCCGGGTCGTGAATGTCGCGAGTATGTCGGGCTCGTTGAAGAAGTACTCGCCGGCAATCCGCGCTCGCTTCCTCTCCGCAACATCCGAGTCCGACGTCTCGTCCATCATGCGCGACTTCCACTCCGCCGTTAGCACAGGCAGGGAAAAGGACACAGGCTTCCCGAGCGCGGCGTACGCGGTGAGTAAAGCCGGTTTGATTGGCGGGACGAGGGCGCTTGCGAGGGAATTCGAGGGCGTGAGCGTGGTGAGTTGCTGTCCCGGGTATGTTAATACCGATATGAGTAAGGGGAATGGGACGAGTACGCCGGATGAGGGGGCGAGGACGCCGGTTTGGCTTGCGATTCAGGAGTTTGGGGGGAAGACGGGGGTTTTTTTTAAGGGCCAGAAGGAGGTGAAGTGGGAGGATCTCTGAAGAAGGGCGGGCAGTTGTATGGGTGATATGGCTTCACGAAAGACCAGGCGGAGGAAAAGCGACAATGTGTGGTAGAATCGCTGGTGGGTGGATAAAGAGTCTTGCCCACTGTTTCGTCCTGCCTTGTGAACGTGTGCCTTGCGGATGCACAAATAAGAGACTGTGTTCGGTGTACATTGATTGTTCAGGCCCAACACTTACTTCTGACGTGCTTTATACAGTATCATTTATAGAACCAAAGTTTTGTCCCGAAGCTTGTACGGCGTCAAGAATGCGCATGAAAACGATCGTGCGCAAACATGGCGAACAGGGGCATGACGGCACCACAAAGTTCGCAGCGGTACGACTCTGCCTCGCCCATTTCCTCATCATCAGATTGCCAGTCACTCTCCACGGCACCCGGCGCTTCCTGCGAAGGCGTAGGTATGTCTTCCGAACCACTCTTGCTCGTGAGCAGTCTGGGTACTTGCAATCGTGACTCCACTTCGCCGTCGCCGTGAAGAGCTGGTGGAGTTTCTCCATCGTCAACAGCCAGCGGAATTTCTTCTCCATCAACAGCCGGCAGACTTTCTTCTCCATATCCCACCCCACCATCCTCCTTCTTCACTCTCCACTCCCTCAACACATCATCCTGCCGTCTAAACATCTTCCCAATATCTCTCCCCACACCCCCCCTCTCCCTTGCCGCACCCACCACATTCGCAGCCGCAACATTCACCAGGCTCAAATTCCACCCGCTCTTCTCAGGATGCAGCCGGCGAAACAGCGGGAGCAGCGTCTCCCCAACCAGTCGCTCTGCAATAGCTTCAATGCTGTCTTTGAGACTGAATACAAATCCCGGCATGGGCGTGGATTTGGATATGCGCGCGAACGAGCGATTGCGACTTCCATCGGGGTTTTGAGGCGGGCGCGGGCGTGTGGAGAGACGCAGGGTTTTGGGGTGTGCGAGCCAGCGCTTTGGAGAGGGGGGGTGTGCATCGAGTGCGATTTGCTCTTCTTCGTCCTCCAATAGGTCTGCGTGCATGCGTGTTAGGAGACTGGTCGCCAGCATGCCCAATTCCTTAGTGACTTCGCTGATGGTGTCGAGCCGGATGTAGCTGTCCTCGATGCTGATTTGCGTGGGGACCTCGCGGGCCTGCCCGACCTCTGTGGTATCGCAGCCATTGAGAAGTTCCCAGATGCGCGCGCCGATGCCGTGCGGAGCGCCGTTTCCGCCTAGTAGGCGTTCGAGCAGTTCTGGGCATACACCGGGATACTCTCTGACATCGCGCACGAGCACGGTTTCCTTAGTGCCGCCGTACACGAGACCGGTGTCAATGGCTGCCGGTCTTTGCAGGACGTGAGTACGCAGTCTTTGGGCGATTTTGAAGCCAATGCCAGGGATCTTGCCGATTTCGTGGTCGTCCATGAAGTGCGTCACATTGTCACTGGTGCCGCTGTGGTCAGGCATGTATGGGGGCAACAAGGTCGTCTGTGCATTGGGTTTGTGCCGGTTGCCAATGAGTTTGGCAAGCAGTTTATTCGTCGATATACCAACAGTGGCAGTGTAGCCTTTCTCTTCTTCAAGCCTGGACCGTATGTACTGGGCTAAATGACTTGCTAGCAGCAGTCGAAGCTGCAAAAGGTCGACTGGTGTAGTGTTGGCTATCATATGTTAGCACGCTGAAGCTTGTAGACTTGTTTTGTCATATTTGAACGACTAGGCCACAGCGTCCATGCACATTGAGCAGCAGAGTAGAGGAAACACTCAAGACCTGTGACACGGCGTCAAGGTCTCGGTGAAACAATAGGGGCTGGCTTTGCCTAGCAGAGTCATTTCGTTCTCATAAACCCCAAGAGACAATGCTTTACTGAGCAGCCGCTTCGATGCTGTGCCGTCCAACGTGCAAGGACGCTGAAATCCTTTTGACACGGCTGGTGTGAGTGTACTCGCAAGCGCCAGTGGCTGAGCGCTTAATAACCAACACTGTTAGCCGCGGCGTGCCGCAGGTGCAGTGCCTGTCAGCCTTGTCACTTGTGAAAGAGACATCGGTGGACTGTCACAGCTACGCCACATTGGGCCCGGCGGTCCCGACTCTGCGCTTACCTGAAGTGTACTCTGATGCATCTGGAAAAGCATAACCTGCCAGTCTTGTTGCGTCAAATTCAAAGCCAAGAGTAGGATCATTCTTGGAGAGGCAGAAAAATGAATTGCTGAGGTTGCTGGAGTTCAGCATGCGCGTGTTGTAGTCGACGATGTCGGAGACATCTATAAAGACCTGACTGTACCTTAGAAATGGTTATAAATAGCAGCGCGAACATCATGAGAAGGCCGAGACCCGACGACTAGAACGGTTCAAATAATCGCAGGTGATGCTGAATTTGGGAACGAGCTATGCAGATGATGACAGAATTGGTGGACGAACCTCGTCGAAACCAAGCCTCTCACAGCGCGCGTTCCAAGAGAAAGACCTGACCAGGGCGTAAAGCTCCTTTGAGGCATTCCTAAATCTTGTCAAGTCCTCACCCAGGACGATGACTACATCGGGGCAGAGTCGTTTCGCTTCTGAGATCAGCTGAAGCTTGTAAAGGCCCTACGTGCGAGTCAGTCAGCTTACGCTATCCAACAACAACTCATTTCGATCTTCGTGACATTGGAGCATGTTGATGTACAAAGTAGGTCTCGCGAGTGTGGAGTTCTGCATCTGCTCGGCGACTGGCAAACCATAGCATGAAGTTCTTCCAGGTACATCGTTGTGTGCTAAAACGTAGAAGTGATACACTATTACGCTTCAAGAAGAGCGGTGTATACCACTCTGAAGGATCTCGGGCGGATGTGCCACAACAGGAAATTACTTGAGGTCCCCGAGGGCGATCACGATTGGCGGCTGCGCCTGGTGACTGTGTCCTTCGGACAAGGCTGGCTGCAAACATTGATGAAACGAAACAGAGAAGAGCTCACACGTCGACGGGCTTCGTAGTTGCATGTGACAACAATCTGCTTCTGCTGTATGGCGAGTGGCAACGATTTCAGATGCGGAAACTCATTCTCGACGACACTTGCGTAAAAAGCGTCGTAGTCCTAGGGGGTTGGAGGCGTCAGTCAATGGGCGTGGCGCAAGGCTGTGTTGCACAGGGATGGGTTGCCTGAGTTGGTTGCGTGCGTACGAAGTGGATTACGGTGGTGTCAATCTGTCTCTTGACTTTCCTTGCACTGAACATGTCCATATTGTCGACGCCGGCCCATGGTCGGCGTAGAAGAGATCGGCGCTTAGAAGAAGGTGCAATGCGCGGTGGGCTCGTCGCGTCTGCGGTGGGATGGAGTTACGAAACGTGCATGAAGCGTTCCATGGATGGGCTGCCAAGGCCGCGTGGACTCCCGAGTGCCAATTGGTAGCGTGGTGTAGCGCGGTTCGCCACCACGACGGTGGAGAGCCCGAGCGCTTGTCGGTCTATTCTTGGTATCGGTGTATTTTGGGAGCCAGTAGCTTCGCATCCAGGCTAGTCACTTTGCAAACTCGAGACTCCGCGCGTTGAGATGCAGTAGAGGCGGCTGGGTAGCCCTGGCGGGTTGGTCGCAGTTGCTGTGCTGCTGCGCTATAACCCTCTGTTCCCGCGCCTTGCCCTGCGAGACTTGATCGAATTCCTCCCGCTTCACACCCCAGCCACGTGCATCTACTTCGACGTGCCCATTCCCGAATCACCCGCACACCACCAGTTCAGCAGGCAGTCAACAGCCCAGGTCACGATGCTGTCCATTATGTCATTCCCACACCCCATACCGCCAGCCTACTCTGCGTCATCTGCACCTGCCTCCAACATGACCAGCTCGCTGCCTATAATACCGCGTGGTCCCGCTGCCCCGCAGCGTCCCAAGCTCTCCATCAGCACAGTCAACACCACACGAAGTTTTGGCAAAGGCGCCAGTCTGCGACTCGACACTCTAAGTGCCATCTCCCCCACCAGAGTCAACACCTTCTCCAACGCATACCCAGCCCTCGAGCGCCCCTCAAAGCCCCGCCTTTGCATAGACAGCAGCATCCCGAATGCGACCAGCGCCACCACCACCCCAAGCTCAGCGTCCACCCTCTCATCCGCGCTCACTTCAGCCTCGCAGGAGTCTGCTACCAGTTCAATACCCTACAAGCAGCCACACAACCTCGCCTCGATACTCGCAAACAGCCCTGCACGGTCGATAATACCGCGCAAGATGGCAGCCTCGCGGCCCATGTTCCCCGCCGAGAAGCGCGTGTCTTTCCGCACGCCGCTGGAAGAGGAGATCACCACCGTCAAGTACACTCTGGCCCACTCGGACCTGGAGGCTTCTGTCTCTACACTCTCCTCCCTCGCATCGACCACATCCTCCGACTCCGGCCTCTCAGCCACACGCCATTCGCTCTGCTCCGATAGCTCCGACAAGGCCTCATCTGCGCAAGAATGCTCTCCCCAACCTAAGCAACCACGGACAGGCGACAAGCGAGACTCTTCGTCTTCCGAGGACGACAGCGATTCATGTCCGGAAACGCCCGTCGCAGGACGTCGCAAGAGAACGCGCGACTGGCGATGGACACTGGGGCCAGTATCAAGATCGATATCCGACAAGTCAACAGCCAGCGAGTCCACAGCCAGCGAAGACAGCTGCTGACGATGATCAACCTTTCTTTTGCGTTTATTTTCCACCACATAGACGGCGCGTCACCGCAGGTTATCACACGAAGGTTGCATGCAGATATTGAGCGTAGTTCACGAGCATTTACGGCGTTATGTCTTTTCAGAGATACCATCATCAGCATCAGCATCGCGTTACCACATTACGCCACACCATACCCTTTAGTAGTTTACATAGTTTTAAATCCCATCGCACTGTTGAACAGTCGCAAACAACACATTACGTGGCCATTTCCGCAAACTTCACGTCACATTCCCCCACCATGTCTCGTACACGATCACCCGGGCCTGACAGGCCGATCCAAGTTCGTGCCCGGTCCGCAGAATAGCGCCGAGCATGACCCAACGGCTGTCCCCCCATCCGGGCAGCGATCGGCGGTGCACACGACCGGGCCCGTCAAACCTAACCACCCAGTAGCGTATCTATTCTTTCCTAAGCTTACACGCACCAACTCATGACCGCACCGCGCATGCGAAGCAGAAAAATCCGCAATCTGACAGCTGCGAGTTCTTACCCTGCTGCGTGCAGCATGCGCGCGCCACGAATCGCTGATGTCATGTCATGCGTTTGGCCGCCCTCGTGACTCCACCCAGGCCGATTCCTCCTTGGCTGGAGCCGATTTACGAAGCTGGTATTGTTTTCTCGGCCAATATTGCCCAACACCAGCGTACCTGCCTACTGTATTCGTAGCTGTGGCGGCGAAGCTGCCAGAAGCGTCGTGTGAGAGGCGAGGAGCAGGTGCAACATGTTTCGTTTGAAGTTCGGCCGCACGATGTGGGGATTACGACGGGGTTGTATGGACAGGGCTGGGTGGGTGGTTCGCGTTCGAGAAGGGAAGAGGTGTGGGTCGGTGATGGCAGGTGTTTCAAGCGGATTTGTTACAGGGCAGGATGGAGACGGATGGAACTTGTTTCGCTGCTTGTTGTCTGGAATATACCGATTTGTCTCGACGATACTCGGCGTATCCCAGACCCCAGCTGCTTCTCGTGTTCATGTAAAACTTCACCGTCGCAAGTACCCAACAAAAAAATATATTCGCAACTAGGTTACTCGTAGTCTCGAGACTTGGAGATTCTAGAATCAAGCATCCCGTTCATGGGTACTAGATACACCGACGCGAGGTGCTTGTTCGTGTTCGTGGAGCTAGCGCAAATGATTTGTGGATCTTACACGAGAATGCGAAAGTATCGTGGCGGAAGAGGCTTGCGCGGAAATTTGCGTTGGACGCGTCTGGCCGCATTGACATAGGCGCGTTACGGGCGTTGCCAATATGTCAAGAGTCTGCTCGATCTTGACCCAAGGTGGTGATCACGAGCAATGCTGGTGGTCTACTCAACGACTTAGGATTTAGGTCCATTGGCAGAAAAGGTATGTATGCGACGAACGCGTAAGCAAACTATTGGCTCTTGCTGCTATGAGTGAACGCTACAGTCATGCTGCTCCGGTAAACCCCCATATTATTACAAGAAATCTAAACGTGTGACGTAGTCCAGCCGAGCCCATCTAACGCAGCTGAATAGTTATGCGAGGACACCGATAATCTCAAGTAACATACAACCGGACGCACTTCGAAAAGCGCTCATTTCTTCTTTCCCTTCGCAGCCGCTGCCTTCCCTTTCCCCTTGGGCTTGGGCCTGACGTCTTCATCTGCCTCTTCTTCGCTGTCATCGTCTTTGGCCTTTCGCTTGCCCTTCTTTGGTGCAGCCGCACCCTTTTTGGCCGCTGCTTTCTTCTTGGGTTGCTTGACGTATTTGTCCTTCGATAGGTCTGCCTCCTCATCCTCGTCCTTGACCTCTTCGATGACCTCTCCGTCGTCGGATTCTTCAATTGCTTCCTCAAGATCGGGCTTCTCCTTCGCTTGCTTCTTCGGTGCGACAACGGAAGACGCCTTCATGAATGGTAGCGGATGTGACTGTTGGTTATAGCTGTGTCTGTTAGTAAAATGTACACAGCCAATCACATGAATGATGTTTCACTTACTGTCGCGTGAACGTCGCCTTGGCCTGCGTCTCGATCTTGACCTTCTCTTGATCCATCGGTCCAACCCCCAGTTCCATGATAGCATCAAAGTCATCTTTGGTCAAGTAGTAGCTGTCCATGAGCTCAATGATTGGTCCGATAGCATCCTTGCCCTCTTTTTGCAGCTTTTGAACGAGTTCTGTCCAAAGAACCGGGATGTACTGTTGTCGAATCTCGTGTCGGTCGCCCGAGGAACGTAAACGCATATGTGCTTGAATCTCCTTCACTAGGCGACTCAATTTGTTGGTGCTGCTGTTCTTGCCCAGCCACGATGTGAAGCGTGTCTGATTACCTGCTGTGCTGCCAGCAACAAAGCTTGCTGGACGGACGAAACTGAAGACGGCATGTGTCGGCATGAGACTCCATTGTTGCTGGGAGCCGTGAATCATGCGGTCCACAAGATCACCATCGCTGATGCTATCAGCTGCTTGAGAAGCAAGTTCGAGTTTCTTCAGATTCTGTTCTTTGCCAGAGTAGTTGAGAGCTTGCATAGGATTGGTGCCGAGGTAGTTCTCCTGGAGCATGAGAGGACTGAACTCATGGTCGTTGAAGTAGAGTTCGATCTTCTCGTTCAAGGTCGCGTTGCTGCTGGCAGCGAACATGCCGCCTCCAAGAATCTTCTGCGTGATGTCCCAAGGCTTCAGGATAACATGCTTCTCCCAGTTCTTTGACATGCGCTTGCCGCTGTCAAAGTCCATGGCTTCTTGATCTAGTTTGGCAGTCGAGATCATATTGACGACCTGACGAATATCGGCGTGGCTTCCCTCAATCAGTGCATTGACAACAGGTGCCGGCATCTTGAGTCCTTCCCGGAAGGCAATCGTCATGATACGAGATCGAACCTGGTCCACAGTTGGTCGTCGGAAAGGCATGTCGAAAGTGACGTAGTCAAAGGGCTTCATCTTCGGCAGGCGTCTGTCGTTGCAGATGAGGATCATGGGAACTTCGGTTTTCTTGCAAACAGCGGCCAGCGCTCCGACACCACCTCGGTCACCTGCGGACATGCCGTCGACTTCATCCATGATGAGAACCAGCTTCTTCTTTGCCGACTCGACTTTCTTTCCGTCGCCGGCGAAGTAGCCATGCAACGAATTGGTACTCAATACGCCGCGCAGGCCCTCTTCAATTAGCTTCTTGCTGCGAGTATCACTTGCGTTTCGCTCGACGATGTCGTAACCCTCAAGCTTTGCTACCAGATGAGCCGCTGTAGTTTTGCCAATTCCAGGAGGTCCATGAAGCATGACAGCACGGAAGACACCACTTCCGTCTGCTCCAGCAAGCTTGAAGTTTGTCTTGACATTCTTGGGGAATTTCTGCAGCCATCTCTGGAGTCTCTCTACTGTGACCTTGTTGCCGCAGATCTGGTTCAGAGAAGATGGAGCATACTTGGTTGTCCAGAGTCGAGAATCCACGGCTGAACCGTCGCTTTGGGCAGCAGCTGCAGCAACGGAAGTTGTTGTGCGACCAGCGGCAAGATCAGCAGCCTTTTTTTCCTTTTCTCGTTTTTTGTCTTCCTTCTCGAGCTCGGCCGCCTGCTTCTTGATGTTCTCCTCTTCCTTGCGTTGCTTTTCCTTGTAGGCTGCCTGTGCTTTTGAGTCACCCTTGTTGCCGACTTCTGTGAGCTTTTCGATAAGCATCGCTAAGCCATCTTCCTCGATGGTCTGAATTCCCAAATCATGAATCTTCTGCAACTTGCTAGGGCCAGCATCAGTTCCAAGCACGACGTAGTTGGTCTTCTTGCTGGGAGCACCAGTGACTTTGCCACCATGGCGTTTGACGAGTTCTTGTGCTTCCGTTCGACCCCATTTTTTCAGAACGCCAGTGAAGACAAAGTTCAAGCCTGCCAGGCACGTCTCTGATCCCGAAGGCATGTCTCCAGACGCCCCCTGAAGCGGTGCTGGCTCTGCGCGGCCAGCGTTCGCTCGCCAGTCGAATTTTGCGTCTTTGTCCTTGGCCGGGGGTGTAGGTGCGCGTACGGTAGGTATCATGTCGTAGATGGCCTGGTGATCTGCGCTTTCTGCGACCTCTTCCTTTTTTGCTTTCTTTTTGACAGGCGACTTTGCTGAAGTTGTTGTCTTGGCTCGTCCTTTCTTCGGCTTCTCTTCTTCATCTTCTAGATCGTCCTCATCTTCGTCCAGATCCGGCGACTTGCGCTTTCGACCGGCTGTTGCTGTCTTCTTGGGTTTGCTTCCTGCGGCCTGTTCGTCATCAGTCGGCTCCACGAAATCGGCATCCGTGTCCACGTCTTTCATGTCGACATCTTCGTCATCTGGCTCGAAATCCTCTTCTTCTACAATCTTCTTTTGCTGCTTGGCAGGCATCTTAGGTGTTCCCCTGTGAGGCAGCTTCACAGCCAGGTCATCCTCACTCTCGGGAGCTTCTGTGTAATCGTCCTGCTTTTTGCTCTTAACTTCGTCGCCAAAAATGTCATCCGCGCCATCTAGGTCGTCGTCTGGAAACTCGTCATCGTTGTCCCGCTCGGCATAGGACCTGATGGGTTTCTTCGCTCGACCCGAAGCCCTGCCATTGGATGCGGGGGTCGGTGTCTTAGGAACGCGTGCCGCGGCCTTCTTCGGTGTTGCCTTTGGCGTCTCGGCGCTCTTTCTCTTCACGGGCTCCGTCCTTTTGGGCTTGTTTGACGCTGCAAAGAAGTCGGATGTGGTAGTCTCTTCGAGTTCGGGAGTCGGTTCGCGCTTGGCTTTCTTTGGTGGTGGCTTCTTGGGCGTGGCCTTTTTTGGTCTGTATACGTTCAGCTGAAATTCGGCTAATTGATAAATGATGGCTCACTTGACTTCCTCTCCCTCCTCATCATCGGAATCGTCGACGACTCTGCTTGCCCTTGCAGTCTTCTTGGGCGCTGCTTTCTTAGCCCTAGTCTTGTGACAACGTCAGCTGTATTCTTCTTACACACAACATAGAAACATACCTCGTCTTTCTTCTGCGAACCCTGGCTGCCCTGGCTGGGCTTGGGAGGCCCGCCACCAAAGAAGCTGCGAATGTCGGCTGGCATTCTAGCTTCTGATTAATGGAATCGAAAAGCCTGCAGTAAAAGGTACAAGCAATCTGGACAACAGCGGTGCAACAACAATGGCTGAGTGTGGGCGTGGATGGAAGAGTTGTCGCACACGCGGGTGACGGATGACGGGCAGGCGTTGACGCGCTCTCGCGAAGTCATTAGACCCAGACGCGCCTGCGCTGCCTACGCTAGCGACAGGTCTTGGCGGACCATCAGAACTTCAATGTCTGGCGATTGATGAAGGGCCTAGGCAGTGACGGCACCACACATCACCACCACAATGCCGCCGCCGAGGATACCGCAAAGCCTTGCGGCCCAATTCAGCCAGATGAGTCTGTCAGCATCGCGGCCGCGACGTACACGCTTCCCCGCCTGTATTACGACCGCCTCGACTAATTGTCTCAAGTACTCCAGCAGCCATGCTTTCCACGATGCCAATTGCTTTCGCCTGTCGCTGTCTCTGCCGTCCGCGCCTTCTCTACAACCCCACTCCGTCTGAACTGGCTTGCACCCAAAGGTGGTGAGTCGTGCAAATCGCGAAAGGGCCGGTGTCGAGTGCCTACCGGCGGCAGCATGCGCGGCACCACTGTAGTTTGGGGCGACTATGGCCTGCGAATGCGCGACCACGACCGTCGAATCAGCGCCCACCAGCTAAAGATTGCCGAGGAGACCATCAAGAAGCGCCTCAGGGGAATGAAGTTCCGCATGTACATGCGTATTGCTGCCAACATTGGTGTCTATACGAGCGGCAACGAGAGCCGTATGGGAAAAGGAAAGGGTAGCTTCGATAGGTGGACGGCGAGGGTGGCAGTGAGCAAGATCATATTCGAGCTCAAGGGCGACTTGCATGAGCAAGTAGTCAGGGACGCGTTTCGGCTGGCAGGGAACAAGCTGCCTGGATTGTACGAGTTTGTGAAGAAGGGCGACCCGGCCGTCATGGGCCTGACGAAGGTCGGAGTCAACGGCGTCACTGAAGCTGATCTGAAGAGGCCCCGGAAAAAATTGCCCTTAGAAGAGACAGCGGCACGGTTACCAGAGGCTTGAGCGGAGGAAAATGCCATGATCATCCACGGGTATTGACTATCATGTACAACAATGCTAGAAATATGCACAAGACCTTCATCGGAGCTCCTGCTCCACTGTGTTTCTGCCTTTCAAGCTTTGTACAAAGTGTCCAAAAAGCCCTTGGCCAGGTCAACAACAACGCTCTTGTTCGGCAGACTTCCAGCAACGCCATATAGAGCTGCGGCATCTCCCTTTACAGCACCCTTTGCGCCCTTGCCCTCCGCAATCCTACGTCGCTCTTTGTCTTTGACATCCTCCGTTACCTCGACCAAGTCTTCTATCAGCTTGTCAACAACTGCGACGATTGGCAGTGTCACAGCAATATGAATAGCTGGAGGGTTCTGCAATGCGTTCAAGTGCCAGCCTTTGCTCGACATGCCGTCAGCGATATCGTAAATGTCAATCGTGTCAGACAGGAAGGAGACAACCGACACCAGGGGCTTTCCAATGACCTTCAGGTCAGAGGCTAGCTCTGGCCTTTCGCGGATGGCCGACTCGATCTTCTTCATGCCACCAACAATCTTGTGGCATGCATCAATGTAACCATTCTCGCCCTGCTTGACAAGACTAGCCCAACATCCTGCAATCAATGCACCTGGCCGCGAACCAGCAATTGATGGCGAAGCATAAACGCCTCCAGACCAGTCAGGAGAGATAAAATATTGGTACTTGCGCAAGTCGTCCGAGCGGTATAGCACAGTGGAATTGCCTTTGGGAGCAAATCCGTACTTGTGGGTATCGCACGAGATGCTGGTAACACCTTGAAGACGAAAGTCGAATGGCTCGGCTTCGAATCCGGCCTTGGTTAGCATTGGAATAATGAAAGACCCAAGACAGCAATCGACGTGCAGAGGCAATTTCTTCTTTTGTGCAAGCTTGCTGAGTCCAGAGATGTCGTCAATGATGCCATGGGGGAAGTTGGGCGCTGAGCCGACTAGCAGCACCGTGTTCGGGTTGACCAGGGCGGAGACGGAGGGGATATGGACCTTGTAGTTGGGTGCTTTGCATTCGACCAGATGTATCTTGATCTTGAAGTACTCGCCAGCTTTCCGGAAGGCTGTGTGCGCTGTCTCGGGCAGAATCATCTCTGGTTCCGTGACGCCGCGCTCCTTGTAGGCCTTGTTGCGCGCAGAGAGACATGCCATAAGGATAGACTCGGTGCCACCGGACGTGGTGACACCCACAGCACCTTCGGGGGCGCTGAACAGCGAGAGGACCTGTTATCATGTCAGCCATGTAACTACAGGCATGCGATGAGGCAGTCTCGTACCATAGCCACCACCTCGGCCTCCATCTTGCGTACGCCGGGGAAGACGTCTGGATGAATGGGATTTGCCACAGTGAACTTGCCAAAGGCCTCCGTCTGCAGCCGGATCAACTCCTCACCGCCATGATACACGGCTCCGCTGACTCTGCCATCTTCCCACTTGGTGTGTTCCATGTCGGCTAGCTCGCTCAACTTCTTGCGCACATCCTCTTCGCTCCATCCTGTGGTCGGTAGGCTGGTGATGCGCTCAATGCCGGGACCGCTGGGTACGAGTTTGCGCTCGAGCTTAAGGATAGATTCAGCAATCTGGGTCTGTACTTTGGTCCGGACACCAGGTAGGCGCAGGAAGACACCGTAGAGGTAGCGGCGAATGCTGATGTAGAGGTCACCGAGAGAGCCGAAGATGCCACGGCCTTTGAGTTGGTAGAAGAGCTTGCGCGTCCATCGCAGCAAGAAGAGGACGAAGACAATGTTCCGGATGCTATGGGAACGGTCAGCCTACAGGGTCTCTAGATGGTAAAACACTTGGTCGGAGGTCACGTACACTTCGATGTTCAGGGCAACGAGCTGGCCTTTGGGAGAGCTCCGTCGCGCATTGAAAGTGTCGCGGAGACTGACGGGGAGGCGTGAAGAGCCAGGCATGTTGTGCGTTTAGACAGACAGTCTGGTCGGTCTGGACTAGAGAGCAGCAAGTATCATGGTACGGGTACGAGTGAAGAGTCCAGTACGCAGCCGGCGAATGACTAGATATGAAGTGGACGCGCATCCATAGATCAAGCTTCACATGCCACTAGGACGAGGCGCTACTGCGGCCCGTGCAGCCAACGGCTTTTGGTGCAGCCCTGCAACATTGAAGAATTGGCTGAGAAGGGAAGTTGCGCCGCTACCGAAGCTGAGGCCTCGCAACTCTCGCTCCTTACGTCTTAATGCGTTGCGAGAGACGGGGTTGTCGTGATAAGATAGCGCGAAGCTGCCTCGGCATCATCATTTATCCAGTCTCGCCTCATCGCTGTAATTGAATAAGCGCAAGCAGCTTGATGCATCTGGTCTTGCAGACTATTATCGAACGATGCGCGAGAGCACTAGTAGCTTTAAGATGGCCACGGGGCCCTATTCGCGCCGCAGCTACAGCCAAGAGGTGAATGCTGGAGGCAAGCTAGCTACCCCACAGCTTCCTTCCCTGCATTCGCGTGCACGTCATGATCCACAAGACACGCTTAATTCGAACAAGAAACAGACGCACCCGCGCCTGCACCCGGACCTTCACCCGCTCTGACTGCCCGCTCGCTACACAGATCGTCGACATCTCCACCGTCGCGTGCGTCCCGCTGACCGGGGCGTTTCGGCAGTCGTTCGGGAGAAGCAATCGCCATGGAAAGCAACCAAACAGCTTCGCGGGCCGCCAAGCGTTTTCTCCAGGACCGCGTGCGTAACGACTGGGCCTATCCAGACGTCCCACCGGTCTGGTCGGCATCCGATGAGGAGGTGCGCGATGCTCAGGGCCTGTGCGAGCGCTACTATGGCGAGTCTGAGTCCAGCGACTCGGGCCCTGGCGAGGCCGGCCCCTACAAATTCGACAGCCCGGACAGCATCGCCGACGCCGTCGTGCAGACACGCGGTGCGCGCAGAAAGAGGCGCAAAGAGCGCATGGAGGAGGAGATGCAGCACAACGAGGGGCTGCGGCTCTGGGTCGAGCGACGGGACATGTGGACGGGGGCGACCAGCGTGAAGAAATACGGCACCCGCACCCTCGACCACGCCGGTCCAGACGCCTTCGATATGGTGCCAGTCGCACCGCGCCTCCTCGATGAGAACCCCATCCGCGCCTCCATCACGCCGAACTCGTATCCCGATATCTACCAGAAGATTGTCGTGTCGTCGCGCACGCCCTCGGTCCCCATCAACCTGGCCGACATGACAAAGGCACTCGTCCAGGGCTGGAAGGACAGTGACGAGTGGCCGCCACGACCAAGTCTCATCGACCCCCTCGTTGGCAAGAAGCGCGGCGTCACGGGCGCTACGGCAAATGGACAGCACGGTGGATTCATGGAGCGCCATCCACATCTCGAGAAGAGCGTGGACAGCGTCAAGCGCATGCTGCACTTGAACGGAGGCCATCACGGGACTGAGCACACAGAGGGAGGCAAAGCAGGCTGAAGGGTGCCAGATCTGATCGCAACATGATACCACCAAGATATGCTGTCTGGATGCCAGACACTCTGAGAAGCCTTGCCATCCGCTGCTTGAAGCCCGCACCGGACTGATATGGTCTGGCACTAACGAGGCCGGTCAAACCACGATATGGTCTGGTTATGCTAGAAATTCACCGCCTCGGGATTGGACTGAGCTGGTCAAGAGCGTTCCATGTATTCAGCCTCAGTCCTTTGGGTACTTAGATTTGGCCATGGCACGCTACTGCCATCTCTACGCCTCCCACCAGCTTCCTGGAACCCTGGTCAGTACTATACTCTACCCGCCTCTTGTCTCTACAATGCATTCCATTGTGATTAGCGCTGCCTTCAAATATCAAACACCACTCAACATATCTCGGGCCCGGTCCTTATCTTTAAATTTTGTGTGAGGAAAAACTTTGTTCATGTAACACCAACGTCAACAACCGGTCGCAGCAAAAATGTACTAAAAGAACATCAAGAGCTTGTATACGGCATACATCATTGCATCTACGTCAAAGGTTCATCTACGCCTTCTGAACATACTCCAAGCCGTTGTGTATGCTTCCCCACTTCGCTTCCCTAATATCGTTGAAGTAGTTTGACCGGGGCTTCCATGGTCCACTGTCGCCCGTCTTCGGCAAGATGCCCTCTCCCTTCTTGATGTACGTCGAATTCAGATCAAGAACAGGCAGTGCCTTCATCTCATCCGTATTCGCCACCCTCGGCACCACAGCGCCCGCACCCTTCTTTTCCATCTCATTCAGCAACCTGCAAATCGTCTGCGCAGTCGCATCCGCCCCCAACGTCCAGGACGCATTGGTGTACCCCAGCACCAGCGATGCGTTGGGCAGGTCGTGCAGCATCATGCCCTTCCACATATACTTGCTGGAAATATCAAACTTCTCTCCGTCGACAGATAGCTGTATGCCGCCCGCAACCTTGAGTTTCAGCCCCGTAGCAGTCACGATGATGTCCGCAGCCAACTCCTGCCCATCCTCCAACACAATGCTATTCTTTGTCACCGTCTTGATCGTGCCCGTCAGAATCCCGCCCTTGCCCTCACGGATCGCGCGGTAAAACTCTCCATTCGGCGTCACGCATAGCCGCTGCTCCCAGGGGTTGTACTTGGGATTGAAATGCGGGTCGTGCGAGACACTCGCGGGCAATTCCTTGGTGGTGATCCCGCGGATCAGTTTCCGTGCCGTGCTGGGGAACATGCGGCTGAAGTAGAACAAGAAGTATCCGAAGATGAGAAAGCGCACACGGTTGACTTTGTACGCGAGCGCCGGGCTCACGGCGCGCATCGCCGACGTCAGCGGACTGACGCCATTCTGCACGGGCAGGATGTAGCTCGGGCTGCGCTGCACGATGGTGGTTTGTTTTGCCGTCTTCGCAATCACGGGGTGGATGGTGACCGCCGTCGCGCCAGACCCAATAATAGCCACATCTTTCCCTGCGTAGTCCAGATCCTCTGGCCAGAATTGCGGATGCACAACCGTGCCGGCGAAGTTCTCGAGCCCGGGGATCACGGCGTGCAGCGGCTCTTCGTAGTCGTAGTAGCCCGTGGCGAAGACGATGAAGCGCCCGCGAAACTGCTGTTTTTGGCCGTCGGCGTCGACATCGAGCGTCCATTTCAGCGTCTTGGAGTCCCAGTTGGCCTTGGTGGCGCGGTGCCTGTACTTGATCGCCTTGTCGATGCCGGTCTCGCGGATGGCTTCTTTCATGTACTCGAGGATTAGGGGGCCTTCGGCGATGGCGGGCCCGTCAGTCCATGGACGCCATGGGAAGCCGAACGTGTATAGATCAGAATCAGAGCGTAGTCCCGGGTATTTGAAAAGATCCCATGTTCCGCCGATGCTCGAGCGCGACTCTAGAATAGTATATGTCGTGCCCTTCGGTGCAGAATTCTGCACACGATACGCAGTATTTATGCCCGAAATGCCCGCACCAATGATGACGACGTCGTACTCAGAGACACCCATCTTGCCGCGTAGTTGTTCGAGAGTGTGGTGATCGTGGAAGTGTCGTCTGGGGAGTTAGTCGCGAAGCACTTCGTTTAAAAGACGTGTATGGCGCTAAGTCGGTGAAGCACTCCACTTCTCGCCCTGTACCAAACGCGGCCATGTGGTTTCTTTTGAACTGCCATCCAAACCTAAAGTCTTCATCATGGCCACACGACGTCCACCGACGGAGACACATCCGACTCCACACGCCCCAAGCCATTGCACACACTACACGTTGAGCCTCGGCGACACAACTCCCAGGCAATGGATAGAAATCCAGGGTTCCATGATGCTAGCAAGAATGCCTCGGCACCTTGAATGCGCAACTACTTTACACTGGATGATGGCAGAGAGTCTCGCTCCATGTGATTCCGGATTTTCGCTAGCTCATCGATGGATCGTGTCGAGATCGCCAGCCGAGGTACTGGATTCTTCTAGTGCGAATGCACTCCATGATGCAATTCCAAAGGTCTATAGACTTCCAAGGTTTCCGAAGATGTGGTACTTCGGAGTGCATGGTGCACCGCCACATGATGCGAATGGGGTATTAGTTGCGCGTCTATACAGAAGCGTCTCTTCTACAAGGACTGACTTCATAGGTAGCTAGTGATGAGCTCAAATTTCCCCGAGACTTATTCTGTCATTAGGTACTTTTACAGCTTCTCATCGATATCCAAGATATGTCAGACGCCGGAGTTATAGAACTACTTAGGTACACCAGACTTCAGCATTGCTGAGGAATTTTGTTCACAAGAGAAAAGCAAGCAACGCACACTCCAAACCCATCCGTCGTAGAGACCAGCAGCATTTCATCACAAACCTCCCTACTCCGCACAACACGCCCATCACCTACATCGTCTCCCTCCCCATCTCATTCAACCCGGCCTTCCTCAACTGCATCTCCCAAAACCCCTCCATCCCCCTCATCGTCCACGCGTCCCCTTCAACAACAACATCCACACTGACCCTCACCCTCTCCCCCAAACCCACCGCAAACGCCCGATGAAACCAAAACCCCACATTATCCGGTAAATACGGCTTTCCACAGGTAATCGTGCGCCCACCGCTTTCATTCAGCACACCGTACGTCTCTGCCTTGTTATCCTTGACAGCAGTCACATTGGCGAGGTAGTATGCATGCACTTCCTTGACGAATTGGCCTAGCGTGATAGGTCTGCCGTCGTCATTGCAGATACTCAACGGAGCAGGTGCTATATAATCATATAAATCATGACTATCATAGTAGCCTTGTTTTTCTGCGCATTCTGAGATGCAGATTTCGTCTATGCGGGATAGTGGTGGGGTGAAGATACTCTCATCTGCAAGAGGGGAGGAGAATAATGGGACGAGTGTTGTTCGGGAGGTGTCTAGGCTGGTCGTGCGGTTGTTGGCGGAGTCGAAGGTTAAGGAGATGGAGCCTGTGGATATTTGGATTGGGGAGAGGGGGGAGAGGATGGGCCAGCGGAGGCGGTAGAGGATGTTCTTGCGGAGTTGGAGCATGTGGCGGGATGGCTCCACCGGGGCTATCCTCCCGATCCTCTGGAAGGTTTTGTAACCATCTGAGGGAATAAAGCTGTGGGAGTTGATATCGTGCGGCGTAGGCACGAGGCTAACCACTATTAGAATAGTCACGAAAAGAGCCTCTAGGCAACATCGTGCTACATGCAAATCATGAATCGTATTAATTACTATGCAGCTCATGCTCGTGACAAGTGCTTCAAGAAGTCATCAATGCGTGGCAACCATATCATCTACCGCACAGCCAAACCCTCAACGTTCTCGAACGCAAAGCTTGGGCTTCCTGGTTCTGCACTCATCGCGGCTGGTGGCAACTCGGACCTGACCTCACCCTGACTGCCGTCTTCCTTGATGATCGTACCTTCCTTTCCGCCGTCCTTGACCGTGACAATCTCTACCTCGACGCACTTCTGAATCGTCTGCTTCAGGCCAGGGATCATGGATCGAAGGGTGCTAAGTTCATCGAAAGCGAGCTCACGGTTGAGAACAGTCTCCTTGGATTCGCCGTTGTCAAGACGACGCTTCAGACCGTTGATGAATGGCATTGCTTTCTTCGATTCAGACTTGTCGATCGATTTTGACAGAGACTTGATGTCGAGGTCGGGGTATGAGGATGAGACGAGGTCAATGTACCTAAATCTTGTTAGTCTTGTTCGCTAGAGTAGGTGTTGGAACTGCTCACTTCTTCTGCCAAGCCGGCCACTCCTGCGCAGCAAATATGGTGATCTTCTTCTCCTTCTTGGGGTCGAAGTTTGCTGCTTTTCCCTTCGACAGCCTCTTGACTGCTGCACCTTCGGCCGATGTGATATTCGATTGTGTTTGGCGGACGAACTCGCGAGCTGCGGTGAGGGAAGGGTTGGCCTCGGGGACCTTAGGCCATTGCGCATTCTGGATGGTAGATGTCTCCTTGAGAAGTTCGAGCCAGATGTATTCTGCCCAATGAGGTGCGATGGGAGTCAGCATAAGAGCCTGGATCTTGATGAATTTCTTGACCAAGTCCTCGTGCATGCCAATGCCAGCAGCGCGCGTTGCCTCGCGGTAGAAGTCACGCGCTGATGTGAAGTCGTAGAAACCGGACTTGAGTGCAAGCTTGTAAGATGTCGCAGAGTAGTGCTGGAACGTCTCGTGTACTAGCAAGTTCATCTCGTTTTCGAACATGTCGTCGAAGAGGAAGTAGCTGCTTCCGGCCTTTCGCTGTATGACGTCCGAGTTCTTTACGCGTTCAGTAGACCTCTTCTCAAGATACTCTTTGGCGTCTGCAACGTAGATGGCCTCGCGCACCAGCTCTTCACACCACTTGCGCAACTCAAAGAGCTTAAGGATGTTGCTGTTGGCGACAGTCTCTTCGAAGTTGGCGTCACCGATATCGTCTCCTGCATCAGCAAGCGCAATGCGGGTGGCGTCAGCACCAAACTTCTCGACAGCGCCAGCAATGGTAAGGAAGTTGCCAGTAGATTTGCTCATCTTCTCGCCGTTGAGCATGAGATGTCCGTTGACACGGAAGCTTCGCGGCCAGTTCTCCTTGGGGAAGATCGCAGTGTGCACGTAAAGGTTGAAGGTCAAGTGGTTCTGGATCAAGTCCTTGCCACTGGTACGCATGTCAAGCGGGTACCAGTAGTCAAAGTGCCGCCTCAGTGTCTCGAGGGATTTCTTGGGAATGTCAGACTGGGGTAGATCGGAGCGTTCTCGTCGGCCAAATACGTAGTCCCATGCATCGTCGGTGAACTGCTCAGGCTTGATACCGAGAGGTCCAACTTCTTTGCCGAACATGTCCTTGTGTAGCAGATGTGCGAAAGAGTAGTAGGCTTGGTAGATGGTAGAATCCGACAGACTCTCGACCATCACAGATGGATCCCATGGGACCTTGGTACCAAGACCATAAGACCTTGCGCAAGCCCAGATGCTCAGCCAGTCAACAACTCGCAAGAATTGGTTCTTGGCTTCGGGATAGTAAAGGTTGAGGTCACCCTCGATATGGGAGCGCACCTTCTCAGCCCACTCGCCGTCTCCACCGTTCGCTGCTGTGCCATAGTTCATGTACCATTGGTCGAGTAGAGCGGCAACGCAGTCGTCGCCACTTCGGCTCATAACTTTGCCATCTGGCTCGGCGTATGCGAAAGCGTGACCAGCATCGATGAGCTGTTTGCGGACCAGGCTCTTGGCTTCCTCCACAGACTTGCCCTTGAAGTCGCCATAAACCATCTTTCCCTTGTAAAAGCCTTCCTTGTATGCCTTCTCCTTTGCGTCTGCGAGCTTGGCTGCATCCTTGGGCGACTGAATCTTCATGTCCTCGACCAGCTTCTTTGCGGTAAGGTTTCCGTAGGTTGGAGTGTCAATGATGGGGAGGATGTCATCAAATTTGACCCATTCCTTCTGGATGCCATAGTACTCGGCCTTCTTAGCAAGGTCAAATGAGGTAATGTAATCGTCAGGCGAGTCTGATGGTACGCAGGTGACGACGGCGGTACCCTTCGTGTCCTTTACTGTTTCCATGGGAAGAATGTAGACCTCCTTGTGAACCGAGAGAGGCGCGTCGACGATAGTGCCAATGACATCCTTGCCCTTGAAGCTGGCTACTTGTGGGAACTCGCCCCATTTCGGGAAGATGCCTGGCTGGTATGACATGTTGCGTGCGGAGCGTTGACTGCAGACGAAATACTCGGTATCGGTGACCTTGAACAGTCCGTACTCGATCGTGGGGCTGACGAAGCATGACGTCTGGCCATACATGGTCTCTGGTCGAAGGGTGGCTGGAATGAAGTATGCGCTTGCGCCTCCAGGAAGCTTGCTCTCGATCCCCTTGGCCGAGTCTGTCCATTTCACGACCTTCATTTTCAGACCAGTGTACTCTTGCACACCGACACCTTCTCCAGACTGCCTGTCATGGTCCATACATGCTTGTCCATCCTTGGGGCTGTACACGGTGTAGCGCTTCGCGAAAATGATCTTCTTCAAGTCCAGCAGCTTACGCATCTGCCATGCCACAAATGAGTCGTAGTATGGGTTCGCATCTGTGGTGACGAACTGCCTTCGCCAGTCTATCCTTGCGCCGAAGTTGTTCAGGTCGCGCTTCGCTAGAGGCGGGAAGTACTCAATCCAGTGGAACGGGTCTGCGAACTTGTGAATCTCCTCAAGAGGGATGCCCTGCGCCAGCATGATCTGGAACTGGTACTTGGTCTTTACAGTCTTTGCCGCAGCCTTGCCCTTTTGCGCCTTGAACTTGGTAATGTCGGTCTTGGTCTCAGCCTGTGTGGGCGCGGGCGGCTCTGATACGCTGTCTTCGATGACATCCTCCACTGGGCATCGCTCGAAGTTCTGTCCAAACTGCTCGACTTCACGAACTAGTTTGTCTGCACATGCTTTGATGGGCATACCTGTCACGTGGTAGCCAAGAGGAAAGAGGGTCCGCTTGCCAACCATCCTTTGGAATCCGGCAGTGAATTCGACTTTTGATGCAGTGAATCCGTGGCCAGCGTGGAGCGTTCCGTTCATGTATGGGTAGGCAAAGTTTCCGAACCATTTTGGGTACTTCTCGTGCAGCTGGTCGGGTGTGGTGGTGTCAAACGGTTCCTCGTCGAGAGACGGCGCGTCCGGGTTGAAAACTCCTTGCTCTTGCCATGCTTGCTGGTAACGCTTCTCAGCCTCGATCAGCGTGTCTCGCTTATCGGTGTTTTCGATTTTTAGTGTTTTCGATTCTGCCTCTTGTGGCTTGAGGAGATCGAGAGTCGCAGTTACGGCATCTTTGGGCACATCATGAGGGACTGATGCTTCCGCCATGATGCCGAAACGATAATAGAGAGTATAGAAAGCGTAAGAAGGGGTGGACGTGGGGTATGCGGCGCTCGAAAGATGTTGTCCAAGCGCTACGAGTCATACCCAACTGGGCGCAAACTTGTGGCCGCCAAGAGTTATGTGGTCCAAGCGCAACTTTTCTGTAAGAACGTCAGTTGAGAAACTGGAAGGCACCAAGAGCACCAAAATCGCCGATTCGCAAAACCAACACGTCCGGTCGCTGGACCGCCACTCGAATCGATGCTGTTGACCTTGTTCCGCCGCCTCTTTGGCCGGGAGAGGAGCACCCTCCCGCCCTTCGACTTTGCGAGCAACCGCTTCCACATGCGCAAGAAATGGCCGCCCAACTTCGACGAGTTGACGAAGAAGCAACAATTCCGATTCGAGCGCAAGTTCAAGCGCCGTATCAAGGACAAGGCTATACGACCGGGGTGGAACCGCAAAGTCACCATTGTGATATGGAGTTTGATCAGCTTCGTCCTCGTCTACGGCGTCCTCTTCCACGACTTTTCCAAAGACCCGTGGAATCCGAAGCCAGGCGAACAGCCGTTCATTGGCCTAAGGACTTGGATGTGGAACAAACTGGGGAACTTTTATACACATACCGAGGAAACTATGAGGGGCGGGGGAAGAGGCTCCCGAAGGCAGGAACCTCTACCCTTAGAACCTCCTCAGGTGACGGCGAGCGAGCGCGAACACGTGGAGGACCGGAGGGGTTGAGTATAGAAGGGGCCTATAGTGTTCGTAAGCGAATGAATTGAAGAAGAAGCATATCACATTTTGGATTGCCTACCATTCCCGTGCCCTCACCACCCCCAGCTCCCTTTGCGTACGAAAGCGTGTTACGATGAGCCCCGTACAGAGGGAATGGCCCTCTGGGTGGTACTGGCGCCTCCGCATATCCTGGTTCAATCGGCTTGACATGTCAGTAAATTTGGTGACCAAATGGCAGTAGGTAAAGAAAACTCACGTTGAGCGACCACCTACTGTACACTGTCTCCTCTGGCCGCTTATACCACTGCACGTTGCCACGTACATAGGACTCCGAGTGGTTCAGGTAGACGTGTACAGTGGGTTGCTTGGTCATACCCTCCCTGAAAGACGTTTACGTCAGTACACAGTTTTAGCTTCAAAGCATGTGGAATTATCAACTCACTGCCCCGACACTTGACCCAAAGTTGCACCTTGAAGTGCGGTCGCCCGCGGTGGTGCCATACCTTCACGACACGGGCTTCGGTGCTCTCGATCTCCGCCGCGAACGCGTGTATCCAGCACAAAGGCCCTTCGGCGAACTCCTTGACAAGCGAGAACTGGTCAAGGCTCCGAATGACCCCGGTGAGGCCTTCGCAGTCCTCGGTAGAGATCTCCGGCACGAAGCTTAACGTGATGGTGCACGTCTGGTACCTATTCTTGATCAGTACTCACTCAGCATTGTACCAGCTTAGTCGTCTCTAGCAGTCTCCAACCTATGATTAGTAGTCGCTAGTCTGTGCATTCGGTTTCCTGTCGTGATCCATAGTTCTATCGTGTTGCTCCTGTGCCTGATTCGCTCGTCGAGGCTAAACAGGCTGCATGCTTTCCAGGGCTTTGCTACGTGTCTTGCAGGAGGCTAATCGAATTCACATAGTCAAGTAATAATGCCGAAGCTCCAGTGCTGTATCAAGGTAATTCAGGTCTACGTATCTTGATGCCGGTGAGCTGGGCATAGTGTGTGGAGGTATCCTGGAATGGGCCTCTCATTGCTGTCGAAGCTGGGGTCCTGGTAGGTTCCACGGTTCCAAAGGTAGCGTCTTGAGCCGCTATGCAGACGTGAGGGTATCCAGATCCCTCCGTTCTGTACGCGAGGGTGCGCAAGTGATCTTATAAGAATGTCCGGGCTATGTTGGCGCGCCAAAGCGATGCCGAAGAAGAAGTGATAGAGAGGAGATGCTCCCGTCAAGCTCGAGACGAGGAAGAGAAAACCTAGACTGTAATCCAAATGCATGCGAAAACAATGAACGCGAAGTAGCAGATTGACTAGATTCGCTACCGAAATAACAAGTGCGCTACATATTACCTCATTGTGTAGTGCTTAGTGACTACGGACTGGTCTGTTGTTAACAAAGTTTGCGCGGGAGCGGAATTGCTGTCTTCTGCTACTAGAGCAGAAAATTCTTGGTTGTACGGTAGAAGAGCTGGTAGATGGTGCAGTAGTCGGAAGGAATTTCAGGTATGCAAATTTTTGCTGTGCTGCGGCGCAAACGCACTGTTGGCATGGGCAACCGGTGCTTGTTCACACTGAGGTGAAAGCGCAGAACAGTGTATCAACAACACGTCGGACGCAATAGTGTGGCCTGAAGCGCTTAATGTGCCAGATAGCGTCGGAAGAGATATGGAGGGTGCATGTCGGCGTCTGAGATGTAGGAGGAAGGTGTGGTATGGTCCGGAACCGCATCATGTACTTGCCACAGCACGCTTAGATATTTGCAAATACGCGATCTCATAGATGCCGCTCACAGTAATCTATCACAAACTCAGAACTACATGCATAACTATGTTTAGTTGACTCTTAGACGTCGATCAAGTTCTCGTCCTGCTGTTCCTCTTGCTGCTCCTCCGAGTTGTCCCGGGTATCCTTCGTCGCCTTCTTCTCGCTGCGACTCCTTGAGTAGTACTGGTCGAGGACCTTGGCAGGAATACGGTTAAGCAATTCTCTGGGGTAGATACGAAGGAGCGACCAGGCCAGGTCGAGCGATTCCTCAATAGTGCGCTTCTCGTAAGCGCCCTGGGCGATGAAAGAGCGCTCGAACTTCTCAAGGAACTCGAGCGACAGCTTGTCCTCCGATGACAGAGCCTCTTCACCAACGACTGCCTTCATGGCGGCGGCATCACGACCGATGGCGTACTTGGCGTACAGCTGGTTCGAAACGTCGCCGTGGTCCTTGCGGGTACGTCCTTCTCCGATAGCGGACTTCATGAGACGGGAAAGCGAGGGCAAGACGTTGATTGGTGGGTAGATACCCTTGTTGTCGAGTTGACGGTCAATGAAGATCTGGCCTTCCGTAATGTAACCCGTCAAGTCGGGGATGGGATGTGTGATGTCTGGCAACATTAGCATCGCGGCAGCCAGAGATGCAGAGCAAAAGCTGTAAGATATAGACAAGGACTCATAACCCCTGCACATTTTTCAACATGACGTGTCGACAGCCGAAGCTGTCTAGCACTCTGAAAGCCATGCATGTATAGAGCAAATAATCATCGTGTCAGTCTGACAAGGAGAGAATGTACATACCATCGTTGGGCATCGTCAGAATGGGGATCTGGGTGATGGATCCGTTACGGCCCTCGACACGACCAGCACGTTCGTAGATGGTGGACAAATCCGTGTACATGTAACCGGGATATCCACGGCGACCAGGCACTTCTTCTCGTGCAGCGGAAACCTCACGAAGGGCATCGCAATAGGAAGACAAGTCGGTAAGAATGACGAGGACGTGCTTCTCGAGCTGATAAGCGTAGTACTCGGCGGTGGTGAGGGCGAGACGGGGTGTAATGATACGCTCGATGCTGTGTCGAGTTAGTCGCCGCTACCAGCTTCCGCCGCCGCATTACGTACGTTGGGTCGTTGGCCAAGTTCAAGAACAAGGTGACACGCTCCATACTGCCGTTCTCCTCAAAGTCCTTGGTGAAGAAACGGCTAGTCTCCAAGTTGACACCCATGGCACCGAAAACAATAGAGAAGTTGTCGTCGTGGCCGTCGTGTACGCCCTTCGTGGGCTTTCCAACCAGACTGGCCTGTCTACAAATCTGCGCAGCAATCTCGTTGTGGGGCAGACCAGACGAAGAGAAGATAGGGATCTTCTGGCCACGCGCAATCGAGTTCATCGTGTCGATGGCAGAGATACCGGTCGAGATCATTTCTTCCGGGTACACCTGGCCTTGTCAGCTCCAACTCTGCGCGATCCAGTGCCGGTTCTTACTCGGGAGTATGGGTTGATGGGACTGCCGTTGATGTCGAGGTAGTCCTCTGCAAGCACCTTGGGGCCCTTGTCGATGGCCTTTCCTGAACCGTCGAAGATACGACCCAGCATGTCCTCGGAGACACCGAGCTTCAAGCTGTGGCCGGTGAACTCGACCTTGGTCTTCTTGACATCGATACCAGTGGTGCCCTCGAAAACCTGTCGTGATATCAGAATGCGTGCGCATGAGAGAAGTGGTGGAAGCTGTATACCTGGACGACGGCTCGGTTTCCTAGTCATCTTGTCAGCGCGAACTTCAATCCATATGGCGATGTCTTACCTCGAGCTTCTAGGACCTGTCCAGAGCGCTCGGTGCCATCAGGCAGCGTCAAGGACACGATCTCGTTGTACCGTGGGAACTTGACCTATTTGCCATCTTCGTAAGCTTCCGCTGCATTTATTCTGGGTCCTCCATGCCACGCACATTATCGAGGACGACCAATGGGCCGTTGATGCCGCCGATGGTGTTGTACCGTATCCGCGGCTGGACCGACATCATGCGGGGGTCGATTACGTCGGGCATGATGGCGGTGGTAAGCGCTTCGTGTATGGGTGGGGTGTTGGTGGGCGAGGTTTCGTTGGCCGTAGGAGGCGCGTGTATGGCTGTAGAGGCGGAGGTTGGCGAAGATGAAGGTCGCAATGGTGGGTGGAGCTTGGAGCTTCCAGGTTAGCTTGAGCCATGACGCGCTGCTGCCACAAGCTTGGCACTTCGACTACCTGACCTGCACTACACGTCTATGCATATTCTTACACCCCTCTCAGCCTGCTACAGACGATCGGTTGCTGTCTCGGGCTGAATGCGAGAATGTTCCACAGGACCGACAGTTGAGAATATGTAGGCACTCAGGATGCTTCCCCCGCCATGCATCACGGTCGGACGCGAACACACCAGTTCTCTCGATTAGCATAGTTAGGGAGCCATATGTAAGCACATGTGTGACAGCTGCTTGGGTTGTACCGGTTTAAGCCATATCGTATATTCCGAAACTGTGGCTATCTTTCAAAATATCCTTCGTACGACAAGCACTGCAGAACTGCTGCAGGTTATCGACTTCAATGGGAAGTAAGCAGGGGCCTTGGAAGCTATTCACAGTACCACTAGGCTTCGATTGCGACGGTAAGATTCTGTGTATAGCTCCAAGCTAAAGAATGAGCCGCTACCTGATACATTACGGGTCACTTTCTGTTGTAATTGACATCATGTGTAGAACACGATTTCATCACAGGTAAAGGTAGCCTTAGCGCAACTGAAGCAAGCGGCCCTGCCATTTAGAGCTTCATATCCGTCTCTCACCTCTTCTTGGACTATTTCATATCTTACAATCGTCGACTCTCTGACCTCTCAACTCTCGATTTGCATTTCCCCTTGGAGATAGATCTGACTGTCGGGCCGGCGCTCAAGCTACATACACGCTCGAAAAGTCGGCAGTATGGTGGTAACACAAGAAACACCAACATCAGCTCGTGGGCACCACAGCAACTCTACCTCGCAAGCTACTGCAACGGCATCAACGGCTAGTTCGGTCTTTGGAGGCGGACAGACAAGCACAAGCTCAACGCTTTCGGCTCCTCTCAAGCGCAAGATGACTGATCAGAACCTCAAGACCATCACAATCGACCCAATGTACGATCTTACGCTCATTGTCGGGAATCCGGAACATACCAAGGGTCAGAAAGCGTTCCAAGTCAACAAGGGTTCCTTCCGGAGCATCAGCGCAGTTTGAGCTAAGATGATGAACGGCAACTGGGCTGAGAGTGGCCAGTCAGAGATCTGCCTGCCTGACGACAGCTGTGATGCATTCCTGATTGTACTCCAGATCGCGCACTTCCAACTATCAAGACTTCCCGAAAACTCTCGCGAGAAAAACTCGTCGATCTGGCAATTCTGACGGATAACTACCAACTCGCGACCGCCGTTCGGACGGGTTTCGAAATGAAGAAATGGATGGAGCCCCATCAACGGGCCTACATGTCCCAGTCCTCAGACGCAGCACTCCAGGACTTCGCTATCATCACGTCCATATTCGGCCTTCAGAGTGACTTCGAATATCTCGTCATTCGCCTGGCGACGGAGCTAGAGGTTGACGCTCAGGGTAAATTCTGCTATCGTGATGGCAAGCAGAGACAGATCCTACTGCAGTCAGATCTGCCTAATTCAGTGTCTGGTATGTATGCGGCACTATCAAGGAGCCTTCAAAATACTGACCTTGAGATAGGCAAGATTGAACGTGTCCGGTCCGATATCTTGTCTGCCTGGATAACCTGCTGCGAGGCTGGTCTTGTCAACTGCATCTCATCAGTGCCTTCATGTACAAGAGGTGTATGTGCAGCAACGAAAGCCGGTGTACTATTGAGCGGCTTAAGCACCGCTGGATTCTTTCCCAGGCCGTGAAGTGCGAACCTCATGCATGCTAGCATTAACACACACTGGAGTCTTCTGAAATCCATCCGAAACGGGTGTCAGCAGTACGTCCCATGCACGGGATCACGAGGAGACAATCCGTCTGCTCACCGGAGCAATGGCTCATTTGAAGCATGCTTCAGCGACTTTGGTATTATGAATGACGCCAGAGCGATCCTTCAACGTCACATGCATGAGGATTCGTGGAACCAGTGGCAGGAAGTGGGTTACCAGCAGCTCATGGATGAGCTCGATGGTGGTGAAATCATCTAAGTTTTCAAGCTCCGCCAGACGTCCATTAAGAGCTGGATATCGGCACGGCGCAAAGGCACTCTCCCAGCTGCTATCAAGTCGCATCATGGTCGCACTCAAAGACTACATGGATACTACCTCAACCTCGCGAGGCCAACCGAAGCCCATCAGATGCCCTTTTCACCACCTTTGTATGATTAAAACAAGCTCTACTACGATCAAGCAGCCTGCCTTGGCTTCGGCACCAATTAAAAACATCTGGGAGCGAATGCGATTATGGGTATCTGGGTACTGCCATATTGCTTATACCAGCTCCACAGAGCCTACTATTTTGCCTACTTCAACTTGATTGAGAATGAATCTGATTCCAATATTCTCTTTCGGCGACACTGCACTCATGAGCTGTGCCACACTCTTTCTTAGCTAAGGAGGTTCTTAATCATCCATGACAAACGTCTTGTCTTTGTACCGTCCTGAAGGTTGTTACGCCCCATAATGCGCAATCTCTATCCAGGCATTCCATCCATTCTGTGCTTGTGTAGCCAGCATGTTTCGAGCAGCTGGCGTTCTCTGCACTGTACTAATCTCAGTACGAAATTCGTATGTTCCTGGCCCATGAACCGTGGGTACATCATGCTCCGGCATGAGCATGTCCAGTTCTGTGACCCGAAGCTTGAGACTCGACGAACATGCCCTGAAAGACGCGGCGATGAAAACGTCCGAGGGTGTGCTCACCATCATCTTCCAGCATGCCTTCCACAGCCCCTTCAACCTCCCTCCACCTCCCTATCCTTCCCAAACATCTCCTCCACCAACCCCACAAACGTCTTCATCCCCCCATCCTCCTCTCCACTCCTCAACCCCTTCAAAATCCTCATCCCATCCGCATCCCCCTTCTTCTGCGTCCACCTTCCGTCTCTATCATCAAAGCCACCCCGTCCTCTTCCCCGGCCCCTCCCTCTCGAGCCGCGCCCTCGAAACCCGCCTCTGCGCCGGCGCATCTCGTCCTCGGGATCCGGCTCGATGGTCGCCGCGTAGACGCGCTGGAGCGTAGCCAATAAGTTTGGGTATGTCTTGAGCAGGTCCTGGAACTTCGGGCTCGTGGCGAGGGCGGAGAAGTCTGTTTTCTTCTTGAGGTAGCGTGGTATGGGGGCTGGGGGTGGTGGTTGCGGTAAGGTGATTGAGGAGGGAGGGTGTGGTAATGAGGTCGAGGGTTCGGGGTGCGTGTTCTTGTGCAGCTTGAAGCAGTTTAGTGAACAGCTGTGGGCTTGTTAGTAGGAGTAACAGTGGAGGAGTAGGGTAGGGCGTGGTGTACTATGGCAGTGCGCAAATTGGACATTTGTATTTCTTGGGCTCGGCGGCGCATACGCCGCAGAGAGGGTCAGACATTGTTGCAGCCATGAAGCGTGAGGTCCGAGCTATATTTTGTGCGATTATTTCAAGGTCTAATTGAGAAGGAGAGGGTAGTATGGGAAGTAATTGTCGAAGTCGGTTCAGAAAAGATTACAGCTCTCGCGCGCCGTCCCAAAACGGCAGTTTCCCGCGGCGAAACATCGATGCCCTCATCACTCCACCAAACTTTCCTCTACCAATGATTCGCTAAATCACCAACAATGTCTCTCGCCTCGCCACTACGACAGCAATCGCTCCGCACATTCCAGCCGTGGACATGTACGTCGTGTTCGCGATCGCTGGCACGATTACCGCGGTCCCGCAATGCGCCCTTCACGCCCGCGCGAAGATGGCTCAACGCCGCGACAGAGACACGGCAAAGCCATGTACCGCGCATGGACCAGATGCATGCGAGATACAAGCAGAAGAATAGGACAGTCATGTTCGTTTGGTCTGGGCTCGTAGACGAACATGGACGCTGACGGGGTGCAGGAACTACGTCTTTAGTGTCATAGTAGGATTCGTCGCAATAACATATGGCTCGGTGCCCATGTACAAAATGGTACTTTCACCACCCCTATATTCTCTGCCATTTCTAACAAACTGTTCCTGCAGATTTGCCAACAAACTGGCTGGGGCGGCCAACCCATCAAATCCGCCGCCCACGGCGACGACACCCGTGACCCCTCTGAGCGCCTGCGCCCCGTCGAAAACCACCCTCGTCTACGCATAACATTCAACGGCTCCGTATCCGACGTTCTCCCGTGGAAGTTCGTCCCGCAACAGCGCGAAGTCCGCGTCCTACCTGGCGAAACGGCGCTCGCTTTTTACACCGCGACCAACAAGTCTAGCGAAGATATCATTGGTGTTGCGACGTACAGCGTCACGCCGGGCCAAGTGGCGCCGTACTTCAGCAAGATCCAATGCTTCTGCTTCGAGGAGCAACGTCTGAATGCAGGCGAGACGGTGGACATGCCCGTGTTCTTCTACATTGATCCTGAATTTGTCATGGATCCAAATATGAAAGGGATCGAGACAGTGACGTTGAGTTATACGTTTTTCAAAGCCAAGTACGACAAGGATGGGCATCTGACTCCTGTTGCCGGGTAAGTGGGAACGAGAATGTGTGCGAATTTGTATGAATGGCTTTGGACTGTACATTATACCCGACTCTTAGAAATGTGCCAACGTCGTTATGACCAATGCCATTGCGTTTGACGATCCCAGAGCTCCACCTTGTTGCGGGAACTCAGATCCTGACTGTGTCCGCATGCCTCACAAAAAGGCTTGATATCCTCCGACTGCGAGCTAGAACCCCTACTCAGGATCGAGTAGGATATATTTCCCGCTCGTTCCTCCAGTCGCGAGGCATCAGTCGAATACCACGACTCTTGGGATGCAAGTAACGACCTCTTATAGCTACGGTCTATCAGTATAAGTGTCTGACACATAGTGCGAGAAACTGTTGCACTGACCAGCATTTTTGCCTATCTGGGTCAATATTGTAACATCAGCCGCCCATGACAGGTGCATATCAGTCTTAAGCGCCTGATCCCTCAGGCGTGTGAGCACGTTGCAACCGGCAACGTGATTATTGGGATCGAGGGAGCTCGTGTGATGAGCTGTCTCGTTCTCCGTGAGGAGGCGCAGGACTTGACGAATGGAGAGTCTGGTACGTCGAAGGTCCCCCTGGGGGTACAGTCCGTGTTGTTGCAAGTACTGCTCTAAGCCGTGGTTCTTCCGGGCTGGGTTGTCAACGTGGGTTACGCAACAAGGTTTGGCGATCACATCGCGGACGACATCGAGGAACTGGGACAGCGCTTGCTCTCGAGCAGCAGAGATACAAGCCGTTTTGTACGATCAGTATTTGGCCTCGGGGATGAGAGATCCGAATGACTCACAATACGCATGAGGTATGGAAATCGCCTGAAGAGGTCGACCTGTTTCGGGGACCAGAAGAGCTCCTCTTTCATCGACTTGGCTCTGGAATGCAAGATATTTCGCGATTTCCAGGTACATTATGTCGTTGCCGAAATGGTAAGCTACAGCCAGCCAGTCTTCCTGTTCAGGTTCGTTTAAGGGGCCGCGGTAAATGCTGAACCATTGATCTAGGAAGCGGGCAACCAAGGGTATGAGATCGTATTTCGCAGTGGTTTCAACCAGGTTCTTCAGCTCCTCCAAAGTAAGCAATCCTGGCAAAGAATGAAGGTTCTGATGCATAATGCATAGGACCAAACACATCGCCCTGTGATCGTCGTTCGTGAACATAACTTGGACTTCGTACGTGTGTTGGGAGACATTTTCGACACGGCGTGCATTTTGGGCCACTGCTGCATCCCAGAGAGGGCTGTGATGGCTTATGAAGTGTTTCGATACTTGGTAAAAGCGTTCGCCGTCTGATGTACTATCATCACTGACGTGGATGAACCATTTGAGATCGCTGTTAGGAGCTTCGCGGTCCATAAACTCCATGGATTACTTGATTGTAGCGACTGGCTGAAAAGATTGAGGTCCATTATCGCATCCGGGTATAGTCCGGTAACGCTCATATAGCTTGTAGCCATGTTGAACTATTTGAGAGGACTAAGTACCGAATATGACAATATTCATATGGCGATGCGCAGTGGAATACAGTGTTAAGAGAAAATAGATGGACGAGTTCAGCAGTAAGATACGCCGGTTGCATGCACAGCTGTAGGTTGGTGCTGAAGGCGCGTTCTGGCACAGAAAATATGACGGGAAGCAGCGTCAGGCTTGCAACTCATATCTCACCCAGATAGCCCATTCCCCTCCTCCACCAACTCCGGACGCCTAGAGCTTCTATCGTGGCGCCGTACTCTTTGACAGTTTCGATTTCTTCCAGTTTGCCATAAGGGACCTTTTGCTCTTGCTTACTACCATCATCAAGCAGTTTCTCTGCGGGCTTCTTCACCAATTGAAAGTCTTTGTATCGAAGCCTCTGTACTGTAGACACCCAGTCTTTCACTCCCGATTCAGTACCCTGGCAGTACATGATGCCTGGACAGCCTCCGTAGCGAAGCAACGCGTAGACATTGTAATTGGCAGCAGCTTGCCGTAGTTTGGCGACCTTCTTTCGGGATGTAATATGGTGCGTGCGTATGAGTGCGTTGTATATAGAGACGGACATGCCACCGACTTATTGCTGATGAGAAGAGTGGTGTTGCAAGATGCCTCCATCAATGCGGTAGGAACGCCAGAGCACGTGACGTCACTAGCGCATAATTGATTTTCCATGATCGCGGACGCCCATGACGTCCATGCTTAGGTAGGCCGAGTAACAAATTCGAACAAACGACCGCATGGATTCACTGCGTATGCAAACTTCTGCGACGAACAAGTAATGAAGCTTACAGCGCTTCGAGCCCCGTCGCCTGCGGTATTGAGCTTTCTTCGAGCTCAAGTCAAGAATGCCTTCGAACAGCCAGCAGCACAATGCGCGGGACTGAAGAGACAAAGATGCACATACACTACGTGTGCTAGGGATAGCCAGGATGGACAGAGGGTACGAGGAAGGCATTCGAACACCCCTCAGACAGAAAGAACTGCCAGCGGACGATTCCCACAACAATGCAGAGCGCTCCAACCGACCCTCGATAGTACACTACAAAGTCGAAGCACAGTGCGACCATGGAATGGAATAGCAGACTCAACCTTCGGCTGCCGTGCATTCTCCTCGAGCCGACCGCAAAATGTTTGGGACATTTTCAAATCCGCACGTAGACGAAAGCTGGCCCAGTTGCAAGCTCCCTCGCCGCCGACAGAGGATGCACCAGGGTCCACAGGCTTCGGCAGCAGTCTCGGGCGGATAATGCGGCCCGCGAATGAGCTCAAGATGCGATGTACGGAACTTGATGAACATGGGAATGTCACACTGGTCAGTGGAGAGTTCAAGAAGAGCGAATTGATCGCTAAGTACGGTCTACTCCCTCGAGATCTGCGGAAGATCGATTCGAGTCTGCTACCGCATATCCTGGTTCGACCAAGCGCGATTCTGATCAACCTGTTGAATCTGAGAGTCTTACTGAAGCACAACCGAGTGCTTGTCTTCGACGCATACGGAACAACAGACTCAAAGTCACAGTCGGTTTTCATGTACGATCTCGATCTCAAACTTCGCCAAAAAGAAACTCCCGCGAACGGTACACTTGCATATGAATTCCGCGCCCTCGAAGCCGTCCTCATATCGGTCACATTGAGCTTGGAGAAGGAATTTGAGGGCGTCAGCGAGCCCGTGGTGCGCGTCCTGCGAGACCTCGAAGAAGACATCGACAGAGACAAGCTCCGCTACTTGCTCATCTACAGCAAGAAACTCGGCAGCTTCGAGCAAAAAGCTCGCCTTGTGCGTAACGCGCTGGAAGAACTCCTCGAAGCCGACGATGACTTGTCCGCCATGTACCTTACCGAAAAAGCTGAGGGCAAAACCCGTGAAGACGACGACCACACCGAAGTCGAAATGTTGCTTGAATCCTACCACAAAGTTGCCGACGAAATCGTCCAAGCGGCAGAGAACTTGGTCTCGAGTATCCGCAACACCGAGGAGATGTACACACTCCCTCTCTATCCCCTCTTTCCAACATCATCACTAACACCTCCACAGAGTCAAAGCCATCCTCGACGCAAACCGCAACTCCCTCATGCTTCTCGACCTCAAGTTCTCCGTCGCCACACTCGCCATCACAGCCGGCACCTTTGTCGCCGCCCTCTACGGCATGAACTTGAAGAACTTCATCGAAGAAAGCGACCTCGGCTTCTTCGGCATCAGCGCCTGGTGCACCGTCTTCGGCATCATCGTCGCCGCTTACGGCCTCCAGAAACTTCGCAAGGTCCAGAGAGTCAGCATGTATGGGCACGGCCCGGGCAGTATTGTTAGCAAGGGCTTGGAAAACCGCGGAGTTTGGGGGCTCGGTGCGTGGGGTGGCGGGGGAGCGAGGGGTGTGCCGGATCTGGGGAAGAAGGGCGAGGGGCTCGGGGATATTGTGGCGAGGGAGAGGGCGTTGGCGAGACGGTTGGCCAAGGCGGAGTTGAGGGCTGATGAGGCGATGAATCGGTGATTTCTGTATTGTTTGTACAACACCCCGTCTCTGCTCTTTGTTTTTATGTTGAGAGATGTCCCGACTCTTTTGCATAGCGATGGCGTTAAGACGACTCAAGACACGATAGAATGGTGCATAGCCCAACCTCAGTTTTTGTCGTATACTAGTATACATATTTCATGCCGTACTTCATGCTTCTCCTGCTCTCAGATTCCCTAAGCTCCGATGTTCCTGTCCATGTCCTTCCCACCTCCATAACCCTGCTCCCTCCTCTCCTTCCTAAACCCATCTGCATCCTCACTGATCGCCTTGGTGCCACCAAATCCTCCCTCAGAATTCGCCTCGCCCGTCGAACTCGTTGTTTTGCCTCCCATGCCGCCCTCCTGGATGCTCTGTCCGTATCGAATCTTGTCGGCTTTGGTGACGCCCTGCGTGTTTGGCTCGTCGACGGGGGTTTTGGGGGGTTGTGTGGAGGTTCCCGTTGCAGGGTCTGCAGGATTTAGCAATCGCACTGTGGAGTGTGGAAAAGGTACCATACCGCCTAGCTGGCCAGTCTGTTTGTCGTGCGGTTCGACGAAAGTGTGTGTGCCTTCGTACTGGGTTTGTTCGCCGCCGGGCTCGGTGTCCATTAGTTTGTCTGACATGGTGAAGTGGAGGGAGATTGTGTGAAGGATTGAACGTGTTCAGAGAAGATTGACAGTGTTTGGAGAAGATGTTTCGAAGAAGTGGTTGTGGCAATTGGAGCTATGACTGGTGCTCGAGGGAAGCTTCATGCTTATGACGTAATGCCCATAACAGAGAATGCGGGCGCGCTCAACGAACTTTCCCTCAACGCCTTTTCTTCTCGGAAGCTATGATGCCTGTTATTACTCCGCGCCTGCCTGATAGGATATACAATCAGAATGTGCGATTCCCTCGCGTACGAGACTCTAGCAATACAAGCTGTCTAAGCTGAATCAAAGTCGATGCCCATAGAATAACTGCAGCGATGTTAGCTTGCATTTAAGATCCACATGCCATGCTGATTTACCTCTCGTATAACCTCATGTACTTTGCAACAAAGGCTTCCAAGTGGAAGATCTGTTTGCTTCCCATCTTACACCTGTGTTCGTAGAAAGCCGCCCACTTAATGACCTCTGGCTTCAGCGCATCATCGGTCTTGGGTATCAATTTCCATGTGAGTGTCTTGATGATCGTTGTGGAGTCGATGCAATGCGAGAGGAGGTCGTAAAGTGATGCGCGAACTTGTAGCAGACGTTGCGGGCTTCGCTCTTCGACAATTTGGCGTGCAATTTGCTCAATGAGAGCCTCCCAGTCGGGTGGTGGGATGTGAGTTGTGTCTGTGATTTTCTCGCTGCCGCTTTGTTAGCTGACGTCCCTTCGTAACAACCATGCTGGAAAATGCTGAAGACTTACTTTTGAGCGTGGACCGCCTCAAACATCAGCAACGCCTTTCTTAGATTCCTTCCGCTGTCCTTGGCTATCCGTTGATTCAGGCTCTCTACCTCCTTCCATCCCTCCTTCTTGCCCACATTCTTTAACACTGAACAGATCTCCGTCTCCGTGGGCGCAGCAACTCTCACGAGTAGCGTTCTACTCCGGATAGGAGCAATAATGTTGCTCGTTGAGTTCGCTAGGAGAATCAACCTCAGATTCGGACTGTATTTCTCCATCGTCCGCCTCAGCGCCGCCTGTGCGTCACGCGTCAAGTGATCTGCCTCATTGATCACCACGACCTTGAAGCGCTGCTTTGCGCCCAGATCGACTTGCTGTGTCTGTGCGACTTCCTTGAGCAAGTCTTGCACAACTACTCTGTCGTAGTTTCCAACATCTGAAGGCGTGATTTCGAGGTGGTATACGGATGCTACGATGTTGAACTCGAGCTTGCGGTTCGAGGTCGTCTGGAAGACGCGCGCATCGATCTTGATCTTCTCGACACCGGGACCATAGAGTTCTTTAAGGGTTGCGACAATGCGAGTCTTTTTGCCAGCACCTGACGGACCGTAGACGAGGAGATGTGGGAAGTCTCCACTTTGTGCCTGGCAGACATCTTGAGTTGGTGGAACCAGAAGTATGTGGTTAGGCTAGACTTACAAGAGCTCGTAGACGATCTGAAAGTTCGGGATGATAGCTCAGAGATTCAAGGTTGCGTGGCCGGTGTTTGTCTACGAGTAACGCCATTGTGATGTGTTGTGGGTATGTGTCGTATCGTGTAGTTGTACACTTTCAATGTTCCTTAGCCTGAACGCGTTCGACGCGAATGTCTGAGTAGCGCGTAAAGTGGCTTGGCGCAAGCGCGTCCCGAGATCACGGGTTTGCACCATCCAAATCTGTGCAAAAGCATTTATGATTTTCAATCAACTTATACGTCATACAAACATTCTGAACCACGGTGAGAGAGATAGGTAAATATTCAGTGGTTGCCAGATAAAGAGAGTGCCGACATCCAGCGAAGTTCCATCAAAGCAAAGGCAGCAAGGCATGCACAACCGAAACCGATCCAACATTGGTATAAAACGAGTTCCATGTACAAATGAGAGCCTTCCATCTAAGCAACCGGGGTATTCCAATAAGAAATCATAAAGTCGTGACTATCGTCCATGCTAGTTATAGTACAATGCGTCTGCTAATAGCGGCGCGAATCGTAGCCCCTATTGTCGTAGCCGCTGCTGCCGTGTCTGCTTCGATATTCGTCGTCCTCATACACCGAACGGGATTGTGAGTCATAGGAGCTGTCTGTACCTGCAGTGCTTCGACGATGCTGATCACGCCTCTTGCTGTCGGTCTCTTTGCCATATCGACGAGCATCGTCGTCGTAATTGTGAAGATTGGAAGCATAATAGCTACCGGGAATATCTCGTACCGCTGGATCAGACTGCGTGCCGTGGTTGGAGAAACTAGGGCTTCTAGTTCGTCGTGAGCTTGATTGTTGTCCCCCTCGAGGCTGAGTCTCGCCGTACGACTCAGCTGGTGGCGGAGCGAAGGGCCCTTGACCTGCTGTAGACTGTCTCCGCTTGCGTTGATCCTGTGTGGCTGCGTCGGCTGTAGCGCTCCGATTAAGGTCGTCTTCATAAAGCTTACCGCCACCAGGGGTTGCTGCATACGGCTTTCGCTGCCGCTCGATTGGTACTGAGGGTGATGGTTCAATAATCTCGTCCTCGGAGAAGCTTCTCGGCTCTGGCTGTGAAGCATACGGGTTGCGCCCTCGTTCTGTATTCGTACTGGTAGGTTGTGCCTTTGGTGGTGGGGGTGGGGGAGGGAACGTTGGAGCTCTGCGCAGTGGACCGACACCCTCTGAGGAGAGTGCTGCGGCGCATCGCTGCTGCGCGTGCAGGTTTTCGACAAAAGGGAACATTCGTCGCGGTAGTTCTTTGGGGAAGCGTTCTTTACGGTCATCTGCATTGCTGATCGGCATGTCCAGTACTGCTTTTGAGATGCGCCGATATTCAACGTCGGGATAAGCCTGTATCATAGCAGTCATCCATTCCTTGAAGCCTTCAGGGGTGAGAGCGGGAATATGAGGCTGTTCTGCGGGGTGTTCTTGTACGAGGTGGTGCTGGCATCGCATGTCGCGATACACCTTGGACAGTGAGGAGTACGAGAGTGTCCCAAAAATGGCTGCAGACTGTTAGTCGGGACCGCATTTCATGAACGGAGCCTAAACTTGCCTTGCCATGGATATGTCTCGTCTGGGAGTTTCACCTCCTCGTAGAATTTGAGCATCTTCGCGGGAGTGATGACCAGACTGCGCTTGGGCTCATAATCTTCCACCTGAGGACTAGTTAGCAATCGAGCAATCGCGATGACGAAGTGCAACTTACAAGATGCAAGGCTAGACCCCGCAAGAATTCCCCTAGGCGTGGCAGGGGCTGGCCGTCAGTATCGAACAGCCTCTGCCACATCTTCTCGATCGGCGTATAGTCCTCTGTCATCATCCTCACTGCGGGCGCAGGCCGTACGGGTCGCTCGGTTGGAATGTCGACAGGTGCGCTCCTTTCGTTGCGCGGAGTCGGCGTATCGTGGTTCCCGTCAAGAAGAGGGTCACGGGCTAGGGGATCTGGACTTGGGGAGGCGTGGGCTGAGTGCTCAGTACGCTTTGGTGATGGAGGGGTGTAGACATCTCGGGTTGGGACCGAGGCAGTGGTCGAGGCTGGCGAAGGTGGTACATAAGGCTGCGCAGCAGGCTGCGCTTGTGTCACACTGGCTGCGACGCTCATCTTGATTTCCTCGAGCACCGACTTCTTGACTTGCTCTGTGATCTGAGCAATCAGGTTTGGATCCACGACCCGCGCAGCATCCGACTTCTCAAAGGCATTTCCAATTGCATTCTTGAGCGGTTGCTGAGAGGGCGGGGCGTGCCTGTCAGAACCGACGCTGGATGGTGCGCGCGATCTGCCACGAGCACTTGCGCGGTACTGCGAGTCATAGTCGTGGTTGGCAGGCACATGACTGTGATCGTAGGTCGGTGGGTAGAATGCGTGATGAGCATCGGCGTGGTTGTCGTAGGAGGCCATTGCGCTAGTGTGATGACGCTGTTGTCAGGATATCGAATCGCGTGTCGACGGAACGAGCTACGGTAAGGTGCAGCGCTGGCTGGCGCGAATGCTATTGCTGTGGTGTCATGCAGGAGCGTTGGATGCTAAGTGTGTAGAAAATATTGCAAAAGTCGACGATAGCAGTGCGCGCAGGGAGCGAGGATATATCTTGGACAAAGTGGAGAGATGGGCTGCAAGCACGGCTGAGCCTGACCCAGTGTGCCGCTTTACGTCTTCTAGAAGGCGACAAGTACGTGGTATTGGTGGGATCAAAGAAGCAGCAAGTATGGGTAGGACCGCGATGATTCCAGCGAGTTTCACTGGTTGTAGTATTCAATGTTCCCTGTGCTGTGCAGCAGCTCGCAGCGCAGCAGACGACCGGGCTGCTGTATAGAGCCCAGTTCTCGCGAGGCTGTGTTGCGTCATCCCAGGGAGGTTGGACAGACGTCATGTCATCCAAGTTGAAACTGCTTACAGACTTACGGCGGAGGCGTCGACACATGCATCGCGGCGCTGCGATCCTCGTTCTTGAGCGACGCCCGTATCCTTTTAGGTCACCGAGGATGCGTTCGCAGACATGTTGGTTGATGTGGCCCATCGCCATGTGGCGGCTGTCATTCTCCACTGTTTACACTTGACCAATGCTTGTCTACCAGACGCACGGCAGGGTCACCGTAGTCAGCCCGAATCGTAGTCTCTCCGCCCTGCCAGGTCGTCGCCAAACATGATTGAAACGGTGAGCCACCTGTTGGAAGGGCGGAAACATTCTCACTCGCCGCCGACGGTGACTGGTGGGCTATCCCGGCGGCGGCTGCGTAGCTGCAACAGTGAGGCTCTGCTGAGCTGAAGACACGCCCCGCCTGAAACACCGCTGCGCGTGAGCTGGCAGTGTGCTTTCCAGCAGGCGCCTGTTGTTATTGTTGATAGCATCTGCGACAGGCAAGGCAGAACCTGCACGCGAGGCCCGGCTGCAGTTGTTATGTTTCCTGAGATAGATGAGCATGGTTGGCCTCGGACAGGGTCCAGGTGGCTATTCCGGGACGGCACAGGTAAGCTCACGTGAGCATCGCGCGCACTACCCATACGGGCGCGCATTGTGATTGCGATTTCCTGAAGCGTGCTGGGAGCGATGCTGCCGTCGAGGATATATTGCATGGGTGAGAAATGCTAGCCGTCCATGCGGAAGGTCTCTCATGGCGGACGGGATGGCAGCGAATAGGAGGCCCTGGGCCACCTTTGACTTTCGAAACGCACTAGAGTCTCACCGTCTCACTGACCAGGGCCAAAGCGCGTTGCGGCGTGAGGGTGCCGACGAAGGAGCCTTTTGATCGCGCATGATGAACTGTTTCGACTGCCAACACGCGGCTCGCAGCTCGCAGTTTCTTTGCTCATCTCGCTCCTGGACTTCAGACAAACCCCGGGTGCCGCAATAAAGCACTCCAAAGACGCCCCGCCCGCATCAAAGAGCCATCGCCAGCGCCGCCCGGTCCCCGACAGCGCCTCGCCCTCTCTTTTGACTTTCGCCTTGCACCTGCGCCTGTTCACTGCTGTGCCAACACGTCTTGACGGCGGAACGGCGTAAACCTTGTGTCGATAGACTAGTGCACGCTGCTGTCGAGTGGAGGTGCTGCTTCTGTGCCGGCTCACGACGCCGTACGCTGTACGCCGCACGCTGCATTAACCCCGTCCTGTGCCACCTCGACGAACACACCTCGCGACATCTGCTGCCACGCTGACCACGGCCGCCGTCAACCCGTGTCAGTCATCGACTGTTCCGTCTCCCATCCGACGAGCGCCCCAGCATGAGTGTATGAGACCCAGTACACACCAACGAGCGATCCCTGGCGTTGAGCAGTGACGACGCCCCGCCCGACCGCGCGACACACACCCTTCGGACGCACCATATCAGACAATGGCCATGTTAGCCTCCAAGTCGCCCTACCCTACGCCCTCCCTGGGCGGATCCAGCTCGCAGGCCTCCGCACAGTACAACTCTAGCATATCCAGCTACCGCAACCACACCTCGAATGCGCGAGCAGACCAGTCCATGTTTGCCTCGCCCACCGAATCAGAGTTCTCTGAGATATACGACGCCCCAGACGCCATCAGGTATGTCAAGCCGACACCGGCATCGCGACAGTCGTCGCTAACACGCGCAGGCACTGGGACGAAGACAAGGTTGCAGACTGGCTGAAGCGGATCAACTGCAGCCAGTATGTCGACCTCTTCAAGTGTACGTAGAACGGGCCTGTTTGTCGAATCTCACTGACCTTTGACAGACAACCATATCAACGGCGAAAACCTCATGGAGATGGACCAGGTCCAGCTCAAGGACATGGGCATCAAGAAGGTCGGCGACCGCGTCCGCATCGGCTCGCAGGCCAAGCAGCTGCGCAACAAGGAGTACAAGAAGGCCTCAAGACGGACATCGAATAGGGTATGACTCCAGTCCACCAATCCCAACCCTACAAATCTGACATTTTCGCAGCAATCATTAGCAACGCTCGACAAAGCCTCCTACACTCCGGCAACCTCCAGCTCACCCCGGCCCTTGAACTCTGCACGATCAATACCCACTAGTTCTCGATCCGAAAAGCGCATGTCTCGCCAAATCACAAACTCCGATCTCAGCAGTTACGCATACGGAAGCAAATCGCCATCACGGCCAGGTTCACCTCTGGTCGACCAGGAGAATCGTGGCCTGAGAAGTGCACGGAATGGAGGCATGAACAGTCCCAAAGACACTGGAAAGACCCCATATGGTGCGCACCCACTGAGTGCCTCCACCGCAAATGTGACGTCTCGCTTCGCACAGCCTCAACGAACGACTCCGACCGAGACTCCCCAGACAGCTAGATTCGCCCACCATACTCGCGGTGCTCCAAGCCTCGATAGCGCCACAAACAGCCAAATTCTGCCGCAAGACAAGGCCCTCGTAAGGGTCATATTCGACGGTGGCCGGACCTCGGTGGTGAACATTGAGGGATGCAAGACTGCTGAGGAGGTCATGCTCAAAACCCTAAGAAAGGGACATCTCAATGAGGCACAAGTGCGGAATTACTGCTTCTACATCCTCAATAGTGGCGAGCCGGATCCATCATTGTCAGAACGCCTGAGCGACATCGAGCTCTTCCGGTTGTGTAAAGATGCGAATCGGCATGAACGGGGTCGACTCATCCTTCGAAAGGTCCACGCTGGGGAGCCTGACGACGATCAATTGAAGGCAGCAGCTGCCATATACAATCAGCAGAACTTTCAACAGACGCAGACCGTATACCTGCCGTCAAGCAATCGCAGCCAGAGCAAGATCGAGAAGTTGACAGGAGAGTCACTTGCTGCTGTCAGCTACCCGCTCTCTCCTTCATCAGCGAGAGAACGAGAAAGGCACATCAACTCGACTGCCCAAAACCTCGAGGGGCCGGCAGGGAAGTCCCTGAAATCACCACAGTTCCAGGCACGGGAACGCAAACTCAAGCAGTTCTACGGCGCCAGGCCACCTAGTGAACTCATCACTTCTGACCTGACCTCATACTTCCCAGATGTTGGAAAGGACGAGATCGACAAGACTGTCCGCATGTCCATTCGCCGATCGCGTCGACTAAGTAGGGCTGCTTCGCGTCTCTCGATGGCTTCCAATTTCAGTGTTGCATCAAGCTTGAAAGATGCTCCACCTCTACCATCCATTGCAGACAGTTGGCTCGCAGGTGGCAGTAATGCCCGTCCTCTACGACCATTGTCGGTAATGCGACTTGGTCTACCCTCCCAGTCAAACTACCGCGACTCGATGGCATCATCCGTACTGGAGCCACTTGACGAAGAGTCGCCCCTCGAGCCAAATAGGAAATCTTACGTGTCCTTCGGTGACGGCAGTGGCTCGGACACCCTTGCTGTCACGGACCCTGACGGCAACACCACCTTACAGTCTTACTTCGACGATGGCCAGAGCAGTCTTACGGGAAGCAGTACCAGCAACACCGAAAATGGCGATTCGCTCAACAAACGCCTATCCGAGGCCATTGCCGAGGACGACGAAGAGGACGATGACGAGCTGACTGAATATCTCGAACAAGATTCATGGGACAACGTGAAGTACATGAAGGGAGCACTGATCGGACAAGGTTCCTTCGGCAGCGTGTATCTCGCTCTGCATGCCGTCACCGGCGAACTCATGGCTGTCAAGCAGGTCGAGTTGCCTTCTGTAATCGGTACCTCTCAGATGGATCACAGGAAGACAAACATGGTTGAAGCTCTCAAGCATGAAATCGGACTACTACGAGAGCTTAAGCACAATAACATCGTGCAGTACCTCGGATCGAACTCAGACGAGAGCCATCTCAACATTTTCCTGGAGTACGTTCCTGGTGGTTCCGTTGCTACTATGCTCATCAACTATGGTCCACTGGGCGAGTCGCTCATTCAGAACTTTGTACGCCAGATTCTCCAGGGCCTATCTTACCTCCACTCGAGCGACATTATTCACCGAGACATCAAGGGTGCCAACATTCTTGTCGACAACAAGGGTTCGGTCAAGATCTCTGATTTCGGTATCTCCAAGCGTATCGAAGCATCTACTCTCGGTGGCAGCAAGAAGGGAGCCCAACGCGTCTCACTACAAGGCTCGGTCTTCTGGATGGCACCGGAGGTCGTTCGTCAGACTGCCTACACTCGCAAAGCCGACATTTGGTCATTGGGTTGTCTCGTCGTGGAGATGTTCACTGGTAGCCATCCACACCCGAACTGTACCCAGCTACAGGCAATCTTCAAGATTGGTGGCAGTGGCGACGCGAGCCCTACGATCCCCGAGAATGCAGGCGAGGATGCTCGGGCTTTCCTGGCACAAACGTTCCTCATCGATCACGAGAAACGACCCAGCGCCGACGCACTACTGGACAGCCCGTTCATCAAGAACCAAGGCGCTGCCTAGTTCTATAACCCTCTCACTCCCCGATACATTCTATGGTTTACACGGCGCACTACAGCATATCATACGCAGGAGTATTATTGCACTAACGGAGAATTTGGTAAAATGTGGCAACACGGCAAGGCAAGCCGACGACACATTCTTCTCCAACTGGGAAGCGGATCTTACCCAGGTATTCTTATTCACTTTTCACGCCCGCAACGTGTTCATACGAAAGATATTCTATCTGTACAATACCACATTTGCTAGAGACGCTGCTTAATTTGGTGTATGGGAGAGACTTCTTTTCTAGGCCGACATCGCTTTGGCGGGCTGGCGGGATGATAATGGTGCTTTGTATGGAGTCGTATTATATCCACCTACATTAACCAATCCTTTCAATCTCAAAACAACTTGAACTTTACGCAAAACGTCATTCGCATTCATTGCCGCTTGCCCGCTTGCAATCTGTCGTTCGTCCGATCAAAGTTTAACCGCATCGTGGCGGGTAGCCTGAAGCTTACAGCGTGTCACATCCACAGATAAACTTCAGCGCTTCCGTCTCACATGCGAACTAACGTCAGTCGACTCGAACTGCCGGGATCACCGCGGAACCTCCGTGCTGACGTTTCGCAGGACCGCACTTCGGGGGTCTTGGCTGTTGTGGCTGCCAACACCCCGCATTGAGGGGTAGCTATCTGCGCCTGCCTCGGTGAACGCGTCCAACCACGGGAGCTGCGGATTGGCCGATATGCACGGTGGATGTGGGGTTTGGGGGGTTAAGTTGGGGTACATTTGGTACGTGGCTTACGCTTGCTTCTTTCTCACAACGTATAATAACTTGCTAGGCGTGCACCTTTCTAATTGCTTTGCGCGCCTTTTGAATCAATTGACTACGAGAAAGAGTATCTATTCATTTTCAAAACGAACGGATACGAAGAGTTAGAGACAATATGGCTGCTGTCGATCTACCAAAGAAGTACAAGGCGGCTGTGTACGATAAGCCGGGGTCCATCTCCACGAAGATTGAGGAGCTGGACATGCCAGAACCGGGACCTGGAGAAGTGTTGATTAATCTGTAAGTCCAGTCATGTTCAACCTCATCACCATGTTTCTGCCACAAATACATACTGATCATGTCTCAGGACTCACTCCGGCGTGTGCCACTCCGACATGGGCGTAATGATGAACTCCTGGTCAATCCTGCCCTTCCCCACACAAGCAGGTCAAGTCGGCGGTCACGAGGGCGTCGGCAAGATTGTAAAACTGGGCCCTGGCGCAGACAATGCATCTGTAAAGGTTGGCGATCGCGTGGGAATCAAGTGGATGGCAGGCATCTGTTTGAATTGCGAGGCTTGCAGAGCAGGCATGGACGGCAACTGCTTCAACGGCGTAAGATTCCCTGACGGCCAAATACAAGATAATCCATCTAACGGTCTTACTTGCAGAAAATCTCGGGATACTACACCCCAGGGACATTCCAGCAATATGTGCTCAGTCCCGCCAACTACGGTACGTCCTTGTCTCTATGACACTCACACTCCATCTAATCTCTCCTCACAGTCACCCCCATCCCCGACGGCCTCGACTCCGCCGCGGCCGCACCTCTCCTCTGCGCCGGCGTAACAGTCTACTCCGCACTGCGCAAAGCAAACGCAGAATCCGGAAAATGGGTCATCATTTCTGGTGCTGGCGGCGGTCTGGGCCATTTGGCAGTCCAACTCTCCTCCAAGGGTATCGGGCACCGCGTCATTGGAATCGACCACAGCAGCAAAAAGGACCTCGTTATGGAGAGTGGTGCCGAGCACTTCATCCCCGTCGACGGCACGGAGAACATGGTCGCTGCTGTACAAGAACTTACCGAGGGACTCGGCGCACACGCCGTCGTCGTATGCACAGCCAATAACGCCGCCTACGGCAATTCTCTAGATCTGCTGAGATTCGGGGGCAGGGTGGTATGCGTAGGCATTCCGGAGGGCGATGTCGTGCCGATGAAATGTGCGAGTCCGGGCATGATGGTGGGGAAGTCTCTGCAGATTGTGGGGTCGGCGGTGGGTGATCGACGGGAAGCGATTGAGACGATGGACTTTGCGAAGAGGGGGATTATCAAGACGCATTTTAGGACGGAGAAGATGGAGAAGTTGACGAGTGTGTTTGAGGAGATGCACAAGGGGGAGCTTAAAGGTCGTGTTGTGCTGGATTTGTCGTAGATGTGATGTAGATGTAGAGTAAATACCTGGTTGTGCACAATCCTGCTGTGAGTTCGTGTGTTTCGTTGTTTTGGTAGTTGCTTTTGATGACGATATCGTGGCTGCCTGGCTTCCAAAAAAGACTAGACGCACTTTGTGTATCAAACTTGAAAATGGCCCTTGGGTTTGATCAGTGCTTTGGTCATTGTTTCCCAGAACGTCGTGTCAAGTATCCACAATAATACTGAGGCTTCCCAGCTGTATTCTGTGCGAATACGTCGTTGCTCCAATCTGAAGCACGGCTCTCTGAATTGTAAGGGAAAACGGTTGAGCTTGTTGGACGTCTCAGGTTGTTTCCACTTACTGTCGCCTACAATGTGTTCGAACCCTTCACCCACAGGTAAAAGTTGTGTGTAAGTGCATTCATAACCTCGAAGCACTTCAGCAAGAATGTGGGTTGCAGCAATACTTCTTTGAACGTGCGTGACTTTTGAAGTCCTCCGGGACCGCTGGACCAAGCACGTGATCTGATTCGTCCTTCAGGACTGTGGAAATCTGAGACGTACGAACGTGTGGATTTAAAATTGATGGCCAGCGTGAGTGCCGTGACGCAAAAGTACGTCGTGTAAGCCCAGGGTGACAAGGCTCTTTAGCAGTATGATTACTTGCACTCAGCTTCTTGGCGCGATCGTCTGCATGAACGTGAACTTTGGAACTTAATGAGGTCGTTTGCACGACCACAAGGAGACTCAAGATGATATGGAGCTTACAGCAGTGGCAAAGGCAACAGTGCGTGAGATCGGACCTGCAATTCTTCCTCACGTGGCGTCGCTGAGCGGATGAATGAAAACTGGTCATGTGATGGCGACGACGAGGGCAACGAGATACAGATATCGCAACACGATGCATCGACCATTGACAGCCTCTCGGGGAGATGCTAGTGGTAGTTGAGCTGTATAAACGTGTCCCGCGTGTTGACCTGTGTCCTTGACCGGAGGCCGCCAGTGCAGATGTCCTGGAGGCATGCCAAGTCGTTCACCAGATGTGCAAGTTTTGCAACCCTGCCTCTACATGCCGGAAGTTCGTCTCGCTGCATCCAGACAGGGTTCTGTATTCGAGTAGTGCGGAATAACAGAGTCACCGAAGAGTCGGTTGCCCTGCCGGAGAGTCGAGGTGCGTCTGATGGGGAGGGCTTGGCGGGAGCTCGCATAGTATATACCTCGCACCGCCCACCTCTTCCACCATCATTCCTGTGCCCCACCACTTCCATACTACATCGACCGCATCTCCTCATACTCCCATCACCAACCCAGCTCCTATTCTTGCAATAAGTCTTCGGTTCCACTCTTGACGCATTTGCGCAATTGATACTGGCCGTTAAGCTTACTACTCGTCTCCGTGCCATGTCGTCGACGACCAATGCATCAACGCCAGACCACCAGGCAACCGTGATCCCGAAGCAGCCACGCTTGAAGGAAAGGGTTTCTCAGACAGTGTACGATGATGGACGTGGCCGCTACATTGTTGCGTCTCGCCAGCGCCCTCAAACGGTCCGTCGTACCAATGCAGTGGACAATGAACACTCTCAGCCACGGCCGATAAGACGAAACGACATGATCGAAGCTGAAGAGCGCCTGTCGTCTCGTGAATCTCCAAGATACCCCGCCTCGTGCACGCCGTCCAAGAGTGAAGGCTTGGCGTTGTCACGTGAGGTATGCGTCGAGCAGCAGTCGCCCAAGTATCCGAAGAAGGTCGTCATCATTCCTGCTTCATCGAAGCCAGTAAACCCAAAGCCGAGATTAGAGCGTTCTACGTTGCAGAGATGGGCAGAGCCCACGCCTCCGCCAACACCTCGAATGGGGCGCTTGCCGTCACCAGAGCTCTCTGACTTGGAGGCGCCATTCTGCGAGTGCGATGAGGCCATCATGCCAAGATACTGCGCGTCGTGCAAGAAGGCCTTGCATCCTTAGGGGGATGAGCGTGTATCAAGTCATGTGGCTTTCTTATCAGGTTTCTCCTTTCCACGGTCTCCTTCGTGTTTGGCTCAGGGACTTTGCGATGCCCTAGCCCACGAAAGTGAGCTAGAGGCTTGCGGTATCATTTCATCTTTCGTGATTTTTGGCTCCAGGCGTTCAGGCGACTATTGCGAATCGCGGGTCCTTAGCAAGCGGATCGATCTACTTTCAGAGCTGCTTTCCTGTTCCTCTTCATGGTGCCTAACTTCCGGTATTCTCGATCTTTATCAAGTTTAGGTCTAGAGCAACCATTCCATCTGCCATAAACATATTCCATGCCTAACACTGATCTGCATGATGATTCGCTACTCTTGCGGACGCTCGCTTTCCACAACAAAGTACTTCCCAGTTTTTCGTTCTGCTGAGCCTAAGATATCCCAGTCTTCAGCATCTTTGGCATCCACAGGTGAGGTATCCCTCTGTATGCGCTTATAGTGCGTTCCAATGACCTTTTCTCTGTCTAGAGCTTCCTGGAGTGTCGCTACAGTTATTGTGTGCTCCTCCTCAGCCGCCATCGTTTCGTCGCGTATTGCTCGTAAAGGCTCAATGCCGGTGGTATCCACCTCTTGTATCTTCCCCACAAAGTGCAGCTGCGCGGCCAGTGTGTTCAGCATCTTCTGCTCTTGCTCCAGCGTCTCCGGCGGTGGAAGCGCAGAAAGCCGCAACAGATGGTGGAGCTGTTGAGACGTAATTTCGGGAGCATCGGGCGTACGAGCTGCAGGCGGAATCAGAGACTCGACAGACCATGTTGGCTCTGCGAGTAATTGTTCGAGCTCGTCAGGGTGGATGCCTTTGCGTGTCGCGGCTTGTGTACTGCTCGGCCTTTGTTTGTAGAGAGGAGGAGCGGCTAGCGCTCGAAAACATGACCGTGGCAGATTTTGGTGAAGACGTCTGCTGCGCAAGAGAACACATCGCGACGCCATCGTGGCTTAGACACGATTGATGCAAGGAGAGTGTCTCCGGCGTGGTCCTTATATTGAGTTCCACTTGTGTGCTCGAAATACGGCGAGGGCTGGCGCAATTTCCCTCAGAAAGTGAATACACAGGCTGTGGCATCGAAAATGCCATGTCGTCGAGGTTGAGTTCAGTCTGCAGCTGAGCACGCTAGTCCCGCTTCGGAAAGGCCGCCGAGGTCAGTTTCCCATTGCACGGACCAGTGGGGTCGTCATCGCTCTCGAGACAGCTACTGCAGCCACTTGTCTCGACTAAACACCCAAAGTCGCGTTTCTGCTGCCTATTACCTCTCTACCTTCTACAATACCTCTTCCAGCATTGAATACACACAACCTTCAAATACACAAGCATGGCAGGCGACCCACGCGCGCTGCTCCGTCAGGTGGGGCGAACCCTCAAAGCTCAGCCACAATGCGGATACTGATATTGAGGTGCTATGACAGGCAGAACAGTCCCTACAGAAGGCTTCAGGTGGCTTCAGCTTTTTCGGTGGACGACAAGACAAATGTGACAGACTCGGAGCATTCCAGCCTAGCCTTGTAGACTAACACACGTGACAGATGAGGCAGCTGCAGACCAGTTCATCGCGGCAGCGAATGCTTTCCGAATGCAGAAAATGGGTACGCATGAGCATCGCCACCTTCACTGCGAAGTGCTATTGGCTTTGTGTGTAGTTCATTGAAGCTAATTTGGTGTAGGAAAGGAAGCGGGTGAGGCGTTTGAGAAAGCAGCAGCAGTACAAAGACAGAACCTGAATGAGCCCGACGACGAAGCAAACACTCTTACAGAGGCTTTCAGTATGACAGAATTCCTGTGAAGATGCTTCAAATCTGACCAGAATCAGAGGCGTACAAGAAGGATGATCCGGAGGCTGCCGCACGATGCCTCGACAAGGCCATCGCACAGTACTGTAGCAAAGGCAACTTCCGTCGTGCAGCTACTCACAAGCAAAATCTTGCCGAGCTCTTTGAAGTGGAGCTCGGCGACAACGCCAGAGCTGGAGCCGCGTATGAAGAAGCTGCTGGCTGGTATGAAGCTGTAAGTTCCAGCATATCTTAACGGTCTTTGACCTTGCTAACTTCTGATCAGGACAACGCCGAAGTAAACAAGTCCCAGATATCAATTTTTTTGGACAAGACTAATGTATCGAAACAGGCTCTTGCCAACAAGTTATGGCTTAAGACTGCCGATCTTGTAGCGCTCGATGGCAAGGACTACTACAAAGCTATTGAGCTCTACGAGAAGGTGGCCAAGACATCAATCCAGAACAATTTGATGCGATGGTCCGTCAAGGAGTATCTACTCAAGGCCGGTATCTGCCAGCTCTGTACGGGAGATCAAGTTGGCGTAAACGCCGCGCTCGACCGTTACCGAGACCTGGACCCAAGCTTCGTTCAGCAGCGAGAGCATCAGCTCCTTGTAGACTTGACACAAGCGGTGCAGGATGGAGACCAAGAGATGTTCGCCGATAAGGTAAAATCACCACAATCTACTTGCTGAGTGTTGTCAGAATTGACAAATTGTAGCTGTTCCAATACGATCAGCTGAGTAAGCTGGACAAGTGGAAGACCACATTGCTTTTGAGAATCAAGGGCACTATCGAAGAGACAGGCGAGGACTTCTCATAGTCGAAGATGTTACGGTGTACGGTTTTGGAAAAGGTTTCAAGGTGTTGATCGACCAGTGAAGTGTCATAGCGAATGCGTTCAATGGCGTCGACTGACTGCTGTTGTCATAATGATGACTTCGAGGCTTGGATTGATTGGGCATTAAATTTACGTCGATTTCATGAGCATACACGGAGATATTTGACTATTGAAAGCTTTTGCGCTGGAGCCCTCTGGACCACGACCCACTGGCGCTTGAATCAATGACACCCAATGGAGCACCATTTGAGTTGCCCGCCTACCTTCAGAGTCCAAAGTCTCCTTGAATAGGCTGCTGGTCCGCATATCGGGGTCAATCGTTCTCGCCGAGCCCTAATTCCTAGAAGCAGTACGATTCATCCGGGCATGACCTCGTCTCGAAGACATACACATAAAAACAACGCTATGTCCAATCAACCGCTGATTATTACCAGCATCACGACCATCAGGTGGAACCGTTCCAAGCCATGGTAGCATGCTACAGGTGTACCGCGCAGTACGCGGACTAGGGTGATCTGCAACCCAAGCGTCAGCGGCGTGCTTCGGCGCCATATCCGGCTTGGCCATATCTTGAGGCTCTTCGAGCACTGCTCCGACTCCGATTAGACTGCACACCTCAGTCTCACTTCTGAATTGCCAACACCTGACGAGAGTCTTGTCTCCTGCTGGGCGATAAGTATACGGGTTGTCCAGGACTCCTCTAACACGTTTGTGATGTCAGGATTAGATCCTTCTCAGGAACAACGGCCCATCCTACACTCTTGTGGAGACTCCAGGCGGTCCTTTTGAGGAGTTGCGACATATCTTGTCTTCCAAGCACGCGTGCTGTTGTACTATACTATGCTAGTCGACGAGTCTGGGGTGCCAACACCGAACAAATGCCTCTGCCACGGTTCACTAGTGTGCCACCACAGTCATGGTTGAGCAAGGACTCTGGGGTTCGTGGAGTATTGCGGGGAAGATTGAAGAAATATAAGACGGTGCAATGATCGCCATGGGTTGACCTTCTTCGTCAAACTTATCTCCCTCGTACCCAACTTTCCAACTTCTGCAATGGGGAACAACAAAGCGGACCAACCGCCGACAGGTCTGGAGCCCATCATCCATGGCAGCACTCTAGGCTCAGCGGCTCCGCATATTGCTTTAGACACCGAGAAAGAGAAGGTTGAACAGCACAGTATGCTCGAAGCTGTCCAGTCAAATGTCACCGCCGAGGATAAGGATGCTCAAAGAGCAAACTCCGTCGAAGCACTCGGTATACCAGACTGGGAGGCAAAGCAGAAGAAATTAGTAAGGACGTTGGATATGACTTTGTTACCTCAGCTCTGGATTTTATACCTCAATAATTTCTTGAATCGCACAAATATCGCGTAAGCATGATTGTAGTAGTTATGATAGCGGAAATTTAACATTCGTGATAGTCAAGTGCGCCTCGACGATGACTTCGAAGAGACCTTGCAGCTCGGAAATACAGACTACAGTACAGCTGTTGCACTGCTCACGGTTGGGTGAGCCGTCGCCTTTGCTTCATTATTCAGCTTCAGGCTAAGACTATACAGTTACATGTTGGCGCAACTACCGTCGAACATGCTCATCACCCGTGTGCGTCCTGCCATCTATTTGCCACTATGTGCGTTTTTGTGGTCCGGTGTCTCCGCGGCGACCGCAGGTGTCACCAGTGCAAATCAACTCTTCGCAGTCCAGTTTGTTCTTGGTATAATCGAAGCTCCTCTTTTCCCAGGCGCAAGTCCATCATCACAATCTTTCTACGTTTGATAGCTAACATGTCTTCAGGCAGTGTATCTGATGTCCTGCTGGTACACGCGTAGCGAACTTGCACTTCGCACAGCTTTGCTTTATTCTGGTCTTGTTCTGGCTCAGGCTTTCAGCGGACTCATCGCTGCTGGTGTCTTTAGTGGCATGAAGGGCCTTGCCGGTATAGCGGGATGGCAGTGGCTGTTCATCCTCGAGGCAGCAATGAGTGCTTTCTTTGCGATAACTGCCTTCTGGATTCTGCCGAATTACCCCCACTCAAAGAATGGATCGGCCATGTGGTCGATGACCGAAGATATGCGTCAAATCGCAATTACGCGCATTGAAGCTGATCGTGTCGAGGATGCTACCGACTCGACAGTCTGGCAAGGTCTGCGTCTCGCACTTACAGACGTCAAAACCTACATCTTTGTATGTTACACAACTTATCCAGTAGAGCCCCCTCTGACATACCTTAGATCTTCATGAATATCTTCATGACCTCATCCTACGGCTTCAACAACTTCTTCCCCACCATGGTTCGTGGCTTTGGCCTCGGCTCCAGCACTATTGCCCTTGTCCTAACCGCTCCACCTTACATCTTGGGCACTGCTGTCTCCTTCTTCGTCGCATGGAACTCCGACCGCAAGAAGGAACGTGGATTTCACATCATGGCGAACAACTGCATCTCGATTGTCGGCTTCATCATCTCCGTCGCCACACTCAACACCGCAGCACGCTATACCGCCGCCTTCCTCTACACCTCTGGCAGTTTCTCTGCGAATGCGCTCGTGTATACATGGGCTGTTAGCTCCCTATCTCAAACACCAGAGAAGCGAGCGGCAGGTGGTGCTATTGTGAATATTTGTGGTCATCTCGGAAACGTAATGAGTCCATACTTCTTCCCGGATTCGGACAGACCGAGGTATACAATGGCGATGATTCTACAGATTGTATTTGCGGGCCTCACCTTTTGCATGGCGTTTGGAAGCAAGACCTATCTGAAGAGGCAGAACAAGAAATTGAAGAGTGCGAGTGATGAGACTGGGCGCATGTACAATCCTTTCACGACATAGAAGTCGTACCACAAGGTGAACATGCCGGGAGGAAGCAGCGTATAGCTACGGTAAGATTGCTCAATTCGGTTTCGAGAAAGTTAAAATTGTTCTCAAATTGCCTAATGCGGCAAGTCTTTTGAAGTGTTGATTATAGTCATTCTAAGTTGAGTGAGGCGGCGACCTATTCCAGCCTCCAAAACAGTCGTGCGAGATTTACTTGTTTGAAATTCCAAACTACCTATTTAGGAAGGAGGTGTGTAAAGTATAGATTGTAGCATACAATCACTCCAGATCTCCACGTCAAAAGTTGCCTAATCAGGCAGGTTGGGATTCTTGGGTGACGATTACAGCAACTTTCACTCGAAGTTTCTGAAAGTATAGCTGCTGACTTCATAGCTTACCACCAAAAACGAACTAACATGCCGCATTGGGAAAGTTCTGGGCTTGGTGTAGATTGTAGCAACTTTTCACTCGCCCTTCTTGTCGGCTGAAGTGACTTTTGCCGCCCACGAGAGTGTTGCTTATCAAACTGCCTATTCGGGTATGTGATGAGTCAGGTGTCGATTGTCGCAGATTTTCACCTGAACTTATCAGACTCGGCTGGCGTGGTGTGAATCGACCATATTTACCACATCAGTAACATGCATGTATTTGCAGTATTAGAAGGTATGCATTAAAGCTGTCTTGACAACAGAAAAGAGAGGCCACTTATTCAGACAAAGACGTGAAGTGCAAATCAAGTATAGAATTGTAGTTGTGAAATCGGCTTCTGTTGGGGAGCAAATCATCAGGACTAGCAATGTGAATGAAGTCTATTTACAGCAGTGAAGAACACCCTGATGATCTTACCATAGAACATGTCAGCCTGCAGTATAAAAACATGGATCAGCGGTGTGCGCAAAACCTGGTGCTGGTTGAGCTCCAAAAATAAACGGGCACCAAAATGTTGTCACTTTACATCATCACTATTTTGCAGCCAATGACGATGATTTCGAATTTACACGTCAGAAAACGGACGGTACATCCAGATCCTCGCTTCGACCGGCAACACAGTGTTCCTGTTCGGCAGCGAAGCGAACCATGCAGTCTGCACCGCCACGTATCGCCACATTCTCCCGTTTACCCACTCAAACGTTTCCGTCTGACTGGGAGTGAGACAAAAGACATGCGATTTGCTCAAAAACCCATAAGATCTGTGGCTGGAGCGGGGCGAACGAGAAACTGGGATAGAGTTTCAGATTCACTATGATTGGATGCTTCGACTGGCGGACCCTGATCTGCGAGCCGACTTGCGATTTGAGGTATAGAGACCGCTGGGGCTGTGTATGTTGATCAATCGTTTTTCGCCTCTTTGCGTGGACTTGCGTGGTCGTCTCGCATGCGACGAATCTGGTTCGAGATGGACCGCATGGGTGTTGATGTGTTAAAGAGTTGGTGGCCACTGCAAAGGCTGCTGCTGGTCTGACTTGGAACTGAACATCCAGACATGAGGCAATCATAGCACATACGACTGTCGCAGCGAACATTTCGCAATATCTTCATTTTTCTGCATCTCTTTACTACGACATTCGTTAGCTCGCTCATACATGCATTCGTTAAGAGGATGGAAGTGGATGGTTTTGGTAGCGTTGATTGGTAGCGTCACGGCTGTTCCGAGACCAATCATCACGCCTGCACCAGTACCTGGAGTTGAAGTATGGAGGAAGAGGCAAGAGCCAGATGCGTAAGGCTCCCAGAAGTAACTAATGATTCCGAACGCGAAAATCTACTGACACACCACAGCGCGTCTTTCGCTCAAGTGCTCCTAACCGCGATACCACTATCTTTACGTCAGATCGCTGCGACGAACGCTCCTGCTATATCAAGCATTCTTTGGGAAGAATTTCTCGACGATAATCGGCCACAATGGTTCTTGAACTTACCATACAACATTCAAAGTTACTTGGTCAGAGAATTCGGGCCGGAGACTGCTCGTCTACCTACACCGCCATCACAAACCACGGACAGCCAAGCAACACCAACACAAAGTAGCTGGCAGTGGCCAATCTCAACAAAGGATCTGCGGTCTTCACAGACTGTTTCTTCAGCATCTTACTCCGCATCCAGCGCTTCGGCGCAATCGTCGGCAAATTCGGCGAGGACGTCAACGTCAGCGTCAGCTTCATCGTCACCATCCCGAAGTCTATCCGTAATTGTATCTTCGATTGTGACGCTATCCAGATCATCCAGGTACGCTACTAGTACTTTAAATACTAGGTCTGCTACTGTATCGTCAACAGCGTCCAGCACTGTTGCTTCCAGTACCGCTCGCACAAACTCGGGGCCAACACCAAGCGCAACCTTCGATCCCATCTCGCCACCAGCGAGTAGCAGTAACCTTACCAGAACTCAGAAGATCGGCCTGGGCGTTGGTATTCCCTTGGGTATCTTTGGAGCTGCCGCCATGCTCCTTGGATGCTGTTTCCTGCTTCGCCGTAGAAAGGATAAGCACGAGGATGGCTCGCAGCCACCATCCTCCCCTGGCTTCATACCCCGATTTGCCTTCCAAGACAAATCGACCGAAAATCTGGAACACCGTAGGCCTCTCAACCCGTCGCACAACCAGTTTGGCCAGGACCATGGAAACACTAATTGGGAAGATGAAGGTTACGAACCATACGAATCTACTGCCTACGACCCCGCGCCTATGGCGATGGGAACATCTCAACATCCACCAGCATACCCACCAAGAGAATCAGCTCAACAAATGACTATGCAAGATGCGCAACCAATCATGGCACCGGCACTGTTTCATACGCACAGTTCGAACCGTGCACGAGGAAAGAGAACAAGTTACAGCAGTTTGCACTCCGTTAAAGAGTTATCAGAGCCAGATGAAAATGTGGAGTCTCCTGTGCTTGGACGGCAAACCACATCATTGCAACGAAAGCGCCGACCAAGTATGCCCATGGTGCTTGAAATCCCATCCGTTCCGCGCTCAGCGACAATAAAGCGGAAACCCGTCCCCGAGAGTCCTACCGGAATCAGTCCAGCAGCAGAAGCCGCATCAAAGTCTCTACTTCGACCGTCAATCAGACACGTTGAACATAGCGGTAGCAGCTCAAGTGGTCTCGCACTGAGTTCCAATTCATCTATCGGACCATACCACACGGATCCCACTTCCCCCATCTCTCCCCTGTCGCAGAACGCACCAGCCAACTCTTTCTCAAACGACTACTCTTATGTCGAGGACTACGGCCCAGAGTACCAGAATGGCTATCTTGACCAGGAAGATGGCTTGTACGGTGGTCATAGGAGTCTTGACAGGTATCCTACTCCGTCCCTTCCACGTCGCAGTTCTAAGACGGAATGGCCGCTACGTAATATGAGTATAGGGCACAAGAGGAATAGAAGCCCGATGTGGGATCGAGTTTATGAGGCTTGAGGAGGGAAGACCTTGGAAGAGAAGGATGTAACGATATGAACATGCTACGATTTCTTTTTTGTACACAGATACCACTTACGCATGAAAAGGCGTTGTTTTGATGCTTTGAGAGCCCTATTGCGCTCGAGCGATGATACATAGCGGCTTTTGCACGCACACACGCTCCAAGGAATACAGATACCATACCATTTCGATAGGTATGAATTTGAAAAATATTAAACAGTCCAAAAAAATCTAATCGTCTATGTGGCACCACCGCAAACTTCTAGTATCTGCGAATCGCTAAGACGGTAGCTTTCACAACATAATACCCAGCTAATCGCCCATCTGTCACATTCAAGGCGGAACCTCTTTCCCATCCCAATCCCAACACTTCCCCCTCCCCTCCACTCCTACTCTGTTCATCACATCAATCAACTGCTCGGCCACCCACTCCCTCTCAAAAAGCTTATCCTTCTTAACATTCCCCCAGAAATCTTTGCTCAAATCCGTCTTCACCGTGCCCGGATGTAACGAAACAGCCATCGCATTCTCCCCTGATGCCGTGCGCAAATGGTTATCAAACGTCTTAACCAACTGGTTTACCCCAGCTTTCGACGCGCGATAGCTGTACCACCCACCAAGGCGGTTGTCGCTGATGCTGCCGACGCGCGCGGACATGATTGCTGCTGTTGCGGTGAGGGGAAGGCCTTCCATATCACTGGAGTTTAGGTCCGGGGACGCGCTCTTCTTGGGCAGGAAGGGGGAGAAGTGCTTGAGCATCAACATGGGGCCGAGTGTGTTGGTGCGGAAAGTTAGTAGAGCATCGTCGGCGTTGATTTGTGATGGGGCTTTCTCCGGGAAAAGGATTCCTGGGACTATGAATGCTAGTTGTAGGGGTGAAGCGGAGGGGAAGTGTTTTTTGCATTCTGCGGCTGCGTCTGCGATGGTGGACTCGTCTGGCTCAGAGGTTAGCTGGATCGTGGGGAAATGTCAATTATTACGCACCCAGAACGTCCAGCCTCAACACGCGGAGCCTCGCTTCGTCAATGTCGGTACCATTTAGAAGTTCCTCTTTTGTTTTATCAAGGTCTTTACGCGCTGTGACAACGACTGGCGCGTTGGTGGTTTGTAGGACTGTTTTGGCAAGCGCGAAGCCAATGCCGCGCGAGGCAGGCGATATTAAGGACCATGGAGGCATGTTGGGTGTAATGAACAAATCATTCTGCTATTCTCGTAACATGTTGCAGTCACATCTTGACATTTGGTTCTGGACGCGATCGATGATGGCATACTTGCTATGCGGATCGGCTACGCCGTCTCGGGCTAGCTTCGATCCTAGCGTCTCGAATGTCGCTGCGTTGGAATCTCGCAAACCATCACTGCACAACGAGGTACAGATCCGTGATAACTGTACAAGTTACAATTCATTGTTCCGATTCGAAATGTTTAAATCCATGTAAACTCCAAATGCCGTCTGTGCCAAGTCGTTGACGACCTCCATCCTCATCTTGCTTAATCCAGTATGATGTCAATGTCGTCCATATTGATGTCCACATTCTCTTCCTCCTTCTTGAAATTCGCACTGCCCTCTTCGGCCTTGCGCGCTGCCTCCTTCTCAATCATAATTGGGTGGTTCGCAATCTCCTCCTTCAACCTCTTGATGTACAGCGCCAGCACGTCGTGGCGCAAGCGCCACTGTGCCAGAGTCTCGCGACCACTGGACTTCGCATACGTGAAAAGGGCGGCGATTTTCTCTCCAACGACGTTCTCCTTGTTCTCGCCGCGATCCTTGACATTGGCTTCGGTCCCCTTGTGGATGGACAGGGGCTGTTGCGTTGTGTACGTCTCGTCGATGCGCGCCTCGAGACCTCCGTGACCGAATATTTCCTGTCGTATTTTGTTCATCTCGCTGGAGTATTCGGACGCTTCGCTACTGTGCTGAGGGCGGTTTTTGCGGTCTGAATACATCCTTGGCTTGATTCGAATTGATTTGGGGGGTGTGATGAGTTGACGACGTTGGTGAAAGCCGGCCGACAAGTCGAAATTCTCCGTGCAGATGTGGTAGCCTGTCAAAGGAAGAACGATGATCTCAACGGCGCAGTGATAAACCGTGTTAGGGCGTGGTCACGTCGTGGCATTGCTGTTAAGGGAAGAGGGGCGGAGTGCTTGAGACAAGGTAAAGTGACAGTCTTGTCATGACAACCCGACCGTTTGCTGTTGTCGCGTGACAGTGCGAAAAACACAAGCGATGGAAGGTCCACTATTGCTTATCCCGCTGGATACTTGCTCCCATGCTGAGTATTCGAAGCATGCTCTTTGCATTTGTATCAACGTGTGCGCATGTGGCAGACTGCGCATTGGACCTTCCATAGGAAAAGGTCAAAACGAGACTTTTGTCCCGGAATGTGTAGTACTTCACACAGACTCGATGTCACAAGTTAGAGGCACAAAATCTCGCAAGAGAGCAGCAAGATGAGCCTGCACATAAGCACACTGAAGTAAACAGTACGAAAATCATGTCCGTAAAACAAACCAAGGAAGCACTTCCTGCAGCCAACCAACTTCTCATCTTCGTCTTAGTTAGATAATCCAGGTAAATGATAAGACATCGTACTGATCTCATTTTATGCGCGCCCTGCTCCGGCAAAAGCACCCTCTGTACCTCTCTCGCTGACCGATATGGTCTCGACCACTTCTCCATCGGCAACGAGATGCGCGAGTTCATCAAAGTAGAACCTACAGGCCCCGCTGCTCTCATCAAGCCCACGTTTACTGCCGAAGAGATCGCAACGTACACGAGGAATGTGAAAGCCAACACTCTAGCTCCCGTTGATCTCACACCCAAGTACGTCAAAGAACGACTCTTCGGTGTCGGCGCACGCCCGGGCATCGTGCGCATCCTTATCGACGGCTTTCCACGCGATGTAGCACGCTGGTCATACTTCAAAGCTACCGTTGAGGAGCACTGGACACCTAACGACAAAGCTGTACTTATCGTGTTACATGCTAGTAGGGAAACCACGAAAGAGCGCTTCGAGAAGAGAGGTAGGGCAGGCGACGAGTTTGATAAACGGCTTGATGAGCACGAGAAGAGTATTGACCCAATTATTGAGGCGATGAAGAGTGATGGATTGAAGGTGATTGAGTTGTCCGTAAATCATGGGAGGAGCGCAGAAGAGTTGATCGATGACTTTGAGCAAATGCCGGCGTGGATTAGTGCGTTCGAAGAGAAGTCGGCTTCTGCTGTCGACGGTGAAAGCAGTCTCAGCGCGCCTTGAAGTTGCGATTAGGTAGAAGAAATATAGTCTAAGCTGTTCCGATGGTCCTCAGCACATCTCTTTCTGATCCGTAGGCGTACGTACTTCGTAGTATAGTATTGCCCGTTCAGAGCACATACGGCGTGCGTCCGAAGGGAGTACTGTACTTTATAGCTGGCCAACATTGATGAGACTCCCATACAGTTGTGAAAGGAAGAAGTGCGGTTGATCAAGACTCGCCTTTCCGTCGATGCATTAAGGCGTCAGGGCTCTATCTCCGAACCAACGGACTTAAGTTGACATGGAATTTCGGCCCTTGGACTTTTTGTTGCCCCACTCCACCCCGCGACACGCTCGACACAACACGCGCAACATGGAGGAGGATCGCGCAGCTACGAATCTAGGCCCGGAGGTAGAAGAGGGCATATCAGAAGAGCCAGCGGTAGTCCCAAAGCAGCCAAGGAGGAGATTTGTGGGAAAGAAGACGGCAGGAGCGGCGAGCGAGCAGCAATCGGACCCAAATACGAACATTGAGGATTCAAGCGCAATTCAAGGTGTGAGGCACCTGATCACCTTGACAAAGCGACTGTATGCTGACTTTGGAATAAGTCGCCCAGCCTCGCCGTACTGCTCGCGCGCTGAACACACTCCCCGAATCGCTACTTCACGACCAAGAGATCAACGATGCCATTGCTCTACTTCCACCCAACTACAACTTTGAGATTCACAAATGCATACACCGAATACGAACTTCCGGGGCGAAATCGATAGCGCTACAGTTCCCTGAAGGACTGCTGCTATTTGCTACTACCATATCCGACATCTTGACACGCTTTTGCCCTGGAACGAGCACACTCATCATGGGAGATGTTACCTATGGCGCATGTTGTATAGACGACTATACAGCAAGGGCTCTGGGATGCGACCTCCTCATCCATTATGCGCATAGCTGTCTCATACCTGTGGCAGTGACCAAGATCGCCACACTGTACATTTTCGTGTCCATCAGCATCGACACGCAACATCTCATCAACACGATTACCGAGAACTTTCCGGCCGGGAGGGCTATCGCGCTTGTAGGTACCATCCAGTTCAACGCCACCATACACGGCATAGTGCCTGTACTCCGAAGAGAAGGATACAATCCAATCGTTCCTCAAATTGCACCGCTATCAAAGGGCGAGGTTCTTGGCTGCACATCACCTTCTATGGCGATCAAGTCGGGGCAGCTCAATGCAAGAGGCAAAGAGGAGGAAGTCCCGGACCTCATCTTGTACCTCGGAGACGGACGTTTCCATCTTGAGAGCGCCATGATTGCGAACCCTTCACTGCCGGCGTATCGATATGACCCATACTCGCGTCGGCTGACCCACGAGGTCTACGAGCATGATCAGCTGTACGACTTACGCCGAACAGCTATCCTGACAGCACGGAAGGCGCGCAAGTGGGGTGTCATATTGGGCTCGTTGGGCCGACAAGGCAATCCACACACATTGACACTGATCGAGAACGAGCTACAGCGGCAAGACATTACATGCATAAATTTACTAATGTCTGAAATCTTCCCAGGTAAGCTGGCCATGATGTCGGACGTGGAAGCCTGGGTGCAAATTGCATGTCCAAGGCTAAGCATCGATTGGGGATATGCTTTCCCCCGGCCATTGCTCAGTCCCTACGAGGCGCTCGTTGCGCTAGGCGTGAGGGATGCGCCCTGGTTAGAAGAGGAAGGCATGCAGAAGAAGGTGCAGGATAGAGAGAGAAGGAACTTATACCCCATGGATTTCTATGCGAAGGAGGGATTGGGCCGAACGACCGTTGAGCGTGTACAAGCGGCTGAAGTAGGAGTCCGAGCATAGTACCTTACAAACGGTCGTTGTCTGGCTCGGCATCAAATCTGATTATACAACACTTCATTATCTGCTCATATATGTCGTACTCTTTCGCACCGACTTGACAAACGCTTGAGACCCACTATGCTGACGACTATTTAAGCCGCACTGAATTCGCGCACCGTCTGGCTCTTTGACCAAGACTGGCTCCTGACATCAATCTGGCTAAGAGTGAACGCCGAATCATCTCTTGGGCCTGATAGTGAAAAGTTCCTGCGATAGGAGCTCCAAGCTATACTGAGCGCTCCATCTCCACCACAGCCCAACTTCTTCAGCGGCCTCAAATCAACCGTCTCGAGTTCAAGTACAGACGTCCAGATCTTCAAAGAGAAAAATCTCATCGACATCCACACCCAACAGTTCCAAGAAGCCACATCACGCAATGAGCATGGCATTCAACCCGCAGGCAAAGCTGGACATGCATCCAAAGTCACATGATGCTCCCAGCCGCCGACCATTCGGCATATATCTGCACACCGATCTTTCTGACCCCACAGGATCAAACGCCACTCTCGCCACCCAAGCCCCTGATTTCAACAGCGCCTACATCGCTCTCCTCCAGTACGCCGGCGCGGAAATCGGCGACCGACCAGACTGGGGCGCCACCAAGCAGGGCACCAACAACCACGTGTACGAAGTCTCGACCTGGGATAGAGCAATTGTGATGCGATACAGTATCGACTTACTCAGAGAGGAGCAGCAGTACGAGCCAGATGGCCCACCTCTACACCAGCCACCCGAGCTTTACGGCATGTTTGTCGAAATCAGCGATAGGAAGGAGACGTTCTATGTCAGTGGAGCCGAGTCGCTGGGTGAGGCGCGCCACGCGATGAAGGTGTCTGCAGCTGCGTATATCGCGCAGCACGCTGGCGTGAGGTTGATGGAGAAGAGTGTCGAGTTGCTCGATGAGAAAGGTGTGGTGAAGCAGCGGTATGAAGTCGTCAAAGGAAGGAAGATCAACGGCCGGTTTGTTAAGGAAGATGATTGGATCAATGGGCACGGAGAGGGAGAGATTCCTGGCGTAGTGCGGGAGGATAAGACACCTATCTTGCGAGCTGCGCCTCCGCCCGTGAAGAAGGCTCCGCGTGCTCATCCCAAACACGGACCAAAAGTTGCTCGTCTGCCTGCCGCGGGAATGATACCAAATCTTTCCCATGCTCCACGTGCGCGTATGCCCATTCTCGCGCCAGATAATGCACAAGCTGCTCCGTCTACTCCAGTTCCTCTTCGACGCAGTACACGTGCGCGCACACCCAATCTCGCGCTTGCACACGCTGTTCCCTCTACTCCAGCTCCCCCTCTTCGAGCTATACGTGCGCAGACGCCCAATCTCGCGCCAGACCTTGAGCAAGCTACTCCTACACCCGGCACTCCGGCTCCCCAGGTCCAGCCTCCCACAGCCGAACTGTGGTGCACTTGTCGCGCCCCAGACGACGGGCGCCTCTTGGTAGCCTGCGACAGCGACGCGTTCCCGATTGAATGGTACCACCCAGCCTGTCTTGGTCTGGTCCAGGCGCCGGATGGGAAGTGGTTGTGTCCTATGTGTGTGCCAAGGAGGGGAGGGAAGAGGCGGGCGACAGGGACGCCGGCGCCGAAGGGGAAGAGGAAGAAGAAGAGGAAGAAGAAGAGGAAGAAGAAGAGGAAGAAGAAGAGGAAGAAGAAGAGGAAGAAGAAGAGGAAGAAGAAGAGGAAGACTGGGTAAGTGGGATATCAAGATGGGAGATGAGGATTAGGATTGAAGTGTCAAGTGTTCTAGTCCAGTGTATCGAGTGTTTGGGAATGTGACTGAATTACCCTTCTGTCTCTCATGAAGAACTAGTGAACTGTTAGCATGCCAATTATGTACCTGGCTTATCACCAGCTCACCAGTTGCTTTCGACCTGATTATCAATCGTTCACTTAACCACGTCTTTCTAAGTCTTCACCGCACCCCCTCCTCTCCTCTCGTATACTGCGCCGGCGTCTTGATGACGCGATGCAGCAACTGATGACCAAAGTACGAGCTAACAACGAAGAAAACGATAATGTAGATAGTGACGGCGTCGATCATCATAAGAGCGAAGTTGGCGTTCCAAGTAAGGATATGAAGAGAGTAGTAGTTAGAGTTCAGTGTCAGTGAGCAGAGTCACGACTGCAGATGATGGTCTCGCTGTCAAGAGTCGTTTGCGTGGAAGCAGTTCTGTTGGTTAACGGGGCGTAGATAGGGGCACGTGATGCGTCATCATTCAATGTTGGATGCGGCGCAGCAATGGAATGCGATAGGCTCGGGTTTGAACTGGAGATTGCGAAGGAGACTGGATCGAATTTAGGCTGCAGTGGAAGATGATGAGAGGCGCTTGAGCATAGAAATGGGTATCATATTCGCATATACAAAAACGACGCTGAAACGCTGATACACAAAGTCTTTATCCAATCTTTCCTCGACATTTAGTCGTCTAGCTCAGGCTGCAACTCGTCGTCTTCGACCATGTCTGGGTCCACCTTCGCACCCAAGTCCAGGTCTTCCAGGAATGTCCGGCCTTTCAACTCCTCGGGGAGGTAATCTTGCTTTACCTTGCCGTCAAGATAGTGTGGGTTGTACTTGTAATTGTCGCCATAGCCCATATCCTTCATTAGTCTTGTGGGTGCGTTGCGTAGATGGTATGGTATGGGCAGAGCAGCGACACCGGGCTCTTTGAGCGCTTCCATGGCGTTATTTAGGGCACGATATGCGCGAGTCGACTTGGGTGCCAGTGTCAAGGCCGTCACGGCATGGGCGAGGTTTATCCGACATTCTGGCATACCTATCTTCTCGCAAGCAGAATACGTGGCGGTCGCAAGCGAGAGCAGTGAGTTGTCTGCTAGTCCAACGTCCTCAGATGCAACGACAATCAGTCGCCGTGCTATGTAGCGAGGATCCTCTCCAGACTCAAGCATGCGCGCCAGGTAGTAGAGAGCCGCGTTCGCGTCAGACCCTCGTATCGACTTGTGCATGGCAGATATGCTATCGTAGTGCTGGTCGCCAGCGCGATCGTACACGAGTGTCTTGGTGAGGCTCTGTTGAATTTTCTCCTTCGTAATGTCCGGGCTCTTGCACAAGTTCATGGCCAGGTCCAGAAGATTCAAGGCAGTTCGCGCATCACCGTCAGAGAAGCGAGCAAAGTATTGCAGCATGTCCTTGTCGATGAGCGGCGAGTCACACTTCTCGGCTGCAGTTGCTCGCTCCAGTATGCGCACCAGGTCTGGCTCCTTCAGGTCGTCCAGCGTGAAGGTCCGACATCGCGAGAGCAAGGCGGAGATAACCTTGAACGACGGATTTTCGGTGGTCGCAGCTATCAGGGTGATGGTGCCAGATTCGACGGGCCCCAGGAAGGCGTCCTGCTGCGTCTTGGAGAAGCGGTGCAGTTCGTCACAGAAGACGATGGTCTTGCGCCCAGTGAGCTGCAAGTCCCTCGCCGCCTCTCCGAATATCCTCCTAACTTCCTCCAATTTTGTGCTTGTGCTGTTGATCTCGACGAAGCGCGCACCGGATGTGTTGGCTATCAGCCGGGCAATGGTGGTTTTGCCTGTCCCTGGCCGTCCCCAGAGCACCAAAGAGGGCAGCTTTCCCTCGTTGACCATGCCTCGCAGGATGCCATTGGGTCCTACCAGCTCTTGGCCGCATACGTCGTCTAGCGAAGTCGGGCGCATCCGCTCAGCCAGCGGCATGGCATCCTCTACCGCCTTGAGCCTCTTTGCTCGCTTGGCCGCTATGGGCGATTGACTGGCGCCTGTCGTCTGCCCTTCTGTAGCATCGTCGAGCGATCGCTTCGTGGCTGGTGGCGGTGGCGGGGTCTTCGGACGCTCTGCTATGCGCTGTGTCGCTTGTGGTAGGGGTGGTGAAGATGTGGGATTGCCATTTCTCTGTGTTGTCGACGGCTTGCGGGTCCCCGGCGTGAAGAAGCTGTGTGTCTTGCCTGGGTTTGGTGTATTGGCCGGTTCCTGCCTGACCTCCTGCTCCAACAGATGGTCCTTGCAGTCGCTGTCGAGATGCTCGTTGATGCGGTTGTCTTTGACGGGCTTGCTGCAAACAGGACACTCAACCATGTCGACGATGAGTGGACAATTATTTACGCGACGCGAGGTAACGCGACTGCCGCTATCGGCCTAAATTCGGAGGAGCTGCCCGCTTGATGACGGCATACCACGGAGGTAATTGTTGAAGCACGAAGCACGCAATTTGTCGCAGGAGCAAGAGTCAGGCTTTGGGCTGCGGGAAAGACTTTGCTTGGAATTGGCCATGCGCAGTTTTGCGACTTCAGCTTTTCGTCATATTCGACCTGTCGCTTTCAGAGCCCAGTGCCCCACCAACTTCACCCCTCTGCGAGCCATGTCGGCCACCACACGACGCGAAGACCCCTTCAAGCCCGCGGCAAGAGTCGCAGGCCAGAAGCAGGATGTCTGGTAATGCGTGTGCTCTATAGTTGCATTGTCCTCAACTAACACATCCAGGTCAATCGTCAACGAAGCAGCAGCAGCTTCTCCAGTCCAGCCCATCGTCAACATGGGCCAGGGCTTCTTTGGCTACAACCCTCCCAAATTCGTCCTCGATGCTGCAAAGTCGGCTCTCGATCAGGTCGACTGCAATCAGTACTCACCCACTAAAGGCCGACCGCGCTTAAAGAAGGCCATTGCAGACGCATACTCACCGTTCTTTGGCCGTACACTTGATCCTGACAAGGAAGTCACCATCACGACCGGCGCAAACGAGGGCATGCTATCAGCCTTTATGGGCTTCCTGGAGCAAGGCGACGAGGTCATTGTCTTCGAGCCCTTCTTCGACCAGTACATCAGCAACATTGAGATGCCTGGTGGAAAGGTCGTGTACGTGCCTCTGCACCCACCCAAGGACGGCGCAACCAAGACCACATCCGCGTCAGAATGGAGCTTAGACTTGAAGGAATTGGAAGCAGCCATCACACCAAAGACACGCATGATCGTCCTCAACTCTCCACACAACCCCATCGGCAAAGTCTTCTCGAAAGACGAGCTACAAGCCATTGGCGACATCTGTGTCAAGCACAACATCATCATCCTCTCGGATGAGGTGTATGACAGGCTCTACTACGTCCCGTTCACGCGTATCGCAACTCTGTCGCCTGAGATCGCGAGACTCACATTAACAGTCGGCTCAGGAGGAAAGAACTTTTACGCGACGGGCTGGAGAGTAGGCTGGCTGATCGGCCCTGAACATCTGATCAAGTACGTCAGTGCAGCACATACCCGCATTTGCTACAGCAGTGTATCGCCACTCCAAGAAGCGACGGCCATTGGCTTCGAGCAAGCCGACGCGCACGGCTTCTGGGACGAGTCTAAGAAGGAGATGAAGGCCAAGATGGACAAATTCACCGCCATCTTCAAGGAACTAGATCTCCCGTACTCTGACCCTGAGGGTGGGTACTTTGTACTGGTCAACATGTCCAAAGTCAAACTACCGGAAGACTACGAGTTCCCACCACACGTTGCAGAGCGCCCTCGTGACTTCAAGCTGAGTTGGTTCCTGATCAAGGAGGTTGGCGTTGCGGCGATCCCACCGACTGAGTTCTTTACCCCAGGTAACGCACACATTGTCGAGGACTGGCTGCGGTTCGCAGTCTGCAAGAACGACGATGTGTTGGAGACTGCTATGGAGCGCTTACGCGGACTGAAGAAGTACATTCAATAGAATACGAGAGTACATACTGCTCATCAACCTGGTTCCAAATATCTTCAACGGCAATCTTTCCTGATCTCATCGTTTCAAGCCAAAACCAAACACTCATCACCACAAATCATACCAAACAGCATCATCTTGAGACTTGAAAGAGCTCGTCTAACTTAATTCAACTCCCTCCCAACAATCAAGTCTCATCACACCGCCAACTAGCCGCCCGATTATCAAACCTCCTCCCCTTCAAACTACTACTCCTCGGCCAAATCAGCTCATCCACCTCGCCCCCGCAATCCGCCTGGTCAAAGAAATAGCCTCTCTGCTTTCTATCCGGCTGGATGGACGAGATACTGCCAACATACTCTTGGGGGAAATTGTGGCATGTTTTGGTCGTGTCTTCGAACTTTTTACACGTGTCCATGAGGTCGACGTTGGTGCAGGCGTAGAAGTGGCCGGGCGTCGAGTCGTGTGGGGGGGCCACGGGTTGTTTGCTGGGTTTCGCGATGGGCACGCCGATGGTTATTGTGCCGGTGGGTTTGCGCTCGTTGGCGGCGGAGATGAGTGTGGTGAAAGTGACGAGGAGGATGAGAAGTGTTGTCTTCATTGTGTATCTTGGTGTGTGAGTCTGTACAGACGTTGATTCTCGATTCTGCTCTTGGACTTCTAGAGCTACCGCATAGTCGTGAAGCGGCACGATATGGCACTTCGTCATGGCTGGGGAGCGATGCGACTCGCGAGTGACAAAGGAATCTTAGAGAAGAAAGAGGAGGACAATGTAGGTCACACTGGTGCACATTTTGTCAAAGACTTGAATGGGGTATATTTCTTTGTTGTGGGACGCGCATAACTCGACCACATTGTTTCACTTTCACATGTTGCTACTAAAGCACTCGCATCAATCCTCATCATCGTAGACTTCTCGGTCCTGAAAAATCAAGAAATCTCCTCCCTCAACACTCATGATCTTCTCCCATACGTCTTTGACATGATCAAATATTTCATCATCGAAGGCCAGGTCGGTGGAGGGGGGTGGGAAGCGCAAGACGTGATCGTGGTTACCCATGGGTAGCGCCTCTGTACCTGACGTTGGTCGCTGATGATACTGTGTTGACCAGAGCAAACTAGGAGCTGGCGACACGTCCACAGAAGCCAGGAGAGCGTCGACGGCTTTACTGAGGAGCTCGAACCCTAGCTTACCACACAACGCCGTAGATGCATATAGTACGCCTAGACTCTGGTCAGTATGAGGACCAGGAAAAACGTGTATTGTATCGACAGAAACATTTTTTAAGCCGTGATCAGTTTGTCAGAGGATGTTATCGTCAAAGAAATTCAGACAATGTAGATAAGTATTCGTAAAGTGTATCATCAGAACAGCAAAGGGTAGGGAAAGAGAGAAGTGACTTACATTGACCTGAAGGGCATTCGCCCGTGTCGCTAGAGTGCACCAAGATTTGCACGGGTGGTGGAATACCAGCGGGCGACTTGAGCGAGATTGATCCAGACGGAAAAGCAACCACGGCCGAAGCTGGCGCTGGAGCGTCTTCGGCAAGAGGTGGAAAAAGTGGCGCAAGTGACGAGGACACGATGCTTATCGACCTGCAGTACACCTCTTCCGGTGCAGTAGAAGTGTTACCTCCCACGACCCACTTTGCGGTGACAGCTTCGCCGTCTTTCAGGTGAAGTTTTGTGCCATGCTCTGTAGTCTCCGTAGCATCTGTGTTGGAAGGATCAAGGCCTTTCCCAAGGACGTAGACTCCACCACCCACGGCACAGGCGCGGCATGAGACCTGGCTGATCTCAGCTAGGCCTCCCCACTTGGGTATGACCGCCCCAAAGCCTGCGCCGAACACACCGATAGATCGTAGGTGTCTCGCAATTCGCGGCAGTGCGTATTCGGTCGTCGTCTTATCTGGAGGATTCGGCGACAAGGTGAGAGCCAACAAGGGACCCTGCAAGGTGGTTGGGACCTTGAACTGCTGGGACAAGAATGTCGAGAACGGTTGTTGGCGATGTCCTTCCCAGACCTCAGCCTGCTCCTCGTACTCGCCAATGAAGCGTAGGAATTTCATCAAAGCACGCTTTGCCTTGAAGTCGAGGTCGTGGTCCTGGAAGATGTCTTCCCGTCCGTTAGGCACCTTCAATAACTTCCCAGTTCGGTGCGTGCTTTCAGACTCGAGGGTTTCATCCCCTGTGTCTGGAGCATACACCCACCAACTACCGACGGCAAGAAACTCAAGCTGTCGGTAGACCCGTGATGAGACTAGGCGCTGGAGAAGCGTCGAACGGGCGTATATGAGCTGGGGACCGAGTGCCAAACTGTATGCCCTGGAGGTAGACAATGCTGGGCTTGAACCATCTGCTTGGGCAGCGTCTGGCTTGGTAATGGTGACATCTGAGAAGGCAGCAGTTGCTAGTCCTACAAGGTCATTAGGAGGCGCAGCTGGAAGAGGTGAAGTGCGGCCTACCTGTGTTTACTCTCTTAGCCCACTCTTCAGCTTCTTGTAAGCTGAACGCAGCCTCGGCACCACCGTAGTAGTCATTTTCGTCGATGTGGAGGATTTTCTTGTCGGAGCGCGACAGAGCTCTTCATGGGCTGCGTCAGTCAGATCGCACCCGCCAGCTTCAGGTATCGCGATAGACATACAGGGCAAGCAGCGACTGCTGCAGGCCGGTGCCGACAATGAGCACGTCCCATTCGGTATTGTCGAGAGTGTCCATGTTTTGCGTGCAGAAAAGTGAGTTGGGAGGAACGTCTTAGCTCCATGCTTAGCGTGAGTATGACTAAGCGAGCTTGGTCAACAAAATCTGCCAACCGCAGCCAACGAGCCTTCCTTCATCATCGCGCACGCTGAGGACATGGCCGCTACACACGACATGTCCACAAAGCACCAGGTCTTCACTGATCTGAGCATGTGCGCGAGAGAAGAAAACCTCGTCCGGTATCTACTGCTTCGGATTTTACCTGAATTAGCGGCTCGAATGTGGCGAAACATCCATTTGCTTTGACCGAAGCTTGAAAGACTAGCTTCTGCGACACGCACATATTCTTTGCATTGGTAGTCTAAACGAAGTGCTGTCTTTTGTCATGTGAAGGGCTGCGTCGACGCACGTCTCCAGCACGTATTTCGACGATCGACAAATCGTTTTAGAGGCGAACTCTACAGCATGTAAAATCATAATGGATGATTATTGCTTCTGATATGGGTCCTGGGCTATTGAGTTGACATTCCAAGGACTGCCTGACCCTGATGTTTGCCTTGTTGTGTAATGATCTAACAACATTTCGGTCGGGTATTGAAATGATCGTTCTTCGGATTCCGCTCAGCCTAACCAGCAATTCACTCAGCAAACATTACAGCTCCCACTGCCCAGCATGGTATCATGAGGAGGCCGAACATCAAGCTCGACCTTTCAGGGTGTGGTTTGCCAATACCACGGCCTAGTTTGATGCAACAAGAATGTGCACGTCCAGACACAGCGCCCAGGAAACAGCCAAGGAAGGTTACTGCACAATCTTTATCTTTATCATGGAGCCAGGGTTCTCTCAAGACGAGGGAACTACGTGCAAGGTACGAAAGAATGCAGTAGCCTCGTCTCATGCAGGGTCAGACACTTCCTGTGCACAGTGCTCCTATCCAGCGTCTGGATTGTGGTGTAGCCTCACATGCGGAGGGACCTGACAGTATTGCAAGCTGTCAATACACCTCGAATGACAGTTATTGCGATCCAGCATCCTTCTGAATTTTTGCCTCGGACTACAGATACTTCCGTTCAGCAACCTAAAAGGCTTCTAAGTAGTCTAGGCTTATCGCTCGCGGACTACCGGTGTCACTGCAGGATTTCGGCCACACTTTGTAGGACGCCTGATTGAGATCGATTCCTCGTGATGTCGAGTCCTAAATCGGCATATGCCCTAGTGCCGAAGTTGCCGGTCATTTGCTTCTTGAGCAAGTTGTGATAAAATCTGCGCATTGTGTGCACAGACGTAGCATTGCGCCGTACTTCAAGACTGTCGAGTAATGCTTGTAGTGTGCTGTTATTGGATAAAGCCGCACCTTGCTAACTAGTCTGGATGTAGTTTTCATTCGTATCGGTAGAGACTCGACGTTGACTCATTACTGCTGATAAGTGTTTATTCGTGTGCAAATTGACAAGCACATGCAGTTCATGCTTGAGTCAGGGCTGCATTGTTCTGCAGAGCCTTTCCATTGTTTATAAATATCAGTCCGTGGCCATCAGATACCTAGGTATGTTTGCACATACTCACACCCAAACACACACACAAATCGAGCCACGAGCCAAGCTTGAGCACGTCTACGAATATGGGCAACATGTACGACACCATCCGGCTGCCCAAGGAGACTGATGGTACGCTTCTCAATTCCCTCGCTACCAAGTTCCGCGCATTCAAGCTCCATGCACTTCGAGTCGCCCCGGAAGCATTTTCAGCAGAATTTGATAGCGAATTTCGGCTTCCACAATTCGCATGGCTTAGCAGGATTACTGAACCAAGCACGACGATCTTGGTCTGCGTCGCGACTGAAAAGGAACAGGGCGAGGAATTATCATTTTCTGGCGACAAGCAGTTAAGAATGTTGCTAGACGGCGAGTGGACAGGAACGTTTACCATGATTGGCCCAGTCTCGCGCGACGACTACATCCGGCCTGAGTCCGGTCAACCAGAACCAGGTTCCGAAGGATCAGAGACCCGCTGGCAACTTACAACTCTTTTCACGCTGCCTGCGTATCGTGGCCATGGTATCGCGAAACGGCTTATCGAGGCAGCAATCAAATACGGGAAACTCGTATCTGATGATATGGGCAGAGTATCCAAGAGAGATGTCCAGACGCGTATCAGGCTTGTCGTACACCCTGACAATACAGGCGTTGTCAAGATGTATGAGAAACATGGTTTCGTAGATAGCGCAAGGATGACAGTAGCAGAAGCTTGTATTGCAAATGGAGCTGCGGACATAGTGCCTAGGTGTGCTGATCCTGAGAAGTGGCATAGTAGGTTTGGTGTTGCTATGGAACTCCCAGTCTAGTCAAGAATTGCGGCTTGCGTTTCAGCATCTTTCTTTAAACACAATGCATATGGGTTGAGGAACTCTTCGTGCTTGTACGCGCGTAGGCACAGCGCTTCTGTCTCTTTATCTCATCGAGAATACTTTGCAAATTCCAGAGTCACCTACCATGATGTCGGCTGCCAAATATACGCCAGCGCGTGCTGCAGCAACGAATCTAGGGTGTGCTGGAGGGAGGAGCTCCGGCCGGGATATCTCAGCTACGTAAAGCGCGAGACCGAAGGTTTCGTAACTTTCAAATGTGTATGTTTGGTCCTTCCTCTAACCATGGAGGTTAATTAGTTACATAACTAGCTAACGACAACCCCATCTAATCCTGGAGTTAACCAAAATATTAAGAGCACTGTTCTAGAGTAGAGAGCCGGAAGTACTTCATAGGCCTACACAAGACCGCAGGTCCTCTGGGATCCTTGCTACCATCATAGTCGAACGGCGATCCCTTTTTGGGCTCGAAAACGAGATACATGTCAAAATCTTGTCAAGCATGACGTGTCTAAACGAGAGGATACCAAAAGGAATCTAACAACAGCAGTGTCTCATCTCACATAACCAAACATACAGTGTTCGGCATTATATGTATGTTTACTAAGAACCGGATGAAAGCACCAGCCACTAAACGTCTTTCTGAATGTCCAGAACTTGACCACTCTTCCGCAATACAAAAGTTCTCGTCACGCAAACCGCGGTGAGATTGCACCTCTCACCCGCGTAACTCATTTCATGTAATCAGCGCGCTTCAATTTTCGACACTATAAGGCACACTAGATTTGCCGAAAAGTACATCATCAAAAAGTCGATCTGGAACTCATAATAAAGCGATTAACTCCTGCAGCATGTCATTTAAGGTTCGCAGTTGTCGTATTGTCCCAATGTGTACAGGTTGCAGGGGTACTCTGAGGAATCTAAGTTACGAACATATTGTTCGTGCAACCCTCGAAGTAATTTTCCGCGCGCGAGACTTGAGTGTGTATAACTTCTTGAAGTTAAATTTACTAACGTGTCGGGACTAGGGAGTTAACATTCCACATGTACTCGTACGTTATCATTGTTAAGCGTAAATTTTTACACCAGTCGTGATTATAACTAACGAGATATCGTAGAAAGGACCTTAATGAAATGAACTGTCACTATAGGAGCCGAAGTAGTCCTTCAGCGAAGCATTGTTCTCAAACCCTTTCACCAGTATTTTCAATTTCCACGCATGTGAAAACTTACCTTGCGAGTTCTGCCTGCTCGCACTGCCGTATCTTCACTCAACTCCCAACTATCGGAAGGCCCTTATGTAGAGCATCTCTCTTAATCCCTGTAGTTAGGCGTACCACTAAGCAGTGAGACCAACCTCACTGCTACATCCTTCGGGTGAACTATAACCGCGAGAACTGTATCGCTCCTCTCAGTGACCCATTGCGTCTGTTGAGATCAAACGTGTCAACCTCCTTCCTATTCTGTGTAATGAAGACATGGTCATCGCAGCCTTTCACATCAGTGACAAATCCTCTTTTACCATATTGCTTTCGTTAGCCATGACACTAAGGTCGTCATGCCATCCGACACAGTGGTATATATCAGACAGTCTTTCTTTCGCAAGTCACGTCGATCAAGTCGTCATCCTACCCGATACAGCGGTATATATCAATGAAGTTTTGTTTCAATATACCGAAAGCACGAATCCAACAAGCAACCATGCTACCTACGTAGCTGCACGCATATGCGCAAAGGTAATCGACACCAACCTCTCACAACAGCTGATACCATTTCAAATACAGCCCTTTTCTATATAAAACAACAGCCCCATGTCCTGGTTCAGCTCATCCAAACCTTAATACCCTCCCCACACAAGCTTTGCGGGGATGCGATTCTATCACTTGCATGCACGATGCCCGTTGATCCGAGAAAATAGACTTTTGTAGAATTCGATTCGATAAACGATCTGTCACTTTCGGCTGATTGTCGCCGGAAGTATCCAGCTCCGCAGAACGGTCGGTGGTTTTTAAACTTTGAGACTGCCATCGCGTTCCGTCTGTGTGCCGACTATACAAGGTCTAACCTGCCCATTTGCACGCCGTAGAGTTCAACACTGCCTCTTTTGAGACACTGCTGCCTTTTTGGATTGAGCACATGTTCAGCTTACTCCTTCAACATACTTGCCGAGAAACTTCACACTAGTCGTCTGATAGTGTGAGCAAGACGTGCTCAGCCAACACGGGAGTTATCATTCCGATGTTACATTATCATCAGCCCAACTTCCTTCTCGTCCTATCGATAGCAAGGACAGAAGATCACTAACGGCGAGGGTCGGCCCACGAGGGGCAGTGCTTCGCAAACGATCCAGGCATATCCTTGCGCTCCACGTCCGAGGAATGTGAACCACTGACTAGCTAGCCGTTCACGACCCTCTTCGAAAGCATCGATGCCGCTGCCCAAAATTAAAAGGAGTCGTTTGCAAGCAGGAAACACGTCACGAGGATGGGCAGGAAGCGTTCTCTCATCTCCGCAAGCAAGACGACGCATGACGATGGCGTCCAATTTTTCCTCCTTCCCCCTTGGCATCAACGTCTCGGCAAATTCTGAGAATCGCAAACCATGCCATGCCTTGTTCCCTTTCCGCACCGTCATCCCTTGGTGAGTGATTCGTTCAAATCCCGTCACCGGTAAAGCAGGTACTTCCCTTCCCCACCTGCCCCAGCCTGTCATCGCCGGGTGGCCGTTGAGTACTTTGGTACGCTAGATACTAGACCGCAACACTATACACGCTTGAGAAAGGGAGCGTGCGGCGCGGCCGAGACTTTCGGGCAAATGTCTAGTCATGTTCGCCCGTGGAGTTTGTGGGTGGTCGCAAGTTGGGTTTGGGTGAGAGTGCGTGACAGATATGCAGGGAGGTGTGTGTGGTGAGGTCAGTACCAGAGCGTAGGGTGAGACGGCCGACCCAGCCAGCACAAGACAGAACGAGGCAGATTCTGACTCGGGATAGGGAGGCCAGACAGACAAGCGAGCTGATGATGATGGAATTGTGAGATTTGTCCACGAGACCCAACACCATTCGCACCCAGTACGCAAGCCACACACACCGCTCCCTCCCCTCCATCTCAACTCACCCTTATCCCTACTCCACCGAACATGTCCAGCAAGCAAGCGTCCCCCCACTTGCCCCCTCGGAGACAGTCAAGGCTCCAACATTGGTTGGCCACCCAGTACCACGGCATTCCTTGTCGATAAAATTCCAGCTTGGTACACTAAGCTATGCAGACTCTGCATTTCAGACACGTTCGCGCTACGCAGCCAACAGACTTGCCCTGCTTCCGATGCCGCTGCGTCCCGTACCTGGTACACTACTCAGGGGAGCGGTACGTTTGCCAGCCCGCGCCCAGCCAGCGGCGGTGTGAAGGAAGTATGGGCGAAAAATCTCCACCTGCCTCATGTGTCAAGTTTTTGACGCTGGGAGGAAATTTCGGCACATGGTGGTTATGTGCGGTTAAAATCACGAGAGCCACGTGCTTATTGTACGACCGTGGATGCCACGAGATCTGACATGTGTGAGACGTGACTCGATATTGATGTGGTACGTGCTAGTCCTAGAAAGTGCCTTCCTTCGAGAGAAGGTGGTGGCAAGAACGACGTGAAATGAGTAAGACGCGACGTGGTTGGCTGCGTTTGTTAGAGAACCTTCCGTAGTGCAGTGCGGACGCGAGTGAGACGAACATGATGATCAGCAGCCTCGGAGATTTGAGGCTCAATAGGCATAACCAGATCAACAGTGCCTGGCGTTTCGGATACGTGTCCCGCACCACAAGAGTAGGGGATATGTGAGATTGAAGAATTGGTGATAGGTATTGTCAATCAACTAAAGGAAGAAATACTATTGTACGCGGATCTTGCTGTACGTTGCATCGCAGAACAAAAAAAGTCAGATTGCCACCCAAGTCCCGCCCCAAGTTTGTTTGAACCAAATGAAAAACCCAATCCGAGATGGCGGTAGAGACAGCAGAGAAAGACGTACTCGAAAGCGAGAATAATTCCGAAACATGCAAAAAGCACAAACAACCACTTATTTCCAGCAAAATGCAATGAAGCACTGATGCTGGTCCATCCCAATCTCGTTGTGATACATACTTGAAAAGGATATTTCAGGACAGCCTCCGAGACGCAACCCCGTAATCTAATATTCGCGATAAATGTGCAGAATTCCGCCCAGGTTCGTGTGTAGGAAAAAGGAAACTATGAGAATTCGAGCGCTTGCCGCCCAGACTGAGAAATTGTGACTCGCCTGCTGAAAATGGCACTCTGGAGGATCAGAGTCATCAGCGAGATCAATGAGACTCAAGCGACTTTGTCTGCTCATTTGAGGAAATGGGAACAAGGAGAGCAGAATCCGGGAAGGACAGATGGGGTATTAGAAAGGTTGGTTTGTGCTCCTGGCCGCTATGAAATTTTGAGAAGTCCGCCCAAGAATCGCTGTTGCTGTGCCCATGTTTCGTGATGAGGACAGGCGCCGCAGCCGCGAGTTTGTACAAAGAAGTCGGAAGCATCCAGACGCAGCTGCGGTTTGCGCGTTAGGTCGCCCGAGAGGGTATGCTCATGCAGAGGCCGGCTCTGGGGCATTGCTCTGTTTGGTGGAGATTACATGGGGCGACGGTTGAGCATGTTGAGCATGCTTGAATCGGTCGAGCTGCGTCCGGCTCCGTTATCGCTAACGAGGTCGTTGATTCGCATGCTCGGCCTAGTAGCAGAAGCCTGCGAATTTGGAGGAGGAGTTCGTCCGTCACTGCGCGGTGGGGGAGGCTGCAGAGGCGCGTAGCCGGACGGGGCACCGGGGGTGGTGGGTGCCTGCGAGTGTGGGGAGGAAGATGCGCGACTCGGCTCATAACGATATGCGCCCTGGGGAGACGACTGGCGCGGCGGCGCCGCAGTATAGTAGGGCTGAGATGCGGATGGAGGAGCGCTCGAATATGGAGGGGTGGGAGTGGCTGTGGAAGCACCTGGTGTTAGAGAGGGAGGCTCTGGATAGGCATAGTCAGGCCCACCGCGATGAGGCACATGCGAAGCAGCTGCGCCTGGAGTTGGCGGTGGCAGAGTCGGAGTGTGAGGCTCTGGGTGAGGCCTCTTCCTGCCGATCTGCTCACGGCCTGCTTCATCATGAGGAGCACCGGGTGGACCATATTCAGAATGAACTGGGTACGGACCTGCAGTTGGGCTAGGCAAGTAGCCCTGCTGGCGAGGCTGCTGCGGCGGCTGCTGGCCGTATGCTTCGGCATGGCTCGCAGGAGGGAGCGGCTGGCCATATGCGCCATACATGGGCGGTGGCTGCCCAACGCCCCGCCAAACCGTGTGTGCAGGAACAAAAGCCTGAGTCTGCGCAGAGACAGGCGTGAAGATGCAGTCTTGGTTGAACCTCATGCAGTTGGAGCAGCGGCCGTCCTCGGTGGCCTCGAAGCCAGAGCAGCGAATCTGTGCGTGGTCAGTAAGGGCGCGTGGTGATTGCGTCACTTGGTGGTACCTTTCGGCGTCTGCAGTACCGGCACGCAATGGCTGTTCGCTGGCGCGGCGCAGGTGGCTGGTGGTGCTGCTGCACATACTGCGGCGGAGGAGCTTGCTGGGCATATGGGTCGGGCGGTGGAGGACCGCGATTCCACTCATTGGGGCCTGGCAGACGGTACTGCGGTTGCTGGTACTGAGGATGTTGACGGGCAGCCATGTCGGCGCGTGGCTCTTGAGGCGGTGGAGGTGGCAGCGCGGATCCCATCTTGGAGAACATCAAATGTCAGCAGCTGACGGCGGTGAGGTGCGCGGCGCTGATGGCAAGCACAAAGCACAAGCAGGTAGACTTACATGGCCCGGCGGGGGGTATGCGCCGTTGGCAGGCTGCTGGGACGTCGGTGGTTGCCAATGGGTGGGCAGCTGGCCTGGGGCGCCCTGGTGGTGAGGGAACATGGCGGTGTTGGTGCGGTGCTAAAGCGTGGTAGACGTCTGTCTAAGAAGATGCCACCCAGAAAACGTGCAAGCGGTCACGTCGTCATGAACCGGTGCAAACTCGATGCGGGGGGGATGTCGAGAGACGGCGCGGGACTGGCAGGCGTGGTGGGTGGAGGTGGAGGTGGAGGTGCGGGAGATGCTCTGTCTGAGAGCGGGTGAGGTGTCACAAATACAGGCGGGCCGCAAGGACGGCTGCAGGTCAGAGAATGGGCAGTGCAAAACGGGCGGCAATTGCAGGGCCAAGACAGGCTCTTGACGCGACGGCAACAAGGCAAGGGCGGGCGGTGGGGTGGAGCGATGCAGGCTCCGGGTGGGAGCAGAGACAGAGGGCAAGGCAGGTGAGGTCGCTGGTGAGAGGCGGCGGTGGTGTAGGAAAGGCTTCTCGAAGCGCGTGGAGGAGGCCCGAAAGTGTGGAAGCGAAAAGGAGATTCAGCGGGATGGCCGTGGCCGTGGCCGCTATTACTACCCACGGCGGACGCCCGACTGGCACTCCAGCCTGCCCAAACCCAAACCACTCTCGCCGCTTTCACTGCCATGGCATGGCGCTAGCCCCTGCAAGCGTGAATGCAGCGACACCGAGCGGTCCGCCTTTTTACCGCAGTAGCACGTCTTAGCGCGGTTGGCGGCAGCAGTCGATGCGGCACAAGAGCAGGCATGCGACGACAGCGACAGCGACGTGCAGTGCAGCATGCTGAGCGACGTGATGATATACATGCACACCCACACACTCCGCACACATACATATACACCCAACAACACCGCCGCCAGCCCCCTTCCCCCCAGGCGCAGAGGCAGAGGCAGACAAGCGGCGCGGGTACAGCATGCGCCTACACGAGCGCTGCCTACACGAGCGCTTGTGTCTCGTCGCACGCGCACGCCGCCTTCGTGTGGCCGCCCCCGTCGTCTGCGCCTGCGCTGAACAAACACCAACACGCGCAAGGGAGCGCGCGCCCGTCCCCGTCATCCTCATTCCCCCCTTTCAGCGCGCTGGCTCTGCGCTGGCTGGGGCGGATGACTTGCCTGGTGCGAGCCAAGCAGCCAGCTGGGGTCAAGGCCTCTGCATGGCTTTGCAGCGGCCCGGACTCATCAGACACGGGCGCTGCCGTTCTCGCGCTTGTGATCTACGAGGAGAGCCTTTAATCATCCACGCCGCCGCAATAAATCATAGCACCACCTTCCTCAGCCGCCTTCTCTTTGTTGTCGTCTGTGCCACAGGGCTGCATGCGCACAGCGCTTGCTCGCGGCCAGCCCTTCGACGACGGCACCGTGGCCTCACCCTCCTGCAGCCAGCTCGCCCCCGACAGCGCGGATGCAAAGAGCATGGTGGGACCACCTCGGGCAGTTGGACTGCACGATTCGTTGGCGGCCCGTCTCTGCGTCGCGCCGTTCGTTTGCACCATGCCTCTCGACAGCTCACGAACCACGGCACGAGCCTGCCTCGCACGCCTGCGGCCATCCGGTGAGCCCTGCTGCACCAGTGTGCGAAGCTCGCCCTTGGCCGAAGTGACGATAGCCGTTCCATCCACACCGTGGCCGCAGCACGCCCGCATCGCGAAGTCAATCACCTGTCTGCGCAGGGTAATGCCGGCGCGTCCTGACTCTCCATCTGTCGCAATTAGTGATAGGGCTGGTCCGCTCCTGCATCGGCCGATTTCCTGTTGGAGGACTTTTGCCAAACCCTGCCCTTGCGAAAACGGTTCGCTGTTGGTGTGCCACCATGACCAGTGACCAGTGACGTGAGCAGCCTCGTTAGTTTACCGGGCAGGGTCAGCACGCTCACTGTGCGACTCGCACGCTTCAGGCAATCCGTCAGCAGCCATTCCAACCGAGTGACGGAAAGCCTCGTCTTGTGAAACCTTCTATCTGTTCACAGCAGCTGCACACCCATCGCCACACCCTGTGAATAATAGAGCCGATGCTGACCCACTGAAAACCTGATACGGCACTGTAGAAACTTTCTGGTCGGACGTCGCTTCTCAGCTGCCATTGCTCGCTGCACGCGAGAAGCTTGCGACGCATCCACTTGGCCCTCAAATCATCGTCCAAAATCTGACATCCACAATTTCGTAGATCGTTATCCTTTGCGCCGGCGACGGCTCGCGAACTGCTACCCATGGTCCTGAGCTTCTTTGCGTGCCTGATTCGCTGGCTCTACACAGGCCGCGCATCCAAGTAAAGAGCGGCGAACGACTGCTCACCTGCCGGTCATCCCGCTGCTGTGACGACAGTCGGACAAGTGCGGATGTGCGCGTCCCAGTCCGTGGAGGATAGCGAAGAAAAAGCCACCTTGGCCGCCGCTTGACACTGCCAGTCATCGAGCCTCGGCAGCCTGCAGCTGTCTTTGACTGGACTGCAGCCGTGACCACTTTTCCAACGAGCTCGCCGATCAGAATTGTCGCCCGTCCCTTGGTCTGAATACTCATCAAAACGCCAGAACAATCTCTGGTTGTGGCTCTGCTCGGCCCGCCGAGCACAAACTGGCTGACCCATGGCCCAGGTCCTAAGAACTATAATCGACCAATCAGCACTAAACTCTGCCATTTCTTTTGTCTCTATTTCTGAATGCTTCAGCAGCCTGTTCCTTGCATAGAGCCGAAGGATGATGGGTAAATCTTCGTCGTGCCGTGTGCGGAAAAGGAAAACCTTGCGTGGTCATCGGGTCACAAGACGTGGCTAGCACCGGTCAAGGCCGTCCTTCACAATCTCTCAACCTCCGTCACATATTGATCCGTTGTCTGCAGGAAGCTGACCTGCCGTGGCCAATCGCATTCCGTGGACTACTGTTGTAGTTTGATTGACCAGCACACCGCAATTCGACACCCGACACTGTCACGAGTACTGCTGTGAGCAGTCAGCCTGGATCGACTTTGTGCCGAAGGGTCGCTGCTGCGCTGGCGAGATAATTCCAGATGAAGAGCATTGTCCTCATGCATACCGAACTGCCGTCTCAGGTAGCTCAGCAATTCCCTGTGTTACACCGACTGTGTGGTGCAGATTGTGGGGTAGCAGGTGCCCAGGGTGCGATCCTCAGCCGCCTGTGGTTTAGCACCCACGCGGATAGCAGCACCCGCGCACCTTATGCTCGCGGCACGAAGCGCAGCCAGTCCACAGCCTCTGACGCTTCGGGAGGTTCCTCAAACAGCGGATGGGTACATAACTTGTGCACTATCATATACCAGGTGAAACTTACACGGCCCGGGACGAGACGTCGGAGCCGTCCATCGAGGTTAGATTAACGAACCTCGTGCCACCAAGGGCGTTGACTCTTGTGCGGAACGGATATGCATGGCATAGATGATGGGATGTGGAGCTTGTAGGTAGCTCTGTCAGACTGCGGGTAGCGATCTTCACCAGTCGTCGTACAGACGTCTTGTGCTCCCGTAGTGTCTGCAGACAAAATCCAAAGCAGGACATCATGTGCACCTACTTATCGTTGATAATTCCGAGCCATGCTTTGTGCCACGTTGTCAATGTTAGACAGATATCCGGCATTAGGTTGAGGTATCGCAGAGTGAGTGCAATAAGGTCAAGGTTTATCCACCGATCCTTGAGGTCTAATCTAGTGTTTAGTTGTCGTTAGTCTTGTGACGGTACTGCATAGCAGGCAATAGTTTGCGTCCCAATAAAGACTTGGACGCGCCGTGCACCGCAGAATGGACGTATTTCAATGTAGAGAACTCCGTCCTTGCAGTAGCATGACATGTTGAGTCGTGTCCGATCGGGTATCATACTGTGCCGCTCTCGGACCCAGCATAATTGATCCTTCGCTATCGCAATGCACGGTGCGGTGCATAGCTGGCAGGGCGTTAAGATACAGGCCAACAGCACTCAACGTGGTCCTAGCAGAGCGCACTGAGCCGTTCCATGAGTGAAAGTTGCTGTGCGACGATACCTGACGGGAGCACGCGTGAGGGCGTACACCCGTCGGTAAACTCTCAGGCAATTGGGTGTGATATGCGAATTACAAGCCACGGTGGGCCGTGTTCGCATTCAACCGTTGCCCATTCGCCCAGAAGATGACGATTAGACCAGCATCGGTGTGATTAAACGTTCGCGAAACGAGGCGGGATAGGCACCCTCGTAAACACACCGCTTTTCCCGACAAATCCAACTCGTTCGATTTAGATGAGCAGCATTGCTGCGACTCGGGCGTCGGGCGTCATAGTCGGCCGTGGTCGTGTGATTGCTGTCGTGAGCACCCATGAGTCGCCTGCGAGCGTTGCGATATCATGTACGCGACTTGCCGCTTCCCAGCGTGCACGTCGCCCGAATGGAGCAATGTTGCGACCAAGGTCCTTTGAGCGAATGCACCGGGGCAAGGTCACTGAGGTCGTCGTGGAACGCGACCAGTCGCTGCGGGTCCGTCCCCCATGCGCTTCAGCAAACGCGCCACGGCCCGTTGCGAGGATGTCACTGCGACAACTGGGCAGCACAAAGGGCAGCTGATCAGAAGAAAGTCATGTACAGCTCTGCATGGGGCGAGCAGCATGACACCCTGGCTTCGCACTGCTGCACCGTCATCGGTTGAATGGTCGCTTCGACGCAGTCATCATCGCATCGTAAGAAAAAACCACAAAAATGGACAAGGAAAGCGGAAGAAGTCGCTATCTTGGTCAGCCGTGTGGGCCACCCAACCAAAGAAAGCGGCTGCTAAGAGAAGGCGCCGGCCCGCGTGAGTGCGTGGCCTTGGAACTGGGACCAGGGGCACCGGAAAGTCTTTTCCATTAATCGACTGGCTCCGGCTGGATCGCGCATTAGCACCAGAGTCACATGACCAATTCTTCATGCAGCCAAGAACGGGCATTGCCAGACACTACTGCAACTTCGATAGCTCGCTTACAGGCATCCAGTTGGCGCCGCTGCCGCACGTCGTTCAAGCGTCTATTGGCGGACTTCGCGCTGTCCCCACTCCCTCCACCAATACTTTTCAACCTTCAGCGGACGGGAGAGGCATCCGATGCGATGTCTGAGCCGTACGTGACATAGTGATGCCCAATATTGAACCCTCAATCCTCGTCTTCTGCAGTAGCGCTCTGTCCCTCATCGTCGTTACCGTCATCATCATCGCTGTCCTCTTCGCTCGAGTCTAAAGGCTCCTCGTCGGGCATAACTACGCTGTTCAGGTATGTGATCTGTGTAAACTGTCAGTGGTGTGGCTATCGTAATCTACTCTCATCCAAATGAGCCAGCGACGTGACGGGGCGCGTTATCCGGTCAGTGCAGCCAACAGCTATCGGTGAAATAAGTCTGGCTGCACTGCCAACGCACTCAACGGCTGTAAGCGTGATGCTCCCCCTCGTACATTGAGACAAGGACACCCCTTCCTATTGCCTTCGCCGTGGCCACATTAGGCAGGCGTCAACATTTGACAGGCGAGTCGACTTCTCCTCATGCGACACAAAAAGAATTGGTGGGCTTACAAAGGGTAGCAGGCATGCAAGAAGTTCAGCTATGCGCTTCAGACCGCCGGGCCCTGTGACATCTGTGTCTGAAAGTTTCTTGCCGAGCGTGAAGTTGCGAAGGCGAAGCAAATCGATGTCTTTGTGGTCCTGGTTGTAACCCTAGAAATGCATTGTCAGCGGTTTCATGCTCAGGCTGCGTGGTCAAGCACGAGGGTAGGTCTGGTTCTAGAGCTGGCGTATTCAGCCCTGTCTGTCGTACCACATCACTCCTACTTGCCCGCCCTTCACGTATGACCAAGGTTGCATAATCTGGCTCAGTGCCATCATGTAGTAGCACCAGGTCGCAAGGCCAAATGACTCGAAGGTTCGACAATTGTACGCATCGCAATCAAAGCACGGACAAGGCAATACATGTTGGACCACTAGAGCTTACCTTTGGATGGCGCTTCAGAGCATTCGACTTGTTCGCTGGCAAACCGGTGAAAGCTTGTACTGCTTTCTTGCTGTCGTTCGCCACGTTATTCAGGAAAGTCGAGCGAATGCCCCCGTCCGTAAGTGCTTGCTTGATTCTATGCGGCTTCCGATCAATGTCGCGCCGCAGTTTTGCGATGGCTGCGGCTTCGGGCTGCCAAAACCCACCACCTGAGTTGGGTCAGCATAACTGATTGCTCTGACAGGCTTTACTAGAAGCGCTGAAAGTTGGAGGCCATCTTTGAGTGTGTGGCTTATCGAGGCAAGGTAGAATCATTCCTGCTGCAGTGCCTCGTCTGTCGAGGACGAACCTATGCCGACTTCACCAATTTAGCTTTCAGGGCTTAGCGACGAGCGTTTGACCAGCACTGCATATTCGTGGAAAGTTTTAGTGCAGTGCCACGACAGAAGCGCCATCAGTGAGGCGTGGTCCAACATCGCAAGCCGCGACGGACTCACGTTCGTGATTCAACGTGGCCAGAGGCTATCGAGTCTCCATGACGGCGTCCGAGGCAAAAGCTGAGCAATCAAACGCTTACATGCAAAGATGTCGTGCAGTGCATGCAAGCGATATGCAGTGTTCGATGTGTTATTCGCTCATGGCCGCGGCGTAGTAGCTCACCCCATCTATCAGGCAGTTGTGTCACTAGATATCATGGCCCGCAGCGGAACATGTTACAGCCCCGCACTGATGTAGTACAAAAGCTCGAGTCGAATCTCTAGAACGCTGCACCAGTGCGGAATCCACGAGATAGATAACGCAGGCTGTGTATGAAGCAAGGAAACACTTAACTTACCAACGAAGCTGCCACCATCTGGCTGTATCTGGATATAGTAATGCGCATATGGGCCCTTCCGTCCGGTCCTGGACCAAGCAGCTGAAAAGTACGTTTTGTATGGAGTGGGGTCTTTCGAGAACCGGATATCTACTACTGTTAGCATCAACTTAGGCACCGAAGTGATGTGACATAATACCTCGATAAATGCGATAAACCTGAGCGGTTGGTCAGCTTAATGAGGTGGAAGTGAGCAGGCCTGGGTTGCGACTCACTACGTCCTTGACGGGTAACTCTGGGATCGTCTCGTCCGCTTCCACCACTTTCTCGGATAGCTTCTCGGTGAACGTGTTGAAGTCTTGCATTGCAGCTCGATAGTCTGGATCATGCACTGCAACCATGTTAGTCCTTGCTCCAGGTGTCGACATAGGTCACACAAGCTGTTGGTAGATCTGTAAGCTGACAGTCTGCAAAGTAACTCTGAGGTTACAACCAGCAGTTCAGCAATCTCGAGACTATTGCAGCGGCACTATGATGAAGATGCTCGCAAAGATCGCCGGGGTCGTCTTGGCTCCGGCTTGAAATTGTGAAACTGGTAGACATACATTTTAGCCATTGCCGATCGTTGTTGGCGGAGAGGTCCTTGAGGAACAGCATGGTATTTGGATGTATCGTATCGTCCGTGTAAGGCGTATTGCCTGCATCTCGAGCCTTGGGCTTCTTGATGATAACTTGTGTGCCAGGGGCTAGTTTTGCTCCCGATTTCCAGAGCTCCTTTTCGTCACCATCTTTCACACGGGAAGGCAAGTTCTTCTTCTGCCCTTGTCCACGAGGTGTAGCCTTCTTGCTTTTGATGTCTTCCTCGCTGGAAGGCACTTCATCGTGATCTGACTCCGACTCCGGTTCTGCGTGCCTAGCTTCTTCGAAATCAGAAGGCTCAGACACGTTGTCGTCATCCGACAGCGATGATCTCTTTTTGACTGCATCGTCTTCGTCCGACTCAGGTTCTGCGTAGGACTTCCTTATTGAAGCTCTCGCTCGTTTAGACTGTCGAGTCGGCGTCTCTTGTGCTGGTCGCTTTGACGAACTCCTGGACGCGGACCCAGACGCGTTTTTAGTAAGTGGGCGAGGCATAGCAGGAATATGTTAACAGGATGGCCAAAACGTGGTTACTGCGCACTTGTCTGTCAGGTCGTGGAAGGGTGTCGGGCAGGAGCACGGTCCGCAATGACGCACCACAAGCTATGGAAAGCGCGACGTCGGGCGCACGTCCGCATCGCGCAGTCACGCGAATGAAAATCCCTCCCGAAACCTTCACCGCACACACGACCATGTCCAATCGCTTCGAGGCCCGCAAACAGAATATTTTGGAGCAACTTGAAACTCCAGAGAGTGAGTATCAAGACTTGTCGCCAAAGGGATCTATAGATGTACCCATCCGGGATCTGATCAGCGAAATCAACGCGCTCGACGGTCTTGTCACCACCAGCAGTTGTTCTGGAAGGATAAGTGTATTCCTCGAAGGGCGCAAAGCAAGCAGCGATGATGCACCCGCGGAAGAGAACGGTGAATCACGTGCTGGTCCAGGCGGAAAAGGTGGCGGAGGAGCGTGGCTATTCATCTCTCACGATCCAGTAAAGGCACCCGACGCGGACGCCTTGTCGACATTCTCCTCTAGATTTGGACTGGAAGCTGCTTCACCAGGCGAGTCGAAAACGCCTGAAGTGAGCAGCAGGTATGTCCACCTCAAGTTCGAGCCAATGGTAAGCTCGATACCTATAATCCTAGTCGCCTCCTGATCCTCATAGATTCTTCACATCTTGACTGCATCCACGGGCCACGCCCAGCGCATAATCACAGCAGCCTTAAGTGCTGGCTTCAGAGAGAGTGGTGCGGTCAGCTTGAGCGCTTCCAGAACTGGAGAGTCCACTCCCATTGTAGCAGTCCGCTCAACAGGCTACTCGTTTGATTCGATCGTTGGGTATCACGATGAGAGCAGCCGCAATATCCTCCTCGTAGATGAAAAGCATCTTGCGACTCTGATCAGTATTGCCAATGATCGCTTCAGAATTAACACCGAGCGCATAGCACGTTTCCAGAACGCCCTCATGCATGCCTTCAGACCTTCAGATACAGGTGCTGGTGGATCGAGTAAGCCAGATTGGGAAGATGCAGAGGTACGAAGACGGCGGAAAAGAGAAGAAGGTCTTGCAAGACAACATGCATTGCAGGTCGATGGCTCGGCATCACACGATTCTTTGAGATCTTAGTGAATCAAACGCCGACTCTATCGATGACATACTGGAACAATCATGGCTTGATGGCTGGTACAGATCCAGTTGCCTAACCAGGAACACATGTCATTCTGTAGATGCGAAGTATCCGCACTTCATCCATACCTAGAAATGCAACTTTTGCTCATGCAAACGAGAATCGCCCCAATCAAAATCTGCAGTGGAGACGTGACTCAACTTTTCTATTTACCATATCTCTTCAATTGTCAATGTGTCCGACGAACTTCCCTACTTTTTCACCAAATGCGAATGTGGATATGCTCCAGCCAATAGGAACGTTCATGTGAAATGTCTCCGACGGGGGAACGGCGACTCCGAACAAACACCACCATCTAGGGATTGTATAAGTAACTACAAAACTGCTCGATCTTCATACACACAGAACATTACAATCACCCTGCATCATCCAAACCGACATCCATCATACTGAGCATACGCAATTCATCAACCCCTCACTTTAACTTTCAACATGTCCACCCTCGCAGAAGCAAACCGCAGGTACTTCGAGTAAGTCCCAGTCCTGCCCCTAGGCCCACCGCCTTTTTAACATATCTTCTAGTTCCATATCTGACTCCTACGACGCCAAACCCTGGTTCGCAAAAGTAAACACCCAAGTCACCGAAACCCTACGCTCGAAACTCGACTGGGTCGGCATCCCCTTTGCAAATACGGACACCAGCAATGAAGTAAAACTCCTCGACTACGCGTGCGGAACGGGATTAATGACGCGCGTGAGCATCTATCCTTAACTCTGTCTATGTGGACGGTGTGCTGACGCAGAAGCAGACTTTCGGTCCCTACGTCACCAAGACGCTTGGAATCGATATCTCGCCAAACATGGTGTCGACATACAACACGCGCATTGAAGCCGCGGGGTTATCAAAGGAGACGGCGCATGCGGTTCATGGAGATTTGTTCGACAAGGCGAATCCGTCTCCGGCTGAGCTGTCGGGTCCCGAGTGGACGAATTTTGACCTTGCGGCTGTAGGGTTTGGATTCCATCATTTTGAAGATGTGGTGCATAGCGCGAAGCAATTGAAGGATAGGCTGCGGCCGGGCGGTGTGCTGGTGATTAACGATTTCCTTGAGGGCGGGGATTCGCAGGCTGATGAGGAGGGGAGGCCGATTGAGGGGAGTGAGGGGAATTGGGCGGTGCATAGTCATGGACATGGGCATGGGCATCCACATGCAGGTGCTGGATCGCATGGACACGGACATGAACACAGGCATCATGGCAAGCACGAACACCGCCATCACGAGGAGAAGAAACACGACGTCACAGACTCATCACCGGAGCTTAAGAAGAAGATGAACGACTCCATTATGGTCCCGCATTTCACCATCGACGGCGTCAGGAAGTTCTTCACAGAAGCCGGATTCGTGGATGTGGATGTCGTCACACTGAATGAGAGGAGCTACATGGAATTCGCAGGAAAGAAGCTATGGCGCACGATCCTGATCGCCAAAGGACGAAGGCCAAATGAAGAGAAAAGCGAGCTATGAGAAAGACTAAGACATCCCAGCTCAAATCCAGCAGTAATACATAGCAGTCACATATTTCCTACATAACAGAGTCTAGAACCCTGTCTCAGTATTGCCCTCACCCATACTCTTACTTCCCGAACTCCCGCTCTGAATCGCCCCCAATATCCCATCAATATACCCGGCCCCACTCCACTTCTGATGTGTGAGTACATCGCAACCCAGCGCCTTCTCTCTCGCCTGCACCAGCTTGACATACGCCAACATGCCCTCATCCTTGAACGCGCGCGACAACTCGCACGTAATCGTCGCCGTGCTATGAATGCCCGCCAGCGAGATAAGCTGGAATACAAATCCGTGCTTAGCCAAGTCCCAGACAAACGACTTGAGTGCGTCTTCGCTGAAGCCCTGGCCCATCCAGTTGAAGCTGGGCGACAGGTTGTAGACGAATTTCTTGCCCGGGTAGAGTTGGCGGATTTCGCCGGCGAACTTCGCGGCTTTCTCGACGCTTGGGTCGCCGGTTTCGACCCATAGGAGGTCAGCGTAGGGCGCAAATTCTTTGCCGCGCTTGGTTGCGGCGGCCATGCCGGCTTTATAGTGGTAAAAGCCTTCGCGGGTTCGGGGGATGTCCCAGTTGAAGTAGACGGGCGACTTGGTGTACTTTTCCGACGCTTTGCGGCGCTTGAGGAGGGAGTAGTCGGCGTTGGAGCGCGTTTCGTTGAGGTATTCGTCGATGGTTGATTGAGAGGCTCCCTCTTTCTCGAGGTGTTGAACGACGGCTTCGTCAAAGGTGACGAGCTTGTGCTTCTTCACCCATGCTGCTTCGTATGCGTCGATTTCCTTTCCTGGCGCACCTGCAGCTTCCATGTTTTGGAGAGTCTCGGCGAGAGGTTCCGACTCTTCTGTGACTCCCTTGATGAACTCGTGGTCCCGGACATCAACTGCGCTCGAGATGAGCTTGCCACTTTCTGAGTCTGTTCTTGCGATGACGAGGTTCTCGCAGCCCATCATGTCCCACTGGAAGCGTGCGGCTACGAGGCGGTTGATGTGATCACCGACAGGCACGAGAACCTTTCCTGCAAGATGTCCACACTTCTTCCCACCGTGGAGCTGGTCTTCGAAGTGGACACCAGCTGCACCATTTTCAGCGAAGAGCTTCGCGAGCTTGATGACGGCCGAGAGACCTCCATGGCTGTAGGATGTCAGTGTATTGCTATAGTTTCAACGCCAATCTAACATACCCAGTGTCTCCATCAGCGATAATGGGTCGCATGTAGTCCAGGTAAGGTGTCTTTGCACGCTCCTCAGCGCTCATCTTCCGCCTGTTGTCCCAGTTCTTGCGATCGTGTAGTTGCTGTGCCTTGAACATTCGCTGGACCTGGTTCGGTACCGTGTTGTATGGGTAGTCACCAAAGTCGGCGGAGACCTCGTTCGTGGTCGTGAGTACAGACGAACATGCCCATCCCGAGATGTAAAGCACTTCCTGGTTCGGGGCTTGCTGGGACATTTGTATAGGGTCAATGGCACCCACTGAAATTCAAGGTAATATGATCAGTCATTGTTCTAGCTATCAGAACTAGAGTAGACGCACTGGTATGTACCGGCTCGCCCTTGGCTGCCTTCTCCTCGAGCAGGTTGAAGAGCTTCCGTGCCATCAGGGAGCTGGGATATGTCTGCTGGAGCGCACCACGCTTGCTGACTACATCCTCCTCTGAGTATGGTCGCTTGATGCCCTTGTATCGTGGGGACGCCCACCAATCCCTCACAGCCTGCACTTGCTCATCGAAGAGCGCATCTTCAGCTTGGCCTGCTTTCGATGCTTCCGGTAGCAATTGGAACGAATCGCCAGGTAGTGATGCTGATACTGGAGGGTCTACGGCTTTTAAGGCGGAACTGGACATGCGGTATGCCGTTGTGGAGAGTGGGCGCAGAAGCTGTGGTGTTCGGCTCGATGTTCGCAGAGAGCGGCTCTGGCACGCGACTGATCGTGACACTGTTCGCAGCATCGTGTGTGTATGTGGGAGAACAGGCCTCCAGCCAGCAGAGCCTACTTCTTCACTGTCAAGGAATTTTAGTAGAGGGGTGTTGGTAAGCGGTTGCCAGAGCTCGGCGAACTTCCGAGGTCGGTGACGATGTTCACCACGCGCCTCGACTCAGCGTCTTTTCTCTTCTCTTCTCGCACGCGGACCGAGAGCTGTTCAGTACATCAAATGGCCAGTGGCTGCCGGTTTGCTTCCATCATGCTCTGCGGCAATGCTTCTCCTCTTCCCCGGACAAGCCGAGGATAAACGTGCGCTAGGCGTCTTCCAGTACTGCCCCTCGGTACCTTTGACGTCGCGCTCGCATGGACGGCCAACGCGTGCCTTGTGAAAACTGACCGCCGAGGATTGCCGTCCTATTTTCTTTCCTTGCTTCTGCTTCTCACAACGTATCCGGTTCTGTGTAAAGCCAATTCATAATTGAAGTTTGCTACAGTGCAGTGTAGAGATCTGGAACAATTGCTTTCCCCGCAATCCCCTACCCCAGCTACCCCTCACAACTATGTCCTCGAGTGCACGAACTGCTTCACGCGCTCTGCGCGCGGCTAAGGTACGCGAAAAAAGTTGTCACATTCACTCTGGTGCTAATTGAACTCCTTACAGCCTTCGGCAGCGCGCCCCTTTGCCTCTGGTATGCGGTTGATCAATTTCGAGCTTAACGACCAGCATTAACAATCTGTTTGCTAGTCCAAGCATGCAGCTACTCTTCTTCCTCGGAGCCGGATCTCAAGGAAACCTTCAAGAAAGTTCTGCCCGCGAAGCGCGAACTTCTCAAGAAGGTCAAGGCGCAGGCCGACAAGAAGCTCGGCGATGTTAAGGTTGAGAATGCCCTTGGTGGAATGAGGTATGCAAAGTTGAATTGAATTACAAAGTACAATCTAACAGCGGCGTAGAGGCCTGAAGGCTATGGTCTGGGAGGGCTCAGTTCTCGACGCCAACGAGGGCATCCGCTTCCATGGAAAGACCATCAAGGACTGCCAAAAGGAGCTTCCCAAGGGCACCTCAGGCACTGAAATGCTTCCCGAAGCTATGTTCTGGCTGCTTCTCACAGGAGAGGTTCCTTCCGTATCACAAACTCGCGTTCTCTCGCGCGAGCTTGCCGAGAAGGCCGGCATCCCCAAGTTCGTTGAGAAGATGCTTGACGACTTCCCAAAGGACCTCCATCCGATGACACAATTTGCATGCGCCGTTTCAGCATTGAACTACGAGTCGAAGTTCGCAAAGGCGTATGAGAAGGGAATCAACAAGGCTGATTACTGGGAGCCGACTTTTGACGACAGCATCAGCTTGCTCGCAAAGCTGCCAACCATCGCTGCGAAGATCTACCAGAATGCGTACCGCGGCGGAGGTGCCCTCCCAGCCCAGGTCGACCTAGAGCAGGATTGGGCCTACAACTTTGCTGCCATGCTGGGCAAGTCCGGCAAGGAGAACGAGGGTTTCCAAGATCTTCTCCGTCTGTATCTTGCTCTGCACGGTGACCACGAAGGTGGTAACGTCTCTGCGCACACTACTCACTTGGTCGGATCTGCGCTCAGTGACCCCTTCCTCAGCTACAGTGCCGGTCTGCAGGGCCTTGCTGGACCTCTTCACGGTCTGGCCGCCCAGGAAGTGCTCCGCTTCATCATCGACATGCAGAAGACTGTCGGTACGAAGTTCTCAGACAAGGATGTCACCGACTTCCTTTGGAGTGTACTCAAGTCCGGTCGTGTCATTCCCGGTTACGGCCACGCTGTGCTGAGGAAGCCTGACCCGCGTTTCGAGGCTCTGATGGACTTTGCCAATGCTCGACCTGATATTGCGACGAACCCTGTCTACCAGCTCGTCAAGAAGAACTCTGAAGTCGCCCCTGGTGTGCTTACTGAGCACGGAAAGGTACGCGGATATCTTAGTCACTTATATGTACCAGTGCTAACCAAAATACAGACCAAGAATCCCTACCCCAACGTCGACTCCTCCTCCGGTGTCCTGTTCCACCACTACGGATTCACAGAGACCCTGTATTACACCGCGACATTCGGTGTCAGCCGTGGTCTCGGCCCTCTTGCGCAACTCATTTGGGACCGAGCACTGGGTCTACCCATTGAGCGCCCCAAGTCCATCAACCTCCAGGGCATCCTTAACCAGGTAGGCGCATAGAGGAAGCAGCTAGCAAAATGCCCATATAGACATGGTGCAGACTCAAAAGTCAAATCAAAAATGGAATACGGTCCTAAAGTAAAGAATAAGTCCAAAACTTCAATACAATTGATATCTGCATGCTACATTCAAGATTTACCGTACGCCAAATCTTGCGCTTACCCATGTCATACAACACATGCAAGACTGCATATTCTCACCTTCGCCGGAAAGCGACGGGGCTGCCTGAAGCTGGACACAGGACCATGTCGTCGAGTAAAAATCCTAACCATTCAAAACCACCGTTCATTTTCCTTCATAGACCGAAGGCCTGCGTCGTGCCTACAGCTCAGAGCTCAATCTGGCCCAAACCAACCCACTCTCTCCATCCACCCCACCCCTTCTTCTCACCCGGCAGCCTAATGCTCTCAATCTCCTCCTTCGTGACGCCATTCCACTCATCCTTTGGGATCCATCCAATATACGCCCTATCGCCAAAGCCGCCAATCCAATACACCTCTTCAACCACCAGCCTCACCCATTTGCTCTGATGAATTCTATTTCCAGGCAACCACGCCGCAGCGTCCGGGTGGTACTTGAGGTAGCAAGCCGGCACCAGCGGGTTGGCCTTCAAGTCGTCTGAAGTCAGATCCTCCAGCCGTCCGATCAGACTGAAGCGTGGGAGGGAAGCAGGGCTACGCCACGTCGAGTCCTGCGGGTGCCACCGCAGACTCAGCGTGATGTTGCTGCCTGCATCCACGTTCTTGAAGCTCGTGGCGATTGTGATTGCGAGGATCGTGGGATTTCCAGTCTCAGGTTCGCAGTCGCCGTAGTAGTCCATCAACCCGACTGGGGCGCCGGCGACATCGCTTGGGCGGCGCTCCGTGGCGTGCGGTGTGCTGGGGAAGATGGTGGAGAGCGTGCCGATGGATTCGAGGCGCAGGATACGACGAGCTTGGACGGCGGATTCGTGGACGGTGGGGATATTGAAGTCGGCGGCGGATGCGTCGGGGTTGGAGAAGAAATGCTTAGGAGAGGGGAGGTTGAAGGCGGAGGTTGTGGCAGCCAGGGAAAGGAAGGTGCCTGATTTGAGGTACATCTTCGCAGATTCTGTATGTAGAGAGCTAGAGTAAGGTATTGAGAGCTGCTGTGAGCTGTGGTGAGCGGTGATGCGTGTCAGTGGAGTGGTGTTGTTAGCAAACAGTGAAGTCCAACCGAGACGTGAGATGTCGAACACATCACACGGTCTGAAGACGGGAATAACCGGCCGCGGTTAAGCCTAATTTCTTGGAAGTTGATGGTGAGCTTATGGGTTCTTCTGATACTAAATATTCACGTGTTGCATGACGTGAAAAGAGGTACAGCTGTAGCTTCTACATTGTCGGAGCAGTTGTGGGGTCATAAGCATGCGGTAACCTCTCGTGTTCTTGCATTATCTTATCTGATGGATCGCCGCCAAGAGCGTGGCTTGTGGATTTCAGCATGCACTCGCTCATTGAGATGCGATGGCGGAAAGCGAATCAAAATTCCTGAATCTCCTTAAACACTTGATCTGTTCTCTGTTATCATTGTTATTCTTACAATGAGTTTGATTGACTTAAAGCGGTTCTTCCAGGATAAAGTTGCCGCCAAGCTAGCGTACGCACGTGATCTCGGTTAGCCGCTCGTCCACACCTTCCGCGTCGAAATCACCTCCTCATAGCCGTTCAGAGTCATCGACACCACCGACCGCCACCGCAAACTGTACGTACCCAACTGCCCGATCTCCTTCAAATTTCACGCTCTACACACTCCGATGTCGAAAATCCGCCATTCCCAAATTCGACGCTCGAAACAAGACCGCTAACTGGACTTTGCCACACAGAAAACCCCGTCGATAAAACTCCAAACTCATCAAACCCATTCACCACAATCATGGGTAAGGTTCACGGATCCCTCGCTCGTGCTGGAAAGGTCAAGTCTCAGACTCGTAAGCATATATCCCCCATGAAACAGGAAACATCAGCAGCTAACATCTGGTAGCCAAGGTAAGCCCATCCCCATCCGAACAATCATACTGTCTCCTGCGCATCACATCGGAATGACTACTGCCACGATCGCGATATACACCACAATTCACGCCTCGAGCGACCCGAAAATAATGGAGGCTGACATATTGGCAACAGGTTGAGCCCCAGGAGAAGAAGAAGACTCCCAAGGGCCGCGCCAAGAAGAGACTCACTTACACCCGCCGCTTCGTCAACGTCACCATGACCGGTGGCAAGAGGAAGGTCAGTAGCGATGAGGCATTTTGACACAAGCGCACATGCTGATCAGGAACAGATGAACCCCAACCCCACTTCATAAGCCAATTTATGAAAGCAGGGCGTTTGGAACGAGCACGATGAGCTAAAGATTTTCGGTCATGGATTCGGGTTTCTCGGGATGGCTATGGACTCGGATCAGAGCGAGTGGGGATCGCGATATGCGAAGGATGTAGCCACGGCACGTTCTCCGGCCGCGAGAGGATCCCACACTTTGGGATGAAGGGAGCATATCCATGGCGCAAATGTACATTCGGCTTTCTGCACGGCTGCATCATGAAATCTAGCTGCTTGTGTCTCAACTTTGCGCGTATCGTTTTGAACTTGCGTGACGTTGCATTATCATTCTTTAGAAGAGTGCTGATTTGGACAGCTCATTAGACATGTTGGTCTTGGAGCAAGTGTCAGACGGCGAGAACTATGGCTGCCTTGCCACATGTACACTGTTCCAGGATGTCTTGCGCTCACAGGATGCTATCTTGACATCGAGAAGAGCTGTGTAGCTTGAGAGGGATGTACATACATTCTTCACGGCATTACATAGTATTTTGAAGCAGTGCGAGCGCGTGACTACTTCGTCATCATGGGATAGCTGTCATTGGTCCACCAAATCCGACTTGCAGTGAGGCGTGAAGGTTATGGTGGGGTGCATTCTTGATTTGCCCGCATCGCACCTGCCCTGCAGCTCGTGAGTTGCGTCATAGCAAGCTTCAAGCCATGCATCTGCCATTACTTTCACCACGCGCAGTGCCCCGCATACTATACAGGCACCGAATCTTGCCAACGAATAGCACTTACCTCCTACATCACACAAATACCAAGCACAACTTTTCAGTCTCCACTACACGCTCGCCAGCGCGCTGCACAATACAACGCACCTCTCAGATCTCGACCACCATCCTTCGTACCACAAGAAGCACTCCCTCCACGCGCAGCATGTCTTCTGACGCAGACTACGCCTCCTTCCTCGACAAAGCGAACCAAGACACCGGCTCCGCACAACAGCAAAGCAGCTCGAGCAAGAAGAGCTATGGCACGAAGAGCGTAGACACGGCAGTACCACAAGCACTTGAGAAGGTAGAGGAGTACTACGTCAGCGATGCAGACGAGCCGTTCGAGCCTGTGGCGCTGAAGTACAGTGGGAGCTCGATATCAGCTGGTATGATACACACTTGTCTCCCCAAGTACCGTCTGGTAAGGTATACAATGGCATGGCTGACAATTTCACAGGTGATCTCAAGGAACTACTAGGCGGCGACAAGGATGTGGAAGAGGTCAAGGGCACAGCGTTCGAGAACCAGTATAAGAAGGTCATCGATGCAGTGAAAGCTGCAGGGAACGGGGATATCAAGGTGTTTAAGGTGCAGATTGATGGGACAAGGGCGGAGTACTATGTCGTTGCAGTGGACGAGAGGGATGGACGGGTTGTGGGGTTGAAGGCACTGAGCGTAGAGTCGTGATAGGGGCACGCAAGCCGACTCCAGAGGAAACATGCATGCAATGTTATGAAGCATCTGTTTACCAACAATCCCACGATACTACGAAGACATCCCAAACGATCAGTTGAACGTTAATGTCCTCGATGACGATGTGCAAACTTGACCACGGCGCACGGACGTCGTGCTTCACCCTTAGCCAGACCAAGTGATCACCATTCCGCAGCAGATCACTCATGTCAGTTCCGCGGACCGCGATTACGAAACGGAGCTCACCAAGGGCAGCCTTGCACTGTCAGCTCTCTCGCACGCGAGCTATCGATAACCTTCAGCTTGCATTCACACCAACTCAGCCCTACGCCAGCCATGGCGTGCTCTGATTCGCGGGTGAGGTAAAAGGAGAGGCCCAATCACGGGATCATCTCGGTACGGCCGCTACCTCGTCTCAATTTCGGCGCGCACTTGGCGGGTAAGGCGAAGAAGGGGGCGCAGCGCATGGTATTTTGAGATGTCGTGCTAATAATCATGCTTATGCTGTACTTGATGAGAACAAGGCGACGAGGGCCGTTAAACTTAGAGTTCAGACTACACTCACATGACGCATGTCGACGCGCGCTTCTAGAAGGCGTCGGAATGCGAGCGATGGAAGTACAGGATGCGGATTCAGGATTCAAGAAGCGGTGGCGGATCTGCCCGCCACGATACGATAGCTATCCTTATCCTTCACAGACATGAGGCCCAGGCCAAAATACGAGACTGACTAACGGAGCAATATGCACTTGCGAGGCATGGTGGCTCTATTCCGAGATATCGATAAAGGCGAGCACTGGGCGTATTCGGCAAGGAAGACCGATGCAGAGGGCTGGGCAGGGAGGGTTAATTATTTGCGGTGCGACGCGTAATCTATCGCCCATCTCACTCTTTGCCAGGCTAGCACGCGAGCGAGGGCTTCGAATGAGATTGAGTTGCAGAAGCGAGAAGTGAAATACTGGGGCGCTTTTGGTGGGATTGTGTTTCTTGGGAAACAGACTTGTGTCGTGCATGTGGGACGACGAGGAGCGGTCGCGTTGACAGCGGTGGGCTGGCTCGAGGGCCGATTGTCAAACGGGCGGTGCTGCCAGGAGCCAGGGTCGCTGGCTTTCAATGGCGGCGCATGACGGACAGGCTCGTTGAGAATTGGAGGGCCAAGCAGGTCTGTTTGCAATCTCGGGGGCGTTTCGAAGACTGGCTGTGCAGATGCGCATCTGCACATGGGATGGGCGGTGGCTGCCGTTGGGGTTGATCAACAGTGGTACCTAGGTGTGGATGTACTGTGTATGTACAGCAGCATCTCAGTGTGCTCACGAGCTTGCATACGCCTATCGCTATTCACAACCGCCTGCATGCACCTACGACGACGGCCATCTCCTGTTGAGCAGGGCTTGCAGCCGTTGGAGCTACGAGGGTGGTATTAGCCACCATAATTTTAGCAAGCCATCCCGCATGAGTGCGTAAGCGGCAGCACCAAGAGTCGCCGCACCCAAGCGCTGCAGAGGCCCATTGGCCGCGTCTTGGGCGAGCTTCGAGATCTTCACTCCTGAGAGGCAGTGGAGCCAGTCAGGGACCAGAGCTGCCAGCCCGCCGCATTCTGATTCTCCTTCTCATTCCCATTCTCTCAGCAGCGTGCACAATTCACTTGACCTGTCGCGTGCCTTCACTCTCCATCTACCTTCACATTGACACACACACTCACATGCTGCCAAAGCCTGTATCCATCCCATCCGCATCCCGACTCGAACCTTCCGTCTGTTCCTGACAGGTGAGGTGTGCTTCAGCGTGCGCCAAGCGTGTTCAGGGTTGCTGGCGCGTTCCTGGTCGAGACTGCCTATCCTGGCAACGCCCCCCGTTTGGCCCAGGAGCGAAGCAGGCGTCCTCTGCGAACGCGAACGTGGAACCACTTCTTCTCTGCCGCCCTCGCTCGTTTCTGTCCTCGACACCAGCAGCAATAACCAGCAGCTTTTGCCCGTCGGCTTTTTCACAGGTACTGCTACCGGAGGATACTTCTTTGTATTCGCAGCCTGCACAGCCAAGCTTCTTGTTGCCCCGTCACCGCCGCCGTCACCGTTGCAGGGCACCCGCAGGCCGCTCCCTTTGCAGGAATTCTTCCCCCATTGCGTTCCGCAGCCCGACCACAACACTCGTTTACCAACATCGCACATCGCACGCCATCGCACCATTGCCCTGGCCCGCCCATAGGAGCCACCATCTGTTAGCCACTCACCCTATACGCTCGCTCGCCCGCCTGCACGCCCGTCCAACATGTCCCTGATGCCGCAATCGCCCCGGGGCAGTGGCCCTCCCCATATCCGCCTCAACTCTGGCACACAGGAGGCCCGCACCGACGATAACTCGCCGCCTGCCGTGCGACCCAGCACCGCAAGGACAACCTCCGCCCGCTCCCTGACCCAGCCCATACGACCAACCACGGCGCCCCAAAGTCCCGGCCTCGTCTCGCCAACAGCGCCCGGCTTGTACAGCAATGCAGACATTGCCGCATCCGCCGAGCTGCTGCTGCCGCCCAGGAAGCTCAAGACACGCCCTTATCGCGATGAGTCGCCGCAACGGTCGCCGTCCGCAATGTCACGGCGGACAAGCTGGAGCTCAGACATGACCGGCGACTCACGGGGCCCCTTTGCCTCGCCCTTCGACGACTCGAGAGCCCCGTCGCGGGCCGGCAGCGAAGAGGACCTCAACACCCAGACCGTATCGGAAAAGTTCAACATCCTACCATCGGCAGGCCTTTTATTGTTCCCCGAGGATGTCGAGAAGGACGACTATCTGCACAACCCCGACCCCAACGAGAAGGAGCAGCGCGATTGCGACATTTTCACTAGGAGAGGTGTCGTCAACATTGGAGGCCTTGCTCTTCTCGCACTCGGCCTGCTGGCACTCTTCATCGGATACCCCGTACTGTATGTTCCCCTGACTGCGCAACCTCTAGAAACATCTCTGACTCTGCCGCAGTACTTTTGTCGACAAGATGACAAGACCAGAGAAGGGCCCCTGCACTGGCAACCCGTTATGTATCCAGGGCAAGCAGAACGAGCCCGTACTATCAAACATACGAAAAGGGCTCATCGACCCCGACACGCCGCTCGAGGCAATGACGCGCATATCAGCCACCGGCAAGAAGCAGAAGCTCGTCTTTTCCGACGAGTTCAACGTCGACGGACGCACATTTTATGACGGCGACGACCCGTACTTTCAGGCCGTGGACATCTGGTATGGTGCCACTCAGGATTTGGAGGTAAGTCGCGTACCCGTCCTAACACAGCAGTCTCTAACGCACCACAGTGGTACGATCCCGATGCGGCGTGGACGCAAAACGGCACCCTTGTTTTCGAGTTCGCTAGACATGATAACCACGGACTCAAGTACCGCTCTGGCATGGTACAATCATGGAATAAGCTGTGTTACAAGGGTGGCCATCTTGAGGCCAGTATTTCGCTACCCGGAAAGGGCAATGTCAGTGGTTTCTGGCCCGGTTTCTGGACCATGGGTAATCTCGCACGTCCTGGTTACCTTGGCTCCACAGAAGGCTTGTGGCCTTACAGCTACGACGACGTCTGCGACATTGGCATTACTGCCAATCAAAGTTCTTACGACGGCTTGAGCTTTCTGCCAGGAATGAAATTGCCAGCTTGCTCCTGCAGTGGCGAGGATCATCCCAATCCAGGCACTTCCCGAAGTGCTCCTGAAATCGATGCGTTGGAAGGCTCAGTTCACTTCCTCGGTCCCGGAGAGACGAACGCTGTCGGTGTGGTTTCGCAGTCTTTCCAGGCTGCGCCTTTCGATATTTGGTACCAGCCCGATTATGGTGAGTAGCTCCCTGCATTGATCCTTCTCTGCTAATCCATTTCAGACTACTTCGAGGTGTATGATACATCTGTAACAATGATGAACGCCTACAAAGGTGGTCCTTTCCAAGAAGCCATTTCTGGTCTGACCAACTTGAACAACGACTGGTACGATGGCAATTCGTACCAAACCTACGCATTCGAGTACAAGCCAGGCAAGACGGACGATGCTTATATCACTTGGTATGTCGGTGCAGACAAGACATGGTCAATGAAGGCTCCCGGAACCCGACCCAACGGCAACATTGGCCAGCGAATCATTCCAGAGGAGCCAATGACCATCATCGCCAACTCCGGCATGTCCAACAGTTTCGCTGCCATTGACGTTCCCACCATCGAGAAGAATCTCCCCTCGTTGATGGCCATTGATTTCATCCGAATTTACCAGGATGAGGATCAAGAGAACGACGACGATTTCATGACCTGCGATCCTCCCGGCTACCCAACCACGGAGTACATCCGGAAACACCCGAACGCGTACATGAACCCTAACCTCACTGACTGGCAAGTTGCTCTATTCACATAGCTTTATACACTTCTAACAATCTTATAGGAAAGGAACTGGTTTTGACTGGCCGAAAAATACCTTCGTGGACGGCTGCAAGATGTGAGCTCTCCTCATATCAACAACATCACCCGTCGTCACCGGAACCTGCTGGCTCACGTTCCGACTCCTGTTTCCTCTGTCGACTACTACCTAATGTGGCCACGGCAAAACGACAATACCCACCTTAGCACGCGCAAAAATGAGTTGTCTGCGCAAAAAGCAAAGCACGTAATTTTAGACGTTTTCTTACACGTTGGAGCCACAAGAAGCATTTGCATTGGCGTTTATGAGGCGCTTCCTATTTACGGTTTATTTAATCGCCATAGGTGCTCGCTCGGGTGGCCGGTTGACAACACCCGCACGCCCTCTCCCGCGACCGGCACGACAGCGGCACCACCCGTCCTATCTGAACAAGTTGGTTATGCTTGGCGGCGTCACAAGACTTTTACTATTTCAACATTCTGCAACATATACGGCGCTACTTTGTATATCAACGGCATTTATTCCTTCCTTCTGGCATAGCCTGTACAAAGCATATTCTCGCACCGCCCTTGAGGCCTTTTTGTTCTTCCATTCGCTTTTTTTGGAGTTGGCCGGTCTGGCTTCCGACCGTTTTTGATTCGCTTGTCCGCTTGTTGGCAGAGCGGTTTTTGTATGTGCAGCATGATGCACGAACGCTTTCTTGAATGGTCGGCGTTGTTTTTTATATAATGTTTGTGGAGAGTTAGAGCACAGGAGATTGGAAACGGGAACATGGCTTACATACGTGTTCTTGATATAAAACTCGAATTCGAAAAAAGTGTAAAACATTCTTCTATTCATAGTGACTTTTGGATGTGTGTCGTTGAAGATGGCTACTTTGTGGATGCTGCCAAACAGTCCCGCCGACACTACGCCGGCCTCAATACCCGCGGAACTTCACATCAAGCACCACCAAACACATGCTCCCGTGCCCCCTCCTCACCCGCGCATCCTTCCCTCACATCCCATCCCACCGCACCGATCCGAGATCCGATCTCACAACCGCAACGCAAACAAAAAAGCGCCTCACCCGCAGCTTACTCCCTTCCTAACCCCTTTCAGCGCCTGCTTACTTAGCCCGGCCCCGTCGCAATCTCACACAAACTGGCATCACCCCCTTTAAGCTGCATATTCTTAGCGAGGGAATCTACGGCTGGGTTGCGAAATTGCTGGTTTGGGCAAGTCTGGTGGAATGTCGCTTGTAGTCTGGGCGGCGGTAAGTCGTGGCGTATGTGGGTGTGTGGGTGGTGGTCATGTGAAGGGAGGGGGAAGGGTGTGGTCACGCGGGCGAGTCAGCATTCCTTGGGATTGCTTGGGGATGAGATGGCGACGGATCATGTGTTTCTTGTGAGCATTGTGGGGAATTGATGAATGTGCATGTGTGTGTGTGTGTGTGTGTGTATGATTTGAGATTTTAGGTCTGATATTTTTATTTATTTACAATGTTTTCGCGGTAGTTGTTACTCATGCACACCTCTCGACTCCCAGCGGTCCCTGGTTACACTCTCTTGAACATCAATGTCTTTCCGGGACATGGCATGCTTGATCGCCCAATGTCCATGTTCGGATACCTTTCTGTTGCATCTCCCGGCATCTTCATGTCAAAGTCGAGGATCAGTCTTGCTACAATCATTTTGATCTCGTTGGCGGCGAAGAAGCGGCCAGGACATGCGTGTCTGCCATAACCGAAGCCCAGGTTTGTCTCGTTCGTCGTAACGAATTGGTTGCGGCCGTGGTCAGTCGCGGTGCCGCCTTCACGCAGTTTGGCGTGTCGGAAGCCGTCGAAGGTGTCGGCGTCGGGGTAGTTGGCTGAATCGGTGTAAATGGCGGCGGAAGGCACCTGGACGATGACGCCAGGGGGGAGGTATTGTCCGTTGGAAAGTGTGATGCCCTTCATGACGCGGCGACTGAATGAAGCTGTGCACGTTAGTCGGTGTTCAAGTTGGGGCAGATGTTGGAATTCTACGTACTGATGCCAGGCGGGTAGAAGCGAAAAACTTCCTTCATGTAGCTGTCAAGCTTCACCATTTGCTGCAATGCCCTGGTGGTGATGCTACCACCGTTCTCGTGCATGGCGTTGCGAACTTCCTCTCGAAGTGGTTCAACGTATTCTGGCGTGGATACAAGAGTGTACAGGATGTTTGTAGCAGTCATGGTTGTTGTATGAATGGCAGCAAAGATTAAGCCAAGTTGGCACTTCCCAATGTGCTCGACTGACACATGGCCGTCCTTGTCATTGTGCTTGATCAACCACTGCATCATGTCGTCTGGCTTCTGCCAATTTGGATCACTCTTCTCGGCCTCTAGTCTTGCGCGTACGATAGGCTCTACAAATTCTGCGGCTTTCTTTTCCGCATCTCGTAGGCGCTTTACTTCTGGGAGACGGTGACCCACGATAGGCCTTAACCACGGACGGGTCCGTTTGATAGCAAAGAGAGCTTCCACAAGATAAACGGTGTAGTTTCTGCCCAATTCCAAGTATTCTGGGTCCTGACACAAGTCTGGACCCACAAATACACGGCCTGAGACTTTTGCTACAATGTCGAGTAGCTTGTCATTGATATCGACTTCAGTCCAGTCATCGCAAGAAGGTAGGGCTTCCCGCATTGCTGCATCGACCTCAGCGCAGACGGCCTGATTTAGACGTGGTAAAGCCGGTGTAAGCTCCGACTTGATGGCGTGCACTGCACTCTTATCCTCAGTATCGAGCCCGGTGAATTTCGTCTCCATTACCTGTGTCTTGATTAAAAAAGCCGCGTGGGCAGAGCTCATGACTTACATTAGCAATAGCGTCCGCGAAACTGAGGACATCGTCAGGCAGCTTTCTCAGCTCTGGCAAGAGGTGCGGTGGAACGACAACACTGTCTTCTCCTACACCTTGTCAGCACTTGTCAAGCTATTGCATGGGCTACATGAGTCTTCACCATCGCTCGGCATGAAATAAACAGTATCTTTGAACTAGTATAATGTTAGCCTTCTCATCTACCTCAATGTCGACTTGTACTCACTTTCTGATGTCCTTCCTTATGTAGCTTTCTCGCCGAGGTCGTGAAGTCTTTGCCAGACTGGGATGGTAGTTTTGCGAGCTGCACCCGCTGTATGAGCTTCGGAGCATAGGCGAATACTGCAAAGACCAGAGAAGCAATTGCAATCGTCTGGAAAGTGTGCGCGAACCCTGCAAGCTTCTCGAACTCCACGGTCGCCCACACGGAGTGGGATGCAGTGGTGTTGGAATCCATGGCGAGGTATTCAGTGGTTGAAATCACCGCACGACGAAGAAGTCGCAAAGGCAATGGCAGGCGTAAGGAGGCGCAACGGGCTGAAGTGGGCAATCATGGCACTGAAATAAGAAAGCACTCAAACGGAAGACCCCTGTCTAGTTCGACCAGCACAAGACAAACGAGGGTAAGTCTAACGTATCCATTCCTGTTTGGTGCATAGCTACAGCATGCGAGTGCGGTCAGCGAGCCGATCGAAACGCGTGTCATCTTGCCGGCCTTATTCTGATATAGGGCCAGTCGTGTGCACACGTACATGCAAGCTGTCAAACCAGAAAACGCTCATGAGGCCGTCCCATCTTTCTGTGCACTCCAAGTGCAATACGATGTATACGGCGCGGGGGAGCGCCGACAAGTGGGTCAACTTGCTTCACATTCCGTATGGCCAACGGCGATCTCAACGCCATTACCACCGCGAGACCCCCGGCAAGGCAAACTCGCGACTCGAATAAAGTTCGCTTGCACGGCCAGCCAATGAGCATGCTTTCGATACAGAGCTACGTCGTAGCGAGCGATCCACGATGCTACCTCTCCTCGGATGCATTTGTTTCCTTTCCAAACTACCGCACAGCCTGGTGCCTCATTGGTCGAGTGTACTGGGCGTGGCTCTTGTTCGAGGTTCAGGAGTTGGTAGATTCTCGGGTATCCTGCTCAGATGACGCCTCTCGCGCTGCGGCTCGACGTTGCACAGCGACATCTTCATCCCATCTGAAGACACGACATACACAGCCCGACCGGAACAACCACTTCGGTTCGCATCAATGAGCCCGACCGCGACCGTATACGTAGATTGCCCATAGGCTCAAGACCCAAGATCCTGGACTCGCGAATTGATGCCCAGGATACTGCGTTTTCTCCACCCAAGATACGATATACGAAATACGGCGTCGTAATGCGCGGGGCTGGTTTTTGCAGCGGAACGAAGCTTCCCGGACCACGCCATGATGTTGTCTGGACCCGCGCTCTACCTGCCACAAAGTCAATCAGTCGCACAGCTCCGTCATATAAGTCTGCACAGCGCTGAAATCTGCAAGGGGTCGACTGTCAGAAGACTTTACTTTGTGACGACGGTTCTTCAATACAGTGACTTACTTCTTGATACGTTGGTATATATATCATGCACGTTACTGACGAGGCTTCGATAACGGTAGTGTGTTGCAGCGACGAAATCGCAGTTTTCTGCATTGTATGAAGTCGGAGGTAGACGTAAGCGAGATCGAAAAGTAACGCCGTACCACCTGACCGCAGTTGGGATGACAGCAGGTCAATATGCGGGACCAACTAGCGTGGTAAAGAGGGCAAGTACAAGATAGCGGTGCATAATGGAGCCATCATTGCATATAAACAACGGCAGTACAGCGTCAAGGTCGCTAGCAGATGCTTCGACATGCGCATGTCCGGAATTCCACCAGTCTTGACCAAGTTCGCGAATAGCCAAGCCAAGGTCTCAAGCAATGTACAAACGCCCAAGTTGCTCGGAAATCCCACTTCGGTGCCACACGTTAGCTTCAGCCTCGTGACAAACGATCTCCTTTACATCGTCGGTAGCTACCTAGGTATTTGTCTACCAACCAAGTCTTCGAGCGCCGGAATATGAGTAGGTTCTGGGTTTTGCTTGCACGACCAGAAAGCCAATGCTGCGAAGCCGATGTTGCGGGTTCGCAAGGTAGTGCTAAGGGAGACGGCAGTAGATATTGCCATGACAGTACACATCGAGAGGGCACTACGCATCAAGACGACAGTAGACTTCAACACGATATTACACGTGTAGACGGTGTTGCTTACCACGACTCAGTGAGACCAATGGCATCAGCATTGATCCAGCTAACACTACGTCGTGTCCACCAGTTCTAATCCAGCTACATAGTTCTAATCCAGCTATATATTTCTAATCCAGCTATATAGTTCTAATCCAGCTATATGATGGCATGTATATTTTCGGCGGAGCCTGCATATTTTCAGGCAGCTTTGGCTATACCTCAACCAATCTGCCAATAACCTGACGAAGTCATCTAGGCGTGTGTTCTTCTCAAGGAGCTACAGTTTTTGCAAAGTTACGGTGTGCGAATCTCGGCAAGATCTGGTGCTGGGTGTCAAAGATATGAGCCCTCAAGACAGGTCCAGTCACAACATCAGCTTGCGCAATCAAGTCCACACAAGAGTGAAGAGCCACAGCCTTGTAATATCGACAGCAACTTCATTCCCTATACTATCCTATCCATACCCCCCCATTGTGAAACCCTGCCTTCCCCACAAAATGCATATCGATACATCCTCCTCTCTCATCTAGGAAACTACAAGAACCAAAGAAGGGCAAAAGCCTTAGTGGTCAAGACACAAAAAAAACGCCAGGTGCCTTTGCCCTTGCCCATGCCGTGGTATGCCCCATGCCCAAAGAACGCCCTTTTGATGCCCCCAATTAATCGTACATATACATATGGTTTTCTCCATGCCATTTCAATCCTGCGGCTCGACGCTCGCACTCGCCCGCCCATTCTCGGTCTTGCTCATGCTCAATTTGATCTTCTTCTTGCGCCGCTCGCCGCCGCCATCGTCATCGTCGTCGCGATCGCGCTTGCCCTCGCTCCTCTCGCTCATTTCGCTGGCTCGGCGCTCCATGTCCGGACGGCCGGTCTTTAGCTTGACTTTGAGGCTGGCGGAGCCGGATTTCCCGTCGCGATCTGCTTTCTTGACGTAGTTGCTCTTCTTCTTGATTTTCTTGCGCTCGGGCGTGTCATCGGCGCCGAGCTCGTCGTCGTCGTCTTGCGGGGCCATGCGCTTCGTCGGGGAGATGCCTTTGCCGTTCTTGGAGAGGCGGATTGGTGCGCTACCGTCTTGCGAGCCGGGGACGGGCGTGCCCATTCGACTTCCCAATGGCGTGCCTGTGCCATTCTGCCCAACGAGTTTCGCCATGGCGTTCCGCGAGCTCTGGCGACCGCTTATGCCAAGACACTTCTCGAGATGTTGTGCGAAGCGCGTTATGAGAAGACTGCGCTTGCAGTTCGGACACGTGTGCCAGGGGATGTAACTCGCGGGCTTGCCTCCGGTGTTGAGTTTTATCTCCTTCGCATCGCCTCCGGCCATGTCGGTGTCTTGTGATCCTGGGGTGCCCACGCTCTCCTTTTCTTGGTTCTTTTGCTGCTGCTTGATGAGCTCACGCTCCTTCTTGCTCTTAGCCATGTCGGTCGGGAACGGATTGCCGTAGACATCATGCCCGGACCGCTGGACCCACGGATACAGCATGCAGTACTCCTTGGTCAGATCTGGGTTCTGCATGCCCTTGCCCATGATTGGGTGCATCAGCCGCGGCAGCTTGCAGTGCGGACATATTATCTCGGGCGTCGTCTTGAGGGGGTTGCCCTTGAGGAAGACAGTTCCATTCTCGTACTTGGCCGCGGGCGTGTCGGCGATGGGTATCGACGATGAGGCGGCGCCGCTGGGGTTCTGCTTCTGCGACTGCGGTTCGAGGTTGGCCAGGGCGAGCGATTCGGCTTGCGTCGCCGCAGACTGCATGCGCAGGACCTTCTCGGATCTGTGGCACGTGATGACGGCGCTGGAGATGATATTGTCCAGCAGGTCTTCGAGGATGTCCGATGTCTATCCATATCGCATTAGCTTCGCGGTCGCATCGTCGTGCATGGCAAGCAGCCTCACCAAATCGACCAGGGCCTCTGGCGACAGTCCCACGGCGGACTCGACGCCTTCGCCAGTGTCGTCGGCCGGCCGGTCCTCGGACATGGCTGCTGTGCCTTTTTAGTTATCAGCTCGTCGTGTTCCTGACAGAATGGCGACCTGCTGAGACGGCCACTGCGAGACACTGGCGTAATTTCGGGTCTGACCCTTGCTCGGGCCCGTTAGCGTCATGCACGATCCCCGTTAGCCTCAGGTGGACTACCCCACACACCATGAATTAGACTCCGATCTGATGGTTCAGAGGTCACTTGGGCAGAGACATGGAATTGTATCATGGAATTGTATCATGGATTTGGTTATGGGGAATCTGAGCATATCTACACCATCTCCCACGTCGCCAGTCTACCGAGCGGGCTGCCAGCTGGTCTGACAATGCATACACGATCCTGCTTCTGTATCGCCTGATCCCCCGCCTCAATGGGTAGCACCCGGTGCAAGGCTAAATTTGCAATTGCAGTCGGCATACCCTCAGCGAGATTGAAATTACCCGTCGTCACAAAGCCAATGAGATCTTCCTGGCCCGGTACTACGGGATAATCATCCTGCCCAGCCTTGGGAGGGCCATCTCTCAGAGCTTGGGGCTCCAGAAGGCTTCTGGCAAGCTCTCTGCGTTTGATGTGTTCAAGTGCATCGCTGGCATAGCCATTGTACTTACTCTTCGGATGGCGCTCACCACCTGGCTGAGGTGTGAGGGCTAGCCATCTTCTCCGCAATTGCTCATCACTGGGCAGTCGGTAGATCCGAGCACAGTCAGTTGGAACGCCGCGCTGTGCCATAGTGACCTTGACAGTGAATAAATACGGCGTGCGGTGGTGATCAGACCTGGGAGGTTTTCCACCAAGCACGTCGGTAGCCTCTTTAGCAGAGAGCTGCATGAAAGGCGCAAGCTTGTTCATCTTCGCATCGTGCATCATTATGGCATCCAGCATGGGCGTCGTAAGGAGCTTTCTCCAGTCGCACGCCCACGGGTCACCGGTCTCACCCTTCTCCCCATTGCCGAGATCCACTGTGGACCATTCGACCCTCTTGCCTTTGGGTCGTTTCGTCCATTCGTGCTCCCTTTTCTCTCGCTCTCTGAGCTCCCAAGCCCAACCAGCATCGGTACCAGGATGATCAAAGGGGAAAAGTGGGACTGACCGCTCGTAGTTGACCTGTCGACGTTCCTTCAGCCCACCAAACCGTGGATTGCCTCCCGTTGACAGCGGGTATCGTGTGACGCCTCGCCATACTGGCGGAACGCACTTCCATGGAAGCAGAATAGTCCACGACTTGCTCTCTCGTGAAGTATATATGAGCATCGGAATGTGTGGGTCTGTCGGTAGTGGTTCAGGACGTTCACCAAGCGTACAGGCGCTTTTACGACGATTGACAGACTTGTCGGATGGCATCGAACGTTGTGCAGCAAGCCGCTGGGTGCGATCGAATATTGCAGTTGGACCTTGTGAGGTATCCAGTGGCCATTGTGCGAGTGTATCCATCAGCAAGTTCAGTGACTGCTCGTCCTTTGAGATTTGAGCTGTCTTCGGAGGATCACTAAAGCGAGGGTCTGAGATATCGAAAGCCAACACCGCACCTACGGGCAAAGAGCTGACATCCGTGATGGAAGCCAGGCCAGGCCATATTGACTGAGGTGCTTCAGACGCTGCTTCGCCAATTGGAGACGGAGATAGAATAGAGCACAGAGTCTCAGCTGCGCCAGGTCCTATAATCTCGATGGAGCCTACCTCAAAGCGCAGGTCCTCAACAATGACACCAGGCTTCTGGACCTTGGAGATCCGGATGACCTCCTCCCACAGCTGCAGGAAAGCACTCGGATGTACACGGATGAAGGCCTTCCTTTTCTTGCTTCCCGCTTCCAACACACACCACAATACAGTGACATGGGCGATCTTCTTGCATGCGTGAGGTTCTCGCTGATATATCCAACCCTCCCACGCTCTCGTGCCATGTCGCCATTTCTTAGCTCGGGCTCTATCTTGCCATGGGTCTTCCGCTGCTTCACTAGCGAACCCCAATCCTTTGAGTATGCCAATAATGCTGGTCTCAGCTCCCTGAAGACTTATCGTCGACACATAGCTTGTGTCCCATGCCACGGCGCCTCGCTGAGTGACAGCCCGGTGCGTCAACCGATATGCCTTTGACACAGGCTGCAGTGGCATCGCAAACCGCCATAGAGGGTCCTTGGGCTCCGTCATGCGTGCGCGCTTCGAGTGCCATACGTGTGTAGGTAGCCATGTCTTGTCCTTTTGTCGTCTGCGGAATCGGGATGGAGGGGTAGCGGGCGTGGCTAGAGACGCGAATTGGGGCTTCAACTTCGATGCTGCTGGCCTTGGCTTCTTCGGCTTTGGTTCGTCCGCTCCTGCAGCCTCATCGATGTCCATTTTATCATCAGCCCGGCCATCCTTGGCCTTGCTCTTCTCCGCTCTCTGCGCCCCCCCCTGCCTGCTCTTCTTGATCCCCTCTTTCCGCAAATGTGCCTTGGGACCTTTCCCCACCCCGCTGCCACTCTTCCCTCTGGCAATGGGAGTGTTGTCTTCCCGCGCTTCCTGCTTTGCTCTCATCCGCAACCGCTTCGGCACACGCTGTGGATTATGGCTTGCGGTTCGTCTCCTCAGCTCTCTAGGGACATCTTGAAAAGCTCTGCGCGACAAGCCCTTCTTTGCCGCGTGCATGGCATGCTCGAGCGACTTGATCTCATTTTCGTGCGACTTGAGGAAGCTCTTGACGTTGACGTCCCCATCGGGATAGGCATTTCTGGTGGGCTGCGCTGGGATGTGATGCTGCGGACGCATTGGGAACCGAGCTCGCTTTGCGGATGCGCTGGGGTCTTGCGTCTGTTTCCTCTTCCTCGACTGGTCGGCCATAAGATGAGTCAAGCCTGGTCGACGACGCGAAGTGTGACGCGCCGCTGTGACGCGATTAGAAACTATCAGCCAACGGGCGGATCGCACTCGGAACTTTTTGCTACACGTTGCGCTAGGCAACTCGCGTTAGCACGTGCAGCGCTGCGGACCCCTCCAACAACACCCAACAACACGGGGCCATCTCGGAGACCTCTGGAACAACAAAAGGAGCGACTTTCTACCTATCGTGCTTTATCGTTTTCTTTCGTGGGCATGATTCCACACGCGTTTATTCGTTGTGCAGCGAGCACGTTCAGTGCATTTTGTTTCAGCTAACTGCTACCCATCCCTTAGGAGCGCATCTGTCAGGTACCCCGAGCAACATCATTTCCCGCCCGCGTAACCCCTGCAGAAAGCTCCCCTGTAAGCTCCGCCACGGGGCCTGTCTAGGTCTCTGACATCTTAATAGTGTTTGTCTGCTTGTTTCCCGTTTCCATATTACTGCTACTCTGCGCTACTTTACACTGTATGGACCAATTCAACAAACGCACAAGACATTCACGCCATCACATAGCATTCCTCTTCTTTGTCATTGTGCAACACACTCACAGTGTCCGAGACACAGCTGCTGGCACTACATCACCATGAACTCATATCCTTCTTTCCCACCAGAATCACCCGCTTGCAGGACAGGAGCCTCTAGTCCCTTTCGCAGTCGACCAACTCCAATTCACGCACGTCACGGCTCCGAACAAACACCACGACCACGCAACATGAGCGTCACTTCTCAGCCCGGTTCAGTGCGGCACAGTCGCCCGCGTCCTTCGTCCATCTACGTCTCCGACGCCTCCATCCTCCTGTCACACAAGAACCCCATCATGTCGCCAGATGACTCCTCCTCGCCCGCCAGCGACACCCTAGATTTCATCGACCACTACGCCAACCTCGAGCTCGAACCCAACGCCTCCATCGACGACGTCAAAGCCGCTTTCCGCCGTCTAAGAGGCCAGTACTTCACCACCAACGCGGCAAAGTACCGCGCGGCACAGGCTGCCTTCGACGTCCTAGCCAACCCCGCGGCGCGACAAGACTACGATTCTCTCTACCGCGCGCGCCCTTCACAGAGCTTGGATGAGGTCCTCGACACATCGAAGCATGGCCGGACGGACAGCGCACACGGCGACGAGACCGCCATGCCTGTGCTGTCGGAAGAAGAAGAGGCAGAAGTAGGCCGCAGCCAGGATCCCAACTGGGGCCTGAAGCGACATAGGAGGCTGTACGAGCCCGTCATTGGCACGCAGCCATATGCGTCCTTCATCCCCATCGACGAGCTGTACGACGGCTTCCAGCGACATCCGCTCCTGGGCTGCAGACGGCCCGTGTACCGAGGCGAGATTGCCATTTATTCCAGGCCGAATTGAACGTTGGGTGGAACAGGTAAAGTGAACCCCGATTCAGGGAATCGTAATGTCTTCAATGATGAAATGCACGGCTGAAAATCTCACTGTTTTACTTTGTTGGTTAGCGAATGATACTCATACTCAGATCTATTTGGCATATTTTTTTGCTATGTTGGTTCAGCGGAGGGAGGAACTTTTTTTTCTCATTTGTGTCAGCGACCAAGATCGCTTTAGCTTCTTCTTAGATCGTCATGGAATGATGAAGGAGCAGCGCTTCAATAGATTAAATCAAATATTATCATTATACAAGAAATGGCGTCGCCAGCTATGCAAATGAATTTTGACGGGTGAACGGTCGACCTGGAGGGTTTCGCGGAATCTCGACGCAAGCCACGCAGATTCATCAAGACTTGAAGCTAATCAGGCAGTACTTTCACACTTCGGACTGATATTTGTAATAACCTGAACAATTCTGGGTTTATGCTTCGTCACAAAAACTTACTGGTTGACCATGTATACGTGCTAAAAAAGATCGTGACATGCCCGCAGTTGCAAACTTGCTTTTCCTTCAGATCCAACTATACATCACTCATCCTACCTACAACTCAGCTTGCTCGTCAACAAACGGCTGCAACCTCTCCTTGAGCTCCTCAACGCTCATCTCCTCGCCCTTCCAGTACACCTGCTCACCAGCAGCATTCTTCGGCGGCACAAGCACATCCGAGACGACCTGGATGACACCATCGCTCGCGACACCATCATGCACCGTGACCCTCGAAAAGCCATTGATCCTGATCGTAACAAACGGCCCGTAACGCGCTACATCGACCGCGAGATACTTGCCACTCAACACCGTCTCCAGGTCGTAGTGGTAATACGGCGGGCTGGCGTCTACATCCTCCTGATCGTCGCCATCCTTCTTCCCATCGTAGTACGCATCTGAATAGAGCGTTTGGTCGACGACCATGTGGTACTCCAGCAGCGCGCGCAGGTACTTCTCGCCATACTTGCTGAACAAAAACGCATTAATCCTCGGCCCAAGCTTCTGGAACGCAAAGTTACTCGGCGCAAACAGCGTACCGCCCTCATGCTCGTACTTGGTGCTGTTCAACTTATCAAACAGACCGGTCTTGCCGAGACCCAGCTCCAGCGTACTGAATTCGCCGGGCAGCAGGTCAATGATAGACGCGACGTTTGGCGGGGGCACGAGGAGGGAGTCGACGCCATGAACGACGCCGTTGGTGCCGAAAATGTTGACGGCGACTAGACGACTGTAGAAGTTGATGGCGGGACCCTTGAGGGTGACGCGTACGGTTAGGCGCTGCGCGTGGCCGAGGTTGTGCTTGGGCGTGTAGAGCGTGGGGATGGTGTAGCTGTGGAGCACGCGGCCGGCTGGGTAGAAATCGTCGGAGACGTGGTACTCGAGAATGCTCTTGAGGACTTCCTTGGAGGGCTTCTTGCCGTGGTCTGGGATCTTCTCGAAGGCCTCGTCGGTGGGGGCGAAGACAGTGTAGTTTGCCTTGGTGCCGTTGAGGAGCTGCACTAGGTCGTCGTACTCGTTGATGAGCTTTGCAAGCTTGGTGGTGTACTTGCTCTCATTGATGAGCTACCAATGGCGTTAGTTGAGATTCATGTAAGTGGTTTTCAGTTCTTACCTCGTATACGGTACGGTTGGGCTTGTCGTCACCATTGTGTGGTGGGTGATGAGGCTTGCCGTGGTGTGGTGGCTTGCCATGGTGCGGAGGAGGAGGAGGGTGGTGTGGATCATGGCCGTCCTCGAAGTCGACCACATCGTCGTCGAACGATGATCCCTGTAGCCATGCATCTACATCACACCCAGCATCGTGGACCTTGCTGTAGACATTCTTTGCCTCGTCCTTGACCTTGTCGTAAACATCGTGCACCTTGTCAAAAGCACCGTCAAGGATATTTTGGGCTTTGTCAAGAACTGATCGTTCGGACTTCTCGATGTTCTGGAAGACCTCTGTCTCAGTGATGACTAGGGCAGATGCCAGAGGCAGAAAAGGTGCAATGCGTGAGAAACGCATACTGAATTTATTAGGATTGTGATGAAGAATGCAGGACTGGTCAAAGGGAGAAGATAAATGTGCTGCCTAGCAACTAATGGTGAGACGAGTCGATTACAGCTTGACCACTTGCGTGGCGATAGTATTGGCGCGGAGGTCTCGGTCACGTCACCCTTGAATACGCAATACGCGGACGATGCGACGGACGAAGATGGCAACACGCAACACAGTTGAACAGGCAATTGGCAGACAAGAAAGTAACCAAGACAAAACTACAAAGCTACGCAGATGCGGTATATTCCTTCTTGCTGTGCTGGCGAAGCCGCGCAACTGAGAAGCTGCGGCAGTACGCGTATGCTTAACGCGGGGAAGTGGAAAGGGCGACATTAATGACGTATGTGGAGTGAGCATGTTGAAACAGCAAAGCTGTAGAAACTCCCGGCCTAAAATTTACAAGTCAATGAGCCCGAGATCGAAAGGGTTGAGGAATTAGAGTAGTTATTGGGTTCCGGTACCTGCAGATGATGTTGTCCCAGATATAAGGTCGGAGGGCAGGTGGCATTCACGTGGGTGCGCATTTGGATTATTGCGTCACTAGGCGTCAGCAAAGTTCCCGTACGCCTTTTTACAACAAGAATAGTTGAAGAGGTAGCCTGTATACACTCAAAGCTTTCTAGGATGCCAATTGAAGGTTCTGTACAGCTGCGTATACATTCGGGCTCCCCTGAACTTATTACCAGTACACGTCTAAAGACTATCAGCTTATGTCGCGGAGGTGCAAAGCAGGCACGACAGGCACGAATTTCCTATGTGGCATCGTCTTACATACCTGTCGTCATGGCTTGTGTTTGCAGCCCGAGAAGTGCTGTTTGGATGCGTCGTCATCTTGCGCCGTTCGTCCCAACGCCGTGTCAAATTTTGACACCAGTACTCCACTTGCTGTGCATTTCCGGATGTTCCGCTGCAGCACCCCGTGTGCTGAAGATCGAGACCCGTTTAGCCTCCCAGGAACAAGCTTTTCCCAAGCATTTGTCAAGCCTTCCAACGGGCATTCCACAAAAATGCCCATGGGGATGCGTTTGGAATGAGTATTTATGGCGTCATGGGCTAGAACTCGCGCAGTATATACCGCAACTGCGGTACATAGCGTAGTAGACGTACACCTCCGCACTCAAATTCTGCACGCTTTCCAATCTATAACCTTACTTTTATATCATTCAATATGGCTGGCCTCGCTCGACACGTTGATCCTGATGAGCTGATGAAGACGCTCCACGACCACCCAATGCATAAGGCTGGGGGTGGTCGTCGTAACCAGACTGTATCACACATCACGCCTTACTCGAGTCGCTACTCAGCGAGCACTGAGCTTTCCAAGTTCAAGATTCCTCATGATGGCGCACCGGCAGACGTTGTGCATCAGCTGCTCAAGGACGAACTCGATCTCGATGGACGCCCGTCTCTGAACCTCGCTTCGTTTGTTGGCACTTATATGGAGAAAGAAGCAGAGTGCGTAAAGTCCATGTACGTAGCAACGAAGAGTGACACACACTGACTTCGTACTCCGACATCTAGGCAGTTGATGATTGAGAACCTGTCAAAGAATATGTCAGACGCTGATGAGTACCCGGCAATGATGGACATGCACGCACGCTGCGTGTCGATCATCGCGAACATGTGGGGTGCTCAGACGAGTGAAAAGGCTATTGGCAGTGCGACCACTGGATCAAGCGAAGCTATCCACCTTGGTGGTCTCGCCATGAAGCGTCGCTGGCAGGAGAAGCGCATGGCAGAGGGAAAAGACACTTCCAAGCCTAACATAATCATGGGAGCTAATGCACAAGTCGCTCTCGAGAAGTTTGCTCGTTACTTCGAGGTAGAATCGCGCATTCTGCCCGTTAGCGAGGAGTCTTCCTATCGCCTGGACCCGAAGTTAGTAAAGGAGAACATTGATGAAAACACGATCGGCGTGTTCGTGATTCTGGGTTCGACTTATACCGGCCACTATGAGCCAGTCGAGGAGATCTCCAATATCCTAGACGAGTTTGAGAAGAAGACTGGACATGATATCCCGATCCACGTCGATGCTGCATCTGGTGGATTCATTGCGCCGTTTACTCACGCAAAAGCTGGTCAGAAGTGGGACTTCGAACTACCGAGGGTCAAGAGTATCAATACCTCAGGGCACAAGTTCGGTCTCGTATACGCTGGCGTAGGTTGGATCATCTGGAGAGACGAGAGCTATCTGCCCAAGCACTTGATCTTTGAGTTGCACTACCTTGGCGGCACCGAAGAGTCTTACACGCTCAACTTTTCGCGGCCAGGAGCTCAGATTATTGCCCAGTACTATAATCTGATTCATCTGGGATTCAGCGGATACCGCGGAATCATGGAGAACGGACTCGCCAACGCGCGCTTGTTGAGCCGGGCGCTGGAGCACACTGGATGGTATCGATGCGTCAGCGATATTCACCGCAAGAAAGGAGACTTCAAATATGTGCCAGGTAAAAAGCAATACGACGAGGGGGACACGAGCGCAGACTACAATGCCGGTCTGCCCGTCGTTGCGTTTGCCCTCACCGATGAGTTCAAGAAGGACTACCCGCACGTAAAGCAGGAGTCCGTCTCCAACTTGTTGAGAGCCAAGCAATACATCATTCCTAGTAAGTACCAGTGTCCATAAACTAATAAGGAGAGCGAACAGTGGCATCACAAAGCCTGGGGTTATACACAGCGTCTTTTTCGTCTGAAGACAGTGGCATCCAATAGCCTGAATCTATACGCGTGACCGCTAGGATTCACTCAGACCGACAAGGCCCTGTGTATAACTTCAGGCTATTGGATGGGCTGCACGCTGTTGCATCCCCGTCGTAGATGATCAAATGCATTACCGTTGTGGCAGCCGTGGCTGACAATCATAGACTACCCGCTCCCGCCTGGCGAGGATAAGACCGAGATCCTGCGGGTTGTCGTACGCGAGAGCTTGTCTCTCGATATGATTGACCGGCTCGTAACCGACATCTGCGCAACCACGGAGCTGTTAATGAAAACCGATGCCGTTGACCTTGCAGCATTCCAGCCCGGCGCGTCTGCTAGCGTAGAGAAGACGCACGCCAACAAGGGATTGAAGAAGGAGCACAAGCACAAGGCCCAGCGTCCCTCAAGTGATGGTGTGTACCGCACAGTGTGTTGAGCTGCATAGCGTGGAAATGAGCGGGCTAGGTATCCGACGTTAGAATATAGCAAGTCATGTCGACTTCAACCAAAACAGTATAGTTCCAGGGATTGCCCGCATGCTCGCCGCCCCTGTGAAACCATGGTCCATCATTCCATGTGCTGTCCTTGCTCTGCCTTGATCCACTATCTCCTTTGGTGTATACGCAGTCTAGGAGCGATCGCACCAATGGTGCAGCATCGGACCCCTTTTCCGTCGAGTCGGCAACGACAGGTGAGGCGAGCATGTAGCAGGCATATTGAGCGGCGTCTGTTGTGTGACGTACGATAATTGGCTGTCAAAGTATTGAAGCTCAGCCGTACCCAAGTTTCGATGGGTGGCTTAGCGCGTGATGCCCGTTTTGGAGTGCCGGCACGTGTCGAGCACGATTTCCGCTCCGAGTCTTGCGATCTCAATCGCCAAGAGATCTAAATGTCGATGCACGCCTTACTCAACCAGGCAAAGTCGACGACGCACCAGCTCGCGATCGAGTGAACTTTCATGACAGCCTGACCATCGCCACCCTGTCTTCGCACCACTTTTTCGGTCCGTCACCAACTCGTTCGCGGCTGCGTCCCTGCATCGGACGGTGGCCAATCGCTGTTCGGCGACCTCCCTGCAGCCGACGTCATATCCCGGCCCAAGATGCTGCAGCAAGCATCACCAATTTTGAATCGGATCACCTCAGACACAAGCATCTGCAGTCTTCCGGGTGGAGGCAGTCTGGAATAGCTGACATATGACATGTTTGACTTAGGGGCCTCTCCTTTAGTGCCCACGAGCCTCGTGCCCAAGAATTTTCGACAGACATAGCTCCATTGTCGCCCTGGGGTCATGACGTCCCACACGCTGTGAGCCCTCTCCTTTGCCTGTGTTGCCGCAATGCTTCTGCGATTCCTAGTCGGGCGATCTAGGTGATCGCTTCACCCTTTTAATGTTACGCCGCAGCTGTTCTTGGCCACTGTGCAATACCTGCGATTTGTCCATCTGTTCCTGTTGTTCCTTCCCACGCGGTTGCACTATTAGCGAGAAGCCCACCAACCCGACCATGTCTAAGCAGGCCCGCATCGTTCTTTACATTCTCCGTCGGGACATACGCCTCTCCGACAACCCAGCATTTCACGCCGCTGCACAACAAACACAGCGAGCAAACAGCAGGAAACCCTCGCCCAATGGTGAGCGCAGGGGTCGTGATGATTCCTTGACCTCGGAACACGGCGGCGCGCCTTTTACACACTTTTTGCCCGTCTACGTGTTCCCCCCCAAGCAGATCGAAACTTCCGGATTCCTCGCGTCGCCATCAGACAAAAGTCCATATTCCGAAGCGCGCAGCCAGTTTGCAAAAGTATGGCGGACTGGACCGCATCGCGCCAAATTTATTGGACAGGGCGTATGGGGTCTCAAGCAGAGACTGGAGAACTTGGGTTGTGGATCCGGCCTGGAAATGCGCGTGGGCCACGTCGAAGAAGTTGTCCGTGACTTCATCAACTCATATTCCCTCAAGGATGGAGAAGATGGCAGCAGGCCCAAAATCACTGGGGTATGGATGACTAGCGACGATGGTACAGAAGAGAGGGACGAAGTCAAAGCCGTGCAAAGGGTCGCAGCAGAAAACGACATACCTTTCAAATTATGGGCCGACGAGAAGTTCTACATAGATGAGTACGTCATGCCCACATTCATACCACAACCGCACCATTCAAATTGCTGACGTTCATAGCCGAGATCTTCCATTCAAAGATATCGCTGATCTCCCGAATGTTTACACGACATACCGCAAGTCACTCGAACCACTTCGGGAACGCCCACGGACCCAGCTTCCCACGCCAACAGAACTTCCGCCGCTCCCACCAAACATACCCGCGCAAAAAGCGCCATTCAAAATACCTTCCACATGGGATGGTCTCCTCAGTGCGATTATGACGCCGCTTGAGATGGATCCAACATGCGCACTGACAGAGCCTCCAATCTGGCCAACAGACGCACAATCAGCACATCCATTCAGCGGTGGAGAGGAAAACGGGCTCGATCGAATTGCGCACCTGATTAGAAGCGGCGCAATGAGCTCATATAAAGCCACGAGAAATGGCATGCTCGGATTGGACTTTAGTACCAAGCTTTCTGCATACCTCGCGCAAGGTCACATTACCGCGCGACAAGTACACTGGGCTATGAAAGACTTTGAAGAAGGACAAGGTGAAGGAAAGGGCATCGCAGGTTACGGTAAAGGTGAGAACGACGGCACAGCAGCTGTTCGATTTGAGCTGCTATGGAGGGACTATATGCGCCTTTGTATGCGCAAATTTGGCCACAAGATGTTCGCTTTGTATGGCATCCAGCCTCACCGCAAAGGCCAAGATGATCAGCCCATATACAAGAAGAAGTGGCGAATGATACACAAGCCTAATGGCGCTGGCGACGACCCCAAAAAGACCATGGAGACATTCCAGCGCTTTCGGTCTGGACGTACCGGCGTCGGTCTCATCGACGCTTCGAACCGAGAATTGTTCTGCACCGGATATACGTCGAACCGCGCGCGGCAAAACGTCGCCTCTTTCCTTTCCTCGCATCTCGATATCGACTGGCGTATTGGCGCTGAGTGGTATGAGATGTTACTTATCGACTATGACGTAGCGAGCAACTGGGGGAACTGGCAATATGTTGCAGGCGTAGGCAATGACCCGCGACAAGGCCGCGTTTTCAATCCCGTGAAGCAAGCTTTCGACTACGATGGAAATGGCGAGTACATCAAAGCCTGGGTACCGGAGCTGCGGCAACTCAAAATCACCAAGACGGTGGCCCCCGGAAAGGAAGAGATAGATCAGCAACGACTGATGCTACTCTACCAAGCTTGGAGGCTGAGTGATTGGGAAAAGAACAACCTCGGTCTAAAGGGATGCGAATGGGTCGAGCAGCCTCTGACCCGCATACAGTTCTCAGTCGGCCGCAAAGGGCCACAAGATGGTCGTGGAAAGAGAGGAGGCGGAGGGGGTCACTGGCGAGCTAGTGGGCGAGGGCGAGGCAGCCGAGATTTCCGACGAGGGAACGAAGAGAGGACTAATGGTGCAAGATATGACGATGGGCCCACGATTGTTACATCGAGTAGTTAGCAGGCGCGAGAGGAGATTTGGATTAAAGAATTGGGTGTTGGAGTATCTAGGCATTGTCGTGCTTTACCTGCTTGCAGGACTTGTGGGGAGCTTTGGCTTTGCTTGTATCATGTTAGAGAATGCATTTCATGTGGATGAATTTCTTCTGGACATGGAGACGACGTGATTTGTTGGCGATAGAAGGGCATGTATTTTTGCCAGAATTTCAAGGAAAGTCAATTAATTGCTCGACACGTATAGCATACTAGGTACAAATGTCGTACACAACTGACGCATACAGTATCATGCACGGTGATGGCATCAGCTGCCGTGTAACCTACAACTGCAACACGACGAATCATGTCAAGCTTCACATAAGACAAACATTGCGTGGAGGCAGCAGCTGCGAGGCTATTCCGCATCAACAAGTCGAGGCCAAATGCCAGAAAGCCATGCAAACTGTGCTAAGACTGTGAACTATCTGGCCTAGATGGCTGCTACAAGTAGTCACAGTCCGTCAATCATTTGTGCCGAGAACATTGCATTACTCTCTATACTGCATTCCGTGCCCCATCTTCCATCGCGCCATGAACTCGAGACGCGAAAGCCGTTTGCGCAAGGCTACACACTATCTCTTCGAGATGAGCTGAAACTTGCAGAGGCTTTGTCATTCTTAGCAAATGATTCTGATGATGTCAATCATATCCCGGCCCTCTGTATTGAGGAAAATTCAGCGAGTGCTTCGCTGAATGTATTGCTGGCTGTGAATAGCATCCATGGGAAGAGCGGGAGGCAAAGCTTGCAGCGGCTCAAGAGTGGGTTCGATAGCATTTTTGCCTTGTTAAAGGACTACACGCAAAGTAGGTTGGAGCCTGTGTCGTTTTGCAGCGAATAGCTAACCGGATTGCTCTCGATCAGCGACAGAGACTATAGTCTCCTCGGCAATCGTGTCTATGTGTGCGAAGCGTATACTCCTGAGACTGAGACTCTTACGAACTGGTAGAACTCTGCAAAAACGAAACGTTCAGCTCATGCTGCGATGGGCCATCGATTGCCTGAAGAAGGATGGCTCTAAAGGTGCAGACCAGCGATATGAGCAATTGGGCCATTTTGTCGAGATGGCAAAACTGACCACGAGATCGGCTGATGCTTGGGAAAATCATCAAACGACTGCCAAGTTGGAAGAGCTTGTGGACTCGGTGTACAATCTGAAGCAGACGATAGACATGAAGGCATTATCTGACGCCATGACTGCTCAAAGTATGGACCCAGGCGGTCGCAGAAGCCTAATCAACACCATTAACAAGGTGGCAAGATATCGCGAGATAGCCCGTTCATTATATCGAATGTCTAGAAAAAACACTTTGCTTCGACACATGGAACTCACGGCTGTTAACCTGCCGATGGAGGCATACAGTCGACCATCAGAAGCCCTTGCCAGGTCAAATTTGAGGGACACTTTTGTGCGAGCCAATCCACTACATCGGAAGGCCGATCTCAAACACATGCGTCGTCTAATCAACACGCGAGACTACGACGTGGACGCACAATTTGCAAGTCAAGTGACCAAAACCCTCACACAATCGAAGATCCACGCTGAAATCCAACTTCTCTACCACACCGAGCTGAACCCCTCAAGACTCCCGCCACGCATTGTGGCGTCAAGCAAAGACGCATGTTTCCTCTGCAATGCCTTCTTAGCCATCCACGGCAAACTGCATACAGCTCGAATCCACGGCCGCCTATATCCCGGATGGCGACTGCCATGTATACCAGCCTTTACGAATTTGGAGCAGAGCTTCAACGCAGTATTGTCGCGTCAAATTAATGCTAGCCTTGCCACGCTGCTGTCTAGAGGTCAGAAGACTGTGTATCCTGATCCGAATGAAAGTACGTTGCTTACCCTACCGCATTCTGCATCGACGCTGCATAGTCGGTGCTTAGCGCAGGAGTTAGTAGTTGAGGAGAGGCTTGTTGGCAGGGAGGCTGCGCTGGCTGTAGAGACTACCATTCCTGCACATGTATCCAAGGGGGGGCCTGAGGACACAAACGACGAAGGCTCCGGACGCTCGAACACGTCGTCTGGAGGAGATACGACTGATCATACGGTCAGCGAATTGTCCGATGCAAGAACTGAAAAGAGGGCAGCAATTAGTGGAGAGAAAGCGGCTGCTACTGTTAAGACCATTCAACGCAGCCCCTCTACGATCACGTCGAACTCTGAGGCGAGCAGCGAATTTGAGATGACACAGGGGCAAGCAATCAGCAAGAACAGAGAAAACGCTCTTTTGAAGGCTGGGAACCTGCACCTGCATATGGAGTACCCAGCCCAAACTGCGACTGTGCATCATATACAGACTATTGAGCATCATACCCATGTGCTCGAATGGCTCGATGAATCTGGGCGAAAGAGACTGAATGCAGAACAAGAACTTGAGATCGTTGATATCGAGCATTTGAAAGAGGAGAGAACATATAGCATCGTCGATCAGGGCTCTATACTTATTGCTGCTGGGAAAGTAGTTGTTCGGATTGTACTACAGAACGAAAATTTATGATCGCGATATGACGGTGCCGCCCCGCGTTGTGACCATATCTGATTTATCTCGTATAAAGGAGAAAGCTTACAGTGGATGCTCGATATCCACGAGATGATGTGTAGAGATGCTGACCAGAAGTCAGTGTCATGAAGGTTGACAGGCGCCTAGTCTGAATCAGGAAAAGGCACTAGCGCGCAACTCTTGCCTCGGTCCAGCCATCACTTCCGAGCAGCGTCACGTTCAATTGTCGCGCTACCATTGCTCAAACGCCTCTTTACCCGGACTCCCGCGCATCACGCAGACACAACGACATGTCAAACAAGCCAAAGATTCCCTCATGGCAACTCGCCTCAGCTGAGAAACCAGTCGAAACGCCATCAGAGGCCGAACAACAATCAGAGCCGACGGAGCCGTCAGAAGCCAGCACATCTACCGTTGCAGACGCGTCAACACCAACTGGAAGTGACGTAGATGAACCAGAGACCCCAAGTCTACTCGATCAAGCGAAGCGCTTCCTTGACGATACAACAATCCGCGATGCGCCACGGCAAAAGAAAGTCGCGTTTCTGGAGTCGAAAGGCGTGAGCGCAGAAGATATAGAGACACTATTAGGAGCAGGGTTAGATGATAAGCCTTCTGTAGAACTGGAGGAAGTAGGAGAGCGTGCGTGGTTAACTGTAAGTAAAACAGCGTTAATTTTACCAGCATCGATACTTTAAGCAACAGGACTGACGTTTGCAGACGCCGTCGAAGCCAGCCGAAGCGTCACAATCGAGTCCACCTCCTGTTGCCCAATCGCGCGAGATACCCCCAATCGTCACATACCCCGAGTTTCTCGCCCAGACCGAGAAGCCACCGCCATTGATAACGACCCAGCGCTTGTTGAACACGGCCTATGTGACAGGAGGTCTGATGGCTACTCTGTATGGCTTCTCCAAGTACATCGTCGCGCCCATGACCCAGAACCTCACAGAAGCGAGGCACGACTTCGCAGCGCATACACAGGAACAACTGACCGAGTTCAACAAACGATTAGGAGAGTCGGTCTCGGTTGATCCTGCGACTCAGGCGAAGAACAAGGCCACGGATGCCGCGGACGACGTATCAGAAGCCGATTCAGATCCCACAGAACTCTACCACCGAGACTACGGGACGCAGACCACCCCCGAGCTCTCGCGCAGGCCATCAGTGGCCACCAATGACCCTGAGCCTGTCGTAACCGGCCACGAGAACCGTCTCAGAATTATCAAATCGCACCTGCAAGAACTCGAGTCCACGCGATCAAACGATACGGCATCTGCAAACTCACTGAAGACGGAGGTCTCCGACTTGACATCCTACCTGAGCGAGATGAGCTACCAGAACCAGTACTATTCGAACATGAACGGGCTATATGGATCGAATTATGGTTTAGCAAGTGTGAAGGATGGGAAGAACGATCAGATCGAGGTACTGAAGAATGACATCCGGGCTGTGAAGGGTGTGTTCTTGAGTGCGAGAAATTTTCCCACAGGAGGGCGGAACACATCTCCCATGCCTACTGGTAGGGTTGGTGCGTAGTTAATGAGGGAGTGTAAGAATAATACAGCCATGTGCATATGCCTTCGATGACTAGTTACTGAAACGTGAGTCCACAGAACGACAATGGGATGGACACAGGGCAAGGAGACATTGCGTTGCCTACCTCTAGTCTAGGCTGTTCCACGAGAAACAAAACGGAACTGTCTCCAACCTGTCACATGCTGTATTACTGGAATGCTAGTAGATGATCAGCTTAACCGCGAAGATCGCCCCACTACATCTGATTGACGTCATTCCCAAAACAGCAACATCTAGGCAGCTCCATCTACATTTTACACGGCCCTCTCAAGCACTCCTCTGCTCTGCGAGTCAAGATCATCAAACACTTAAACTATGGCAAGCTGGGCCCCAAAGCTGCCTTTTGGGCAGCACAAAGAGGAACACAAGGATGAGACATCACTCACCACACTCCTCACAGCAGACCAATGCGCGGAACTCACCTTCCTCATAGCTACGATTACGGCAGCCATGCGGAAATCGTTAATCCAAACCTACACGGCCGAGGAAGTTCAAATGGATACAAAAATTTCGAAGTCTGAGGAGGATGCCCTGAGAAATGCACCAACTGATTTGGACGGCGCGGACGTTGCGAAAGATGACAAAGTAAAGAAGGGGCGTGTATCGCGTGAAGAAGATGCGAAGAAAGAGTTAGCCCAGCCCGAAGTGCAGGAGCTCAGGAAGGAGATGTTGCAGTATTTCGATGAGTGGAGAGGCAAGATCATCAGCAGGGTGGGTGAGATAGTCAACTCGAGAGAGGAAGCGAAGGAGCAGACAAGACACGTGGGAGATACAAAAGTACAAGACAGTGTCGAGAAGAGCAAAGTTGGTTTGACCAGCCTGACGAGTCTTGACGCGAAAGACGATGATGAGGAGAAGGCATTCAAAGAATTGTATCCGCCTGCGGAGTCGCAGTTGTCGCAACTGGACGAGAGCAAGCGAGCACTCATCTTACATTCCATGGTCCTCATATTGCTCAGTCTTGAGCACTACTCGGCGCACTCTCGCATCCTGATCTTGTACATTACCAGCTCGCTCGGACTACCCCTCTCGGTGCTTAAGAAGGATGAAGAGACAGTCGCCCAGGGCCTTCTGGAGGCGGCATCGCAGCAGCTGAACGCTGACGCCGAGACGAAAAAGGCAGCGGAGGCAAGTCAAACCTCGCGCAAGTGGAAGGTTGGGCTCGCGTCCGTGGCCGGGGCAGCACTCATTGGTGTCACTGGTGGTCTCGCAGCTCCGCTCCTCGCGGCCGGTGTAGGCTCCGTCATGGGTGGGATCGGTCTCGGTGCCACAGCCGCAGCAGGCTATCTCGGGACCCTGGCTGGTTCGTCAGTGCTGGTTGGAGGATTGTTTGGTGCATACGGCGCCAGAATGACAGGCCGCGCGATGGACGATTACGCGCGACAGGTCGAAGACTTTGCATTCATTCCGATACATCGCTCACAGGATCCGAAACACAAGGATAATGAGTCCCGTCGCCTCCGAGTCGCCATCGCTGCGTCAGGCTGGCTACGTGAGCCGGATGAAGTGAGCAAGCCGTGGCGATACATTGGCAAAGGAACGGAAGGCTTCGCGTTGCGCTGGGAACTTGAAGCTCTCCTCAAACTCGGCCACGGTCTCGAGACCTTCATTACCAGTGCTGCATGGGGCTATGCGAAGAAGAAAATTCTCGAACAGACTCTCTTTGCTACTCTCACTGCCGCTCTATGGCCTCTCGGCTTACTTAAGGTGGCAGGCATTCTCGACAACCCCTTCTCCGTGGCCAAGTACCGCGCCGACAGAGCTGGTGAAGTCCTTGCCGACGCCCTCATCAATAAGGTCCAAGGCGAGCGTCCAGTAACTCTTGTCGGCTACTCTCTGGGTGCTCGTCTTATCTACTCTTGTCTGCAGAAGCTCGCTGAGCGCCGTGCTTTCGGTCTGATTGAGAACGTCGTCTTAGCTGGTGCGCCATGCCCTTCTGACGTGGCTGACTGGCGTCGCGTCCGCTCTGTCGTCAGCGGCCGCGTGGTCAACGTCTTCTCCAAACAAGATTACATCCTTGCCTTCTTGTACCGCACGTCCTCGGTCCAACTCGGGGTCGCCGGTCTCCAGCCTGTCGTCGGCGTGCACGGCATTCAGAACGTCGATGTTAGCGAACTCGTGGATGGGCATTTGCAATACCGCTATCTGACTGGCTCGATACTCCGGAAGATTGGATTCGAAGATGTTGATATCGCGGAAGTTGAAAGAGCGGAGTTAGAGATGAAGAAGCAACAGGAAGAAGAGAAGAAGGAGAGGGAGAAGAATGAAGGCAAGACTGGTGGCGAGGGTGAGGACAAAGAGAAACTGGAGAGTGAAGTGGAGAAGAAGAACCAGAAGAGCTTGATGCAGGTTATGCAGGAGAAGACTCAGGGTCTGAATATTGGTGGACTTTTTGGTGGTGGGGAGGGCAAGCAGGACGCAAAGGTACAGGGAAAGACTGCTTAGGAAGGCTTTACAATGGTGTGACCATACACGAGTTCCATAGTTACTCAGGTCTACTCCAAGATACACATGTCATGTACAAATCCAATCCTTCATTCTTGAGTAGACCAGCCCCAGCACGTTGGTGTTTGAATATCTTCTCTACGATCTCCTCTCGACCGGTCATTGTATTGCTGGGATCACCAACAGTCCTTCCTTAGCAAAATAGTGGCGTGATGGGATATCCCGTCTGAATAAGATTAAAATGTTGGCAGGCTGAAGGATTCATCTGGGCAGGAGTGGCCGCCGTGTTTGCCAAAGCAGCAGGATAAGGGAAGGAGCGAACGACAACGGCCCAAGCTCTTGGGCCACATGGCAATTTCTTGTAATGCAAGGCAAACCCCACGGTTGAGATGTCTAAGTGGTTGCTCGTTAGCAAGTTGTGGTGGATGACTGCTGGTGGCCTAGGCCCAAATAGGCTTGGGAAGCCACAGAAACAGGAGATTGCCATTGTTTCAACTCTTCGTGCATGCCGGGAAACAACGAAAGACATTACTGTAACGGTATTTCGTGTATCAAGATAGTATCTGTTGCAGTATTCTGATGCTGGTGATGCATGGTACCCAGTCACCTTTTGAAAGCCTACAGGTCCTTACCACCTCCACGGATATCGGACAGCCCCAGAAACTACAATGAAAATGTTTTCGATGTTGCACAGCATCGCCATCGCCCCCACATATCCTGTCCTTAGGATCCACTGCAGGAACGTACAGTTGCACGCCTTACCTACGCCACTGTTTCGGTCAGCCTGATGCAATTCAACACCAGAACATATACCACCATGAAGCCGCTGTATTGCAGCCGGCAACCATCTGGTTGACAGTCCACTCGTTTACACATTTATTTCCAAAATGCACTTCGTTCTTTCTGCTGCTGTTGGCCTGCTGGCTGGGCTGGCCTCTTGTCGTGTAGTCCCGCGTCAGGCTGTGACTAAGCCGGTGTGAGTGAAGTGATACAATGCTGAGATGGGCTTTACTGATATATCGAACCAGAACTGCACACTACATGGTAGGAGACATTCAGGATGCTCATGTTCGACAAGACATTCTCGACGCAAAGGCCTTTGGGCTCGATGGTTTCGCTTTGAACTACGGTATGTACATTAGCAGTATCCATCACTCAGGCATTCTAACATGAACATAGATCAGTTCGCAGAATGGTCCAACCGCACCGTTGAATCTCTCTTCAAGCACGCCGACGAAATCGGCGACTTCAAACTCTTCTTCTCCTTCGACCACGCCGCTGGCCACCTCAGCGGAAACCCCCTCCAGTACGCCGACTACTTCAAGTCCTACAGCACCCGCCCCTCATACTTCCACTTTCAAGACCCGGCAACCGGCACCGACAAGCCCCTCCTCTCCACCTTCGGCGGCGAAACAGTTCCAGACACCCAGTGGGCCTCCTTCAAACAGACAGTCGGCGCCGTGCTCATAATCCCCGGCTTCCACGAAGCCACCCCCAGCGCAGACTTCTTCACCACCCGCGCCGCCCTCGACGGCGTCTTCAACTGGAACTCCTGGCCCTTCCCATCCGCCGGTCGCGCCCCGGTATCCACCGTGCAAGACGCCCTCTTCCAGTCCGCCGCGCACCAAACCCACCGCATTTTCATGATGGGCCTGTCCCCCGTGCAATTCAAACACCTGTCCGCGTCCCAGAACTGGTACCGCCGCGGCGAAGACAACCTCGAATACCGGCTTGCCCAGATCCTCGCGCTGCAGCCGGACATGATCCAGCTGCAGAGCTGGAACGACGCGGGCGAGGGGCACTACATGGGGAATTTATGGAGCGAGGCGCTGTTCCTTGAGAAGACGCGTGATCTGACGGACGGGTATGAGCACATGGGCTATTGGCATGCGCTCACGCCGTTTATCCGCGCGTGGAAAAGAGGCGATACGGAGACGGGGGATATGGTGCCGCTAGATGGCAAGCGCGTTCAAGGCGTATTTTGGCACCATACGCTCACTGTCGACGGTACGTGCTCGGGCGACGACGTCCAGACTTCGGAGTCTGTGATTGCGCTCGTCGAGGACGCGGTGTCGGGCATTGTGCTTGTGCCCGCGGGCGTGACGAATCTCGTCTCTGTTGTCAATGTGGGCGGCAAGGAGCTTGGGAAGACGGCGTTGGTGCCGGGTTTTAATAAGTTCAAGTACACGGGTATGGGCACGGGGAAGGTGCAGTTGGAGGTATGGGATGGGAGTACGATGGTTGCGGGGGGTTATGGGGCGATAGAGGTGGTGAGGAGGGCGGAGCTGTGTAATCATCAGTTTCAGGTTGTTGGATTTGCTGGGTGAGGGAGCGTATGTTGGGGTGTTGACAAGTTGTATTGTCTTGGGGTCGTTCTATTCTTGATGCACCTGTGTGGTGCCTTGACTCACTTCTCAATCCATCACTGGTTAATTCTTCGTACCAGTGAATTGAGATTGAACTGAACACATTGACAATGCAATTTTTGTCTTTATGCACAAGGACCACCTATAAGATGGTTATGGGCAGGGCATCTACGAGGAAATTTGAGGTACGGAAGGCACGGGAAAGAGACAGCTAGTAAGAACCACTGCAGAAGTATCGAATAACACTACATCGACAACGTCAAATGCTTGGAGGAAGAACATAATAGAGCCTTTAGGTTTAAACAAAGTCACAAGAAAGCAGTTCAACGTGAGCCATATCACGATCTACTGTTGGTCTGGCTCTGATGATTGCTGAAGCTGCTGCTGCTTCCACTTCCGCGCCCATCCTACACCACGTCCACCCGGCCTCACTAACGAACCGCATGAGTATAGCGCGCACACTTTGTCAGTCGTGCGATGCCAGCATTGCCCGTAGTGCTGACCTTCACCGCCCCGTCTCGCAACGAACACACCTCGTAATCCCTCACCAGACAGTGAGTGACATCCACCAACACTCAACCCCGCTCGCCTATCCTGCCTGGCGCACTGTAGTCGAGACTACAAGCAGACCGAGAGTTTCCAAGGTAGGACCGATGTGCCAAACTTTCAAACGTTCTATACAACAATGTTCCGACAGGGCCGAAGACGATCGCCGCTGCCTCTGCGCTTCTGACAGATCTGACGGCCCTTCCCTCGAGGCTGTGCATGCATGTTGTCGTGGCGTGAGCATCATCTGAGCAGTCGGGTGAACGGACCGAGGATTCTGCGGTGAGAGAGGTAGCGTACGCGGACAAACTGACGGGCGCTGAATCTTGGGGGGTCGGGACTATCGACGGAAGAAGAGACTTCTCTGCAACGGATGTAATCAGGTCATTTTGTCTTCACTCGCGTGAACAACAGACAGCGATTCCTCGTCTATCCGCCTGGAGTTGACGTGAAGCCTGCGTACTTCTGCAGGAGAGTTTCGGCCACTGCTGCGGCCGAGTGGAAATCGATAGCGAGTATAAACCAACACTTGGCCAGCGCCTGGCTGACTCTGGCTGCTCTCCGCTTTGCTGCCCAAGCCGTGGATTATCCGTTCGGACTCGCGTGGGAACAGATCGTCTTTTAAGTTGCAGGTATCAGGCAGATCCCAGTATTAATTCCAACGACGGTCATCCATGAAGTGTCTCGTAAGAATGGCTTCCAAGAGCTTCTATTGAGCTCATTTCCGTAGCGACACGCTTCACTCCACGGGCGGCTGTCAGGTTCCTGATCGCCATCCACGATGCCTCTCAAGCATATCCTAGATTCGAGATTATTTGCTAACCCAGCCGACGGTGGCATCCCTACAAGCATTCTCAGACCGTCCCGAAGCGCTTCATATCACCCTCTTACCCCCAAGTGATCTGTGCCGCTCATGCCCACGCATCGTGCTGCAAGCCTCATCTCTCGAGAACTGCCGATGCTGTCGGGATGATCCCCGCACACGTGCGTACGCGAGTGTCATACAAAACGCGCGCTCTTGCCTAGGTACCCTAGCGCCCGCTAGCCAACCATATTTCCAGAGGACGAACGTTGGTCCGATCAGGGTGATCGCAGCGGTGGAGATGCATGAACGATCTGAGCGGTGTGTTGCATTTGCGGGCTTGTTTCCTGGATGCGTACAAGTGATGTGCAACAGTTTTTCCGCAAGGAGTAGGGCTTATCCCAGCCGCCAATTTTCTCGTGATGACTGACTGCTGACATCGCGCGGCGTGCAATTCGCTTGACTCGTAGGTCCGACTCGTCAATCGCGCGCAAGGGACGTCCCCGAAACTTACCAGCGCAACGGAGGAACGATGGCATTTCCAGCACCAGGGAACTCCCAAACGCACAAGATGATCTGATTTGAGCACTGTCACCGGCACAGACTGCGCGACTTGACAGCTGTCGCGTTGCCGTCGCAACTCATGGCTCCTTTTCTCTTCGACGACGGAAGGCCAAACAATGACATGTCTCGTCGGAATTGAAGATGCCTGTTGCGCATCCAGCGTGATACTCACCGCAACGCGGCCAAGATCCACAATAAGACCGCTTCTTCCTCGGCATTTCTCGTGGGACATGTGGGTTTGTCGCAGAAGTCTACGCGTCGATCACAGCGGGCCAAAGAAATAGCGCCATGGCAGGCGTTCGTCGTGGGATGGAGTGTCAGGGTCGGCCAGATGACTTGACTTGCGACAGGTGTCCGGACATTAGACCGCCGTGTCGTCGAGGATGTCCTTGCGGCGTAAGTTAGGAAGTGGACACTGAACCCACGTGCTTGAGTGTACGCTAGAGTTGCAACGGGCGCACATGGCCTATGGGTAACGCCGTCGAAAACATGCTTCGAGAAGGATGGAGGTCCAGGGATGGACGCTGGAGAGAGCCAGTGATAAGCAGCGTGTGACGTCGCATAGTGCGGCAGCACATAATCAATTGTCCAACATGACAATCCCAGCCACGCAAGAGTGCAGATTACCACGCGACAGCCTGCTGTGTGCAATCACCGCCCATGATGCCAACGGCTGCAGCTCCCGCAGTCATATACGAGGCATGCAAGCAAGACACCCTCTTAGCTCTTGGCCTCAATTACAAGGCCGAGTTAGTTTTGAGCCCCGTAATCCTGTCACTTGCACGTTGCGATCCGGGACAATCGCGGCTCGCTTCCGATATTTGCCTTGTGTTTGATGTCTGGTTTGCTGGCTTGCTGGCTTGCTGGCGGCGACCTCGGTTGCGAAGCTACCTTTCCATCGGGTCTTAATTACCACCATCTCAGCTTCGATCTCGCAGTGACGACACGATCATACGACAACTTGTCGTGATCATACGCCAGCCGCGAAGCGCCTTGTATTGCTCGCGGGTGATGTGCAATGCAGAAAGATGGCATCGCGGGGCAATGATCAAGCGAGACAAGTGCGTGAAATGAAGGAAGTGATCATGAAACACAAATGGCGGAAACGGCTGCATCGAAATGCGTGTGTTTGTGCCGATCCTTCTGAGGCCTCACGCAGTGGCTTTACGGATCGACCTGACCATGCACCCGGTTCGCAAACGCCCAAGGGTCTCGCTCCTTCCAGCACTGGAGCACGAACCTGAGGCTGCGCCATTGCTTTTTGACACCTGTGGCTGTCCTCGCCTAAAGTCAATCGCATCTCTGTGTGCCCTCGAAGTGCTTTTAGATGATGGCGCGGCACGATTGATATTTGCTTTTTGGCCTTGTGCGCTTCCGTTCAGCGGCAGAGCATGCTCAACGGACGCAAGACGGAGAACCTAGCCATTCTCATTACTTTTCAACGGTCACAGTGTAACTCGAGAGGGGGCTAATTTGGACGTCTGCCTTTGGTTGTACTCCATGTTCTCGTGAATCAATATTGCATCCATGCTCGGTCACTTGCATATGTCGTTTCTGTTCTGGTCCCAATGTTGGTTGTGGAACGTTGCGCATCTGATGCACGCTCGCTGTGATCTTCCCGCTCTTGCGCAGCCGCGCGTTTTGCGTGTTGATCCTTCTTCAAAATGGAGGCACTTGACTCAGAGTATTTCGATTGTCAGATGTTGGGTCTAGCTCCATCGAACTTAACACGATGGGCCCGGAGGCATCTCGCCTGTGCCTGGCGCATTCGTGAAGTGGAAGCAGTCTACCGGAACTGCGATATTCAGGAGGCTCGAGAATGCTGACAAGGGTGTAGCTGGCAATAGTGGAGAGCGAACCACGGCGCCCGGAGAAAGGCCTTGAGAGCTCAACATTGTTTTGATGGTCGTGAGGAGAGCGCTTGCGCATGGCATGGTGTTGCAGATCGTGTGATAATTACTCAGCCGTGGTCGTGGTCGTCGTAGCCAACAGGGGGAGAGTACTCCACAAGAGTTTCTGGTCAGATACTCCATTTTTCTCCCTTTGGAAGCGCCGCTTTGGTCTCGCAGTGCAATGTTTCGAACAATAGAAGACAAGGCATGTCAGTGTTGGCGTCTGCAACACGAGTGTAGCATAAAGCTGAACGGACCATTTACCGTGCTAGCAGATCAGCGCCCACTAGGAGGTTCAATCGATAACAAGCCGTGGAAAAGTTCGAACAACAAAAGGGAGCTCTTGTATGCGTGAGTCTTCGCTACGAGAGCCTGTCCCTGAGTGTCGTGTGATTAGCAGGCAATAGACCGCAACTCGAAGATGACGTGTAAAGGGGGTTTCGTGGACATACCGTGGTTCATGCGTCGGCGAGAAGTTACAGAGAGCCAGGCGACAACTTGATCTCCGTGTAGACATGATGCGCGGTGGAGTGAACATGGGGAATCCTTCAACCTCGAGCTTGCGCACGTAGAGCATTCGTCCTATCGAGCCCGAGCTCGCAACTATGATTGAAGGGTCCATGCGGTCAATGCGAACAACGCACTCCCCTGGCTGCAGGTTACCGCGGTAGAACAGTCAAGATCAGGCATGAACCATGGCTTCGTTGAATAACATTGATTTTGTCTGTGTTGACACATTTTGCAGCCATATGCGCTGGTTTGGATACTTTACTATTGTACAAGAAATGGAGCAGACCTGATGGTTGCCAAGAAATCGTAAATAAGGCTGCCGAAGCACGCTGGTGAGATAAAGGAACATTACCGCCAGGAGCGGATCTGGATATTGATGAATGATCAAACGGACTCCGTGAAATGCAAGACAGGGTGTAGACGCTTGGAAAATGGCCTGGAGAACGCCGGTGCGAAAAAATGGACAATGGTATCCTGGAACTTTGCACACTCTAAAGACCGTTGGTTGAGCCGCTTGTCTGAACTGATGGTGCTGGTTCGCCTGACGCCTGTGAAGAAAGACTTTCCAGTTCGATTACTGTTTCGTTATGTCGTGATCGGAGCACTGGTCGCCGCGTGACAACCGCGCTCGTGGCGTTTCATGTTACTTCGTACGCTGAAAGCTTTGCCGCAGCCTGGTTGAGGGCACTTGTAAGGCTTCTCGCCGGTATGGCTGTGGCTGTGTATGCGCAGACTGCTTGGTCTCGAGAAGGCTTTGTTGCACGTGGAGCAAATATAGCGATCTTGCGACTGAGGAAAGGCTGACTGGCTGGATGTGCTGATGTAGTGGTGGTGTTGCCATGGGTTGGAACCCGTGGCACCAGGGCTGGGCACAGGTACTGGGAGTGGCATCCCTTGGGGTTGGAAGTGTGAAGGGAGCGGTCTTTGCGCATACATGCCCATGTTGCCGTAGGAGTGTTGCTCGGGGGAATAGAAGGATGTCGCTGAGGTGCCACTGGGCGAGGAAACATAGGGAGACTGGGCGTAGACCGAAGCACCATATGGCGACATGGAGTGCGATGGCATCGTGTCGCGCTTCATGGGGGGCATTACCACTGTCGGCTGGCGCTGTTGGTGAGGCTCCAGGTTGTTCAACGAGCCACTGTAGTACGGGGCTGAGGACGCTGAGTGGGAGGAAGCAGCTGAAGGTGAGCGGTTGCCGTCGCCAGCGACATCTGAGTGCATGGGCGGGGTCGGCGGCAGAGTCATCCTGTGGGTGTTCACGGCTTGGGGCGCTGCGCTGTAGGAGGGTGACTGCTCAGGTCGGGTCGTCTGTGGCTGTGGTGGTTGCTGCATGGAACCTGCCCCTCTATGCTGTGCCTGCCTTGGTTGCGGCGAAGTCGACTGCCGATGTTGTGACTGTGGACTTGTGGCAACTGCGACGATTAGGACTGGATGTGGAGGAAGGTGCGATTCAGCATGTTCTTACCTGTTTCAGACGCAGTGTTCTCACTACCAGCAATTTCCAGCAGGCTCGAGATGGACGGCAGTGATGGCAGCGAGGGCTTCTTCTCTTCCGCAGGCGGCGATGGCGGCGACTGAGGGTGTTCCCGCTGGTAGGTGTGCTGCTGCGGTTGGCGTGTGTAGGGGTTGGCGGGCGCACTGGGGGCGCCGTATGCTCGTGGGTGTGTGTGTTGATAGTAGGCGGAGGAGGGTGGTTGTTGGAAAGCCTCCCGGTCCCGCACGCTGCCGTGTACCATGCTTGCGAGATGCATCGCCATGGAGGAGAAGGAGAAGGAGAAGGTCACGGGGCACGACAGAAGCTGCGTAACAGGCGAGTATAAGCAATAGTGACTTGACTGCAAACAAGTATCGACGGGATGGAACTGGGGAGTAGTTCGAGGGCGGGTACGGGCAGATGCAAAGTGCCAGAACTTCGGGCCTGCAGTACTCAAGTACGATGGGCAGCGGATTGGCGAGATTCAGCACGAAGCCCGTTCACACTATAGCGCCTCTGGTGAAAGGCCGTGGTGACCAAATCGTTGCCAACGGGGTGGGTCAGACAGCGGTCGACGGGGCCCCAGCAGCCTGTGGTTCCCTGTCTTTGATGGCGGACGAGGCGGCGGGACGTTGTGACAGCCAGACGCCCAGGGTAGCTAGCGGAGAGCTCAATGCCCTGCAACGGCAATGCAGGTGATGGTCCGAAGCGGCCTAGCGCGCGATGCGCACACTCCATTCACTATGCCTTGGCCGAGTGATCCGCCCACACATCCCAGACCCGGCCAATCTACCAGCACCGGCGAAGGTGCGCTTTTCGGACACTGGCACCTCGAGGGCGTTGCAGGGGCCCTGGTAACAATCCAAGGACAGGCCGCGATGCACCGCAGATCGACTGTTCCAGGAGAAGCCTGAGGATAATCCCCAGGGATCTCGGAAGCACACTGCCAGCGACGCTGGGTCCGCGAACAGGTGCAGACGCCGACCTCAGTGCTCCCTAGCCCTCTCGTCTCCCCGGCGCGGAGTAACCCACACCGAGCACAGTTGCAAACGCTGCCAGCGTCGCACACGCTTGAGCTCACGTAGTCGCCGACTGCTGCTACTCAGTGCTGCTCGGTTGCAAGGGCCGGAGCGCACCACAAATCTACGATGCGGCTGTCTGGAAGCGTATTGCTGGGATCTCAATAGGATGCCTTCTCTCGGATATGCGATCGATCGGGCGCCTGCTGAGCACCTCTTGCAAGAAGGGGAGAGTCAGACAAGAATGTCCCGACTCCCAGCGACACAGCTGACAGGCACCGTGGGCGCTGGGAACCGTGGGAAGGGCCAGAGATCCGCCGACGGAGCCGTTGCTCACCAAGATCACCGCAAATGGCTGATGAAGGATTCTGCAGGGGGGCAATTATTTGGGAACAGCCAAATGCTGGGGTTTCCGAAGGGGACGACGTGAGACGACCGAGAAACCATTCCCCCGTTTTGCGCTATAAGCATTCCCGCCACCTGCCCTGTCATATCACCTGCAGACCTCCAGCGGGACATTTCCTACACTTGCAAGCCGAAGCTGCCAAACTAAACAGTAGCACCAGCATCGCCGTGCGTTGACGCCTTCGCTGGGGAAGCGAGTTGGCGCCACATGACGCGAAACCTGTCTAATGCGTCCTCCGCTGGCTGAGACAAGACGCAAATTGAAGCCGCTACTGGCAGTGTCTGGCCACTCTGGAAAGCGCAATTGGGAAAAACCTGCACCGTGGATTAGAGAGGATCTGACCGCAATGATGCACATGGCTGCAGCCGCTGGCGAAGCGAAGCATCAAAGGCGAATGATGTGACGGCAGTCTCGAGGGCGCTCCTCAGCCAGCGCTGCACTCAATTTCGCTTCTCTGCAGAACCTCACCGTCACGAGAAATAATTCATGACCGACGCTGTAATTGAACGTTCCACAGCCTCAACTCGCCTTTGGACTGCCTACAAGCACGTCTCCGCGCCCTTTCCTTGCGAACCTCTCACCGCACATTGGCAACGCGGGCATGCCCCTTCAGCTAAGATTTAGCTGCATCAGATTCAGCACGATGGCACGCGCGGGACAGCAAAGAGAGGCGGCTGGACGGGTGATGCGCCTCTTTCGAGTAGCCTCCTCCGGGCTCCTACGCGATATTCTCTTGATGCCGCGCGAGCGGATAATGGCGTTAGACCATGGGCCATGGCTTGGCCCCGTTCGTCTGTGGAAGATCTTTGAAGAAGAGGCGGGTCGATCAGCACAAGCGCATGCAGCTAATCCTGGAGCCACGTTGGCTGGTGCCACCACCATCTGCTCACTGCAACCGACCTTTGCATTGCCCAATGAGATACACGCATGTCGTCCTCTCGAGACGACTTCTCGAAGCACAGCACGCGAGCCAGATGACACCGCAGCGCACCACATGGCATTTCGGTCATACATCTTCTGGAGATCACTGGTGGAGAATCGCGACAACCAAGCGACCGAGCCATGCAGTGTCAATCATGGCGATATGGTGCATCTACCGAAGGCCCGTCTGCGGCGACAGGCTTTCACTGGCAAAACACTGACTGCGGTAGGCGATCCAGAAACCAGAGCGCACGGATCCTGTCTGAAGTCTGTAACCAGGGTCTCTGTTGATGGAAAATCTGGCTGCCTACGTGTGTCGCGATTCGCGGAGCGCACCCACGACCCTGGATCCTGCACCCGTGGTGGGTACCGAATTAGCCCGAGACTCGGAACAAAATGATTCATTTTCGCTAAGATGATTTCGAGACGAATAGTCTATAGCGGCCAGATAAACCCAAGCGTGATGAACGCAGTAACGCTCCAGGCACACATGATCTTGGAGCAAATTTCGTTCTTTTGCTTGCAGTGTTGGGGTCACAATGAACCGAAACATATGCATGGTCTGAGCGTGGTGTCAGTGAGCGTGGGATTGACAGGGGTACCTTGGACCACATGTTGACCCGGGTCATCATTCGTGTCAATCGAGCGATGATCTCGGCCTTTCTCTATTGCGAATCGGCACGGCAACGGCATCCCCACCATCTACTGTATAGATTGTACTGTACTGTATGCTGTTTCTTCCGAACTACTCGACCTACCGCACGTGGAATGCTTCTGGAAGCCATTCATCTCCGTGATAAGGTCCAACGTGCTCGGATGGATAATGAGCATGATCCCTCTGGACATGGCCTGCTGGGGCCTAGCCTGTTCAGAGAACGTTACGCTTCTCCTACAGCTACGAACGCTTTTCACTACATGATAATTGGAGCCTTCGAAGCACCAATACATGTAACTAAGCGATTGATGCTTTTAAAACTGACGCGCAATGTTCAGCTACGTTTTCTTTTTCAGCGTCTCGACGTTGAATGGCGGATGCATTGGTCATTGGAGGCCTCGTATGAGGGGAACCTTATGTCGCAGAGCGGTCCTCGCTCAGATCCATCCAACGGCGATCATCCCAGACGTGCAACACGTCGAACCTCAAGCCACGGTCGCTCGACTTGCTCGAATATATTTTCGACAGCCCTGTGGTTTGATTGTTCCCTTTCGCACGTACCAGTATTTCTGGAATTGGCAATACGTAGTAGAGTCTGAGTACCCTTTGGTGAGTTATCCCAAAATATTGCAATATCGGTGCACCAGTAACGATGCCCATGCTTCTTCCTGCGTATGGATTTCCTGATCCTCATTTCTCGAGAGTGAAAACCCCAATCAGGGGGCTGTGCCGGGCAGCTCGAATGCCAGAGATGGCCTGCGAATCTTGCGCTTGCGCGAGTCCCACCAGTCACTTATTCGTGCTACTTACCAGGGTCGTACCAAATCTTCGAACTGAATGAGCAAAGTGAGGCGAGAGCGAACAGGAAATGATACTTCCCGCCTTGCGCTACTGCAACAAGCTCTCCGGCCTGGATACATGCTTCCAGAACATATGGCCCGTTCGGATGGCCTGGTCAATGTGCTCGTGGTACCATGCCAACGATCAAACACATGCGACTCATTGTTGGCCTCAGGTGGAGCCCTGACCCGTCAAATTGTCAGTCAGCGAGTCGTTCGGTATCTCGGCAGTTCTCGTGGTTGGATGCACAACAAGTTCATCCCTTTGGACCTCCGGACGGCAACTGCCACTGAGGATCCAGCAAAGACCGCGATAACTGGTGTAACTTTCTCTCTACAGCATCAATTAGGCTGAAAAAAGCACGCATGTATACCTGCCGAACCCTGTTGGCTCGGTATTCTCTTCTAACGCGGCGAGGCGCTGCCACTCTTAGTCCCTTAGCTGTCACTATACGTTTCACACCAATGGTTCCTAAGGGTCACATTGTTATACGCAGGGGGGGGAGGGGGGGGAGGGATTGGGACGGAAACGCAAACGCTATGAGATGTTCAGAGTTTGGCCCGAAAGGGTTGCATGAGCCCAAAGAGGTCAGCAGCGAGAATGAAGAGTGGTCCATGGTGTTCGAGCCCTAGTCCTTGTCTACCGTTTTCAGAATAATTCCGGAGCCCATGACGCCACGACAAGGGCCCAAGTGCGGCCGGCGAAGATCGATTACTACAGCTGGCCACACCCAACACGCCGAATGTGCGCGGCTGACCAAAGGATCCCCTGGACTGCGAATGCGGACCAAGTCTCAGATCAGCCGGAATCCATCTTGCCTTCCTCTGGGCTAAAGGCCGTACGATCGATGCTATTTGTTGGTAATATCCGCCGCGCCGTGATGTGCCGTCCACCTGGGAGATGATCGGTACGATTTTCATGCAAACTGGGCTCGGCGCAAGTTGTGATTTCTGACAAGCACTTGAACAACAGTAGTGCGACCGAACTTACGAACGGCGCTTCTGTATCGAGAGTTTCACCTCATTTCCTCTTCTAAGGCCCACTGTTACAGGACCTCGAGGCCATTCATCTACTAGCATATTCTGGCGTAGCAAAAGCACATGCAGAACAGTGGTGTAACTCAAGCGGGTCCAGTCGATCGTGGATTCCGTCCCTGATCTTCAGTCCTTTACGAAAGTACATCTCCGATCTGGATACCTTTGGGAGTTTTTGATGCCAGTAACGCCAGACGAAGTCCAGTTTGGCGGTCTCGGCAAGGCACAAATGCTCACGGCTCAGGCTCTGCCACGCGCCGTGTTCATCTCTCGGGCATATCCACCAACGTCCGGTTACGGTTGCCTCGCTTCTTCGTGCCACTCGTGTCCTCCAACGTGGTCTCCACAGCATGGCTAAATATCTGCTTGCTTATTCGCGAACGTTGCAAGACAGGTGCTTAGCACCGAATATCCTTTTCAACGTCTGCAGGCATCACTTCCCCGGCGCGAAGCACTCCACGTCGTTACGAGATTTTCCTGATAACAGACTTTGGAGGGTAGTGCTTGAGAGTCAACCTTAGCAACACTTGATACCTCAGGCCGACAAATCCGCTTCTGTGGTCCAGTGATCCCTTCCGGGACCATCTAAGACGCCCCAGGGCTTAAAACGCCGAGAAATTGCAGCATGATGCTGGCGCTGTTCGCGGCTGTACATGACCCCTGCCTTATAGCGCCGTACGACGGACGCAACATGGGCTTGATTCTACCGGGGCTTTTCCACCACTGGGAGTTGAACGAGTGATCCGATGCCCCCCAAGCATCAAGGGGCTGCGATCGATGCTGATCAATGCTCGAAGAGATCGACGTGAGGTTTTGCTGGAATTACGGATTGTTTCGAACATGACACGTTCAGATCAAAATGGCGCGCGGTGCATACCCATCCTGTGCAAGCGGCGTTGTCCACTGTTCATGCAGACCAGCAAGTGCCTCAGTCCACGAACGGGCGGGTACTCAATATTATGCAAGTCTCGAAAATGTTCAACTTACCAAAGCATGCCAGTGGCTCCATCGGCGATAGAGCACCGTCGTACAGTAGGACGTCAGGGCAATATTCCCGCCGTTGCAACACATCTTTCAACTAGGGATCATTACTACGTCTTCGGGCAAATCGCGGGAGTTTGCCCTTGTGACGCTCACAGAAAGTTCCACCGATGCGGGCAAATGCGATACAGCCCCCTGTAGCGGTTCCTTTTTGAACCCGACAGAAGCAGCCCCAGCTGCACAGCCATCACATCCATTGTGGAGGATTAGGATCTGATGTGCAACGTCCGCAGCGAACTTACGTAGATGATGGAGGACCAAAGCTCTCTTGTGGCATGTAGGATCTATGGCGTTCTCCTGCTACTCCTGCATTCAATACTGATGGCGGATGCAGGACATGATTTCGGCAAATGTACCAACAGAAGCAAGCGACTGAAAGAGTGGGCGACACCGAGACAATCGTCTCATCCCGTGTCGGTTGAGCCACACCGAAACCTGGGTGTCGGTTTTCGGTGTCGGGAGCTGCCCGAAAAAATGTATCACTATCCCAAACATCAATCTATCGAAAACATCGTCCTCGACACTGTCTGGTAGGAGTCCGATACGTGCCGCTTTGCAGCTTATACGGGGTCCGGAGGATCACACAAGGCAGGGGTATCATGATCCTCGTGTTGGTAAGCCGAGGACTGTGGGGTTCCCATGCTAAGATCTCCATGTGATTCAAGATTTCAGCCAATTCTCCCCATTCAGGTTTCCGGACTCTCTTGGAAGGTGGCCTGCGTTGATCAAAGTCTTGACATGACGACACACCTGCTTTCAAAGAACTGACTAACGGCTATCTCGATGCCACCATCATCGCGATTGTGGGTATGGCCGTCTGATCAGTTCGGCGTCCCCGTCTTGGTTTATGCTGCTCTGAGTACCCATGACGACACGTACGTACGACCACCACCCGGCACTGAGGTTCTTCGGCGACCTACAGGGCTGCATACGCATGTGTCTGCATACATTGTATTACTTTCCACTATGAAGACAAAGAAGCTTGCATACTGATCCTTTCGCTACCACACCTGTCACTGGTGGCGCCATAGGTGGAATAATGCTTACCTTTTGTCTTTGCACAGCAGCAGCACATCCTGGAGCTTCCCGCTCGCCCTCCCTTCCCTATAGCAGCCCATCTTATCGCCAGCCAGCCCTTCGAGAAACTGCAGCCAATCTACGTTGCATACGCGAAGTCGATCCCACACCACGCGAAATGACGTCCTCCAATATATCGTGCTTTCTCGCGTAGCCGCCTAAATGCAATCCCTGAGCCCCTTCGACACGGTCTATACTCCGGCAACGGCGCGCTGTCAATAACGGCCTATAGTTGCGATGTATTAAAATATTGGGCGAATGGTGTTGATGCAATTTTCGACAGGTCCGCCGCGTGGGTGATGATCGCTCCGCCATCCATCCTTGGTGCTGATCGCGTGGGTGAGCAGACGCTGCGGGCGGTGACTTTTGCTCGCCAAAAGATGCCCTTGTTTGCCATATAGCTGATGGGCTTTATTGCCTCCTACGGTCGTCTGATGCGGTGTGCGGACCCAGACGAAGAGGGCATACCCACGCTAACACGCACATCTTCTCACGTCAGAATGTACCTGTGCCACAAAACGTGAGCGAACAAGCCACCTTCGGCGAGACCAACATATGTCCTGATTGACCCCCTAAAAAACGTACTCAGCATTTCCTAGTGGATGGTAAGCAATCTACAGCACCCAGGTAACTCAGCGAGCTGTCGATAACGATGCCGGGCGTTTGCTGAGATCTGAGTGCAGGATGGAAGTGTGGAAGCGAGGACCGGACGGCGGACTAGATATGGCTCGGTCGGCGCGGTTCAATACGCATGAGGGTATGACCTGTAGCTGCAGCCTTGCGAATTCTCCGTTAACCGGTGGTGGAAGACAAGGGCAAGCGAATGCGGTGGTGCAACTCGGCTTATTTGAAAGGCAAGTAATGCCTTCAACATGCACTAAAAATTCCAGCACTGCACCAAAGACGCGCAAGTGTGGCTGGCGACTGATTCTCCGGCGGAACAATGAGCGGTTGATGCTCGCGAGGGTGGCAGTGGCCATGATGTGACTGCCCCCCTGGGCCCTGGGAGAATTGACTCCGGCGGTATGCTCCGGCACGTCATGGACATCATGTGCTGTGTAGAGTGCAGTTATGCAGTCTGAAACGTCTTGTCTGAATCGACTTTGCAGGATCATACGACATTGCTGATCAGTCTGTTGTAGTGATAAAGGTTCCAGCACGTCGGAAATACATGACATGATGGATTTAACGATATTGAACAATGAAAAGCCAGTGACGTGGGGGCACACGTGAACGAAGACTTTGTGCGTCCGACATGGATAGATACTCAACCTCTTCTTCATCGAGCTAATAAAGTCTACAAGTCTAACAAACCTGATTCCAAAAAGCGTGGCTAAACATCTCTATCTCCCACCAATTCACCCTGCCCGTCAACGCACGCCGCGACCTTTCAGCTTCAGCGGAATACTCTGGCATATCCCGTCCCTTCATTGGGCCAGAAGCAGCCCAAGCAAGTCACATTCTCGTCTTCCAGTCCAAGATCAGCCGTAGTTTGACTCGCTAGAAAGCACAGCCTATTGCACGCGACTCCTCTTGGCGAGTCGAATGCCAATGAGCCTGCTAGTCCATCAATGTAGTGACAAATAGACTGAAGGATTGAAGGCACCACTTTTTGTAGTGTCATGTGTGTCGGATCAGGGGTGGAGATTTTGACTGATTCACTCGCGTGTATGATGTGCAGTCCTCTCGCAATGAAAATGGTAGCAATATAGCCCTCATTATTCATGTTCAACGCGTTCGAATATACATAGTGTTCTGATGTAAGAATCATGATGCGCAATTCCGCGAGCCTTCTGCCTGATCTCATTGCTGACCTTACTTCCATGAAACTCATCGAGCGTTTTGTTTCCACGTGATAATGCAATGAGAACATATGTAATCGTCTCCAGTATAGCCGTCTCCAGTTCGGAAGCAGTGATATTTGCGCCTGTACAATTTCAAGTGCTTGACGTACTGTCTCTCACTTTTCGATAGCCCGCTTGGATCCAGCCTAACTTGTTCGTCCAGTGTGTACACCGAAATATAGTTCCCAGATTCCACTGGTCCGGATAGAAAACTTCAAACGCTTTCCATTAATGTCACACCCGTCATTTTCTGCGTAAAGGTCAAGACGCGAGAGGACTGTGGCTTTGGCTGCGATCGAATCCAGTACATCCCAATAGGTTGTGAAGGCGTGGGACCGATGTAAACGCTTTGAGAAAATCATCATACGCTTTTTGGCTTGCAGATCTTTCACGTAGGCTGGTGTTATGAATGGTTCTGCACCGGAAGCTAAGTGCAGAAGATATACTCCTTTGATCGCGTGTGATCAAAAGAATGGCGTATGGTGGCTCGTATTTCATATTGCTGAGGGAGACGTATCATTTATGTGATGCGTATAATGTCCGGTGGAGGATTCCACGCACCTCTATTGACCCTATGTCGCCTTTCCCTATATAGTTTTGCCGGTTCGCATGTTCTGCCATCGCGAAGCTAGCCACACATGCCCGTCAAACATGCCAGTCGTGCTTGTATGTAGACTGATGAATCGACTAGAGTTCTTTCTGAAGGCTGCAGCAACTCCGTTCGAGATCCGGGATAGGTCAGCTATTTGTAGTACTCCAATTTGAGCAAATCGTAAAACATTGGTACGTTTCATTGATGCTCCTACACGAATCGTCTATGACAGAGCTTTAGAATAGCTAAGCACACTTGTGCGTATGTAACTAATGATGATTGCAATATAGGTAAGTGGAGGAAAGTCCTCATGGGTTGCGAAAGGAAAGTATCGATATTTAAAATGTTCCACGTATAAAGAGCGTTGATCAAACATTACAAGGAAAGAATGTACAAGAACCACCGAATAAACAATTTATCATGCTACACAAAAGTCACACTCCCCATCGGGCGCAACAGAGCTCACTTGCCACAAACAATCATGTTAGACAAGGCTCAAACTACCATCACCTAGCACTGACGAACATACAACCCAATCGGTGAAGGATTGTAATCCTGGAAGTAATCCAGTGCAAAGTCGCCCTCACTGCACATCTCATACGCCACCGTCTGTCCCGCCGCGCACTCTCCCGACGCAACAACGTAGGTGTTTCCAGACGCCACAGACACCCTCGCAAGCTCGCTATCCTTAGCGGGCTGATTGGCGTACGAAGTCTGCTGATCCGCAGGCCCGCCAAGCTTGGAAAAGCTGCACTGCCCATTACCGGAGACGGTGTAGCTGGATGTCTCGAGGTCTTTTTGCTTGGGGAAGAGGAAGAGGACTGTGCATTGCTTGCCGGAGTATGAGGCGGGGATGTCGAAGTTGAAGATGGAGCAGGTAGACTTGTTGACTTTGCCGTTGTAAGATGTACCAGCGGCCTTGTCGGGCAAGGTGGAGTCGACGGGGATGATGAGATGAGGGTATTGATAGGCGCCATTGAGGTCTGTTGGGCAGGATCCGGAGGGCTTGGAGGCGGGCTGACTTGGCTTAGGTGCAGGTTGTTCTGGTGTCGGAGCGGATTTCTGCGAGTAGCCTGGTTGAGGTGCAGGTTGCTCTGGTGTAGGTGCAGGTTTCTGTGAATAGCCTGGCTGAGGAGCAGGATACTCTGGGGTGGGTGCCGGCTTCTGAGAGTAGCCTAGCTGAGGAGCAGGTTGTTGAGGTGTTGATATAGGCTTCTCGGAGTATGCAGGCTGTTCGGGTGTTGGAGCGGGTTTCTGTGAGTAGCCTGGCTGTGGGGTAGGCTTGCTAGGCTTAGGTACAGGCTGCTCTGAAGGAGGTGCAGGTTTTTGTGAATATCCCGGCTGACTTGGCCGAGCTGCAGGCTTGCTAGGCTGAGGAGCAGCACTGGGGCCGCATGATCCTGCAGAGCTCAGTGAGATCTCAACACACTTGTCCTGGCCCGGAGCTGGCTCGGTGTATACGTTGTACTCGCCCTTGTCGTTGACGGGGCAGGCGTAAAATTTGCCGCTACCATTAGAGGTAATTCGTCCATCGGGCCCAATGGCAAAGCCAGTGGAAGGCGCGGCACCGACATCGCATTGAAACTGCGTGGTTGGAGACGTTAAGATACATCCGCGTCCGTTTGAGTCTGTGAAGCCGCCATTGCTCAGGCAGTAGCATCCGGTAGAATGACCGCCGCCAACACGATTCTGTCCATCGCCGAGCTGACCGAAGATACCATAGGCTCCTCCTGAGGCTTGGAGTTGCACACACTGTGCGGCTTCTCGGGCAACGAGGGCAGTGGCACTGAGACCGAATGCTACTTGAGCGAAAGCGTACTTCATATTAGCCGATTCGTAAGATGAATAAGTGAAGCACAAAGTGATTGAAGATATGAATGCACTGTTTGGTCAGACAAAAAGTGCTCTTTATACCCCCGAAAATAGATCAGGCAATCTGCAATGACATCGTTATCTGCGCAGTGATGCATAGCTTATACCGAAGTGGCCCGCTGAACTGTGATGTTGAGGCTCTAGCAAGAGACGTAGTCCGTCATATGTACGAATATGATGTCAAGTAGGCAAGCTTTGTTCAAGCTTCGTTGATATGCGGAGAATACGGCTCATGTTCCTGCTTCCAACGACTAATTTCTAGGTGGCGACAGCTCACGCTGTCACGTAACAGTATCGTGGACCTTCGCTCTCCTCAGCCATCGAGAAAGCCACAAAAGCGGACTGTTCAATTTTGATCGACACGCTCTAAGTTTTGTGGGGTGATCGGCAGGGCCATCGGTCGGAAACAAAGAAGAGATGTAACTCATCAGGCCATTGATCGATCCAGTGTTAAGGTCAAGGCCCGCCTGTCTGATAACCACCTTTCTCGTGTTGACCTAACGCAGCGTCCAGATGAAATGAATTTTCACTTTCAAGGAAGATTGCGATGTGATCTTGAAGTTGTATGCTGACAGACTCGCAGCGACCTATGCGACTCAAGCGTCAATCCTCGACGTTGTGGCAATGACATGCGGGGATCTCGTTTCACCGAGAATAGAAGCAAGCCGTTGCCGAGCGTTCCTAAGCGTATGCCCCGGTGTATTTGTGAGAGGCTTATCGATTGGAGCGCAAGGTGCGGGCCCAGAGCGTCGAATGGGGGTTGAGACACTTGGACGTGCATGATGCAAGATCACGTGAACGGGCCGGAAACAGATGTCATCAGGTCCAATGAGATGAGAAGACAAACCGATGTGGATATGCATGAAGGAACAAAGAGTTTGAATGGAGCCGAGTTCTTTGTCCGTTTTGGCTTCGCTGCAGCTAAATGCGTAGTTTCTGTGTCAGTCAGGCTTCTCCGTTGCTTCGGGTGGTTCTCCGACAGCGATCGTCAATGTGAGGTAATGGTGGAACTATCAAAATTGAGATGCTCATCAAGAACACAAATCTCCTCAATTCGCTGACGCATTGTGAATCAGATATGGAGGCTTCGTGCCGTGAAGCGCTCTTGGGTGATGTTTGGGCGAAACTGAGGAGGCGCACACGGCGTGAAGATTAATGGGTGTAGCCTCCCCACCATTAGCTCTATGGAATGCCCGTTTCTTTCGCAAGGGATGCTGCGTGTCATAAGTCTTGAGGTAAATCGTGTTCTGAAGCTTGCAAGATGAGGTGAAGAAGCAGACTGGAGTTAGCATCACTCCTGTATCTTAGGATCAGTAAAAAGAGCTTTTCTAGAGGCTGCTCAATTCAGGCATTGGGCAGAAAGGCTCCAGCAGTTTGAGACAGACGAAAACCGGTTGACATATTCATTTGAGATGGGGCTTAGGGGACGGAGGTGATAGACGACGAGAAGAGTGTTGGTAGTGGTCGGAACTTCGGAAGTGGCGCCCAGGCCCCAGGATCGGCAGGAACGATGGGGTTGTCCCTGAGGGTCGTCGAATCCTCGCCGCCACGACAATCGCTGTGCGGCCCTGTCACACCTCGACGCTCTTCTTCTCGTTCGACTATAGCCAATGCGCTCTTGAAGCGCTCGCTTGCTGAATCCGCAGTCGGTAGCCAAACAATGCCATGATTCAGTACTAGTATAAACATCGGGCCACACGCTCTTATTGTTTCATAAACTCACATCATCGCCGTTATTGTGTCCATCGCACACGTATCGCGAGTTACTGCCGAGACTCTACTCACACCAACATGTCCTTCTACGAGCTGCGTCGCGGCAAGTACGCCAAGCTTGATGCGCCCGGCGACGACGACGTCGATACCCCCACACGCTTCTCCTCCGAATCGACCGGCACCCTCGAAGACCTCGAAGAACACGATCCCTTGGCATTTGACAGCAGGCTACAGCGCAAGAAAAGTGCCGGCGACCTCAAAGTACGGAAGGCCTCTTTCAAAGATGCCGAAATCGCAAAGCAGGGTTCTTTTGCCAGGCGAAAGACGCTTGGCAGGTGCTGCTGCTGGTTCTTGACGTTCGTCGCCGCCGTGGTACTGCTGCTCGCCACAGGAGGCATATGGGCGTGGAAGGTTTCGGTACCAAAAGATGGGATGAGCCCGCCTTGGTACCCAGCACCCAAGGGTGGAGCGGATAAGCTTTGGGAAGAAAGCTACAAGAAGGCAGCTGCCATGGTTAAGGAAATGACGCTCCCAGAGAAGGTCAACCTCACGACCGGAACAGGTTGGAGCATGGATATGTGCGTGGGACAAGTGGGAGGGGTGCCTAGGCTCAGGTTCCCCTCGCTCTGCTTGCAGGATGGCCCGCTTGGCCTCCGTTTCGCGGACAATATCACGGCGTTCCCTGCGGGTATTACTGTGGGCGCAACATGGTCGAAAGAGCTGATGTACCTGCGTGGTAAGGCTCATGGCAAAGAGGCACGCTTGAAGGGCGTCCATGTGCTTCTCGGTCCCGCCATGGGTCCGCTCGGACGTATGCCCGCTGGCGGCCGCAACTGGGAAGGCTTCGGCTCAGATCCAGTTCTCCAGGGTATTGCAGCAGCCCAAACGATCAAAGGTATACAAGAGGAGGGCGTCATAGCGACCGCAAAACACTATGTAGGAAACGAACAGGAGCACTTCCGTCAAGCCTGGGAGTGGGGCCTTCCGAACGCTATCTCGAGCAATATGGACGACCGCACATTGCACGAGATCTACGCTTGGCCATTTGCAGACTCCATCAAGGCCGGCGTAGGCTCAGTCATGTGCAGCTACAACCAGGCCAATGCTAGCTATGCCTGCCAAAACTCGAAGCTCTTGAACGGCGTGCTGAAGGACGAGCTTGGCTTCCAGGGCTTTGTGCAAAGCGACTGGCTTGCTCAGCGTGCAGGTGTGGCCAGTGCCCTTGCAGGTCTCGACATGACGATGCCAGGCGACGGACTGCGTTGGGCTAAGGGAAACAGTCTATGGGGACCTGAGCTCACCAAGTCTGTGTTGAACGGCAGTGTACCGATCGACCGCCTTGATGATATGGTCACTCGTATTGTAGCCTCTTGGTACCAGGTCGGCCAAGACAAATGGGGCGAAGATAGCGGACCCAACTTCTCCTCCTGGACCAACGATCGCATTGGCAAACTACATGAAGGCAGCCCTTCGGACAAGTCAATGGGCGTGGTCAATAAATATATCAACGCTCAGGGTGAAGGTGAGGATGCGCACAGCCACATCGTGCGTCGTGTGGCCGCCGAAGGCACCGTCCTTCTCAAGAATGAGGGCAGAGTGCTTCCACTAGACCGTAAAGGCTGGAAGAAAGGCAAGCGACAGACCAAGTTCCGCGTTGGTATCTTTGGTGAAGATGCACGCCTGCCCCGCGACGGCATCAACCACTGCCCAGATCAGAGCTGCAACGAAGGTACACTTGCAAGTGGATGGGGCTCTGGTGCAGTCAACTACTCATACTTAGTCGAGCCCATGTCTGCCATCCGCGAGGCTTTCGACAAGGATAGCGTATATGTGACTGACTGGGTTGAGAATAAGCTCCCCAGCCAAAAAGAGATTTTGGAGGAGCAAGATCTTTGTATTGTGTTTGCAAACGCCGATGCTGGCGAAGGTTACCTGCACTATGAAGGTATTAGAGGCGACAGAAACGACCTGTATCTGCAAAAGGGCGGCGACAAGCTCATTCAGGATGTTGCCAAGGGTTGCGGTGAGGGCATGGGTGATGTCGTTGTCGTGATCCACGCCGTCGGCCCAGTTATCATGGAAAACTTCGTCGACATCATGAACGTGAGGGCCATTGTGCTGGCCAATCTGCCCGGCACAGAATCGGGTAATGCCATTGTCGACATCCTCTTCGGAGACGTCAACCCCTCTGGAAGACTCCCATACACCATTGCGAAGAAGGAGGATGACTACGGCCCAGGCAGCAAGATCAAGTACCTTCCAAGCGTGTCTGACGGCCTAGCTCCACAGCAGAACTTTTCCGAGGGACTCTACGTCGACTACCGCCACTTCGACAAGCAAGATATCGCACCTCGCTACGAGTTCGGATATGGCCTCTCGTACACTCAGTTTGAGCTCTTGTCACTCTCGATCGACGCAAAGGGCAAGAAGACACCGCTTCCCGCGGCTCGTCCCGCAGGCATTGCTCCACCAAGCTACTCGACGGACGTGCCGCCTCCCGAGTCTGCACTCTTTCCCGAAGGCTTCCACAGGGTAGAGAAATACATCTACCCTTGGATCGAATCAACAAAGGGGATCAAGAAGTCTGATGTTGCAGCGTCGCAGCTCCAGAGCCCCCTCAGCGATGCAGGTGGTGGGCCCGGCGGCAACCCCGACCTCTACACGACCATCCTCGCCGTCTCCGCCTCAGTCTCCAACATTGGCTCTGTCGACGGCTCTACAGTCGTGCAGCTGTATGTCTCTCTGCCACAGGGCTACAAGGACCACGAGACTGGCGAGCCCGTGGACTTCCCCGTTCGAGTTTTACGAGGCTTTGAGAAGGTTGCTCTCAAGCACGGAGATCAGAACAGAGTCACGTTTGAAGTGACAAGAAGGGATTTGAGTTACTGGGACGTGAAGAGGCAGAACTGGGTCATGCCAAGTACGGGGGAGATTAAGGTTGCAGTTGGCTTTTCGAGTAGAAATCTGCCGTTGGAGGGCACCTGGTAGATAGGCACGTATGGCACATAGTGGTGTTTGGGCGTTCTGGTAGATATCCTCTGAGCTATAATGTATTTTGGGTACAAGCACATGTCGCTCTGCCCCGGCGAACCATGTCTGCACGAGCTTACAGTTTTCGCCACGGTTTAGGCCGCGGTAGCGGTTTCAGGCTAGCCCGCGGATGGGAGAAAATCTAACCGTGGAAAATCGTCGGGCTCTCAGTGGCCGGGCCCTTGAATAAGAAGGAAGATAATTTAGTCGCACCCCTCAACATTGAACACTCTCCCACCGCCTTCTTTTCTTCCTAGGTTTTCTGTTTCTTTGTTGCTTGCATAGACTCTCCACTCTTCCTGGGGCGTCTTCACACAAAGATACCCTTTCTTTTTGCAGCATTTGCGTGAGTTGTTGCTTACGCTCTGCCCGCCAAAAAATAGTTGCGGGTTTTACGATAAACGATAAGCCCCTCCGCCCACCATTTTCTGAGGGCCCTCTTCCACACAGTACACCGCACAACGACTCGCAGATGCCACACTCTGAGTCGCCCCCCATGGCTCCTGCGATCGTCGTCGACAAGGCTGGCGCCGCTCCGGCTCCCTCAGCGGACGATGTGTCAGCTTTTCTCACCAGCATTCTGTCGGCGAAGACGTCACACGCCTCGGTCGACGCCGCCTACGCCCTCACTACCCTCCTCCAGAACTCAGTAGGCTTCCGCGGCCTGCACGGCTACGGCATCATCGACGAGATCAAGAAGGCCGCCAACAACAAGAAGGATGCGGTGAAGCGCGAGGGCGCCATGAACGCGCTCGGGGCGCTGTTCGAGCGCTTCCCGCGCACGCAGAAACTCGGCGAGGTCATCTTCCTGGTGCAGGAGGAGACGCTCGTGCCGACGGTGCTCGATGCGCTGGCGGACAAGACTGGCTCCGTCAAGGAGTCGGCCAAGTATGCGCTCGATGCGCTCTTCGACAACCTGTCCGCCGAAGCCAAGGTCGTCGGTCTTCTCCCCGTGCTCATCAAGTACCTGGGCAAGAAGTCGGGCAAGTGGCAGGGCGCTGTGGGCGCCTTTGAGCTCATCGGCCGCATGGCTGACAAGGCCAAGATGGGCATGGAGAGCCTCGAGGTCGAGAAGGAGAAGGACATCCTGCGCGAGTCCATGGGCAAGAAGCTCGAGCGCCTCATCCCCGTGGTCGAGAACGGCATGCACGACCTCAAGTCCGAGGTCGCAAAGCAGGCTCTCAAGTCGATGAACAGCCTCACCACACTCCTCCAGAACGACGACATTGCGCCCCGGATACCGCTGCTGGTCCAGGCCATCGAGGACCCCTCGACACAGAGCCTGCAGAAGGCCATCCACGCCCTGTCGCAGACCACCTTCGTCGCGATTGTCACTTCGCCCGTCCTCGCCATGGTCACTCCTCTGCTCGAGCGATCTCTGAACACCCCCACAACCACCCAGGAGGTGACCCGCCAGACCGTGGTCGTCGTCGAGAACTTGACCAAGCTCGTCCACGACCCCGTTGAGGCTCGCGCATTCTTGCCCAAGCTGAAGCCAGGTGTCAAGGCCGTGCAGGATCGTGCATCTCTCCCCGAGGTGCGTGAGATCGGTGCACGCGCGCTGGCTGTTATTGAGGCAGCCATCGCGGACAAGGGCGGTAACGTTGACAGCGGTGCCATTGCCAGGATGGAGCCGACTGACGTCTCCAATGTCATTACACAGCAGATCAACGCTGTCGGCAACTTGAACAACTTCCCTGGAGATGCCGAAGTCTGGGCGCCTACAAAGGCCTACATTTCAGAGATGATCGCCGAGGACATCAACCAGCGCGAGATTGCGCGCATTCCCCAGCTCATCACCCCCTACCTGGAGCCTCTGATGAACCCCGGAGACGCCGAGAAGGTCGCCGAGGCAGTCCACAAGTTCTACCTCGACGAGGATCACCGCAAATTCGGTATGCCTGCCGAGATTGAGGAGGGCGAGACCGAGATCGTCAATGCAACATTCTCGCTCGGTTACGGTGGTATGCTGCTCCTTTCGCACACCAACCTGCGTCTCCTCAAGGGTCATCGCTATGGTCTCTGTGGTCGCAACGGTGCTGGAAAGTCCACCCTCATGCGCAGTATGGCGGACGGAAAGCTGGAGGGATACCCGTCCCAAGACGTCGTCAAGACGTGCTTTGTCGAACACAACCAGGGCGAGAACGCGGATCTCACCATCCTCGAGTACATCTCCAGCGACCCCAGGTTCAAGGATGAGAGCAGGGACCGCATCATTGAGGTCCTAGAAGAGGTCGGTTTCACATCCGGTCCCGAGGGCAGACAGTCCAACAAGGTTGGCTCTCTGTCTGGAGGATGGAAGATGAAGTTGGCTTTGGCCAGAGCCATGTTGATGCGTGCTGATGTACTGCTTCTGGACGAACCTACCAATCACTTGGACGTTGCCAATGTTGCCTGGCTGCAGGAGTACTTGAAGAAGCACACCGAGATCACCAGTTTGATCGTATCTCACGACTCTGGTTTCCTTGATGAGGTGTGCACAGACATCTACCACTACGAGCAAAAGAAGCTGGTATGCTACAAGGGTAACCTCGCAGACTTCGTTCGTGTCAAGCCCGAAGCCAGCAGCTACTACACCTTGACTTCATCCCAAGTACAGTTTAAGTTCCCTCCTCCCGGTATCCTTACTGGTGTTAAGTCAAACACTCGCTCCATTCTGCGCATGACCAACTGCACATACACTTACCCTGGCTCGTCAAAGCCATCGCTCTTCGATGCGAACTGCAATTTGTCTCTCTCGTCGCGTGTTGCTATCATCGGTGCCAATGGTGCCGGTAAATCAACGCTCATCAAGATCCTGACTGGTGAAGTCACTCCGCAGGAGGGCAAGGTCGAGAAGCACCCTAACTTGCGTATTGGGTACATCAAGCAGCACGCCCTAGAGCACGTTGAGATGCACATGGAGAAGACACCTAACCAGTACTTGCAGTGGCGTTACGCCAACGGCGACGATCGCGAGGTGCTTATGAAGCAGACTCGTGTGCTCACCGAAGAAGACAAGAAGCAGATGGACACTCCCATTGACATTGGTGATGGCAGCGGCCCGCGAAGAATCGAAGCACTCATCGGTCGTCAAAAGTATAAGAAGTCTTTCCAGTATGAGGTCAAGTGGATGCACATGTTGCCCAAGTATAACACGATGATCTCCCGTGAGACCCTGCTCGAGCGCGGTTTCTCTAAACTCATCCAGGAGTTCGACGACCATGAGTCTTCTCGTGAAGGTCTGGGTTACCGTGTCCTTGAGCCCAAGGTCATCTCCAAGCACTTTGAGGATCTCGGCATGGACCCTGAGATCGCCAACCACAACGAAATTTCTGGTCTCTCTGGAGGTCAGAAAGTCAAGGTCGTGCTCGCCGGTGCTATGTGGAACAACCCCCATCTCCTAGTCCTCGACGAGCCTACCAATTTCTTGGACCGTGACTCTCTCGGTGGTCTTGCGGTCGCTATTCGCGACTACAAGGGCGGTGTCATTATGATTTCCCATAACGAAGAGTTTGTTGGTGCGCTGTGTCCCGAGCAATGGCACGTTGCCGATGGACGCGTGGCCCACAAGGGTCATCTCGCTGTCAACATGGACCGCTTTGAAGACTCCCGACCTGGTTCGTCGAATGTTAGCAGCAATGTTAGCTCCGCTGCGCCTAGCACGACTGGCACACCCAACATGAGTGATGCCGAGGGCAACAAGGACGACATGAAGTTCCGCGCTAAGAAGAAGAAGAAGATGACCCGCGCGCAGCAGAAGGAGCGCGAGGTGAGGAGGAGAATGAGGTACATTGAGTGGTTGAACAGCCCTAAGGTATGTTTGCTCCATCTTCTGATCTGAGCATATTGATACTAACAACTATCACAGGGCACACCGCAACCTCCCAACACGGACGATGAAGCTGAATAGACAGATTTTGTTGGATGGGCATCTGGGTTCAAAGCATGATATCACGTCTTAGACTTTTGCATTGCTGTGGCGTTTATAGACGAGCTTGTTTGTAGAGCTGTTGAAGACAAAAGCTCGATTAGATTATGATTTTTTGGTGTGGCACTCTGGCGTTCCTTCTAAAAGTATTCATTGACATCCTGCAACCTCTTCATGCTTCCAATGACTTCGATGTATTTGCCTTGGCGTATCCATTCAAGCTGATCCGACGCATCTTCAGGTATGATCAGAGAGCTACATGTTTGCCTGTCGAGCACGCACACACCAACTGCGAGAGGACGGACGATGCTCTTACCCCAAGCTCTTCGTCATACCTTTGCCATACCAAATACACCGCTCAAGACTCCTAACACAAACGCTTGTCTCTGCTACCGACCGCTCCTGCCCTCATATCCACCGCCCGCCTCAGCACGGGCTTCAAACAACCACTCTCTCACCTCAACATGTGGGGAAGGCAAACGCTCCTGCCGTGCGGCCTGGGTATATAGCATCGCCTCGACGAGGCAAACCTCCTCTTCTACACTCTCTCCTCATATTCATCTCTTCCACACACATTCTCTTCACACCGTCACTGCTTGCTATTTAGCTTGCAACTCACTCGCTTCAATGAAGCTACTCCAGGTCGCCCTCGCTGGGCTCGTCGGCCTTGCGGGGTTTGCGGCAGCTGCAACTGCTGAGGCTCGTGGCGAGCTTCGAGTTACGTGGGACAACGACGCCTCTCGCAAGTACATGTAAGTGACCCGAACCCGGAGTTGCTCGTGCATCCCACTAATCGTTTGGTGTAGCTGCACTGGCACGAACATCGAGCACTGCAACGCCGCTGGTACCGACTGCGCTTGGGTTGAGAGCTGTTCCAATGGCTGCTTCGACACCGGCAATGGTGCGGCGTGTGTTTACAGAGCTCCTGATGAGGCACGCGCCGCCGACGAGGCCACTCTTCAAGAGGAGTATGACTTCAACAACTACGGTACTACCGTGTAAGTCGACAATCTCATACTCATCCGATACCCATATCTAACACAGCCTCTGCAGATTCAAATGCCGCGTCAAACATATCTTGGAGTGCTCTCTTCAGCGCGAAGACGTCCCTCGATGTGGTCCCAAAGTCGCCAGCTGCCAGCATAGTTGCGAAGAGTTCAAGACAGGCGCTTCCTGCAGACAGATTTCGCGTTCCAAATCTCGTCGCGACGAATCTACACTTGATGCAGCCGAGAAAGAGACCTACGAATGCTCGAACGATCATCGAGGAAAAATGAGCTGCAACTATGGTTTCTGCGCCGTCAAGCCGGGAGACTGGTGCTTGAAAGGTTACTCATGTCGCGACGACTGTGCCTGCTGCAAAAAGGATGGCGGGAAGACGTTTGTGGCTGATGTTCCGGTTCCTCCCAAGGTACGTTCATTCCACATGTGAGAGTCTGCTGTTCTCGCTAGCGCACCTACCTAAGGGTCTTGCCCCAAAAGTTCATGGGGTCATCAGTCGTGTCGCGATGAGAGCTCCATGATTGTCGTTTGCGAGTCTTCACGAGACAACCCACACACTGCTCAGTGCAAGTGCTATATCAGTGTTGAGGCTCACAACTTGCCTGTATGCGCTCGTCAGAGTCTAGTAGCTCGAGCCGGATACATTCATACAATCAAGATGGAATAAATGTCATCCTTGCTCAGCTTTTGATTCTTTCTGTGTTTCGATCTCTCAGTGCTTGCGCCATCAACCTCTGTTCACAGCTAACAGAATCACAGCAGATTGATCGTGGATTGGAAGCGCCTTGTACGCCCGGACATCACGATTGCCACCCTATGAGCAATGAATGGCTTCGCGTATGTAACGCACAAGGCGAATGGGACCTATCCGCATATTGTGGCAGTGACAAAGGTTATACCTGGTAAGTCGACGACATAGATGCTGAAAAACAGCAAGATCAGATGCTTACGATTTTACGGCTGCAAAGGGCCAGACGGAACCGTATCCAGTCCCAACCACAGGTGCGACTGCCGTGATCAGTCCGTGAAGCTGGATGCCACACCCAAAGGAAACGCTCCTCGCGAGAACGCCGACACTACCACAACCATTGTCCCCGCCGAAGAAACGCCCAAGGAGAAGCAGTACTGCTACTGTCCCGGTCATTACGGATGCCTCAACGGAGACGTCTACGTATGCGATGCCCACAACTTGTGGGTGCTCTCCGCGAAGTGCGGAAAGTCAACCAAAAGCTGTTACCAGATCGGCCTAGAAATCGGCGTTGCGCACTGCGTCTGTCCCGCCTCGCCTTCGCCATCACCCTCGCCATCGCCCTGGCCCTCCAACTTCGTAGAAGATCGAAGCATCGGCACCGTTGCCGCCGACCTACCCTGCGGTGTCGTTGGCCTTCACTGGTGCGATGAAATAGCCTTCAAGGGCTTGTATATCTGCGCGCAGAATTTCCAATGGCAGTTGGTTGCGGATTGCGGGACGACGAGTACGGGGTTTGGATGCTGTAGGGCGGTGTTGCCTGGCAATGCTTGGTGTGATTGTCGAGGCCTTCCGGGAGGTCCGCCTATGTTTCCACCTGCTGGTGTCAGTGCGGCTGCAGATGCTGTAGCTGTTGATGCTAGTACGGCTGAAACGACTGTCTCGACAACGCTTGAGAAGCGATCCCCTGATGCTCTTGCCTCAGCCACGCCCGAATTGAGCAACGAACCGTGCACGCCTGGCCTGTTTTTCTGCGAAACGCCCGGCTGGGACTGGGTCATTGTTTGCAACCTGAGTGGTGTCTGGGAGAGGTTCAACTACTGTGGAAAAACAAGCGAAAATCATGGCTGGTAAGTCGCCATTGTTCCATCCCGGACAAATCTCATGATAAATACCCATACTTACAATCCCCACAGCTGCAGGAGCTCCTCCATCCCCAGCCATTATGCCGTATGCGAATGCACAACTCTACCCGGCGTTCCACCAGCTCTACTCCAGGATCGCGCCGAGGATGTGATTGAAGAGGTACCTGGAGGTATCAAGGATATATCTCTAGGAGATGGTGAGCCTGGCCGCAAATGTACGCCAGGAACCTTCTCATGCCGCCAACCTTTCGTCAGCGGAGACCTCCTGGTCTGCGGGGTGAATGGCGTCTGGCAAATCTCAAGCCATTGTTGCGGACCATATACCTGCTACGACCCTCCTGGCGACGAGCAACCTCACTGCGAGTGCAGTCCAAAAGCCGGAACCTTCAATGCTGGCGAGAAAAAGCTTGTCCGCAAAATCACGAGTAACGATGTAGCTGTCGAAGCTCCTCGCTCGATCTCTTCTGAACGCTCGGCAGACCCAACAGCATTGGGTTGCTCACCAGGCACATACAAGTGTGGAATTGAGGGGACTAAGATCTTTGCCTGCAACGCTCAGGGTTTCTGGATGCAGATCAAGAAGTGCGAAGGTGGTTTAAGATGCATTCTTCGATCTAACAGCCAACCACACTGCAGCGCGAGGCTTGACGACAAGGCGACATCCGGATCTGCGGTATCTTCAGCACGCTCTGCAGATGTCGAATCGCCAGCAGCACGTGGTTGCTCACCAGGCACATTTGAGTGCAGAAAGAAGGGCACTGAGATCTTCGTCTGCAATTCTCAGGGTCTCTGGCAGCTGAGCAAGGTGTGCAAAGGGGCTCTGAGATGCAATTTTCGACCTGACGGCCAGGCGTACTGCAGCGTGATACCTGACGATAAGGCGACCTCCGGATCCGCGGTATCTTCAGCACGCTCTGCAGATGTCGAATCGCCAGCAAACCCAGCAGGACGTTATTGCTCGATAGGCAAATACCAATGCCGGGATAATGAGATTTTTGTCTGCAATACTAAGGGTTTCTGGGAGCTGAGAGAGATGTGCAAATGAGCTTCAACATGCAATGTTCGAAGCAACGGCGAGGCGCACTGCGGCGCGGGACGACTTGACGACAAGGCTTCATCCGGAACTACGATCTTCTCTGCACGCTCTGCCGATGTCCAACAAGCATGCCAGCCAGGAGAATCCAACTGTTGGCTTATACCGGATACCGACCAGGGTAAGATCATGGTCTGCAATGCTTTGGGACAGTGGCAGACGATTGCCTATTGTGGAGCAGGAGTACTTTGTAGGAGAGCGGAGTATGGAGAGTTGTACTGTGATCCGGGAAATTAAGGCTATGCTCAACGCCTTGAAGCCTTCCTCACTGCTCACTGCAGCTAGAGATACGGCTTCCTCAGCGGCGAGGGCGTAGGATACGGTGAGAAGACGGCTCGATCGACAAGGATCAGAGAAGACAGGCAGTTTGGAGATGCTGGAAATGGAGCCACGTTGCTTCAGCCATTGCGGCTAGGCAATACATGGAGAGATCTAGATACCTTTCAGCAATGAATTTGACAGAGATCTATCCAATTTTCTTCTGCACTTGTGAAAGATTCAGCACACATTTGTAATGCCATCGTCAGATGTTCGACAAGCCGTGCACAGACGCGGGATCGATAAGGTGGGGCACACACCCGATCATCTAGACCGCTCTGAGCTAAGCTTTAACCCTTCCCGCTGCAAACATCGTCATACTTCAACGAGACATGCCGCTTGTACCCACCGTCTGACCAAGGCTTTTTTGCAGTAGTTTTGAGGCATATACAAGTGCGCGTCAGCATGTAAATAGCTACGAAACAACCCTCGTTCGCTTCTTTTGACACTTTTTTCGAGCAAACGCTTTCAACTGAGGGCAATTGCAGCCGCCGCCATGTCGTTCCTCGTAGAACACGTCCGCCAGGCGTACAATGACAAACAAACTCACGTCGTCATGTTCTCGGCCACGGCGATTGCGTTATACGGATATGACCAGGGGATGATGTCCCTGATTAACACCAACAAGGACTATCTGAAGACCATGGGCCTCTGGGAAGAAAGCCCTATGGTCGGCGTCATCGTCGCAGTATACTACCTCGGCTGCGCCGTGGGCGCCGTGCTCTTCTCCAAAATCGCCGACAAGCTCGGCCGCAAGAAGAGCATCTTCTTCAGCCTGGCGAGCGCCAGTCTCGGCAATCTGATCATGTTCGTGGCGGGCATGAAATTCCCGAATCTCGGGCTCGCACTCATGCTCGTGGGAAGAGTTATCATGGGCCTGGGTGTGGGCGGCATCGACGCGGTCATCCCGACATATTCGAGTGAATTAAGTGCCGACGACTCGCGCGGAAAAGCCCTCGCGCAGGAATTCCAGTCGAATATCTTCGGGCTGGTCATGGCGTTTGGCATCAATCTGGGCGTGACGATTGCGCTAGGCAAGTGGAGCCAGTGGGCGTGGCGGACGCCGATTATCGTCATGCAGGTGTATCCTGTGCTGTTGATGGCGCTGATTGGCACGCTGCCGGAGAGCCCGAGGTGGTTTATTTTCAACAATAGGGAGGACGAGGCGAAGGAGGCGTTGGATGAAATTTATGGGGACGAGGCCAAGGAGAAGTTGGATGATTTGCTGGAGCAGCATGAGAAGGAGAAGGATGAGTCGGTGGGCTATTTGGACATGGTCACGCCTAGTCATGCGCAGTTCCATCCTACGATGGTTACGATCATGTGCCAGGTTAATCAGGCACTGACAGGATATGGAGCTGTGTCGGTTTACGGGCCGCAGATCTTCGAAGTAAGTCCCTCTGCGGCGCATCATACCCAAGTACTGAGCTAACTACCATCAGCTTCTCGGCTTCGACGTCCGCATGGCCGAATACCTCACCCTCGGCAACTACACCTCCTACTTCTTCCTCATGACATTCGCATGGATCCTAATCGACGTCCTCGGGCGCCGGCACCTCCTCGTCCAAGGCTCCATCATTCTCTCCGCGTGTTTCGCCCTCCTCACCATCTTCGGCGGGCTCTCCGAAAACTCCTCGAAAATCGACATGCCCGTGTACGTCTCTGGCATCATCGGCACCGTGATCCTCTTCATCGCAACCGGCGCTTTCGGCATCGGCTGGCTCGCAACCGTCTGGCTCATCCCGACCGAAATCTTCCCCACCACATGCCGCGCTCAAGGCACCGCCATTTCCGTGATTATATGGGGTCTGGCCAACTTTGCAATTACGTTCCTCACGCCTGTCATGTTCAATAACTTGTCGTACTTCATCTTCCTTGTCTTCGCGGGCACGAATGCGGTTGCGGGTCTGTGGACGTACTTGTACCTGCCGGAGACGGGTGGGCGGAGTTTCGAGGAGAATCAGGACTTCTTCAAGGAGGCGGGTGAGGCGGGGACGTGGAGGGTCAGCAAGGTTGCGGGAGGCGATTGGATCAAGATGAAGTACCCAGATCCAAAGAATGATGGCGAGCTTGTGGATGCGGAGCGGGTGCCGCTTTTGAGGAGGGTGCAGGATCAGTTGCCGAGTACGGATGGTTGACCGTGTGGAAGTGTTGCTTGCTTTAGATTGTTTGTTCCCAAAAGTTTTTGTTGTAGATTGGCTGGAGTAAGATCTAGATATAGATACTCAGGCGGCGAGGAGACTTGTTGAGACCTGTTGTTGGGTCCTCGTGGCATTCGATGTAGTTTTCCTTTCTTGTGTCTTTTAAGTTCACCCTATTCGTTTATCTAATGTTGGCACTCCGACCGTGACCAGTGATTAGAACAATCCCGGGGGTGGCATCGTGTGGATCACAGGTGTGAAGAGAGGTTTGCTGGTTTACGAAGCGGTACCGGTGAATAGCTCGCTAGGAGAGATCACTTCACCTACAATTGCTGAAGCAGGGCGATATAGCAGACCAGGATTTGGAGACAGCAGAAGTCCATGTGTTTGATGGCAAAGGCGTGCTGATCGCGCTGGGAGCAACGCAAGGCAAGCAAGTCTCTACTAGATCCTCTGCATCACCAGCAGTCAGATGCAAAGTTTCATCGCGAGTTATGAAGAAGCAATGAAACCACGATCGTCCCTTACGCTCTCCGAACTGCTGCATCCCTTTCCAAATTCTCCGTCTCGGCGTTTCCACGCCCCCGACCCCGGACATTCCGGCTATAGCAACTCATCTCCGACCTCGCCATCTCCAGGGTCCAGCAACTCGTGGCTTCCAAAGAGGCCTCTCGGCCGACTCAGATCGAGATTATTTCAAAGTCCGTTGAAGTGTGCAGCGGGCGTCGCGGACGTGAGTAGGCACAGACCCCCTCTCCCGAGCAGTCGGGCTGCATAAACGCCGACTGAGACGTGGGCTATGAATGGGCGTAAGACATGCATATGCACGCGGGCCTCGTGGTGTGAGGGGTCGTTCGCATGCCACATACATATAAAATGACGGAGGAAATATCCGTCATGAGCGTATTTATCTCTACTTGCTCCCTTCATTGCCCTGCCAAACTTGCAAGTTGCGTGCTACCAGGCTGTCTGAGTAAGCGATTTCGGACCAACCACGGCGAGGATATTTGTGAGCACGCAGCAGCGGGAAGGTTACGAGTGGAGATATAAAGACGAGTGGGCGACGTAAGTTAGGGATTAAGAAAAGGAAGAGCTGCATCAAAATGTCGACGACTTGCCTTACCATCCACGATCTGCTGCGCATCACATACACGTACGAAGCGCAGGCTCTTCAAGCGCAGGCCCGGAAACGCTCAGATTCCGCATGCTCCGTGGGTATAACAGTATCGAGCAAGGACCATCACTAACATGCTCACAGACGCCAGAAACGTGCTCGCATCTCTCACCACCGCCCTCTCCATCCCCCAGCTTCGCCATGCTCGAGACAGACTTCACCCATCGCTACTCCCGACGCACAACGTCATGAACTAACGTACCCACATCCGACCCCTCACAAACGGATGAACGGCGTGCGCGACATGTACGACTGGCACGCATTCCCTAGAGCGACACGTTAACACCCCACTTGGATCGGCGTGGAGGGTGGTGTGATGTTGTGTGCGCGCATGTAGCGCGCAGGCTTGTGTATGGCTGAATCGGACCGATTCAGAGGTTTATTTGAGATGATTGGTTGGCGCGAGTGAAACGAGGCGGTACGATGTGAGATGTTTGGTCGAGTTATTGGAAGCTGAGTGTGTATGGTTTTTCTGGGCATGGAGGTGCTCCTCACGCCGTCTGAAAGTGCTTCGGTGGACGTGGTAGGTTGGGTTGGGCTTTTGGGCGTTCTTGTAGTATACCCTTGTGATAGTGTTGTAACGAGTGTGTTTGGAGGCTGACATTTTCTCCTCGATGAATTTGTTTGACGTTCACGTATCTCTTCTTGCCTCGTTGATGTTGATGGTTCTGCAGGGATAAAGACTCCTCAAAGGTTGCTCTCTGCTTTGAACGTGGTTCCCAGCTCGCCTCGTGGCTATGGAACTTTGTCGTCAGTTGTCAGAACTCAATCGAATGGCCTTTGACAGATCGCCTATAAATAGAGAATGAATGATTGTATGCTATGAACCTAATAGTGGCATTGGCTTCGCGTAAATAGAACCGGATTTGGGAATCGGTAACTTGCCAGCACGCGACCTACGACGTCAAGCGAGGAACAGTTTGTAGCCTGAGAGAAGAAATGCGCTCCGGCAATCAATGGTGCATCCGCTGAACTGTTGGTCCCGGGCTTGTACACTGTTGTGACCAGTTGTGCAACGGTAAGGCAGCAAGGCAGGAATGAAGCACGTTCACGTCTCTAATCACACTATGTGGAGACTCCAAGGCACCACGTAATGGACCGATCCCCACTCGCAACGGCGGATCCGGAGATCAAGCGGGTTTCCGTGCCCGTCATGTTTCAGGATTCCAAGGAACATACGTGCCGTTGTTCTGGAAGCTTGGTTCTTGCGACGAGCCAGGCACCCAGGATTCGAGGCCTGGGGGCTAGTCATTAGTTGGGCGACCGGATTGCATAGCGTCATCACAACGGTCGCTTGGATGGCGTTTCGCGGCGTGCTGGCACGCGTTGTTTATGTGCTGTTGCGACGATAGACGCTCCCTCGATGGTGTTGTGCAGACACTGCAGAGGGGTGCAGCGAGGGCTGGGATGGCTGACTGGCGTGCTTCGCGTAGGCGTGTGCTTGGCCCGGCGATAGGTACGCCTGGAACGTCATGGCGGGTCACAACGATGCGTGACAGGGTGTGGCAGCCCTCGCAAACGATCGTACGGCGGCAAGGGTGTGTGCCCTGATTCACGTGCATCTCAAGATGTCGCCCAGATCCGGGAAATTTGTTGGCCGCCAGGGACGTTCCTGTCGTTCTCCTGATATACCCACCAGCATGCCTCGCGCTTGCTGTCCGTCTGCAGCTCATCATGTTGCGAAGACTCCACAACAAGTCGGTCGAGGTCAGCGAGGTGAAGTTGGGCCGGAAGACGAGTAAGAGGCAGCGCATCTCGCAGTTCTTCAGATCGAGGAAGCAAAAGCCAGAAGCCCGCAATGCAGTACCCGTATGTCAATCACCCCAGTTGCAGCGTTTTTAGCCATCTTTTACTAATGTCCGAGTCCAGCAGAAGGAACTGATTGCCAGCGAGTCTGAATCTCCCCAGGCAGCCCAAGATGTAACGAGCCCCGCCCATGCGCCCCTCGAGCGACCACGATCCCGCGATGAGAAGCCCGCCTCAGTCGAAGAGCCCACAAAGGCTTCTGAATCAAATGCCACGCCGAGGCCAGAGACACCAGAGACAGAGAAAATTGAGACGCTCAGTGAGGCGCAGTTGCATGTGCTCTTTTCTGGAACCCCACACTTCAGCGTCAAGACGGGAAGTCGTCGCCCTGCTGCCAACGTTTCGTACCCCTGGGGAGGCCTGGAATCTTCAAAAGACACACTGGACTCGGTCCTGCCAGACCAGGCTGCCTTCACGTCCGCAACCCTACACCCACTTCCAACGAAGGCTCAAACATCCTCTGAAGAGAAAAGCCGCAACCATGGATATGACGTGGATGCTGTAGAAGTACCGAACATGCTTGGTGCTCAAGGTATCGAACCGGGCAGCATTGGCTTCTCTCATTTCCTGGAGTTGCCAAGATCCGATAGTCTGCTCGTCGACCTAGAAGGGTCTGAGTCAACTAAGGAATTTCTACAAGGGACGAAGAACAAAGAGCTCATGCAGAGTGCACCCGAACGGATTGGAATTCGTGCAGTGGATATGAGCTTGATTTACGACCGCCTTATCGAGATTCATGATCTGAACGAGGCGTTCCACGAGAGCCCCGGACCAATGACTGTTCTGAACCACCAAAGTCCGGGAGAATTGTATGCCAATCTGTTTAGCAAGTTCCTGACGCCTCCTGGATACGATGGAACGACAGACGACCCGACAGGCCTTCGAGTTCAGATCCTCACGCTCATGCGAATATTGAAACTCAAGGGTGTTTGGTACGACTTTAGTCTCGTTGAGTGGAGGATCAGACTTGGACAGATCCTTTGGAGTGATCCTGAGGCGGTACCAGCACACGAGACCCATCCTTTGTGGACGGAACGCGAGGTGCTGCTCTTACAGATCACACTGGCCTGCGAATTGCTACTCCGACTTGATGCTGTGAGCAGCCTGGACCAAAATAGTCCGGTACAAATGAGCGCCCAAGAGATTAGGGGCTTCTTCGGCACCAAGACCAGGAAGCTCGATTGGGATCTCGTACTAGCAAGAAGATTTCTGGACAATATTCTGGTCGTTAAGAGCAGTGATCACGACGTTGAATCCTCAAAATCGCGTGGATTTCAGTCGATGCGTAGTACGGGAGAACCTCCTGAGATCGCTAGGCCAGATATCGTGTTGCTGCCACAGCACCAGACACGTCAACTCCAAGGCCTGATCAAATTCGGATCGGCCATACAGTGGCCTTCTACGGAACTTATCGTGCAGAGCCTAGCCCAGAGGTTAGGCGCTCGCGGAGTTGGACAGCATGGAGAGTCGCTGCCAACACCTGATGGCATGTTTTTAGATCCCGTCTCACCCGCGTCGATCAGTGTGTACGGCACACCTCTAGAGACTCCGCGCCCCGCAAACCACATGCTTGATGGCTATTTTGGGCACGTCGGCAAGCCCGCACTGACTCGCGACAATTCGCATTCTTTGAGGATTCCGCTATCTCCGACTCTCTCGCCGCAATCCGATTCTCCAAGCACAAACCTGAGTGGTGTTGGCGGATGGCTCAGTCGCTCATATCTAACAGGTCTGACACTTCCAGGAGAGGCAATCTCGCACTTCCTCATATCCACGCTTCTGGAGAACGACATCGTAGCCATTGCGAATCTGGGTGACTCTGCCAATCTTTACGGCGGTTTCTCGTATGCCGGCCGATCGTGGTGGAGCAAGAACTCTATAGTGGGTCGCGTCTTTGCCTGCATTGACGGTGGGGTTGAGTGTATGGGTTGGATCTCATTTCCAAGGCAACCGGAAGGATCGACTAACCAATGGCATTCGATTCACAGCGAGCAGCTTCCTTTTGACGATCGGATGAGCGAGACCACGCGGTCTGCTGCGGTCGCCCGAGCATCCTCAATCATACCCGATGGTACAATTGCATCTGTAAACTCCGAGGATCTAGTTCTTCCGCGCGACTCGGAGTCGCTACCCACGCCCACGTTGATTCTTCGAAATTGGGAGCTTACACCACTCAATCCTGACCTCATGGACAGCGACATGATGTCAGGACCACTCACTGAGAGCGATATACATACTCCATCCGTCACTTTTAGTTCTGTGGACCGGACAATACATCACACTCTGACACTCGCTTTCGACGTACAATTTGTAAGCTCATGGCCATGCACGCCACCGATGTCGACTCCAGTTCCCGCTCCTAGCATGCCTCACATCCTCAAGCGCTCACTTACTGGAACTGTGTCACGTACATCCTCCAAACGAAGTGGTGTCACTATGCCTCGCCGTAACAGCCATGGTTTCGAGCCGCTTCTGTCGCACCCACCCGACTCGACAGACATTGCACCAAAACGTGTGTACTCTGCCGATACTGACAACGATTCCATGACTACCATTACGAAGCGACAGCCCATGGAAGTGCACCCTCTCCACACGAGCTACAAGTACAAGACTGCCTCTGTCACCGAAGCGTTGGACCCCAATTTCGACATTCCCTTCGACATGCATTCGCATACTCGTTCGCCAACCCCCACCGGATTTGATAAGAAGAACGAGACCGATGCAGCACATCACAAAACGACCGTACTTGTTCTTGATGCACGTGGATCGTCAGACTTACAACTTCTCGCGCGTGCTTGGTGCGCTGAGAAGGGCTTCCACGCCATCGTTGGCAGAGTCGGACGGACTTGCCTGGCTTGTTGCATCCGTGAGGCGCGAGCTTTGGGTATACACGTCGTGATCAGAGTGTAATGTCTTTTTCCTATGTTTGTTTCCTTGTCATGACTAGATCGCATTCACAGCATTTGCGTGTTACTTTCTCATTGTTGATACCCAAATTGGTCATTGGTCTTATGCTGTCGGAAGGGGACACCATCGGCAAGCACACATACGAGATACCCAGGAACGTGTATATAGGAGTACATGTGTTCTATACAGATTCTTTCCTGCTTCAATTGTTCGCGATTCGAATCATTGTGTGTCTATGCTTGACTGCGAATTTTATGTTTAGTGGGAAGAGCACGAGCATCCTAGCTCTCATGTTTAAATGACTTCCTAGAGGCATTGCAGCTTTTTCTAGCTATTTTTCTATTTATCTTAGACTGCTACCGCACTCTAGCTGTATCAGCTATTTCTCGCTTCTTCTGCAACTTGAGAGCCTAGCTGTGCTTAAGTGGAGCCCAACCCGTTTTTTAATTTTTCACCGCACGTCGCCGACTCAACACCAGCCCACATCACGCCCTATCCTGCGAGTTTCTAAAACAAGCACAATCAGCCGCATTCGTGGCGGTGCAAACAATTTCGCTAACACGATTGGGAGGTGGCCTGGGGCTCTACAGCCCGCTCTCGGCAAGGCTTAGCTGGTGGCCTTAAATCCTTCTTACTCGTGCGCTTCAACTTTTGGCATATTTAAGTCTCGGTATAGGAACGACGATTCCGCATTCAGATATTTCGCAACGGCTTTTGTTTTGCTATCAGACTTGACCTTCCCGCGCAGACGACTAATTCTTCCTCTACGCTAACCATTCTTCAACATGAACTACGCACCTCTTTCACACAACGAAGACCCCAACGCGAACCAGACGCGCGAAGATGGTTGTTCACGCTATTGCAGTGCGTTTGCTAATTCTGGGTGGACCGGGGCGCTTTGTTTCGACAGCGTTCTCGCCTGCTTTGCGGCAATGTGGGGAGGCATTGCATCCTGTTGTGGAAGCTGCTGCAATGATGGCTGCAATGCTTGCGGTGATTGCCTCTAGTAAGAGCGGCGTGCGTCGTTACTTCCGATCGCGACGATGAGCAGGGAGGTGCGAGGGTGTGGTGTTAACAGACTTCCACTTTGCGAGTGCGGCTTTGGGATTACTTCACCAACATCGCTCAACTTTCAATACGGCATATCGTTATTACTGCGGCGCTTTCGCTACGCCCAGTTTGCATTGGACCATCACTAATAGGTATGGTGAATCCTTTATGCAGCCTTTTTGACGATGAGGCTGACGAGGTCGTGGAGTAGCTGTTACTTCTATCACTACTCCAAACTTTTCTCGACTCATCTGTCGTACATTCTTCCTCCGAATCTTACGGCCAGTCGAGTGACTTGTCCAGCTTTCGTTCTCGCGTAGTCAGTCAGGGCGGGAAGTCCTACCGTCAAGATGGATCGATCACACGAGGCCTCAAAGCCAGCAGCTGGCGCCAGTACCAGGGCCAGCGACAACAAGTCGGGCAATATCAGTCATCCGTCGGAAGCACAGGATCCTGCGAACTGTGAGGTGTGTCGTGTCTTTGGTGTACCGAAGGGCAAGAAGTGCGAAGCCTGTGGGACGTTCTTCACACCACTTGGGAAGGACTCAGGCAGGAGCGAAGATTATGCGCTCGGCCCCTTTGGCAATGATTCCGCAACCACAGATGTATCAGAGGATGCCAAAGACGCTCGTGGACATCGCAAGGTCGACTCCAAGCTTGACAGCGACCCCATTGACCCGGAAAGTCCCAGAAGTGTTCGAGACAACAGTGGACATGCATCTCAATCTACTTCAAAGGAGTTCGATGCTTTTCTCTCTGCCAAGATATACAAGGCAGCGGAAGAGCCCAAGGGAAAAGAACCATCTCGATCCTCAGTCTCTTCGAACCAAACCGTCTCATTTGACTCGCTTAAACAAGCACATACTCAAAATCGAGAAGAGGGACTCCGCCTATGGGCCGAGGAAAGTATTGATCCAGAACAAGATGAAGTCCTGAGAGATATTGGCGTTGAACCCCACGACTTCGCAAAAGACGATGCACTGAAGGCCAAGATAAAGCGCGACAGTTGACTACGACGGGACTCAGTCGCATCAAACAAGCTGAAAGCTATCCCTCTCCCACCTTCACGACCACCAAAATTTAGCGCTCGTCCAAATCCCCCACGTAACGCACTTCACAGGCCCATGAAGCGCGCCAAGTCTCCATTATCGCAAGTTACTTCTGCATCTAGTATCATCGAAAATGGCGCAGGCGCATGTCGTACACGTCAAGGTGTCCGCCTGCATGCAATCTTACCAACAGTCCAAACTTCCGTCGCTCCACCTGCACCTGCATCCACGGCTATATTGCCCGTTAACGCACCTGGAACGATTACTCAACCTCCCGCTCACAATGCAAATATGATCATGGCGCCTCCACCTCCACCGGCTATCTTGGCTGCACGGCAACGACGTATGGCTATATATAACACGGGAAAGGGCTGGCATAAGAAGCGCTGTGGTTGTATTAGAAACTTGTTTTGTTGCTAGTGTATAGACGGGATGATCAGGCCTGGTTACTAGGTAGATGGTAGCTAATTGAACGCCCGTCAGGATGATGTTTGTCGTTGAGTCACTTGAGTCTATGAGATGCAGTTGCTTGCGTGATGGATGGTATAGTACTCGCCGGTTTGGCTGGCGGTGCTTACATCGAAACACAACGAGTCTCGCATAACATGGGTTCAATGAGTGTTTTGCATCTACGGCTTTGGTACGCTACCGCGGATGCAGACCGTTTTTAGTGTGCCATCGCGACTTGCAATAGACCGCGTGTGTAGTGCTTGGGTGTTCATTGCCGCAAGTGCAATGCACCGCAAACCGCAACTGGTCGTGCTTCAACGTTCATAGTCGCGGATGCAGCCGAATTTTGCGGGTTTGTAGCTACCACAGGTTTGCATTCGAGTGTAGGTTTGTGTACTATTGGCGCAATTTAGTCGTCTCATTGCTTTCATGCCATGTTAGTGACGACGGTTTTACATCACCTCCGTCTTTCACTAATGGCATTCACGTCTCTTTTTCACCAATAATAACCTCCACCTCCCTCTTTCCACCAATACCACACTATTCCAACTCAATCCAGCACAAAAACTCTTCAACTCTACACGGTGCCCGACTGGACGTTCGTCAGTAAGTTCGGTGCGGAAATCGCCAAGCGCGCTGGCATCTCAAAGTACCAAGTTTGGGAGTCAATGATTGGGCCTACTACATCCGATGGCGAGCACGGATACAATTTCACCGAGGAAGACAAGGCCCACTTCAGCGAGAAGCTCTGGCAGTGGGTCCACGAGAACCGCTAACAAGTCGCTATCCTCACGGCATGCATCGGCGCTGCTCCGACCGCCATCTTCGCCGCTCCTGCTGCTGTAGCCGCACTTGGTTTCGGACCGCTTGGGCCTATCGCTAGTGAGTATATGTCTGGCTTCATCTTTGTTACAACTTGCTGAACGTATAGGTGCCGGAGCTGCAGCTGCCCAAGCAGCCATGGGACCCATCGCCGCCGGTGGCGCATTTGCGATTCTCCAGAGTGCGGGTATGGGAGGCATGGGGCTCACCGTTTTCAAGGCGATTGCGGCTAGTGGTGCTGTGGTTCCTGCTTGCAGTATCGCTGCTGTTAGCTTCATGAATGCGATGAAGGAGGAGAAATGTAGAGACGAAAAGGAGGGTGAGAAGAAGGATAAAGGTGAGAAGAAAGACCAGTAAGCAACACTGGAGGATACTGGAGTAAGATGTTCATGAAGTCGAGAGTGAAGCAACCCCGTCCATCGCGGATCGGAAAGGTTTGATTTCAGGCCGGACGTAGAGTCCTCCGGCACAAGTTACACCGCATACTTCAACTGGGTGTGTTTCAATGTTCACTGCCGTGGAATCCCTCCCTTCTTGGTCTTGGGCTTTAATTCATTCCGTGATATCATCCTCGTACTTCTATCTCAGATCTTCCATTGTACCATGTTGGCAACTTCTGGCGCGACGGCCTCATCGTCCCTGCACTTCTATCTCAGTCATCGACGTGTTCTCTCCGACATCCTAAGCTCCCGATCATGATGTCCGGCCTTGGCCCTCCACCGATTCCAATGTCAGGGCTCTCTCCTCCAACCGTGATGTCAACTGGGCATTTCCGGGAACGATGTGCGAATGACAGCCCACAGCTTCTGGCTTGAACTCGATGTTGTTGTCGATTCTGTGACCTGGGGATGATCCATTTATTTTCATGATTCCGAGGAATTCTTTAACAGCACAGAATTCATTTAGTCATGCTTCAGCATTTACTGTCACAAGTCTCGTCAAGTATCGAGAGTTTGTAGTCTCCCCAGGATTTCATCTACTGTCAGTTTGCGAATCACTGAGAGTATGTATACTACCGCGTTTCTACACACTACCAGGATCCTGCGAAATGCTGAGTGGTCCGTATTTCATCGCGAGATCATATCAAACAGCGAGCTTGTGCTCTACGAGATGATTTACTACGCGAGCTTTGTACACCGGAAACGTGTGTGTATGTTGAGACACTGCGTATTTGACTGAAACGATGGTACATGGCGGTTTGAACTGGTTAAGGACTTCAGAACCTCACGGATTAGCCTTTGAAGCCGGTGATGCACCAAGGTAATCGGTATTTGCACTGAGACTGTTCATTCCCCATGGCACAGATATAAAATGGCTAACCATGGTCTCGGGTCTTGACGCATGCTGTGGTATCATCCTTCCGCCTCCATTTCAGATCTTCGATTGTACGAGGTCGCTAACTTGTTGCTCAATGGCCTTGTCGTCCAGTCCCTTGAGGGGCAGTTTCTTCTCCTTTCCAAAATCTATGACCACGGGTGTTAGCCTTTGCGTTCTCCTTCTTACGTGTCATACGCACCGAATCTTGCGTATACAGTGGGCTCGGTGCCGCTCGCTTCTCGGATCATGATGGGCGTGTGGGGGTTGTGCTTCTTCATGGTGGGGTAGCTTCGGGTGAGGAAGTTCCTGTTGCAATTCTTAGCCTACAGTCTTCCTGACCTACTACCACACGGCCTATCTCCAGGCGCAGCGTGACAATAGCTCTTGCTGGCGGAGTGTCGCATACCGTGTCGCAGCGCTGTGCTCGCTGGTCTGGCAGAACAAGAACCTCAGCTCCTTCAGGCCTTGGCCAAATGCATATTTCGACGCCATGGTGAGGTCTGTACGGGTGTCGTGGGGTGAACAATTGGTCTGGTTCTCGGGCGCAAGTGCATTCGATGTCCAATGTTCCGCAAGCTCTCATGACGCGCCTTGCCGTATGGAGTTTAGCCGGCTGCCAGTCGGAGGTTGCCCCAACGTAATCCCGATGCTTCAACTTTGGCACCGGTATCGCGAACACACGATTGCGCTCTCACACGACACCCCCGCTGTCTCCACCACCACTCAGTCTACCGTCTCTCACGTGCGCGCTGAGAGAATAGGAGAGAAGGATCGCAATCATGTCTTTCCGCCCGGGCTCCCGTATCTTCAGCAGCTTCCGACCCTTCTTCCGACCCGCACAAGCAAATGGCCGCAGACGAGCAACCACAGCTGCCGGTCCTGGCGGCTTCGCTGGATTCTGGAACAGCCCTATCGGCCCCAAGACTGTGCACTTTTGGTACGCCCCACCTTGGACAATCTGCAATGCGCCCGCATCAAAGTGTCAAATGCTGTAAGCACTCGACTAACATTTCCCCAGGGCACCAGTAATGAAATGGGGCATGGTCCTCGCCGGCGCATCTGACTTCTCCCGCCCCGCCGAGTCCCTATCTTTCACCCAGAACTTTGCCCTCATGTGCACCGGAGCCATCTGGACCCGCTGGTGCTTCGTCATCCGCCCCAAGAACGTTGCGCTCGCAGCTGTGAATGCGCTGGTCTTTACCGTTGGTGCGACACAGGTTGGCAGGATTTACTTGTACAACAAGAGCCTGGAGGCGACTGAGGGCCAGGTCAAGGGCGAGGGCAAGGAGCTTGAGGCTGACTTGAAGGCTACGGCACAGAAGGCGGAGAAGGTTGTTAAGTCGTAGGAAGGTGTCAAGGTGGGAAGAGGACTTAAAGAGGAACAATGTATTGGAAAGAAGCGATGTGTATATTCTCATATGCCTGGCGACTACATATCATCGAAGTTGGAGATTACCGAGCACCATTTACTGGGTACATCTAAGGACAGATGAATACAGTGCCCGTCTGTACAATTCTGTCGGCAGCTTCAGCCTCATTTCTCCCCTTTTTCCACTCTTTAATCCTCCAGATTTTCTCACATGACACTCCAGTGTAGTCAGCACAAAGCAAAACCGCACATCATTTCAACCACTCAATCAGCATCACATATGAAAGGCAAGGTTACACACAATTTCAAAATCAACAATATGTTACTCGCAAAACACCAAACAAATCAGCGCAGGATCTAACATCCCGCGCAGCAGCACGCTAATAAACAACAACCTTCTCCCCCGCCTCGCCCATACACAATGGCAAGCACCTACACTCCTGTTTGCCCCAAACGCTCAGCGCCACACACTTGCCCGGCTTGGGATACCCATGCAACTCCGTCTGGCACTTGTTGTTGCAGTTGCTGTAGCCGGAGTAGGTGTGGTCGCAGTCGCCGCGGATGGTCGACCAGCTGCACTTCTTCTCTGGGATCTTGGGGGCGTCGGTGGGGTCGGGCTTGGGGCGCGCGGGGATGGCTTTGGCGGCTGTGAGGGCTGTAAGGGCGCTGAGAATGAGGGTGGTGAGTTGCATGGTTGTGGTTGTGTTGGTGGTGGTGGTGAGGAACGTTGTAGTGCTGTGTAAGAGGTATAAAGTTTTTTGGTGTGATGATCTGTGTGAGAGATCAACGGTCTGTGATGATGATGCGGAGAGCGAGAAGGGTGGGAAAATATTAGATTATATATGTGTGGGATATTCACAGCGTGGGGTGTGATACAGTGTTTATTTTAGATGTGTGCCAAAAATCATGAGTGGCTCTTGATTTGGCCTGGTAATTGACATGTTTACCTATAGAGAAAGAGGACATGGAAGCGGGCCAACGGAGAGTAACACAATGATATTGTAACACGGTAGTCTATTGGCATTCGTCGTCATGTACGTCACACGCAAGCTCCATTGGTTACTGCGTGCATGGTTATAGCATTTGCTACAAGTTTTCACAACGTCACTCGTTCGAGTAAATACATTAATGTTGCATGCGATTTCAAAGTTTCGTAAACACAAGCCCTCCCCTCTCAACTCACAATGGCCACAATCCTCGACCTAATCGTCTTCCCATCCGAAATGCAAACTCCACCCGCTTTCCCAATCACCACCCAGTGAATATGGACAGGCTTCGAGGACCTCGACAGCAAGGTAATCGTCCCTCAACTTGGGTGCATTGCTTCCGCTGAGAAGCTACAGTTCACCAACAAGATATGCGGGCCATCCAGCAGCTTCTTGACGACAGTCTGGTAGAGGTAGCCGACGGTCTTGATGTTGATGTTAAGGTGTGGTCTTGATGTACGTCCGCGTGCGACTCGAGGTCAACGGAAGAGAGGATAGTGAAAAATAGGTGGTAGAGGGTAGCAAGGTATGGGCAATTGAGGGCGGTGAAGGAATGGAATACCTCCTAGCTGTGATATGCTTGCCCCAAATGAATGTACTTCCATATTGAGGAAATAGGAGCCTGGAGGTCGTCACTACGATGTTGACTGCAAATCGACAACCGATCGGACCATTTCGAAGACCAGAGCGCGTGTCCATAGCTTGATGCAGTATCCGTCTGATTGGCCGTTTGCCAGTGAGCAAACGCTCACGTGCTGAAGCTAATGTGGATTAACAATTCCCCGGCCTTCACCTACAAACACTGCGCACAGCACAACAAACTCTGATCAAAAACCTCTCTCGGTGCAGAAATGGCACCCTTCAAAGCCTACCAGCCCATGCAGTTCCGCGGCCCCGAGATCTGTTTCGTGAACGTTCACGGCAACCTCGAGTTCTCCGAGGACCCGCCCAAGCAGCTACAAGCACCCAAGAGTGCTTCCCCAGAGCCCCTCATGGAGGAAGAAGTGTCCCGGGAACCTGCGAAAGACGACGCCTCCTCCGAGTCAACGGATGCTGAGAGCCAGCAGGAGCCACCATCCAATGGCACCTACTCGGAGTCGCTGACGCGGCTCCAAACCGGCTACCTCCATGCCATCGGTGTCCTCGAGGAGCGCCTCAAGCGACAACAGCAAGAGCTGGACTTTGCGCACGCTGACCTCCAACACATGGATTTCCTCAAGCATCAGAACAGACAACTGACCTTGGACCTCAATGCATCGCGCTCGCTCGCCCAGGAAATGCGTTCTGCACCGCTCGAGAAGAAGTTGGCAGAGAAAAATGCCACACTCAAAGTCAAGAACAAGAAGATCGCCGACCTGGAGCAGACGATTCGATGCCATCAGGCTGAGCAGAGCGAGCAGATCAAGAAGCGCTTGTGCGTGGGTGCTTGACCACCAGGCCAACAGAACCATAATAACGTCTCTGCAGGTGCCACCACGACTCGTACGACTGTTCAGGGCGCGACTCCGGCTGCAGCAAGGAAATCGGACTTCGGAGCGAAGGGTGATTACGAGAAATCGGCGGGGCCGACTCAGCAAACCAACTACGAGGCGGCACTGAAGAGGGAGCCCACGTCTTACGACTGCAAGAACATCGGCGCAACTGAAGGAGGCAACGCGGCCAAGAAGAGGAAGCTCAACGACCTTACACGCGCACAAGAGGATGGAGGTTCAAACGAGGATGTCGGCGCTGATCAGGTTGTTCGTGGAAGCAAGGCGAACCCATTCGTCATCGACTGATGTCGCTCACTACATGCTTGAGCTATCAGAAAGGCATCAAGCACCCACAAGGGCCATCGGTTTGGATTCAGGCGTGTTTGGAGACGTACACAGAGCCACGAAATCATGACTAGCATAACACATAGAGTTCGCGGAATACCACCGCAGAATTCGAAAAAGTTGTGTTGAGATGACCGTGATGTCGTCGCAGCGAAGCCCCCACCGCTAGCCCGATCCATCCAACCCATGCAAATCCCCATCCCCAATATCCCGGCACAGAACACTTGCCATCTCCCTCTCCCAAACCAACACCCTCTCCCAACTTTCCTAACGCCGCACACCATGAATATCCTCATCCTCCTCTTCACAGCGTTGTGCACAGCATACGTTAACCCCAAAGACGCGCTCATCAACCCGCGCGGCGAAAAAGTATGCATGCAGCAGTGCGGCACGTCGGCGCTGAAGTGCCCAGAGGCGTTTTGGAAAGAGCAGTTTGATCTGTGTTATCGGTGTTGTGCGGTGTGGGGCGAGACGGTGATTAGGGTTAGGTGTGATGAGGGCAGTGGGAATGGGACGGTGACGAAGGGGACGAAGGGGAATGAGACGGAGGCGGAATTGGGAAAAGAGAAGGAAAAGGAAAAGGAAAAGGAGAAGGAGAAGGGGGGTGATGGGATGGGGAGGGAGTTGGGGTTTTCGTGAAGGGTGGTGTGATGATGGTTCAAATGCGACTATGGGTTGATGGTGTGGTGGCTGGCAGTTTCCACAGCTATGAGGCTGTGGTGTGGGAGCTGCGGAAGGCAGCGACGACATCTCGCAATTACTGCGTGCTGGAGACGTTTGCGACGTGAACGTTTGCATACTCACGGCAATATTCTTCGCATACTTCGCCGCCTTCTATCATCGCAGCTCAACACGAACCAGAGTCGCCCACAACCATGCCCGCAAATCTCTCCGGACACCCTCCACCGACGCTTCACCATGGATCACGAACTCAATCTGCCCATCATTATCCTCATATTCTTGACAATCTTCGGCTTGGCGCTCATCGGATACATCTTCTACATGGACCCCCACCACATCATCATGAGGCTCATTCGCTTCCTAGTCTTCGAAGGTGCGACTCCCGAATCTTCACTCATGGGTGTAGACTGAGCGCGCGATTAGGCAGCGCTGTGGTCATACAGAGAAACTTCCGGGCAAACGAAATCGCCGTGTTCAGAGGCGCCGCCGTCTTGGGCGTCACTATCGCGGCTAACGAAGTCCTCGTTCCGAGAGACATTAATATGCTCAAGGTGTATACGCGGCGCTCGAGGCCGAGCCACACACATACGCTACGAGCACACCGCCGGAGAGCATAGTGCTTTGGATGTTTAGCGATGGGGATGACTGTCAGGACATGGGTGGTGGAGGAGCTATTGTTATGAAGTCGACGCATCGGTATCTAATTGGAAAATACCATCACAGAGTCCAGTGTATCGCACACATTCCTGTCATACCGTTGTATCAAAGCCCTCCCCCCACCGCGCCAATCTTCCCCCATGAACGTTCCATCCACCATCTCACAACAATCCTACACATGACCTCTGTGCAACACCCATCACGTGCTGCCTCGTGTAACTCCACTAAACCCAGACGCCCTTACATCCCACCCCTTTCCCGCCCCCTCTGCCATACATGCACGCATACCAATCGGCTCACACGTACATGGTCGCTGCAAAGCAATCTCGCCTGAGCAGCGACGCAGTCGCACAAAGCAATATTGAACGGAGGAACGGCGAAACGGCGAGAAGATACGGTGGGTCAGCACGCGGAGCACCAGACTGGGAACGTTCCCGGGCCAGATGTCGTATGGGAACATGTGGGGCGTGCGCCGTCGAGTCACACAGCGGACGGCATCATGTGAGCGGCTGAGAGTTTGTGCGAGGTGAGCAAGATGGTCGGGACGGGAGCAAAGAGATACGGGGATTCGATGCAAATGACGATTGCAATTCAAGCAGGTATGCTATTTCGTAGCGGTACGCATCCCAATTCGGAGCAACGACGATCCGGGAACGATATGGTAACTCATGTGGTGTGCCACGATGCGAAAACGCCGGGAAATATTACAGACGAAAAGCACGACAGGGTAAGAAACCAGATTACCGAGCCGTGGGTATGTTACAGAAGAAATCGAAAACGCCGGGTGCCGTGAGGCTTGTCCAATCTGTCCATAATCACCCCTAAATTTTCCTGCCGTGAGGCTTTCCTATCTTATAAATTCCCGCGCGTATCCGCGGGATATGTCTGAAGTGAAGTAACGCGCGCGTGCGTGTGTGAAGAAGTGTGGTACGGTTCACGGGTGGTTGGTAACCCGTCAAGTTGGGTGGGAAACGATGTGGTCTATATGCGGCGATCCAAGCGATCGACCCTCGACCTGAAGCCCTTGACAATCTCGCCAATGCGGCGCACCTTGTCGAATTCCGTCTGCAGCTCGTCGATTTCGCGCAGGATGGCGCGGAAGCGGGCGATTTCGGCGTCGGCCATTTGGATGGCGTTACCTGCGCGGTCGTACTGCACTTGGGTTGCGGTTTGGGTTTGTTGCGTGAGCTGGCGGGGAGTAATGGATTAGCATTGTTGTCGATTTAATGCTTTTTCTTGTCCATGTCATTTCAATGAACTGCAGAAAACTCACATAGTGCCATCGCTGCTGGATCGAGTACATCAGACGGTCAAAGTGGGCGCTGAGCGCCTGTAAGCTGGTGGGATCCAGGAGGAGACGACCCTGGCTGGAGGCGTGAGAAGCTGCGCGCGACGAATTGCTGCCCTGCTGCGAGGCGGCGATTTGCTGCTGGAGATATCTTGCTTCGCTCGAGTTGAGGCCCAGTTCAGACACTGGGATGGCGGACATGTGCACATATTATCTATAAGGACATGGCTCGCGCGTTGCGTGTGGTGGCTGCACAGCGCTCCCCGAAACGAGCGACAAACAGGAATTGCAGGGCTGGTTGCTGTTACTAGCTTGGGCGTGAGGTTGAGCAACGTTGCAGTAAGGTGTCCAGCTCGCTGCTGGCGGGTTTGGATGGGGAAAGCGCAGTACGACCAGCACACGATGTAGGTGCGAGTAAGTGAAAGTCGCCAAGGGGCTGTCTTGTCTGCAACTTGCGCGCGCCCGGATGCACCAGACGCCAGACAAAAGCAACCACACCCCTTCCATGGCTGCATTGAACCGCACACTCTATCCCGCACGTCTCCTCCACATCTTCTCCGGGCCGGCTGCAGCCCTACAGCGCGTCCGATTGCGTTGGCGCGCGCTGATGCAGCCCGACGTGCCGTGACGCACTTGCGCATCGCAATTCGCGATCAGACAAATCTCGAAACTCTCTCCAGCGTCGGCCACACTCCACGACATGCACCACGAGCCGTTCGCCCGTCTTGCTTTTTGGCCTCTTCTCGGTGCCGTGCCGCCGTGAATCACAAGTCTCATTCAGGCGCGGGTTATTATCGCCGTCGGCGCACCCTCCTAAGTTGATGACGACCAGGGGTTTGTTAATTGTGCCGCCCACTGCTCAGGGCGAATTAACCCCACCAGCTCGCATGGCCGTGGAGGGGTAACCCGGGGCGTCATGGTTGGACCGGATCAAGAAGGTGACAGTAACATGTGAGTTGTGATGAGAATGTACCGCCGACAAGGGTACATTCATCCGGCGCGAATGGCCATGTCTGGGAAGACCGCGGCTTTCGGTGCGAACCGACTTCACATGGGAACGTTATGCTTCGGCGCACACAGACAGTGGCTTGCCGTGTCTCACCCGTCAAACACTGGAACATGTTGCTTGTTTGGTATTGATTTGTTTTGGAGTCTTTGGCCATCTCGAAGCCGGATATCATACTGAGATTATGAGAAGCGACTTGGCGGACTGCCACATGAGGTCGTGATATAGGTACAAGAAAAGGTACGAAAAGGGTATATACAAGTCCATCCATATCCACGCTATGCACAAAGAAAAGAAATGCCGGGAGGCAGCTGTGTCTGAAAGACATTACAACGCGTAGTTTTCCGCGTGTAGGAAGATCTCATCGCGATCGCTATTGCTCCACACTGAGCGTTGGAGCTCGGCGACTGTATCGCTGACGCTGACGCGCATGGTAGGCGGCCCGCAGACAAAGACACACGTTCGTCGTCCAAAGCTCTTACTCATGCCCTTGAGGAGGTAGGGTATGTCTGGACGACCATATTCAGTGCTCCAACCGTCCTTCTTCTTGACAGCAGCTGGCAAGAAAGCAAACCGCATCAGGTTCTTCTGGAACTCAGTCGGCGTAGACGGGAAGCCAAAGTCAAAGCCTTGGACTGCTCCTGATTCAGATACGTTGGGATTGATAGCCCCTGATCCAGATGTTACAGCCTGCGATATGTCCAGCTGGAGACTGCGTTCCGAGCGGCGCGCTGCCAGCCCACGTGGAGCAGGCGCGATCACATCGGGGTCTGTCTGATTTGAGTTATCAGAGTGGTGGCTCTGGAAGCTGGGGCGTGGTGGTGCAAGGTGTGCCCGGTTCACAGGGAGTACATGCGCCTGGGGAAGGGCTGTGATGCTGTCCTCGTTCTCGCGGCGCAGGGCAGTCTCTTTCTCAGGGTCACCTTGGGCCTCGTCACGGATGAGTGCAGAATGACGTTGAGTTGAGATGCCAGAAAGTCGATGGTCTGCAATGTTCTGGAACGCATCGTTGACTTTGTCGTGAAAGAACATCGAGACTGGTCGGGTTGGCGTCTTTGCGCTGACAAGCGCACCAGCTGGGTTGCGTTTGGCTGCGGTGATGTAGAATTGGCACTCGACAGTCTCGGGTGGTGCGAATTCGCGACAGATGCGAAGCTCTTCCTTGAACCATTCCATTGTCTCCGGACGCTTGAGAGCCCAGATGACGTGGATCTTGCGCGTTACGGCTTTCCCGTCGCGCATTTTCTTGATGAGCGTGAGCAGCTGAGAAATAATAGCAGTAATGCCACTGCCACCGGCAATAAGGACGACATCGTCGAATGCCTCGATGCGGCGTTGCATGCCTCCGTATGGACCATCAACGAACGCGCGGTATGTGTGCCATGGACCATGCTCGAGTGCGGCCTGGCGGACTTTGTTGGTGAAGCCTCCGAATGGACGGAACACGATGACCATGTCACGGTAGCCCTCGCCGTATTCTGAAGGGAAATCTTCGTCGCATAACGAGGCGATCGTGAAAGGGTGGTTTTCGAACACGGAGATACCTGGCATTCGTAGGTAGATGTATTGCCCAGGTCTCCAACGAACCTGGGTGGGGATGGTAATCTTAATCGCGTTCTCTGGCATGAGCGTGACAGCGGCTTCATCACCAATGAGCCAAGATAGTCTACCGGGACGTGTCCAGTTGAGATAGAACAAGCGCACAAAGTAAGAGAGAAGCCATATCGTCAGCGTGGAGAAGAGGTAATGCCACGAGGTAAGGTAGTTGTTGCAGTGCCAGAACATCATCCCAAGGAAGACAATTGCAACGGGTACATGGAGCGTGACGAAGAGCTCGTACATGCGGTGGCGAAGTGGACCAATTGAGTGTAGGCAGAGAAAGGCTAGAGGAACAAGTGCGGCAATTCCTGTGCCATAGGCATAGAAGCCGGTCTGCTTGAATAGGCTCTCAAAGCTCTTCCGCGCTCCCTTCTCCCAGATTGGCGTGACGTAGAAGGGTACGGTGTGCATGATGCTCAGTATCAGGCAAATGTATGCGGCCCATCGATGCAGCACGTTGAGCCTCTCGTGTCCGATACCGGTGATCATTGTGATGAAGTTGGCTTTCATTGACAACGCAACGATCCAAGGTAGCAGCGCCACTGCCATCATGCCCGAGCGTACAGCGAGAGGAGGTGATCCGTAGGCGATGCTTTTCCAGAAGAGAGGCTGCGGCAAGCAGGAGTAAAGAACACCCACCAGCAATGCTGCTAGCACAATGACTGTAACACTCAGGGATGGGAATACAATGGGCCTCCACCCTTTGCGAATGTTGATCTGTCGTACCGGACGGTAAAAGATGAATCGGAAGAAAGCCACCATGTTGTTGATAGGTCCGACCGAGGAGACACTTGATTGTGTCTTTGGCCCACTAGGTAACGGGCCCTCGCGCGGAAAGAACTTCATGGTGGACTTGTCAGTATACAGGACCGACATTTCGTAGTCTGTGTCGGGAGAGGAAGTCGTTGAGGATTGCAATACCTCTTCTTGGTGTAGTGCTGTCCGGATCTTGTCCGTGAATAGATGGTAGTAGCGCATGAGCGCCGCAAAGACCAGCAACGGTATGCAGAAGTATACGTAGGCCAGCGCATATTTTCCGCTCTTGTTGAAGGGGTCCACGGTGTTGGCCTCGATCAGACCAGCAGGACTTGTGCTGTTGAATGGAATGTTCACCCGTCGAGTGAGTGTCGAAACAGCTTCCCCGAGGTGCTCTAAGGCGACACCGGCCCGTTCCACCATTGCATCCCGAATAGCTGGCATTTTCGAATCGTGGTATCGGTGTCGCTCCTACTAGGGATTCTAGCTTGTGGAACACTGGCACCAGTGGAAGCTGGAATCACAGCGTCGGGGCGTCCTGTCCCAGTGGTGTAAAAGTCGACGTGGCGATTGCTCAAATGACATTCGGAATCTGATTTACATGAATACGAGTGTGGGACTTGGTATTCTGTAACAATGCGGTGTGAACATGCGCTTCCAAGGTGAGTGCTGCGTGTGGCACCAGTTGCGACGACCAGGTTGTCGTGTAGCGAAGCGCCTCGCTGCGTGGCGATAACGATATCCGGTAAGGGTAAATACGCTGGACCTCGAGCAGCAGGAAAATGGAGGTGTGACAGTGGGTCACAGCGGATCAGATACCGTGCGTGAGCAGCAGCTGGCGAGATCCTTTATGTCCCTTGCGCGAAGTGGATGATGGGTCACACGCAGGGATCATAGTCCGTATTATGGCAGCAAATGGTAAGTGATATCCTACCGCTCATCACGACCCGCGCTATTGGGCCAAGATGTGATAGGGATTCCAGGCAGCGTAGCCAGATAGGGACTCGACGAACATACAGTACCGCACTATCACGACGGGGGCTGCTTGCATGCATTAATAATCCTCGATTTCATCTAACGGTGGCTTCGCAAGCGTCGCCGCGCTGTCTGTCATGCAGCGTCTGCGCCGTAACTCGTAACTGGAGGGACAACAACCGTCGCCAATAGAGTTGGAGCGAACGGGCCTGGATCATCGCCAGTTCGCCATTTCAAGCGGGAGGCGTCCTCGGCTGTAGCGGGATTTCCATATGATCCGTTGCGAGTTCTTGCGCACACTGCCACGAAGGGCGGCCCTTTGTGAAGTTGCACGACGTCAGCGATCCCAACCTCTTCGTCTGCAGTCTCTTCCATCTCATGTGAGACCTGACCAATCTTGCACTTTGAAGCCAGCGGAAAATTCTGCTGACGGGTGCATTGCGACGGCGCTCTAGACGAAGAACCAAGGAAGCCACCTCGTGGGCTGGTAGTCGAATCACAAGCCCCAGGGTCCTTGCTCTCGGGAGCCCCAGGTCTGCACTCCTCACCTCAAGGTGCGGCCGGCCGAGTTCGCATGACTCTGGGATGAACGAATGAGATGGCCGAGTCGTGTTGCACACCTTGGATGGTCGTGCAGCGATGCGTGGGAGACAGAGTCGCGGGGAGGGGTCGGCACGGGGCGGGAGTCAATGATTGGATTTCGATCACCGTCTAACCGCCAGCCATCCCAAATAAGACCAGCTTCAGGTCAAGCTTTCAATGATCAGCCACTGCCTTTGCTGGTTGGACACAAACCTTGACTTAGCATACATTTGCACGAAATGTACCAGATCCGTCGAATGCCCGCTGTCAAATTATGGCGAATATGTCATATGTCTCTCGATCTGGACAGTGAGGGCGTAGAGCACGTCATGTTCGGGCCTCAATCCGGCCCTTCATCGCTACATTATCGAGGCTAGAATCTCAAAATTTAACAAGCTTCGCACGGTGGAGATCAAGTATCTGGGTACCTAGTCGGGTCTCATCTCATGCCTCGAATGCATGTTCCATGAGTATCCTCAAACCTCAACACCACGTAGGCTTGTGCTCATCACATCCCACATGGTACCCATCAGCCCAATCCGAGACCGCCATACACAAACACACAAACAACCCTTCCATCACCCAGCAACCACTAGGCGCCTGTCAACCCCTTCTGAGACCCGCCCCTAACATCAACCTGCCTAACCGCCAGCCCTATGACCCTCTCCCCCACCAAACTGCCGGATCCTCAGGCACAAATACAATTTCCTAGGTGTATTACGCGCTGAACATTGCGCTCGTGGCTGGAACTCTAAATGAACCTGAGTAATGCTTGCCGGCATATGTCATGTACAAAACAAGCCTAGGTTTCCGAGGCGATGGGCGAGTATACTTGAGCGCCTGAGCGTGCGAGTAGGCCAGGCACGCCGCACTCAGAAAGCAGTGCAGTGCAGAGTTCGCAAGCGACGTACACAAGCGAGCGCTTGGTATTCTGCATCGGGCTCTGACATGTTGCCAAAGCGCTTGGAGTTATGCATCTTAGCGCTACTGAAGCAAATTTCATCCATTTAAGGGAGCATGACAGTTGTCCAAGTGCCGAGCTTCCTGAGCTATGCATTGCGGTCGATGAGCATGCGGTTTTCTCCACCGGTCAGCTATGTTTACAGTTGTTATTCTGCTTTGCGACAGACGCCCGAGGGGTGTGGCGAGGTGCCTTGGGCACTACTGTACGGCGTCTTACTTGCAGGAAACGTTTCGAAACATCCGCCGAATGAGAGAGCTGCGTTCGGTCGATCCCCGTTGCGCGATCACCTCGTGTATGCGGAAGTCATATATATCCGGTTCTTTGGGACGTGTTATCGGAGCAAACTGGACAGTTTGTCTTGGTTGTTTTCTTGGTTATGTCGATGCAGCTTGATGTTTGGCTTGGTTGAAGGTATTATTCTTAGATGCCTTTGATATCACTGTGCGTCCGTCATATAGATACTGAGGATAGATACTGGTACTGAAGCGATGGTAGCTTCTGATGTACAGCTCATTCAGTCGCACACGTGAGTGTTTGGTATCGCTATGAATAGCATCACGCATGCAACCGTGCTAGCTAGTAGAGGCGATGATAGTATTAGGCATAAAGGCTGCCAGTTTCCAAGAAAGCAAGAGCAACAGAAAAAATATCGTCGTACTTGAGAGTCAGGTGGTGCGACGCAGTACCGGTAATTCTGCATGGTCCAACGATCACGACAATGAGCAAGAGACATGGTCAATCTAGTATGGCATATTGAAGGACTTTGATATAACAATCATAACAACAGCTGTATTACACCTATCTTCTTACATCTCAGCATGGGTAGTGATACCCCACTTACGCAGCAAGTTGTTCCTGCACCAGTAGCTGCGATACTTCTTGCCCCAGAAGAAGAAAATCGGAGCTGTGAAGACCATGACGGCCGAAATTGCGCCAAACACGTAAAACACGATTGCCGGGCCCTTTGTGGCAGTCCAGTCGTTGACAAAATACGAGAAGCCGTAGAACAGGAAGTTCTTGAACACCATGTTGATGATGAAAACTTCAGCGCTGATGTCACGGAACGCATCGAGCACGTATGATGAGGCGGAGATGGCGGCACACACGATACCGAACAAGTCCATGCCGTGGAAGAAGGCAGTGAGGTAGAACGAAGCGCCTCGCTCGGCAAAGTAGCCGAAGAGGCAGAGTCCGATGATGATTGTGACGGCTGGGATCATGCCGAGAAGACGGTACTCAGGCTCGTAGACGCCCTTGTTCTTCTTTGCGCACCACTTGATGAGAGGGTCGAGTGATCCGCCAAGAATGATCGATCCAAGTAGACCACCAAGGAAGGGACCGACAGAAAGGTACCCTACACCAGCTGCCGAGAGCAGGTAGGGAGGTGCCTGGAAAATCTGTGCCATGACGTACGATTGTGCGACGAAGAACGCAGTCAAGCCACCGGTCACGATGACCATCCAGAGTACGGCGACGTTGGCGCAGACGGCAAAGGGTGCGATGCTGAGCTGAAGTAGATTGTCATCGCTATAAGTGCCAGTGAAGATGGCAAGCTCCTGCGCGAAAGTCTTCTTCTGTCTGAGACCGGGCGGTGTGCTTGTTGTGGTCTCTATCTTCACCATATCGTCTTCGCTCTTCTCGCCCATGTGCGCGTGTCTTTGCTCGACAGCAGCGAGGTCTGCCAGGTTGTCTTGCGATAGTTCATCAATGTCGTATCGGTGGTCGCGGTTGTAAGATGTTTCAGGTACGAAGAAGTATAGCAAAATAACCTCAAGTGCTGTAAAGGGGATGAGAATGTGGAAGAGATATCGCCAGCCTAGATTTGTTGCGATGGGTCCGACGATGATGGCCGAGAAGTTTGATGCTGCACCAAGGATGAATTGGATCAGGGTCATGAACGTTCCTCGCTGATGAACGAAAAAAAGGTCGCCGATCATCGACACGACGATAGACTCAAAAGCAGAGCTGCTGGTGTGTTACTTCATGTGCACATCGTAATAGACAGAGGGTGAACGTACACTGATCCGCCTTGGATAATTCTCCCTGCCAACAATCCGTTGTAACTGTACACGGCGCTTCCGACCACGGTTCCGAGCAAGCCAAACAGCGATGCCAGTAACAGCATTGGGCGCTTTCCATATTTTCGCGCGCATGCACTAACAAGAGGTCCTACACCGCCTGTAACCAGAAGCATGTAGCCGGAGATGACGGTAATGTCTGCAACATCTTTCTTAAAGTCCGTTGCGATAATGACCAAGGCTGGCGAAAGTAGTGGAGACAGGACCGCAGCATACAAGACAGATCCATACGCGACAATGAGCATGATGGTCCATTTCTTCGTCGTGCTCCAGTTGAGGGGATCGTTCGGGTCTTCAGATCTGTAATGCGGTCAGACCAGAGCAGTCCATGAAAATACGTCCGTTGCGACAAAGTTCGGATGAGTACGTACGGCTGAGGGATGAGGATGATCTCTGTATCTTTGCCTGTTCCACGCTTCAAGCCAATGGCTGACTCAGTTGTCAAATGCTGCTCCTCGCTGAGGGTCACCGTGGCCGGCACGTGTGCGAGTTTGTTATCCTCGAGTATACCGAGGAACCCCATGATTGCTGGACCCTGTCGAAGGTTCTGATTGTTGAGGTGGCGTGTCCGATAAGGTTGACGGAATGGATGCGATCAGGCACGGGATGAAGACCCGAGGAACGGATGCGACGCAACACATTTAAATGTGATCGACGACTCCAAACCGTCGAGATTTACGCGGCCAATTGACTCGGTGCCATGCTCTACGAAACCCAGGAAATGCATCAGTGCCCCCCGCACGGCCACGTTCTCTCCGTCCGAGGCCCCACAGCGCCGGCAAGTGCTCGATGTTTGCAGGCGGATATTGGAGAATCCTTGTCTAATATGTTCGCCTAAGCCGGCACGAGCCTTTCCTGCGACAATACGGATTTCATACAGAAGCTGCAGATAGGCTCGTTCTTCTATCGCTTCGTTACACAATGATAATTGCGTTTATCTCTAACTGAAGTGAAAAGGATTCCCCAGGTGGGAACAAGTTTCAAGAGTGTGGCAGTCGGTCCGATCTCTACTTAACGGAAGGGAGGCTCGAGATAGATCGGCGTCTGGGCGTGGAGATTCGGCGCTAGGTACCCCGCAAAAAATGCCCCACAGGGGCTGATGCAGCGTGAAAGCTGCTTCACAACACCTGTCCGCGTACCCGTCGCCACAGATTCTAGCACCACGTTCCAGAATCCCGTCTTCGCGGCAGAATCGACTTCTGTGGCTATCGCACATCTAGCAAAGCTCTGCGTAGTTCCGTATCTTCTCATACTACAAAACCACCTGATGCGTTGTCGCATCCATCACACCGCGTTCTGCGGCGTCAGAATCGGTCCTTACCCCATACCCCAGATAGCTCCGTTGAAGACGACATCTTCGAAGTGGCTTTTTCAGGTTCAAGTTCCGCCTGACCCCGTGGGGCAGATACGCCATGGTAGTTGGCAGGCGAAGAAGCCCTGGAGTGCTTACTTTTCGCGTCATGAGAGAATCACTGATGAGCGCACGACGTTAACACTCTTCCCGGCGAGAATATCTGCGCTGTTGCCATTGGACTAAACAATGTACTTGGATACACGTGTATGTACTTTTCGGGCGATCTTGTGTTACGGCTCTCCTTTGCAGTAAGTTTGCCAGTCGAACACCAGCGCACGTCGAATCTTCACTTCATGAAAGCAAGCTGTCTCTCTTGCGTGGCGCTTCCCCGAACTTCCAGGCGAGCAACTTCGGCGCATCTCCACATTCGGCAATTACGATGGTTGCCGCTGTGGGACTGGCTCTTGACCTAAACTTGGCATGCCTGAGTCGCAATACGGGAAGTCCGGGGAGATGAGACCTCGCTGATGAAGTGGAGGTCTAGATCTTACCGCACGAGAGAAGCACCGGTGGGACAGTTGTGGCTTGTAAGTAGACCGTGCGATTTACCTTCCATAACAATAACAGGAGTAAGATGACTATTTGTTCTATCTATATTAATAGAGTGACAGCAAATTAAGGGTACAAATGCTCTCCAGAAGGAATCATTTGTTGCGCTGCTGTTATAGTTTTTTATTACGTGAGGTGACCTAAATGCTTTTCTCTCGTGCGGTAATAAGAGCCTGCTAATACCTTTTCACGAGACAAGAGGTGTGATTGCCTGAAGATGTGCCGTCTACGACTGCTCAAGATGGTGCGGACATCCAACCGTGCCCGACCATATTGCCTGAAAGCTCACCAAGAGACTATTCTGTTGCGCTATTCACGATGGATGGTAGCCTTATCCTTTGCTTTTGCTTTTGCTTGCATGGCCTCGGTAGCCTTGTACTTCTCGAGCTCCTCCAAGGGCTTGAGATTGAACACAGTTTCTTCATCCTATTTCTCGTAAAATCGCCGAAGACGAGTGGTACAGGAGCACGTCCGGCCATTGTAAGCAGAGGTCCTGAATTCTGTGAGCGAATAGGCTCGATGACGAAGAGGCAGAGGATCGGGGATGGAAGAGATGACAGCTGGCATCTTTTATACCGTGCCTGCAGAGATCTAGTTTATCGAATACACGAGTAGGAGCCGTAGCGCCCGGGTATAGGGTCGCAGATACCTAGATGTGAACATCTCTATATCCATGACTCTGCATTGCGCGTTACGGAGTGGATCGAAGAAGCTATGGAAAGATGGATCAGAATGATTTGCGTGAAGACCCATCTGTGGTAGATAGCTGCTTGGATATAGTCCTAATGCATGCTTGCTGCCTTGTAGACAAACACTCAATGAATAATACAGATCTAGGGTCAGCCTTAACTACTTCATATAGTGTAGTTAGGCCGCTGATTACCAACCACTCCCACTCCATCGTACCGAAATTAGCTTTCATGGACGTTTGCCGTGTATAACATTGCGTGCGCTCAACGTTCAACCAAAGATATGAGCGTGGCGATGATCAATGAAACGAAACATGAAGACTATTAAAAGATAGTTATTCACATTACATCAATTTGTTTGCGCAAGGCAGTGACCTTAGAGAGATGTATGCTGCCTAAAAGAACAAGTCGCTGGGTTGGCAGGCTTACAATACCATAGCCAGGGCAGCAAGACCAACCACCGCACCAACACCAACCTGTGCTGACGAAGCTCCTCCTGTGAACATGCCGGGAGCGCCGGTCGAGGTTGAGGAAGGCATAGCCATCGAACCTGATGGGGCCATGCTCGCGTTAGCGGCCATGGGCTCCATGACGGTGCCGTTGTTGGGGTATGCGGAGCACTGAGCCATCGGGTCGAGAGGACATTGCTCGTTCTGGCAGATGCTGTTGAGGGTAGGGCCCTGCTCTGGGATGACAGTGGCGGCCGGGCTGCAGCGGTAGTTGAAGAGCTTGGTGAGAGCTTCTGCTACGGTGGTCACGTCCTCCTTGGAGACACCGAATGAGGTCGCTGCAAGACCAACTTGGGTGATGACTATAGGTTGCGTATGATGTTAGCGGATGTCTCATGTGCGTTCCGAACGTGGACATTACGTACAGTATCCCATCTCAGAGGGATCGAGGTTCATGAACCTATGCGCGTCTTCCATGCTGTGTCCGGTGTATGCGGGGAAGCCCGTGTTTCCGTATGCAGAGCATCCGAGCAGTTTGCCAAAGAATTGGTACAAGTGTGTGAGAAGGAAGCTGCGTCACTATGTCAGTGACTGGTTCATTGGATAAACCTTCGTTATGCTTACTATTGGTTCGACTTCTCGCTGTTGGCAGGCATGTTCTTCATGAGAGGAGCGGCACCACCATCGTCAAGGAAGTTGATGCTGACTCCTGAAGAGCCACCGCGGTTGCTTGACTTGAGCGTTCCGTCGAAGTATGGAAGGAGGTTTACCTCTTTGTCCATGTACATGCCCTTGGCAAGGATACCAGGGACGGCGTTCATGTTGGGCTGAGTGTAGTTTCCAATGACAACTGTGTTGACGAGGAGCGTCAACAGGGTGTACTGGTTTGTGGCGTTGTTCTCCTTGAGCAACGCGGTGGTGTACTTGTCGCATAGCGACATGTCCTGGGCGGCTGCCAGAGAGCTGGCGCCCATGAGCACGATGGAAGAAAGACGCATATTGAAATTCTCGGAGAAGAGATAAATTAGGAGTGGAGAATAGGCGGACGATATGTACTCTCGAAGTGTTCAACGAGTGAAGTGCACGATATCGAAGACCGTGATGACGCGCCTCCTTTATAGAAAATTCAATATTTGACACACAGACAAAAGCGTCCCGTTCGAAACCATCTCTCGATAGGTAGATCCGCCCTGAGCTAACTTCACTCGTGTTTGACGATGTCTGTCTTGAGGCGGCCCAGGTGGTTTCCTACGGCAAGGCGACGAGCCGTGAAACATCGCGCCAATCAGAGAAGCCCTATTTAGTCTTATTCTCAGATTGACGGCCCTTCTCTACAGAAGTGTGAGGAGTGTTCAGCACTAGAACTGTAATCAGCCTTTGTTGTCGGAAAGCGTGAACCCGGGGACGTTAGCTTCCCACTTTGGCCTTAGCGCCTACATCATCAGCCGCTTTACGCGAGTCGCGATTGGTCTGTCCTTTGACCTACACAATAAGTCATAGCTTCGTCTGGATCGCAAACTCCTAGATTGGTGGAATTGTTTATCGAAAACCATTTGTTTGGAGTAGCTCCCTGTCTGAACACCATACACAGGTAGGCGTAGTTGAGTTGGTACATATTCCCGCCTAAAGTTCTTGTGTGGAAACTACTGACCACGGAGAGCTCGTAGAACAATGGGACAATGTCAGCTTTTGACGAGCTACGGCACAGTCAATAGGTGGTCCTTGCGATATGCTAAAAGCTTGCACTGAATCAGGGTCAATGGCTAGAACATGGTGCTCCTCTCCATCTGCCATGTACGAGCAATGCAAGTTCGATAGTTCTTCAGAACTTTCCAACCGGGCCTTCTGTCGATTGGAATGCCTCCATGTTCTACTACTAGTTGCGAGGTGTGGGCTCGGCGGCCTTGTTAGTGCTAAACGTCAACGTCTCCATGAACAGCAATCGCAATTCGGTTGTGATGAAATAATTCATCATTCTAGGCAGTCTGCACAGTAAGTTCCCTATTGACGGCATTACCTCTTTACGTGTCAACAAACGAAAGAGTAAAGACAATTTGACCAGCAATTAGATGAAAGCACCTCGTACACCCTGATGATGCGTAGTCTGTGCCGGTTCTGCAGCTTCGTGCTCTAATAGTTGTAGGTAAGACTGTCGCTTGGGCTGATTTGCACCCCATCTTCGTGTTCGGCACCTCTGTCCCCATGGAGGGAAGTCGAGTAAATATCGAGCTTGCTCAAACTGCTGTTTTGGACATACACTGTATTGCTTCGCTCCAGCGAGTTTCTAGCAATGACTCTCATCGTATTGTATGTGAGTTTGGTGACCAGGAAGATGACTTGCCTATTGGCCATGGTATATTTGGAGTTTCCACTGGAAGGGGCTTTGACGTCCTCCGTCTCCTGCTTCGTCAGAGTGCTGCATCATGTGGGATCACTATGTACAGTTGGGTTCATTTATCGATTGTGCTAAATTTAACCTCAACAGCCACACAGATCGAGGTTCGCACCAATGCAACTCCCACATTGTGTTTGCGATAGGCAATGAGTAGCAAGCAACAAGCAGCAAGCAGGCAAGCAACACCTACCATATACCATGTATTCCAATCGGTCCTCTCGATTCTCTCTCTCTAAAAAACAGTATGCCAGACCGCTACAAAACCCTCGATCTCTCGCACCCGCACTACCGCATTCACAAGACAACACGAATACGTCACGCAGATGGATCGAACGCCGAGACTTCTCTGATTGATACCCAATTCTCTCACAGCTCGTATACTCTCGCGCGCAAGAGAGTCGACGAGATCAGGCAGAATCTCACCAACCGAGCCAATGCGAACAAGTACAGCCTCGTCATGTCGCGCGAACGGGCTGGCGGCGCAGACGTGACTCTCATCAATGACGAAAGGACGGAGATCTGGCTGAGGATCTACGACGCAGGTCGGGCTGGGGTATCATCGCCGAAGAGCGTGTCGGAGCCGGGATGGGGGAATGAAGAAGTACGTCTGGGATACCAACTGGACTTCGCCACTCCGCGGGTCAATGTCGCGGATACATTGCTGCGATGGCAAAAGCTAGATGCGTTCAGTAATGGTATTCCAATGCTGAGACGGGGATTCAGGGGGAGTTCGATCGATGGGAGGGTAGTGACGATGAAGCACAAGCGGTAGAATAGATTGTGTAGTGTTTATTTCCCCTGTACAAAACTACAGTGTGTAAGGTTCTTGCTTCCAACTAACTCTCCTCTCGTCCCTCATTCGATCGAACCGGACTACACTTTGCAACAGCACCTCCGCGCCTAGAGCGCAATCCTCCTCCTTGCAGAACTCTCTGGGGTTGTGGCTAACGCCCTCCCTACACGGTACGAAGATCATGCTCGTGGGACAGCGCTTGCTAGCATACACACTGTCATGGCCTGCGCCAGATGTCATTTCCATGACTAGATTGTGGCTATTGGGGCCGAGGATGTTATATGCAGACTGCCTAACCGATGTGATGCAGTCGGTGTGGAAGTTTGTTGCGGGCGAAGAGAAGTCTTCTATGATCTCGACTGAGAGGGGGAGGCCGGGTGTACAACCAAGGTTGGAGTCCAGAACATCTTCGCCGGCTGCGATTTTCGGGAAGTTCCTTTGTATGAGCTCGGTCATGAGTGCTACGGTTTCGTCCTTGGGCGATCGTATGTCGAGACTGAAAGACACCGAGCCGGGTACGGTGTTTGTGGAGCCGGGCTTGAGGTGGAGAATGCCGGTAGATGCGAGCGCGTGATTGGCGGTTGCAAGGCGATGTGAATGCAGTATCATCTTTGAAGCTGTGAGGAGAGCGTCTGCACGTGATTTGAGGTCCGTGGTACCAGTGTGCGTATCGCGTCCTTTGACATTGATTGTGAACCATTTGTACGCTTGAACGCCCGTGACAATGCCAATCTTCTTGTTGGACATTTCCAGTAACGGGCCTTGCTCAATGTGCAATTCGAAATGTGCGGCCATGGGTATGGCTTCATGGCTTGCTGGCGTTTCGCCCAAGTATCCTATCCTCTTGAGCTCTTCAGCCATGGTTGCTGTGCCAGGATGTACTTCGCGCAGGTTATGTGCCGTTTCTACTGGAATATCACCAGCCCAAACGCCGGACGAAACCATAGACTTGGGAAATCGAGCACCTTCTTCATTTGTCCAGTTTACTACACCAACAGGATACTCGGTTTCGGTCCAATTGTCGGCGAGCACTCTCAGCATCTCTACACCTGCTGTGACACCTAGGATACCATCATACCGGCCACCAGTAGGTTGTGTGTCCAGATGACTGCCGACATAAGTCGGGGGTTTATCATTCCGAAGCCCAGGTCTGACGGCAAAGGTGTTTCCCATTGCGTCCACGGTGACCTTGCAGCCCAAAGCTTCTGTCGTGGAAACAAACCAGTCACGTGCAGCCTTGTCCGCATCAGAGAGGGCCAGACGGGACATGCCAGTCTCGGTGGGAGCGCTTTCATTCATGTCAGCATAATGTTGGCATCAGACTTGGAGCTGCTTACTCTCCCCAGCGTTCACCAGGGCCCCATTGGCAAGTATGGTGGATGTCTTGCATCAGACGACCCTGGTTGACTTTCAGATCCTGCAAATGCTCATCGTTCATCTCTTTTGTCCGTATTCGCCATGTCGGACTGCTTGCAAAGCCTCGAGCATGGCTATATCCTAATACACTTCGACATGGGGTAGCTCTCAATGCGGGGTAACGCCTCCTTGCAATGCGAAGGGTAGACGCGTAGTTGCTAAGATTGAGTGGCATGGCGTCAATGTTGGGAGAGAGTGAGAAGACGACATGTTTCGAAGTTCAGAAGGAAGTTCGGCATCGGAATGCCCAGGCGTGATGACCTGATATCGGCCAGAAGTGGGATGCATCGATAGCGGCACGGCGTCTTAGCGCGTGGACATCCCGCGCCTTGCAGTGGGGTTGTTCGATCGCGAACGCCCTTAGAACTACTAGTAGCCATATTGACGTGCCTCTTCGGAAGTGCACTGTTGTGGAGTAAATGTCGGACATGCAAATTGACAACTCGTGTTGGAGGAGGGTGCGCTCGAACTGCCTCAAGATTATGAAGGTTGAATTGGGTATCTACAAATAAAAATGCATGCTTTTAACGCCTGAATATGCATACCATGAGCAGGTTGACGAGAGACACGACGAGATGAGCCACAAGCAATCATGCGGTAGCTTTACCCTTGCCCTTTCCCTCAAATGCCTGCGGCTTCGCGTCGTCCTCTGAAACGTCCTCTTCTTCCTCGCTGTCGCTCATGAACTCATCGTCCTCATCGTCCCATCCAAACATCTGGCGCTGCTGTATAGGCTTCGATGACGATGCTGCGGGCTTAGTGTCCTCCTCTTCCTCGGAGCTCTCCCTTTGTGCAAGCAGCATCTTCTCGATGGCTTCTCGTGTCTTGTTCTCTGCCTCCTCCTTATCCTCGACCCACTTGCCATCTAGACGGGCAGTACCGCGGCTGTTCATGAGTTCATCCTGCTTCCGCTCGGTGCTAGCCACGATGTCTTCCCACCGCTTCCGTCGCTCCTCCTTCTCTCTTTGCTCCATTTCTGGCTTGATAGCAAGATACTCGGCAAGCACTTTGGCTTCGGCAACAGTGCGCAGCCGTCGTCCGTCCAAATTCCTGGATGATGCGTTTGCGTCACCACCCTGCTTCTTGCGCGAGGACATGCGACCACCCTGGGCGCGCAGAATCGACCCGAAACCACCCTTTCCACCACATAGCGGTACTGTCAGGCGGAGCGAGAGGAATGTGTCGGATGGCGAAGAGAGGAGCGACGATACTGGAGACTGGTCATGGCTCACGGCGCGCCGGGAGTTTGTGGTGAGGATGTAGGATGAGTTCTGCACCCAAGGCGCGCGTTCGTATAACGTTTCGTATATGGATGTGAGTGATGCATCTTTCGGCGATGTGAAGGCGATGTCGTGCCCTTTGATGCTGTTCACGATGACCGTGATTCGGGATTCAGTTGCGGAGTCCATGGCAGTTGTCGTCAAGGAGAGTCGTTGGGTGGTGACTGCAAAGTTGTAGGCGGCAAGTGTCGAGACCAGAGCCAAGCATTTGAACCCGCGCTAACATGGCTCCGCCGCGCTAACTTTAGGCGAATGGCCTGTGCGCTACGCACTCGTCCCCCAAAATGCTCCGTCTATCGCGAACTTCCTCTCCATCGCCAACCTACATCTAACGACAGCATCCCCGAGACTTCTCGCAACCGTCAAGATGCTTATTCCCAAGGCCGACCGCAAGGCGATCCACGAGTTAGTCCACCTCCACACCATTCAGCACTGCGGCGCAACCGAGTTGGGGACATTCACGCGAAATATCCAATCTTGAGCTTGAGCTTCATTTGACCCCTCCATTTCTCGCTTCTGCATGAACTCTGCTAACAATTGCTCTCCAGGTACCTCTTCCGAGGTTAGTATCCCACCCTGTACTCGGGCCATGGCTATGGCACAAGTGAACAATTTCGTGGCTTTGCTGCATATAAGGATAGGCTGACACACGGTCACCACAGAGGGCGTTCTCGTCGCAAAGAAGGACTTCAACCTTCCCAAGCACGGAGACATCGACACCAAGAACCTTTTCGTCATCAAGGCTTGTCAGTAGCCCCGCTTCCAGCTTGCGCACAAGCATGTCTAATATGTCGCAGGCCAGTCGTTGACCTCCCGCGGATACCTCCACACTCGCTTCTCATGGCAGTACTACTACTACACCCTCACCCCTGAGGGTCTGGACTACCTCCGCGAGTGGCTCCACCTTCCCGCCGAGATTGTGCCCCAGACGCACATCAAGCAGCAGCGCTCTGCTCCTCCCCGGGGTATGCTCGGAGGCGGCGAGGACCGTGAGAGGCGCGGAGGAGGCCGTGGTGGACGTGGCGGCGACCGTGACGGTTACCGACGCCGCGACCAGGGCGAGAAGGGCGAGGGTGGTGCCCCTGGCGAGTTCAAGCCCGAGTTCCGTGGTGGCTTCGGACGAGGCCGCGGTGCCGCCCCTGCTTCTTAAGCAGGTTGCTACTTGCTTGAGGAGTAAACGGATACAGGGTCATCTTCATGTCGCAACTTTACTGCATTCACAAAAAGGGATCGGTCACGGTGGCATATGGCGAAATGAAAGGATGATACTACGAATCCATTGTCCGCCCGGGAAGCGCTTTCGCACCCGGAGCAGGTCATGTTCTCAATGATACCCCAGTACACTTCAGTGGCTGTTCGCTTTGTGACGATGATGTTGTTTGATGTTATTCTCGCCTCCAGCTCATGTTCTCATACAATTATTTAATGTCCACCCTTTCCAGGCTTCATCAAGTCTCCACCGCTCCTCATCCACATTGACCTAACCTGGTCAACCGTCGTCGATTCACCCATCTCCTTCTCCACCACTTCCCTCGCAACCCTCAGCCTCTCCTCTAGTCCTTCCTTGCTGTCCACACCATCTCCAACTCTAGTCCTCCCCAGAATCGCAATGTTTCTCGTACTCGGGATCCTCAAATGCTCTTTTTCAACCTTGTACCCCATACTCTCCGTCAAGTGACTGACCCAACTACACAGCCCGGCATACGCACTAGGCTGTTTGTTCTCCTTCTTGCCCATCGCATTCGGATCTTCTTGGACATACTTCCTGTGCACCGGCGCGCGAGTCCTCGCCCCTCCAAAATCATGGCCGCAGCACGGAATCGCAATGAACGGCGACTTTGACAGCGACGCAATAAGCGGCGTCCAAGGCGTCAATTCATCCGCATGATTGCTCACAACGAACGTGCCCTCCGGGAAAACGCCATCGTGCTCATTCTCCGCATCGCCCTCCCGCTCCCCCAGCACATGTGGAACGAGTAGCATCTCCTTGACATTTTCCTCGCCAAACGTCGCCCACGTCTTGCGCCGCCTCGCATCAAACCCCCAACCCCTCCACCCCTCTGCATTGAGTATATACACCAGTACCCCATTCCCACACCCGATATCCACGAACCCCGGGAACCTGCTCGCCCCGTACATGTCGCGCCACAACTCGATCAGAAACGCCGCAATGCCCAGGTCCTCAAACACGTGTTTCTCTGGCGGCGTCTGCTCGACCCAGCCATCGATCAGGCTCTTCGCGTACTTGCCTTTGAGATATGCGTATGTGTCTTGGAAGCGCTTCTGCGGGATGATGATGTCGTGGTGCACGCGCTTTTTGTACCCGGCCTGTCGGCCTTTCGCGTGCTTGTGGATGATTTGCAGTAGCATGAGGGCGGTGCGGGTGAGGCGGGTGGAGAGCGGGTGGGTGGGGAAGAAGTCGAATAATATCGAGAGAGTGCCCGGGGAGGGGAGGATGGATTGGCTTGGTATATAAGTGTATAGGATGCCGAGGGAGCGGACGGTGGGGTGGTAGAAGGGTATGTCTTCTGGGGCTTCGGCGTGGGGGATGTATATAACTAGGTAGCGCTCTGCCTGGACGGTTCCTTCTTTCCCGTCGGATGTGGTGATTGAGATGGCTTGGGTTGATGTGTACATGTGGCATGTTTGCATCAATGGTTTGTCCAGGTTTGGATTCCGGGGGATGAGTTTTCTCACGACTGTCCATTCGAGGTCGTACCCCTCCACGTCGCCTTCTACGAGCCGCGGCCGACATTCGGGTCGCAGGTGCTTAACTATGCTGGCCAGATCCTCTGGTGCTGTGGCTTTGGGGTTGTATGTCGCATCTGCAAAGCTTTGATATGATAGCTCAGCACGGGCAAGGTGTGAAGCTGTTAGGTTAGGGTTCTCGAGCAGATTCCGACTGACGTCGAGGAAGTACTGTGGTGGGAACTTGGCAGGTGCTGCCTGAATAATGGTCCATATCTCGGGTGGTAGTCCACATGCAATTTTCGGGGCAGTCGAAATGTCGTATGGCGAGAACTTGTCCAAATTTGCGTCCGGTGAAGCGATTGTTGCTGAATTGATGTCCAGTCTTTCCATGATCCCTTCGGTTACATGGATATCCGATTCGGTTCCCTTACTCTTTTCTTGCTCATCCGCCATATCTTCTTGATGGTGTGGACGACCCAGCCTTCAGAGTCCAAATAGTGAGATGCCTTTCGTGAGTCATGCGACTTTGCTCCACACAGATAAGGCGCACGTCAGAAGATGTTCGCAAGCAAGTATTCTCGTACCTAATTTCTTAAACGGCAAGCTCTGAGTGTCGCAAACTACTGTTGAGAAGTCCTAGTTCTGCTGTCGTGCCGAAAAGGTAGTAAAAGTCAAGCGAGAAACACATGGATGTACCTGCAGTAGCGCGGAGCTCACTTACCTACGAGCAACACCAAATACACACCTCCGGTAACGCAAAAACATAACAATCAAAGTAAGCAGGATAAGAGCAGTAAGAAGGCATTGAACTCGCGCCAAAAAAATTAGCAAAAAAAATCACCTCGTTCCGGCGTAACTAGAGGTAGCACAGTTAACCGCGCCGACAACTTGCCTGCCTTACTAGAGATAGATTAACAACTCATTGCTTGGTCTGGTATGTATTGGTCTAGTCAATGGTGCCAGCATATGTGAATGCACTGCTTGAGGCGTTTGTTGTGCACGCAGGTGAGAGAAAGCATAAGCGCTATCAACTCCATTTGCACTTCAAGATAGAGACGAACTTAGGGACTGCATGAAAAGGAACAAGTTGCACGATGTATCTCCTTGAAGGCTGTTCAAGAATGAACTCGTCGTTGAATCAATGCAGCGCATCGTATGCTCTATTCTTCTCTATGTTGGATGCCACCTCTCATGCGATATAAACAACGCTTCGAATGCAATCCCAGCATCCCAGCCCTCTTATTCACCCCTACCTCACTCACCCATCCTCCCTCTTCACCGCCCATAATAATGCGCCATCTCCAACCCCGCCCTCTTAAACCCACACTTGACATAAAAACCCTCATTGGCCTCACTACAGTCCAAAATCGTCTTATAGCAGCCGACCTTCTCCGCGACAAAGTCGAGCGCCTGAATAATCCTGAGCCCGAGTTTCTTGCCCTGCTGATCCTTGGCGACGGCAATGTCCTCAATGTGCCCGACGAGCCCGAGCTGGTGGATGAATTTGCGCTCGACGATGAGCGCGCCCGTGCCGACGATGGCGTTGGCGCTGTCGGTGATGCAGAGGAGGTAGTACGTGTCGTTGCGCGCGGACATCCAGGTGTAGCGCTCGTTCCATTGCTGTTGGGGGGTGGGTTAGCCAAAGCGACGGATTAGAAACGAAATGAGAGAAGGAATTGGTAAAGCTAAGGAAAGGATGTATCCCACCTCCTCAGTTACATCCCCAACCGTCGTCAAGACTCGCAATACATCCAGGAAGCCCTTGTGGAAGTCATCGCGCTGTATTGGGCGGCACCCGTAGCCCTCGGGTAATTGCTTGACAACTTCGGCGGAAATGAGCTCAGAGCTGAAGAGCGGGGTCGAGGCGTCGGAAGACATCGTCTATGGTGTTTTTAGGCTGCAATTGAAGAAATGGTCGCGGGAGACGCGGTTGGGGGAGGGTTGCGTAATGCGTGTTTGAGAATGGCTTATCGATAAGCTGGCGGTGTGGGGATTGTGGGACGGAGGAGGGGACGGCTGGATGAATGAGGATGGTGGGAATTGCTGGCGGGCAGAGAGAATAGTAAGGAATGGCTTGAGGAAGGCGTCCTGTTTATTCTTCGAACACGCTGAGAAAGAGCTCCCCAGCTCGGGCACAGCAACCTATAAATAGACTGCACGTCATGATCGCCCACCCCCGTGTTCAGGAACAGCGTCCATCCCAGACATAAGAAGACCTCACACCATCCATTAGCAGTGCATTTTCTTGAAGAGAACATATTGAATGAAACTAAGTGGTGCTAAGTATATATGTAAACATGTCAGTCGTTAAGTACATCTTTATCCCAGACGTCCGCTTCTTCTATACCTATATTCTCCGCTCTATCACCCATCTCTCCATTAATTAACGCCAATAACCCTCGAATCCCGCATCCGCTTCCAAGCCTGCAGAACCTCCTCCCCCTTGACTTCACCACCTTCGACATCCAGCCCCACCGTCTCCGCCAAAGCCTCCGCAAGCTGCGCGATTTGCCGCTGCATCGCTTGCACCTGGTCCTGCATGCGCGCCACTTTGTCTTCAGCGTCGTCTTTCTCGACATGCTCACGCTCACATGGCTCGGGCGTGTGCGCGGGTGTGGGAAGAGCGCCGGCCGAAGTATCCTGCTTCGGTACGGGCTTTCTCTTGATCCTCTGCAAATCCCTTAACTTCCTCGCGCGCGTCAATTCATCTCTCGACGGCGATGGGGCAGCGAGAGGATGATCGTTGACAGGCACTGATTTCGGGGCCTTGGCCGAGCGCTTTGGACTCCGAGGGGATTTGGGAGCCGTTGCGGAGGAGGTAGAGCGGTCCTGTGGCTCGAACGTCGAGATGATGTGTTCGACAGCTGGGCTGGCGAGGGGGTTGAGCATTTCCTCAGTGAAGGAGATGGAGATGTGGCGGGAGTGGCGTTGCTTGATTATGGGTAAAGTAAGTGGTTGGTATCCCGCTGGCGATTCAGTTGGGATGATGATTTTGAGATGGCGCGCTCCTTTCGATGTTGTCATTTCCTTCGCGCATGATGGCACCGCAGGTCGGTTCCGCGCTCGCTGGGGAGAGCCTTCCACGGAGCCTACGCGGGCAGCGAGGCTCTTTCGTTGCTTCACCTTGAACAGTTTCATGCCCTTCTTCTTCTGCTCTTGTGTCGTTGGCTGAGGTGCAGATGCAGGCCCGGTGTTCTTGAGCCAGAAGCTGAGGTCGTTGAGTCCCAGGTTACTACTCGCCGTGATGGCATCGTGGCCGAGAATCGGTGGCGCAAGTCTGCCCACGTTGGGCGACCCAATCCAGGCAGCATGTTCCACCGTGGGGCGTGCTGTTGTCCTCTTTTTTGCAACGTGCAGGACATCTTCGTCCGGCTCATAAGGCGAATATTCACCTTCGGCAGCAATGTTGAAGTCGCTGTCCCGCACCCTCAAGGGCCTGGGGCTTGTTGGGAAAGCTGGGTTGGTGAGGCGTTTCGGGCTCCGACTTGGTACCGGCGGTGGATCATCTGGCAGCTCGAGTTCCTCAATGGGGTAGATGGCGATGGGCTCGAGGAAGGACTTCTCCAAGCTCGACTCATCAGACACAGGCAGCGTGACGCCTGTCAATTTTGTGGACCGGTCTCCTGATACTGTACTCGGTGCGGCTACTGGACCACCTCCTTGGCTCTCAAAATACCTCTGAATGACTCCAAAAGTACCAAACTCGGCAGACAGCTCACGGTCCATGTCAACAGGTACGTCGCCAATAGTCTCGAAGGTTTCAGTCGTTTCTCTGCGGCGATGCTCAGCTACCCAAGGCTCTAGTGGTGCATGTCGGGGTACATTAATCTGCGTCGAAGTAATAACCTTAAAGGGCGTCTGGCGTCGTTGACGTTTCTTTTCTTGAGGTCGAGGTTGGTGACTGGCTAGGCTTGTACTACGGAGGCTGGGGTCTTTGCTCAGATGGCTGACCGACGTGTCAGTGCCTGGCTCGTAAGTGAGGATCTTGCCGTGAGGCGCCGAAAGCGAACGCCGATGTGACCTCGATGGCATGTACACTTCTGGAGACGAAGACATGCCAATCTCGGTTGAGTCAAGCTCAGCCACCGTTTCATGATTGAGGGTGGAGCGCTTGCCGAAGGAACTCGAGTTCGTTGACGGACTGTACGCAGGCTGACTTGCCATTGCAGGACTTCCGCTGGCCATGCTGCTTTGTCGGGATAGTGGGCGAGAGTAGTTCTCACTTTCGGCACGTGATGGTCGACTCATCTCCATTGTCTGGCTCGATCGCAACTCGTATTTCCGCGGAGTATGATTGATGAAAGTTCCTCTTCTTCTCTGCTGGCAGCCAAACTCATCAATGAAATGTACCGGAGGAGAAAGTTCAGCAGCATCTTCCTCCGCTCCAGCAGTAGTCGAGGAATTCGTCTTGTCTTGAGTACTCGTCCCAGACCGGCGCTTAAGCGATGTCTCACTCTTCCTCTGCTGCTCCCTCATCTTCTCGAGCTGCCCCGCATACTCAAGCGCACTAATACCCGGATGCCCAAACATTGGAAAGAGATTCAGAAGGCTATTTGTGGAGCTGGATCGAGAAGAAGAAAGCATCTTCGCAACCGGGGTACCAGACCGCTCTAAAAGGACTCCACGCAACCGCCCAGCTGCAGCTCGTCGTTTCCTCTTGCGAGCAAGACACACACCCGTCAATCAATGTTTGGCTCGAGAAAACGTGGTACAACCACGAGACTCGCAGGCGACAAGTGACCGCATATGCAGTTGTCGTTGTATCTCACCAAGACTGATGGACGCTCGTTGCAACGTTAGCCAGGGGCTTCGTGGCGACGTGCATACAAGCGTCCTGCGTGTCAGAAATTCTCCTGAACCTGAAGGGAGGAGCGGCCCTGTTGTGTGACGCAGGGCGGTAATCGACGTGTTGGTATATGCAGTTGTCTCGACGTGGTACCAAAGTCACACGGCAGCGTATTGAACGCTGGCTTTGGGCGGGACTGGCGGAGTTTGATCGAGCTGAAGTCGGGGTAACTGGCAGACGGGCGCGACGGGATATGTCTTTGATGATGTTGGGTCATTGCATGTCACGAGAAATGTGAATTCTTTGCGCGGGAAAGTCGCATTGTGGTAACGACACACCAACAATTCTTCAGCCGCGTTCAGATATGCCCTTAGCCGAACAACAGATTGGTCCTTGGTGCCTTGGATCGTGGTACGAGAGGAATGTGGTCGGACGAGCATGCGGTGTAACCAACAGAATCGCTCAAAGGGAGGATGTGCTTCCGATCTCTCATGCGCAACGAAGATGAAAAGCCCACAAAGGATCGAGGATCGTGCTCTAGCAATCAATGAATCGAACCAGCGAGTGTTCAAAGCTGGACAAGGAAGTTTCTTGAAATCGAGATAATTTTGTGCACATGGCGTCTGCAGCTCGGTGCGAGTCGAGGACGAGTCAAGGCGGTAAGCGATAAGTTGCGATCTACAGATTTCCACATGGTTACTGACGAGCCACGCTAAATTACACGCCACGAAGGAGTCCCTCCTTATTCACGTACTAATGCAGACCGCTCCTGAGCCTACGGATACAAATCACGGCACGTCCAGCGCACAGGCGATCGTCGTCGGTCTGATCTCGGCCCCAAACGCCGCGGGCTTTGTGGCTCGTGAGAAGATGTCGTCAGCTTCAAGCCGCCGGGAAGAGCAAGCATGCTCCTCCTCCACATTACCTTCAATCTGCTAATGCTAAAAGGCCTCTGCCACATGTACATGATACAAGTTATATAATTTCAAAACACCGTGCCTATGCTAAAGCCGGGAAAAGTCAGGCCATAGAAAACGCCAGATAGACAAGCCAACGCAAGTGCTTGCCCAGTATGCAAATATGCTCAACATCACCCTTCATCTTCTCCAATGTCCATGACTTCCGAATTTATCCAGTCTTCGGTTTCTTCTTCTTCGTGATGAATGGGTTTGGTTTCCGCCTGATCTTGGGCTTCGCCATGGCGGCCAGCACATGTGTAGGACCCGCCCCAGCGTCAGCGCCATTTGGTGCATCTACACCGGGAGTGGCGCTCTTTCGTGCAATGTCCGAGGATGCAGCTGGCGTCGATCGACCACTACCACCATTGAGGGTGTTCGATGCGGAATCTGATTGTGCATCTTCCATATTGACGTCGCCATCATCCTGCAAACCGCCAAAGAGGTCAAATTCGTCCTTGTCTTCAGCCTTGCGCTTCGGGTGGTGGACAAGGCCCGGCTCCTCTTTGAGCTCCTGTTTGACTTCCTGCTTGATCTCCTGCTTGATAGGTTTGCGGTCCGATTCGTTTGACTGGCCACTTCCCGAGCGACTCATAGGTTCAGACTTGATCTCGACCAGCGGTCGATGTGGCTGAACATAGCCTTCTTTAGGAGCAGGGAACTTGCTCGAATGCTGGTTGAGCATCTGGGTCAGATTTCCAGTTGTGAATCGCTTTCTCTTCTGGGCATCTTCCACCAATCCACGCCAGAAGTCGCCACGACTAAGTGACGGCGCGTGGCCGAGCACCCACATAGAAGACTTCGCGCGCGTCAGACCGACATTCATACGTCGAATGTCCTCCAAGAAACCAAGGCCGCCCCGATCGGACGCTCGCACGCAGGAGAAAATAATGATCTCGGCCTCTCGGCCTTGAAAGGCGTCCGCGGTATTGAAGTCAATGTCTTCGAGGATTTGAGCTCCATAGGCGGACGAAAAGCGAATTTTGAGCTCCGCCAACTGACTCTTATACGGAGTGATGATGCCAATTTTGCCTCGGAAGTTGTTGTCGGGAAAGTCTGATGTCAGTCGATGATACAGCTTCATTGCCACTTCAATCTCGGCACGATTTATGAGCGAGTGACCCTTTGGCGCGGCTGAATGTTGGCCTGCTACATCAAAGAAGCGGTACGGTCCAAAGAGCATACTCTGATGCCATGGTTGCTTGCGGATAGTCGCCATGTCCCCGCCATCCATGAGCTTGCCGTCGTAGAATTCCCGACTAGGAAACAAGCTGATCTCAGGATGCATACGGTACTGCGTGTCGAGTAGATGCACGTCGTTGGGATGGTTCTTCTCCATACGAGCGAACAGACTCTGCGAGTACTGATGGCGCTCTGCCACCTTTGAAAACACCGTTGGTGGTAATTGTTTTGGATCACCAACCAGCACGCACTTTGCGCAACCGTACTTCAGGGGAATGAGGGCGCTCAGCTCAACACACTGCGCGGCCTCGTCAATGATGACAGTCTCGAACTCTATACTGAGTCCCTGGAACATCTCGTGTCCGGAACCACTCAGCGTAGCACAAATAATATGTGCATCGTTAAGGATCGCTTCTTGCGCCCTGCGACGGCTGAGGTCTGAGTTACGACTCTGGAGTCTCTCATCGTCCTTGCTGTTGTCGATTTGTCTACCTAGGGCAGCTTTACGCTTAGCCAGCGCAGCAATATCGCTCTTAAGCTTTTCCGCAGCATCGCCCTTCACTTCTCCACTATCGTTTTGCGCCCACGCAATTCTCAACTGCTCAGAAACTTGCTTGTGTTCTTGGTAAATCTTTTTTGTCGCTTCTGGATCTTGCTTTTTCTCTTGAACTGGATCTTGACCGAGCCTCTTACTGATGAGGCCTTCTAGACATACGTCCTGCACAGCTACGTTGAGCTTGTCCATGCGACCAAGACGTACGATGTTGACTTTCCGTTCTTCGCCATTGAGTGTCTTAATGCCGGCCTTGAAACGCATGACCAACTCGTCAACAGCAGCGTTACTGGGTGCGCAGACCAGAAGCTTCTTGGACGCAGTTTCTGAACGCTGCTGGCCAGGAACAGTAATGGTTGTGCCACGATTGCGGAGGGTGTCTGACAAAACCGCTCCCACAATCGCAGTAATCGTCTTGGTTTTACCCGAACCGGGTGGACTGTACCACGTTAGCATAGCCCAAGACAGTAAAAATATCAACCCTTACCCTTGAATCAACGTGAAAGCATCGTTGTCAATCGCTGACTTGATGGCTTTCGCCTGCGCCTTGTTCACATTGTAATTCTGGATCAGAGGCTCGGTTTGCTTGTCACTGTATGTCAACAAAGGAGATGGCTTAGCCTTGATGATCTCGTCGCACAAGTCGTAGTACTGGAGACCCTTCAATGCACCGTACTCGCGCTCTAGGGTCATGATGTTCTGGACCTTTAATCCGAACACGGTGTTGTTTGGCTGCAACGAAGACGATAGCGGGTTTGCAGGTATGACACGATACAACACTTCCATGTGTTGCCCTTTCTTCTTGGTTTTGGAGACTCTAGCGAGACAAGAGGGCTCATTTGCCGATAGTTGTCGAGACACTGACAGCACCACAATGTCGCCCTCACCAATCTGCATCTCCTTGTTTTCGGCAAATGTCATGGTACTTCCGAGTTCCTGGAACGCATCGACGCTCGCTCTTGACGTTATGCGAACTTCGTACGGCTTGGCCTGATTTGCTTCACGTTCCTTGACAAAACCTTGCCATGCCTCAAGCGTGAGAAAAGCTTCGAAAGTAGACTGATAATCGTTGGGGGTGCGAAATGTTGTAGGAATCTTGGAGTACATTTCCGGGCGTGCTTTTGGTGGATAATCGCCTTGGTGGAAGTAGTCCCAACCGAGGAAAGCCCGGTGAAGAGCGGTCAGATCAGGCGCAAGGCGAGCACGCATGTCTCGAGCAGAACGCACCGCCCTCTTCTTCTTGGTAGGCATCTGGATCTTGACCTCGTTAATGATGTTAGTCTTTGGTCCAGCCTTGTTCTTGGTCTTCTTGATGCCGAAGATCTCTTCGTCGAGATCACCGTCGCTCTCATCGGACTCATCAGATGAGTGCATGAGACCCTCTCCTTTCGCAGCCTGATCTTTACCTAGGACACCTAGGCCTTCTAGACCAGAACCCGCTTCTGCGATGTGCGATGGTATGCCTCGAGCAGCTCTTGCTTTCGCGATGGCAGCGGCCTTTTCTTGTTCACGTTTCTGCTTCTCCAGCTGGCGCTTCTTCTTGAAATCGTCTTGCTGCGCAGCCTTCTGAATTTCCAGAGTTTTCAATTTCGCAGTCTTGGCCTCCGCAGCCTTCATCTGCTCTCGCTTTTGCTGGAATGCATTCGCACCTGATGTTAATTGTGACATAAGGTTGCCTGAAGGCGATGCCCGGTCTGTACCAGTCGACATCCATTTGCTTATCGAGGCTTGCTTTGGCTTGACTTCTTCCTCCTTCACTAGAGGACGACCAAGATGCGTCTCCAGAGCCTGCTGCAATTCGGCCTGTTGTGTCGCGCTAAGCTTGGCGCGAATGTCGCCAGACACGACTCTCTCCATATATGATAGAGTGTCCGCTGTGATTTCGATGGACACGTTGTGAAGGCGGACAAGAAGCTTGCTGATCAACGTGACGGATTTACTGGACAAAAACTCGTCACGTAGACGTAGCCACCCGGCGAGCCCGTCCATAGCATTGGCGGGTTCAGCTAGAAGCTCTTTCAGCAAATTCGATTTCTTGCTTCCTTCTTCAGCATTAGCTTTCAGGGCAGTGACCAAGATGCTGTATTGGTCGAAGAGCTGATCTGCGAACTGCATCGTGTCTCGGCAAAAGTCCATCATCTGCTGTTTCTCGTAGGAACCCAAGACACTCCACGCTTCTGTGGTGGCGAAAATCATTGTGAGCATCTCCCACTGGCCCCTCCAGAAGATCATGGTAGTTGTTATTTCGCCCTGTTCAAGTCTTCGAGATCGCAATATACCATCTTGCGAATTGCACATGACATCGATAATGTCAGAGCAAGTCTTGATCATGCTAGGCGCGGGAGCAAAAGCTTTCCTAATCTTGACTTGGCGGATCGAGTCGGTAATACCGCCCAATGCGTTGCGGTAATAGGTCCTGAGGATGTGCTGCAGAGCGTTCCGACGTTCGTCTTCTGAGCTGATAATCTTGAGAAGTTCGATGACAGCACTTCTCGTGTCTTCAGTAGATGAGAAAAGGAGGGAGATGATGGCGCCAGCTGCACTTGGTTTTTCAAATAGGGCCTGTAACTTCGCCGGTTGAAATTCTGATAGTCGTTCGACAACATCAGTGATGGATTGAGAGAGTGTCTTGAAGCGATCGTTAAAGTGCCGTACTGTTGCAGGCACTTTGTCCACTCCCGCCTTCATGACCAATGGCTCAAGACCGATAAGCGTTCTGCCGGCGATCAGCAAGTGCGTCGCAAGGTCAAGATTGCTGGCATCGATGGCTCGGAGGACAGTCTTCCATATGGCGGTAGATGAAGGCGTCTCTGTAGGTGAAGGCTGCTTTGCGTTGATGAGCTGTCTCTCAACGACCAGCGACTTGGCCTCGAGCTGGAAAGCATACTGAATCACAGATAGTGCCAGCTGCAGCTCTTCCCCGTTCTCCTTGCTGCTATTGAAGCGCTTCAGGTTGACGACGATCAGATCGATGTAAGTAGTGAGCATCTCCAGCATGCCGTTTACTGTGGGCTGCCCAACAAATTCAGTGTGTTGTTTGTACTCGCCCATGGTCTTGAAGGCGACAACAAGGACTCGCATGCCTTGCTTGAAGCAATATGATCGTGCTAGTGGTGTAAAGTGATCCAACTGATAGCGGCCAAAGAGGGCATTAGCAAATGGTCGAATCGCAGGGCCAAGGTTGGAGACTTTAATGGACGCAAGAAACGGCGGTATCCAGCTGAAGGCAGCCTCGAGGTTCTGCTGGTCTTCTGTGGCGTATGTAACTGCGGTCAACAGGTGCTTCAAGACAGGGCTGTTGAAGACCTGCTCCGCCACATTCGCAATGGAAGGAGTAATGGCGTTTATGCCGTCCCAGAAGTCGACCGGGGCCTTTTCAAGGAGCAGCTTCATGGTAGCCACTAGCTCAAAGAAGCCTTCCGAGAAGCCTTCCGGTCTTAAGGAAAGATGGTCAAGCATCAATCTGTAAAAGTCACCGTCAAGACTACGAATGTACTCTGTAATGAGCTCCTTGTCCATCCTCTCGATAATGAGTCGTATGCCGCCCCAAAAGAGGGGCACGTAGGACATGTCAAGATTGTTCATCTGCACCTTGCTCATAGCCTTGATGAGATGGTCCCGCACTGCCCATTCGAACTCAGACTTCAGCAAGTTTCGCTTGAACCCCACCCATGACTTGGTAGCCCAGTCAAGCCGTCTCGCATTTTTACTGAACAAGAAGCGGGTCATGGCTGGAAGGTATGTTTGCAGCTTTAGGCGCTTCTTCGTCTGCACCAAGTCGAAAGGCGTGTCGAAGACTTCTTGGAGCAGGCCTTCATCCCGGATCATGGCATCGCAGCTCAATGCTTCGAAGAAGGCATACGTGCTTTCGGGTGGTAGCAGTCGCATGGTCCTCTCTTTCGGCTCTGCTTTGCTCAGCAACTTGTTGGCCTCCTCCAGTCCTTTCCGTATGCGGCCCAAGCAGCTCTCGTCGACCAAGCGCATGAAATCGACGATGTTCTCCTCGTCGTAAGTGTCGATCAAGCGTATGCGCCACTCAGGCCTGGACATGTAGAAGACTCTGACGCAGACTTCACAGCTCTCCATGTGCTTGTCGACTCGACTGGTGAGCCATTCCTTGTGTGGTGCCGCCTCGTCTCCGTCATACGCGAGTATCTCCATGGCCTTCAATGCGGACCATTTGCGCTCTTGGGCCTCTTGCAATTTGGTCGTGCGGGCTTCGAGCTCGGCGGGATCGGTTTCGGGTGGATAGTTGGCGACGTCTTCTGGGAAGTATATTTGGTCATCTTCACCGACGCGTGGGCAAAAAAGATGCTGGTCCTCCGGTAGCGCTCGGAGCTCACTGTATGCACAGAGATGGTTAGACGTGACCTCTGGGGCAGTTCCGCGTAGGAGAATCATGTCCCACGGGACTTACCTGATCTTCTCCACAACCTCCGCCATTGTGTATTACCCCAGGCCGTGCGTTGCACGCGGCCCGGTATGCTCTTCTCAATGCTCTATAAGCGCGTGCAATCAAGCATCGCCCACGTCCAGTCCTTTGTAAAGGAGCAGCAGATGTCTATCTAGGCAAGTTGCTATTAACACCCTGTTCCCTTGGCCGTGCTCGTTGTTGGCGCAGAATAAGAGAAAGTAGGGAGTTGAAAGAGGCTTTTAAGTAGGCTGCAAAAGAGAGTGTGGGGTTCGTTTAGCGGCCGGTGAGAGAGCGTGGAGCAGACAGAGCGGTCGGGTCCAACGAGGTTATGTGAAGTGAGAGACGTCAGTGCTCAAAGAACTGTCAAACGCGCGACGCGGGCGAGGTGCTAGCGCCACATGGACGCGTGCATGTGCCAAGCCTATTACACTTCCTTTCCCGTTTGCACGCTTTTCCACATCATTCACTCAATGCTAGGAGCCCTTCATGGCCTTGCGCAGGTGCATTAAGCTGCAGATATAGCAGCGTGTAAGTGTTCAATATGTCGCGAACTCACGAATCCAGGCTAATTAATCACTCGAGTCTCGTCACGCTCATACGTCAAGAAACACATTGTCACTAGTAGCGCATGGAAGCTGCACAGCAAGCAAGTGAAGATGAACAACCAGCAACCGCCAGTCAGAATTAAAATATCTACAACCCAAAGTATCCGCTTCGCTTCGCGTTGCCGTACTCATTCAACATTCCATCTATCGTATGATCCTTCTCCATCAAAATAAGAAAATGCTTAACAAAAAAAGGGAGAGAATTGCACGCCAAAGGAGAAACGCCTGCTTGCTTTTGCGGTGGGGCAAGCTGATGATAACAATAAGGAAAGAAACGCTGGTTAAAAGCCAATAGTAGTGAGTCTATGTACAATTGCAGTCGTGATTCAGCCCGTGGCTACCGCGGTGGACTGTTGGGTGGACTTTTTGACCCTGGCTTGGGAGACTTGGGCATAGGAGGCAGACCTTCTAAATCTGTCGGTGCGTCTTCCCGCGTGATTGTTGCGCGACGGATGGCGTTGCGCAATCGACTGCCCAGGTTGGGCTGTGTGCTTGTATGGCCCTGGCCCATGCCTTGGACACTCTGCCGTTGGCCGTGGAAGCTGTTGCGACTATGCGACGACTCCAAGCGGGTAAGCATGGCTGCCGATGTGAAGTCGTTACTGGCTTCGAAACTGGGGCGCACTCGGTCCATGGACATTCGCGCGCGGTCGAAGCTGGGCCGCACGCGGAATTCTGTTGATACGCGAGAGACAGCAGGCATAGGCTCGGTCGCAAGGGGCATACCATCCGTACTACGGCGGAAGGTGTAGTCGGTGCTGTTTGAACCATTTTGACTTCGCGGGTTGTGCGTTGTAGCAGTTGGCGCAACGGACGGTGGGTAGATCGGTCGTACATCTTCGTCTGCTGGTTCAGCATTTGCGGCCTTGTACTTCGTCGCATCGGCGTCGGCAGGTTCGGCTTTATCAGTGGCGACTTTGCTGGGAGGCGGAGGCAGATAGCTGGTAGTGTTGCGGAGGTAGTCGAATTTGCCTTGCTGGACTTGTTCGCGGATGATGTCCACGTCGAGGGGAAAGTACGTCTTCTGGGCATATTTGAAGATAAATCGGGGAAGCAAACATGCAATGACGGCGACCAAAAGGTAGGCCCAGAAGTTGATGTTGCCGTACACTTCTGCGCCAGCCTTGTAAAACTGAGCACTTGAAGTAAAGGACGTGTAGATACCAGTCCATGTCCAGACGAGTAGGGTACTGATGACGATAATGAGAAGCATTAGCCAATCCCAGCGGTACGAGTTGTAAAGAACGTAAATGTTGGCGGCGCAGACAGCTGCGGTGGCGGCGTAAATACCCATGCGCCTGTATTCGGCCAGATCAAGCCCACTTTCAGTAGCGAAAGTACCGGCTTCGAAGATTTCGTAGACGAAATAGAATGCAATCAAGGATTGATATACACCATCGAACATGTATGCCCTATGTTGTATTAGCAAAGTCGTTGTAGCTAAAGTCATCATTTACACATACCAGAACTTTGGCTGCGTCCACTCTTTCCGTTCGATGCCACGACGGTAAAGTTGAGGGACGGCCAGTGAGACTCTGTCGTCGACATCTTGATCCAGAACACCCATAACGATGACAGGGAGTGACGTAAATGCAAGGTTAAAGAAGATAATGTAGGTGTAGTCGAAAATATACTGGCTGTCAAAATTGGTGTAGATCTGGTACCAGAAAAGGGCGAACACCCAGATAATGTTCTGTGTATGTTAGTATGTGTGAAGTAGCGATAGTTTTGTACTAACTTACCTTGTAGAAGAAATTAGCGATAGTCTCCGCAAGCCTGCGGTACGACCATCGTCCATGAACAAGCACAAGACGAGTGAGGAAGCGGAACTGTCCAATTGCGTAATCCGAAGACATGACTGCCGCCCGGCCTTCGACACCGGCAATACCAACACCAACGTGTGCTTCTTGAATCATGGCAACATCGTTGGCTCCGTCACCGATGGCCAAAGTCAAGCAGTCCAGGCCAGTCTTGACCATGTTGACAACGGCGGCCTTTTGACTGGGACTGACACGGCAGCAAAGAACTGATCGGCAGCGCCTGCATAGTAGCAAGAACTTCCTCTTCATGCTTTCGTCCAAAGCGAGTTTGAGCGTGTCGCCATCAATAATGATAGCGTGGGTTGGTGGTGGGGGTTCGTGGTCGGATTGTGCGGCAGCAAGCTCTTCTTCAGAGCCTGTAAGCCCAAAGATCTTCAATTTCTCGTCGAGCTGTGCCTCGATGGATGATATGTTGTCGTCAGTGACCTTCAGAATGATAAGATCCATGTCGTTGTCGAGCAAGTTGCAAGAAAAGCCGATATTGATGGCTGTCTCAACCTTGTCACCAGTCAAGACCCAGAGTTTGATACCAGCCTGGCCAAGAAGTGAGATGGACTCAGGAACGCCATCCTGTAGTCGATCCTCGATAGCAGTGCCTCCAACGAGCCAGAGGTGATTTTCAATGCGGTCCGATACCTCTTCAAGCTTGTCTTCACGTCCAACAACGGCATTGGCGGCAATGTCGTAGTCCCTGTTCCACTCCTCATACTCCTCGTCTGGGATCTCCCTTTGTGCAATACACAGAGTTCGAAGTCCCTCACGAGCAAACATCTCGAGATGCTCACCAGTGGTCGCGCGAAGTTGACGTTGTTCGTTGGGAATCAGCCTGGAGTAGATCATGCTGTCTGCTCCTTTGCAGAAGAGCATGATCTTGCCATTGGGCATTCTGATGATGGCACTCATTCGCTTCCTGGTAGAGTTGAATTCAAGGGTGTTGAGGACCTGGTACCTACGCTCCTCTCCCATGACGTTAACAATGAGACGATCGTCTTGACGGCCGACGAATGTAAAGCCGCAATCACGAGCAGTAGCTACTAGAGCAGCCTCATCGGGGGATTGGGCCTTAAACTCGATCTTTGGAGGATCGCCAGGAGTCCGCTCAGTCACGACAGTATGGCACAAAGCCAAGGCGATCATGAAGCTTTCGTTGGCCGCCTGTTGCTCTTTCCCGGCTTCGCCCGCGAGGTCATCAACGTAATCGGGTGCGATGAACGTGAGATCCTCATCCCAGAGGTATGGGTTGTTGTGCAACTTGCGAATGCCTTCCAACATTCGTACGCGGTCCCGGGCTATCTGTTCGCGTGCACGAGCACCTTCAACCTCAACGTCAATGCCTTGTCGTCGTTGCATACCAGCCTGTGCCTCGGTGTAAGCCTCTCCGTAGGGTACGCCATTGATAGTGCACTTTTTGAATTCCATGACGTTTTGTGTGAGGGTTCCTGTCTTGTCTGAGAAGATGTATTCGACCTGTCCGACATCGTCCGAGATGTTCCATGATTTGGGTGTGCACGGATAATCGATCTTCTCGTAGTACATTTGCACGTCGCTATAAATGAAGAGCGCTTGCAATGTGCGAATGATTTCCAAGGTAATGTAAAGGGAGATGGGGACCAAATTCTGGAATAGAATCACACCAGCCCAGAAGGCAATGACTCCGTCTGTGGCAGGGTTGTTTCCATAAGAACCATATTCAAAAATAGAATGCGAGGTGTCGCTTCTTGCCCAGGTCACACCTAATACGATTCCCGAGATCAGACACAGTCCGAAGAGGACGACGAAGTTGTAAACAACATTCCAGTTGAGTTCTTTCGAAATTCTAGCGCGCTTGCTAGGCGTAATTCCCGAGTTGATCATGATCTTCGTCTCTTCACCGGTGAACACGACCACACCGAGAACCCACTCGGTGTTGCGCAATTGACATCCACGAAGGAGCAGGTTGTTGATCGAAATGGGCTCGACCATCTCATAAGTTGGAGTTTCCGGATCTTTGACATTGTGCTGTTGCCATCGGATGGCGGCACTGTACGAATAGAGGTTCGAGTGTGGACCTTCGCTTTCGATGACGAACTCGGCGCGTTCGCAGTGTCGAGCGTGTCGGACGTCCCGCGTAGCGTGAATGGCGTTGCGTACTTTCAAATTTGTTTCGCCGTCCAGATTCTTGGTCTCCACATAGCAGGCCCCATCGTCGGAGGATGTCGAGAGCACCACCACATCGGCGGGAATTTCTTCGTCGTTGTACAAGCGAACAAAATCGCCGACCTGGACGTTCTTCCACGCATCTTTCTTGAAGCGCGCCTTCTCGGGCGCCGTCTTGTAGGGGTTCATGACGCTGCCCCAAAACTTCTTTTGCACAGTGCCCTTGGTGTCGGCACCTCGGATTTTGTCGTTCTGGCCGGGCCCGGTCGTCAGTGGCGGTGAATGGCTTGGAGACTGTCCGGGTAGCGGGGAGGGAACGGGGGTCATTTGGATGCCGTCCTCGGAGTCGAAGTAGGATTCTCTGTGTGAAGCATTTGACGGTCGTCGCGTGTCGATCGAGGGTCGCGTGCCATCTCCAGCCACTCCGCCATGTTCACCACCCTTCGTGCCCTTGCCCTTCTTCGTCTTCACCTTTTTGATTGCGCGCCATGTCGAGATGATGCCTCGCGTGCTTGCCTTCTTGATCTTGCGCCACAAGGATACCGTATCTTCCGCAGTATTGACGTTGTTAAAATCGACTAGCCTGTGTACGGGGGCGTTGTTCAGTTCCATGTCCAGGACGGTTCTCCGCCAGTCCTCAATAGCATCCTTGATGGCAGTAACGACGAGGATGACAATGAGCGGCACGGCATTCAGCGCAGGATTACTGGCACCGAAAATGGAGAAAATCTGCGGAAAAATGCTGGTCAGCGGGTCGCCGGATGCTGCGGTCCGGGAGTACTTACACCCAAGATAATAATGAACAAAAAGTAGACGTTCGCAATGTTGTGGAACTGGAACCACAAGTTCTTGGGCACGAAACTGAGAGGGGTGTATTTGGCCGTTCTTATCTTGTTGCGCGCGTACTGTGCAGTGGGGTGGCCGTCCTCGTCGCGCTCCGTCTGCGGCAGGGGTACGTTGAAGTAGACCCTCCGTCCACCGTCTGGCTCGTCGCTGCCTGCATCTGAGCTGTCGGGCGTGGGATCGCCTGGCAATCCTCCCTCTTTGCCTAGCGAGTCGCGTTTCTCGCCCGAGCCTATCCGCCGGTGCAACCGGGCCTTGAGGCTCTCCCTCTTGTTTTGCGCTTTCACGCCTGTCGCGCGATGTGTTGCCCATCGTATACGCTTCTGTGGATGCGACGTCTCGACCTGCTCAATGTCCATCATGTCATCGTGCTGGGGCGGCTGCAGCGTCATTGTCGCGATCGGGTCGCTCGCCGCGGAGGATCGCGGGTGCTGCTAAGCTTCAAAGGGCGGCCGGCCTCAGCCGGAAGGGCTGTAGGAGAGCAAGCAGGGCCAATTCGGCTGGAGGGCAAACAGCAGCGCGTGGTGGGATGTGTTTGCGAGGGTCCGGCGGTGGTGGTGGTGTGGCAGAGAGTGAAGGGGGTTGAGGCCAGAAGGAAGATCGTCGTAACTCTCGGCAGCGCGGATATTATGTAGGGAATCCCAGGGATGCGTACGCCTGCCGTCCAACAACACCAAAAACAGGGCGCAGTGAGTGAGTGGGTGAGATTACTGTGTATGCGAGAGGGCGATGTTACGACGATTAAAGTCGCATAAGCGTGTGTAATCCATGGGCGCGGGCGGCGTGGGAAGTCGCTGGTGGCGGTTCGCTATGATGCTGTTCTTGAGCCTACTGTCCAAACGTCCCGTACGAAGCCCGCTCGGCTTTTACTTAAACGCGACGCTAGATTTAAATCCAGAAATGGTCCGCTTCAGCACGATCAAGCACGTCAACTGGTCAAACATGCGAAAATTCAGCTGCCTTCCTGATTCAATATGGACCTGGACGTCTTCGAGGACACGTCGCCGGGCGTTCGTTATTACGAGCCACCGCGTCCCTGTCGACCAGATTGATGATCGTCTCGGGCCCAGCTTGTCACAGCCTGGCAACACTCAGCCCGTCAGCAAATAAACTGCGCCGCTACCCTGGACGGGCAACGGGCATGAACCATCCGGGTCCCGTCAGCAGCCTTTCTGAGCATAGCGACAAATGCTTTACTTCCACTTGCGCTTGTGAAGAAAGTATCCGACCGACATGGCTATGTAATTCGGTTTCTTGTAGCAGACATGCAATCTGGGCGTCTTAGGCTCGCATTGGCAGTTTCATACGCGCAAATTAACTACGTGTAACCGCTTAAGCGATCTGTTATAACACGATCTGACAGCCCTGGGGCCCAGTATCTCGGGAGTGTGCCTTGCGCCTGTGAGACTCGGAAGGCAGATCTGGCCTGGAGGGCACATGTTGCGGCACCAGCATAACAACGTGATCGAACTTCATGCGCAATAAAGGCCCGAGCAATTTGTCTCCGAAAAGCCTCACGAACGCGCAGCACGGAAGCCGCTGCGTTCCCACTCCGAATGCATGTTTTAATGAAGCGCGTCCACGGGAGCGGCCCCTAAGGAAGCCGCGGCACGTGAGCACGCCCGGACGACGCGACGCGGTCGAATTCAATTTCGCCAAGCATCAACACCACCCCACCATCTCTGAGCCGCACTCAGTTGGTGAAGATGAAGTCACATAAGAAACCAAGCATAAAAGACTTCTTCAAGCCTGTGCCGCGCAAGATACAGGAGAGTGCCAACGACGCCCCACAGCTGCAAGGTACCCACGTTCCTACCAGTTCTGGGTGCAAGAGGCTGACATTCCACTCTATCGTAGACGCAAGCAGCACGCGTCCCGGGCCAACTGCTCTTCCCCGGACTAACCTGCACCAAGCCTCAGCGCCTCAAAGTACGCATAGATCTGTTGCACATTCCAGCCCCAGTGCTTCTGCCGTGCCGCCTGTGCCAATCAACGACTCTGCCTATAGCCCTGACGCACAGCCACCTACCACGTCACAAACATCTGTCAATTCAGGCGTGAGCAAAAGAGTTGTTTCCAACGGCGAGCATGTGGTACTCAATTCCGATTCCGATGACGATTCGCTTGAGGAGCTAGATTTTGGTGTACCTACTACTGGTTTTAAGGCAGTCGCACCAATTACCCGCTCAAAGCGAACCACTCAATATGATGAAGACGGACTGCGCAAGCCTGAGAAGAAAGTGAAGAGCAAACAGGACCATCTCAACCGCGTCGTCGAAACTGCCAAAAAGAGCAGGGAGCTTGAGCTGATCATCAATGAGCGGAAAGCTGATCTCGAAAACCATGTCGAGGAAGCCTTCAACAAAGACTTTGTGTTTGATGAAAACGCCCTGGGTCAAGCCGTCCAAGACGACGACGATCCCGAGAAGGCGCATCGATTATTCCTTGCAATGCAGCGAACGAATGCTACTCACGTCGAGCATGTGTTCCATTTTTTCAGCGACACGCAGAAATCTCCTGCTACCCAATCAAGCTTTCCCTTGAGCTGCTTACCCAAGCATCGCTGGACGACATCTTTTCGAGGTACGGAATTTGTACCCGCATAATTTATGTTGCTAAAGGGCGAAGATGAATCTACAAGAGACCAAGCGTTCTTGGCTGGCTTCGCGCATCAAGCATTCCGGATACAGGACCTCCCCGAAGAACTCGCCTCATGGATGATAGACCAGAGTGAGTTGAATTGTTTCTCACTCTCATCTATACTGACTTTGCCAGTATGCTTTGAGCGCAGTGATGCTCTCGACTTGAAGTACTTGGAGATTCTGGAGGTATCTTGCTTTCGACGAACACTTTGTATCATTCCGCTAAGCGACCCCAGGCGCATGACCACCATCTTCGTAAGCTATTGGATCGAGACAAACTAGACCAAATCTTCAGATACGCTGGAGCTGATATGGCAAGTTGGAACATGACAACCCAGGTCACTCCGTCTGTCGATCCTCAGAAAAGTTTGGCCACTCCACTTCCGCGCTCAATAAAATCGATTGCAAGGCTACTTGCAAGAGCGGCACCTCAGTGAGTGCCATATCAATTAGAAATACAATGTCAACTAACTCCGCTCAGTCTGCGGATCAAAGCTAGAAGCTACGCCTTATCCATACTCATCCACACTTGCTTGGATGATCGGATCCTGGCCGATCCATATGTCCTTTCAGCTATTCAGGATGCTATAGAAGCAACAGTGTGCAACTTCGTCGACAACCGAAACCTGGTCCAGGGCGTAGGGAGCTCCCAACCTCAGGATGACGTTCAGACTCTAATCGTCTCACAGCTCAGCGATGTATTGCCACAACTCCTTGCCCACATCACTCATCCTGTCATGCAGAGGAATCTTGTCTACGCTTTACCTGCCCGATCCCCCTTGACGGCGTACTTCCAACGGCATCTTGCGTTATCGTTCCTTGTTCACCCAGGTGCAGTTGAGGTGCCTCTCGGAGACCCTGAGATGCCAGCGTTCATACATAAGCTTCTAAAGACATCACCAAATTTCCGCATAAACAAAGATACCGACTATCGTTTCCTCACAGCACGCATGACGCTTCTCGACATTGCGGTCGGTCCAGGCCTCTCATCAGTCCCCTACCAACCACTGCTCAGTCCAGCGCCGTCTCGCCAAGGTTCATCACCCATCCTAGCGCCGACTCTAGAGATGGACGAGGTCAAAAACTTCAACAAAGAAGTGGACGCGCTTGCCCAGCAGATCAAGGTGCTCGGCAACTCCATCATCGAAGCAGGTGCAGTAGCCGATCTCACGATTTTAGATGCAAAGGACAGTGTGGAGCGTTTGTGTTCGCGCCTCGAGCATGCCGTGCGCATCGGCGGCAAGAAGATTCACGACGTCTTTGGCGACGATGACGAAGTGAAGCAACTCAAAGTCACAGACATCTTCCGCAGAGTGGCAAAGGCTCGCAAGAACGCGCCTGCAGGAGGTGGCATCTTCGACCAAGACGACGACACGGATGATGCCGTTACCGCGCAAATCGACACGGAGACTGCGTCTTAGTTGGAGCGCCTCGCATGATTTGGCGGTCGGAAAGCCATTCTACACAGGTCACAGCAACTATCCATAGTTCGTTCTAAGCAGCACAACCATTTCTTCCACACCATCAGTCCTCTCTCTCACATGCGCTCGTCCTCTCCTCGGCCAATCCCCCCACGCTCCTTCCCTTTCCACCCAAAACCCATATTAACGAACCCTCCCCCTCCCCGCATAAACAACCAGGCCCACCCTATACCGGCCCCAATCCCCCAATCCCAACCTCTTCACCGCCCCCGTCCGAAATGAACCAACCACCAGCCACGAACTCCCCTTGGCGAAAAAGGCAAGCCAACCCAGGTATTCATCCATCCCCGCCAAGCCCGCGTTCTAGAAGAGGAAATCTGCGCCTTTTCTCCTGTCACATTGCATAGCGAGATTAGAAATGCAGAGCCACGCGCACGTGCATCAATGTCCGTCGGCGTGTGTGGCTTGCGCGTCCAAAAAGGTGGTCTGCGCGGCGATATGGAGTAAAGCAAGCAACCTTTTTCTGCTTGGTGCATGCATCTCAGGGTCTACGAAGTATCTGCGGGAGTTCCGTGGCGCAACAACAATCCCCAATTTCCTGTTCCTGTGATCAATTTTGCCTCGGGACAAAATCCATGCACTTGCATCCCCCTGTCTGGAAAATCGATACCGAAGTCCACGTGCTCCTCGGCGCGAATCGCCAGTCTCCTGGGCTTTGCGCTGCAAAAGAGCGCCCCGGATGAAGCCTTCCGCACTCGAGGAACAGGTATCTCGAGCGTTTCAGCTGGCGTGCCGTTTGCCGAGCGAACGGTTTGCGGTGCGGCTTCTGGACCCTGGGGCTTTGCGCGATTGGGAGTAGGTAGGGTCAGGAGTTCGCGCCCGCGTTGGGTGTCGGTAAAGTAGGCCGAGCGCGGGTTAGTGAGGGCAGGGAATAGTGCTTTTTTGCATCGGATATTGGGCTTGGCTATTGTTACTTGGAATTTTGCAGATGTAGATGTGGTTATTGGCATTTTTTGTGGGTAGTCTATACAGGTAGGGACGAAACGCTAAGTGCAGAATTGACGCGAGTTGAACGGGACAGAACGTGAGAGCCGCTGTTTGTCTCACTATTACCACAACCTCCAGAGCAGGCTTCGTGCGTTGAAATGCGTATTACCTCTCCTCACTGCTTGCACCTACAATCCTCCAAAGCCGTTCTTCTCGTCAATGTGGCGGTAGCGCTCCTGCTCCATCCTGTACTTGAGGACCATGGCGGTGCAAAGAACGAGAATGACGTCGATACCGACAATGCCAAAGGCGGCGGTGAAGATCTGGTCGAGGAACCTGTTGGCAAAGGACGAGAACTTACCAATGCAACCACCCTTCTGCGCTGCAACAAGAGGGTTCGTGCAGGTGGCATCCTGTACAAATGGAGGTGTGGTTGAGTTTGTGTAGCCACAGCAGTCGAACTAGGCTTCTGTCAGCGTCTGACTTGCATGCTGCGTCAATCGGAATGACCGGGTTCGGTAGCCTCCCCACGTGGTCCAATGTTCGGTCTAACCCCATACTAGTGCTTATGGAAGGATCTCACCTTTTGTTGCAGGAGACTTTGGATGAGCGGCCTCTCGCGGCCCCATATGTTGCTAAGGTTCTTGCGCGTCTGTAGCGTCTCGAGCCAAATGGCAAGACCAAGACCGAGCGTAAAGGTTGCACAGACGACGACCAGCCAACCCTGGGCGCGCAGCCAGCCTCGATTGGTTGGGAGGAATAGTCCTGGGAGCGAGAGAAGGAATGTGACGAAGACGAAGATTGCATTGACGACACCAGCTAGAGGACTGTTAGTACGGTTCGTCATGTACTGTGCCATCCAGTGATGCGTGTCACGACTCGCGCCACAGTAGTGCGGCAATATCGACATGGTGGAGAAGGTCTTCGTTCAATATGAGGCCGTCGTACCTGTCAATGGACACTGCCCAAGCAACAAGTTCTGCGTGACGTTGTTCACGGTCGGTGTGTTGCGCATCGACTGCTCAGACATGAGAGAGAAGCCCAGCAGCAGTCCTCCGCACCCGGCGAAGAGGAAGTCGAAGCCGACAAAGACCATCATCAGTTTAGTAGGCATCGTGGCGGTATTGGTGCGACTGGCGCGGTCCTGACTGCGGGAGATGTTGAAAAGAATGGAAGTCGAGCGCAGGAGCCGTCCGGCGAGCTCAAACTGTGTCGATCAAATTAAGTACAGAGAAGAGAAGAGAAGGTGAAGAGAGGACGGCAGAAACGGCGGGAGCGCAAACTACATGGCATTGTCAAAACGGATGGGGCGAGCATTAAGAAGGACTGCGAGAGGGCGTCGCAGTTGGCCCGCAACGATGCGTGGGCGGTTTCAGTAGTGTAGGAGCTGGGGGCGGACGAATCACGTCGCGAGAATCCATAGTGGTACGATTTGTTTGGCGCTGCGTCTCGGCAGCCCGGACAGGTTGCATCTGGGTGTAACGAGGGGAGTTTTTGCTCAAAGCACGCTGCACGGCGTCGACTGGCAGTGCTCCAGTGCAGCGCAAGGGCTATCACGAGCGCCGGCGTGGTGTTGAGTGCCTAGGTATGGGGAGGCCTGCTGTGAAGGAGTTGGTGGCTGCTCAATGTCCGACGCGCGATGCCAAAGGGGGAAGGCGGTAGGGCCAGTGCATGAGCGCGGCTGCCATTCCCCATCGAATGATGCTGGCGGGTCGGCGCCTTTCCTCTTGCAGCCGTGAAATGGGGGAGGTGAAATCAGGTGAAGTGAATGGTATGAGCGTGACGGTGAAGATGAATCATAACAGTTCAGCTCAGCGTGCTTCAGACGAATGTCCTCAGTGAGTAGGCAGTGAATGTTGCAGTGCTGAGGTCAGAGGCGCCAGCGCGGTGATTGGCTGATGGGCGGCGCGCAGGAAGGATCGACCCACCGTGCCGCGCGCTCATTGGTGGAGGTGCTGGCGGTGGTGCAGGAGCCACCCACCTGAGCGAGCGACGGGGTCTTGTCACGACTGGGCTGGGAGAGGCCGCTGCGCTGCTCGAAGCGGACTGACAGCTTCATCAGGGTTTGGGCTTGGGGACAGAGAGTTGGCACCAGATACAGGCGGCAGTCTAGCGACCAACAGCACCTGCGCGTACGCTGATGGTACTCCTTCACCTTGGTCGCCTCTGCACGCGCAGCACGATCTGCGTGATTCAGTGCGGACCAGGGGTGTTAAGCGGCATCCGCCCCATGCTTGATTCCAGGCCGCTGTCCCATCAGCTGTGCAATAAAGTCCAGCCGTTGACCATCGCGGCATCGCCCATCTCGTCCATTTCCGCTTTCCCTTCCTGAGACAGCACCACCTCGTGCACCTCGCGCACCTCGCATTCACGAACAAGAGCCCTGCGTCTGCGTCTGCGTCTGCATCCCCTCCTGTAGCCAAGCGCGCCCGCCCGTGCAAGCTGTGAGTTTCGACGCGTCTCGCGCCGTCGCAAACAGAAACAGGCAAGAGTCGTCCATTTCGGCAGCGGTACGTACCTACTGTTCGCTGCCCCAGCCCCAGCCATTCCCTGCCCCGTCCGCCTAGTGCGTTAGTGTTATTTCGTCGGCAGCGCTGTGCGACCGAGCGCCTGCCTTGCATTCCGCCCACCCACATGACAAAGGTCGCCGCGCTGCCCCCCAAACTGTTTTTACCAGTCCCCTTCCACGCAAGCGCATCTGCCGCTGCTTTTCCTCTTTCGTTCAACCCTCTCCAGACCTGTTGTAACGACCGCTGCGAACCGCCAAAACTGACGGACCCCACAAGCAGTTAGGGCCAACTCTCCGCCCAACACCACACCTAATCTCCACTGCAACCTCAGGCATGGCCTCTGAAATCACCGACCACGACCAGAACGCCTCGCCGTCGCTGCACGACGATGGCAATGGCCAAATGGGTGTCGGAGAGGTCCGCGGCACCAAGCGCCAACGCCCGGCTGCCGACGACGACGACGACGACGATGACAAGCCCGGCCGCGAGCGCAGGAAGATTGAAATCAAGTTCATCCAGGACAAGTCGCGTCGGCACATCACCTTTTCCAAGCGCAAGGCCGGCATCATGAAGAAGGTACGTCGATAGCATTGCTATCCATCGCGCAGTGCATCGCAGCGCGTCGCACCCTCGTCTATATCTGCGCTCGCGCCGCACCCGCGCTGCTTGCGAAACACCACTAACAACGCATCCCAGGCATATGAGCTCTCTGTCTTGACCGGCACCCAGGTCCTGCTTCTCGTCGTGTCCGAGACGGGCCTTGTTTACACCTTCACCACACCAAAGTTGCAGCCGCTCGTCACCAAGCCCGAGGGCAAGAACCTCATTCAGGTACGCGGCACTCCAGCAGCATTGTCGCGTCGCGATACTAATCTCCTCCCAGGCTTGCTTGAATGCGCCCGAGCCGTCCAGCGGCGACGCGAATGGCGTCGATGCAGACAACTCGGTCGAGTCGCCAGAGGACAACCACGCCCAGATCCCCACTGGCCAGCAGCGCGGAATGCCGCCCAACAACCAGCCCATCCCGCAGGCTTACATGACCCCCGAGGCGGCGCTACATTACCAGAGCTACCTCCAGCAACAACAGCCAAACCAGTACCCGATGGCGCAGCAGGGCATGCCCCGCCATCCTGGCGGCCACTACCCCGAGCAGAAGCTGGGTTAAACCCTTCACGAGCACATCTCACGTCGGATGGAGCTTCGGACGGCGCATAATATTGGGACAGAATACCCCCTCATAATGGTGAAAATAATTACGGTGTAGCTCATTGAGCATGACTTGGATGTACATCATGTACCTCATCCGTGTACGTCGCATGGAGCTGCAGTACCACTTGTTATGGGACGCGGTGTTGGGAGCCAGGCGGTTGCAATTCGGATACAACGATTGTACGTCTTCACGTGGACATTGGCGTGGTGTGGGTGTTTTCCTTGGTTTCCTCCTCTCTCCAACATCTATATCATCTCGTGTCACATTTACGAAGTACCAAGTATTTCCAAAGCCTTTGCTACCGACGATATCGGTACAGCTAGAGGAAAATGAAATTCATCTATCTAAACGTTGTGCCGCTACTGCCGTTTTGTGTCTAGACAAGTCTGGGCATATTCGCCCGTTTCGTAGGTGTCGCTTCCTCATCTGGAGAAAATCGCCACTGTGCCACACTCGACCACCTGACTAACACTTTGTTAATAAATACCACACAAAGTCAGACTTCATGCACCGTCACTCTTACCAGCAGGAAAGTTGCATGCACAGACATACTACCCAGCTTCATTGGAAGCCCACTGTGGGGCCGCGAGCGTCGAGATTGCGACCGGCACCCAGGTGCACCCCCCAGCATGGGCGCCATCAGCAGTCTTCTCGCAACCAAGTTCGCAACACATTGACTGTCCCAGGAGAATGACATTACTTCGACCCGGGCCGCGAACCGTCTCTGTGAGAGTGCAACCTTTGACGACGATGCGAGCAAGCATACAGAGCGACCCCGACGATCGAATGGGGAGATGCACGACACGCGCATAGCACATTGCGACAGCACTGTAGGCCCGACTCTGTCTAGCGATGTCGGTGCGCAGCTGCGACCCTCCAACTCCCATGTTGCTTCTACAAATACAACTTCGAGTCCTGGGCATCGGAGTACAGACTTGACTCGAGCCTAGCGTGTGTCACTGCGTGATCGCGGCAAACGGCCTTGGGGTCGCACGCTGCCGCAGTCGGTAGCACCTACAGACTGGACGCTTGGGGTCGCCCACTGGTTTTGCACCATGGGCAGAATGTCGAGTCTGGGGAGTACTGTCGCCGAAACACAAAAACGCCACAATCCACAACGAGGCTGCCCGGCGGTTGATATGATGCTCATCGCTGCCTTGCTGATGGCCGCCTCCCTTCGCTGTCGCAGGCTGAGAGCTGCAGTATGAGGGCGTTGGGGTCGCACAACTATCGCCCCAAAACCCGCGTCTGTCCAATCATCTTCCTATTCATAACAGTATGATCGTTCGGGTCGATAACGACGGGCTGGTCCGTCAAAACCACCGAGGATACACGAACGGCTGTACTGCAGGGACACTGCATATCTGCCGTGCAATACGAAGCATCACGTTCTGTACCCCTCTTCTGCACGCCTTCACCGTCGCTTTTCCTCTAGTCGAAGCATGCCCTACTACCTGGTTCCTCCTATTCATGCATCGTACGACTCCTGTCTGCAGCAGCTCCGATCGCGTGCATCGGAGATTGTAATAGATGTCCTCACCTGACATTTACTTAGGTGAACGGCCGCCTATTGTTTAAGCATTAAGAACTGATCATCCTTGCCTGCGGATGCGGATGCGGATACTGCCTTTCCGCGAGTGGGACATCTTACTCCTTCAAGTTCTCCCCGCATCCTGTAGCATTCCGCCCGCGCGTCAGTCCGTGCTCGAGGGAGGAGATGCCGCCAGCAAACATTAGTACTGTCACTTGCATGAGCGAAGACACAATTTTCAACTTATCCACGGCGATTGTGACTGAGCAAAAACTTGGGAGGGGGCTTGCAATGAGAAATATCTGGCATCTGCATGGAATCTCGATGTACGCCAAACCCGGGGTTATGGCACAAGACGGCTACAATCCACCATGTTAAGTATAGCGCGCTACGCACTCCGCGTCACCACTCACCTCGTCAAATAACCGAGTGAATCATATTGAGCTCTTGTTCAGATAAATCGCGGCATATGCAGAGCGGTGCCATGTCACCAGAGGCTCCGAAGCACGGCTTAACATCTCCAATGAAAGTTCGCATTGCGGCTCTACTTCCTTCGCCCTGGCAAACGCCTCAAGTCTGCTGTCCCTTCATTGGCTACCTCTTATCTCAAACAGCCAACAGACCCGCGTGCTTCCCGAGCAGCTCCCTACACCCTAGACGTCAGACAGATATAAACCTTTGAACTCCTCACAATGCTAGTGCGCGGCAAGCTGATAAGCTTTGCGCCAAGTTTATGGTCAGCAGCAAGGAGTCTTGCTGAAAGTATATATGTTCGTTGCATTCCAGTGCTTGTGCCCCGACCTATCTCGATACAAGTCCTACCACTACGCGGTTACTATGTCCTCGACACCAGAGAAAGAGGTCGCGCCTGTCATCTCCCGAGATGTCGAGATGTCACAAAAGTCCTCGATTGACGCCGATGCTCTCAAGCTGGCGGAAATGGGATACACACAGGACATGAGCAGGAACTTTTCGGTGTGGTCAGTGCTCGGTGTAGGATTCTCGCTCACCAATTCTTGGTTCGGTATATCCGCAGCTCTCATCACGGGAATAAACTCGGGAGGACCCATTCTCATCATCTATGGCATTATATTGATCGCGCTTATCTCAACATGCGTTGGTATCAGCCTGAGCGAACTGGCTTCGGCTCTACCAAATGCAGGTGGACAATACTTCTGGGCGAATGAACTGGCGCCGAAGAAGTATGCCAATGTCGCAAGTTATCTGACTGGATGGCTTGCTTGGTGGGGCTCAATGTTCACCAGCGCCTCAGTCGCACTGGCAATGGGAAGCGCCATGGTGGGCTGCTATCAACTAAGCCACCCTGATTTGTACGTTGCACTCTCTTCCGGCCACCAAGCGTTGCTCATTCTTGAACACTGACCTCGTTCACAGTACAATCAAGCCATGGCATGTCTTCGTCGCCTACCAGATGGCGAACATATTTTGCTTCTTCTTCAACTGCTATGGCAAAACCCTGCCCCTCGTTGCGAAAGTTACACTCTGGACGTCTCTGGTCTCGTTCGTCGTCATCCTCATTACCGTGCCCTCGGTCGCACCAACTCATCAGCATGCAGAGTTTGTCTTCGCCACTTTCATTAACAACACGGGCTGGCAACAGGGTGGCATAGCCTTTATCGTTGGTTTGGTCAACACGAATTGGGCCTTTGCTTGTCTCGACTGCGCTACCCATCTTGCGGAAGAGGTGCATCGACCAGAGAAGATGGTTCCCATTGCCATCATGGGAACTGTCGGTATCGGCTTTGTGACAAGTTGGTTCTTCTCCATGGCCATGTTCTTCTCGATCGTGGGGGATTTCTCTGATATCCTCGGAACAGCTACACTGGTCCCGATCCTTGAGCTGTTCTACCAGGCCTTAAATAACACAGCCGGTGCTATTTTTCTCGAGGCCCTTATCATTGTTACCGGACTTGGATGCCTTACTGCAAGTCACACATGGCAAAGTCGACTCTGCTGGAGTTTCGCGCGCGACAGAGGCTTACCTGCGCATCGCTGGCTCTCACAAGTGCATAACGGACTTGGTGTGCCAATCAACGCTCATTTCGTGAGCTGCGTCATTGTTGCCATCATGGGGTGCCTTTACTTGGCTTCGCTGACAGCTTTCAACTCGTGAGTGAATCGAAGCCCTGCAGATGACCTGCTTTTGCTAATTCATACAGTATGATCACTGCTTGTATTGTCCTCTTGTATCTCAGCTACTCCATCCCCGTCATCTGCCTCCTCATCCGAGGCCGATCCAACATCAAGCCCGGACCTTTCTGGTTGGGGCCCGTCGGTCACTTCGCAAACATTGTACTTCTCATGTGGACACTGTTCACATTGGTGATGTACTCCTTCCCTTACGCGCAACCGGTCGCTGCGAGCAACATGAACTGTGAGTCTTCTGTTCTTCACAATGCAATTTGTGTCTAGTCACTAACATAGTTTCAGATGTATGCGTGGTATATGCTGTGATCGCCTCCATCACTGGTCTCGACTACTTGTTTCGAGGTCGGAAGAGCTTCCGAGGTGTTGGTGAGCGCAAGGGTGAAGTCAGCGCACATGGCCAGATTGTCGACCTCCCTGAACATCGCGGAGAGCTTTAGTGACTCTTTTGCTGTGTCTCATTCATTTCATGGTATAATCCTCGACACAAATTATTCCGTCACAATGTACATGGCCATGTCACCACACGATGTACATGCCGTCCTCTATATCCTGCCATTTCTTTACTCTCTCATCCTTTTTACAACTCTACTATCCAAGGTCACAAACTTCTACAGCAAGTTACAACCACACACGAGGATTGTCTCAGTACTCATCATGTGTCAACTTCAGATGACCTCCTACGGCTGTGGTCACCAACGCAAAACGCTCTTCGAGCCCTGTGCTCTAACCCAGATCCTAAACCCCTCCAGCTGCAAACACACCCACTCCTGGTGTCCCAACGGCCTCGCCACCACCCGCTTCAACGCCGTCTCCATCCCCTGCGGTCGCGGTCACGTCTCTGACTCCCCCTACTCCTGCGCCGAGCTCGTCGTGCTGCAACCCTTCTTCAAGCACGAAGCCAGCGTGCACGCCGAATTCGACGACTATAACGACCGCATCGCCCACATCTCCGACTGCATGTCCCTCGTCTCTGACCACGGGCGTCCCGAGCTCGACTACAGCCTGATCCCCGCCTCCGACATGCAAGCCATGCTCGACTACTAAGACTAGCACTACAATTCCGCGTTACCCATGTATCTGCACATGGCACGCATCACACTAGATGCTGCGTCCGCTCAACTCGCCGCCGCGCACACGCATACCATCGACGTCATGCTCGGCTGCGAACCCGCGGAATACCCGCCCGGTCTTGACATGTCCATCGACGTCGAGGCCCTCGATCCAAACAATATGGTCCTCTCGTTCTACACCCAGATCTACAGCCCCGTGCGCGAAACCGTATAGTCTGCCGTTGACACCCTCGAGCGCACGGATATTGTAGCATGTTTAGATAGCGTGGGGTGGACGATGTCAGACGACGATGCGCAGGCGTTGAGAGATGGGTTAGCGAGTCTGGTTAGGGATCGCAGGGCGAATCCCACGCAGGGCGGGATTAGGGCCGGTGATTACGGGGAATTTATTGTCGAGGAAGAGAATGTGAGGGCGAGGGTTAGGGAGTGGTGCGATCCCTTGGATATCGCGGAGATGGAAGTGGATGTGGATAGGTATTTACCTGGGATAAGGGGGGGGGGGAGCGATTTTCATGGAGTAAAGCACTTGCGGGAGTGTGCATCTTAAACGATGCTACCGTTTCGGTCAATGTACAGCTATGCAAAGTCTAGTCATGGTGGGGTGGGTTAAGATTCGCTCTTCTATAGTGCTCCACCCCAGGACGAATTTTACATGCATGTATGTCCGAATATTACTTTCACTTTTTTGCCTGAATTGACAGCGACTTCCTGTGATGACCTGCGACTGAATGTAATGTTTAACGAAACCGTTATCCTTGCCTGTAGCATACATACGCTCAACTAACCCAGACAGTCGCTTTTTCAACAGTACGCCACATACATCGGCATATTCAGGGGAATCGGAGTATTCGGTCTCGCCGCCTACGCGGAAAGTCTTCAATGTAGCCTGCATCATCGCGCCACAATTCCCCAGTTTGAGCTAATCTAGTAAGCCTGACTGCGGGTTCCTGGTTCGAGCGGGAACCCGCTGACGTGTGCCGCCCTTCTATCTTCCACACTCCTCATTATGCTTGTAAGCAATGCTGTGTTTGGGAAAGGGCGGGCGCGGAGGAGAGGGAATCTGGGCTAATCGGTTAAACTGGACCGGATGCCGATTACTGCACTGTACTGGATTCGAGGTATGGTGGATATATAAAGTCACGCTTAGTTCTTATATGCTATCGGAGATACAAGTCATTGTGGTGGTCGACACGATGATTTCTCAAGATAGAACGTTTGCTTTTCGCCATGAGCGGCTTGGGTGAGTTTTTCAAGGTGAAAGATTTTTTTTGACAATGTTCTGGGCTAATTAAGAATTCAGTATGTCCTTTTACGATCTATGAAGTTCCTTTCGATAGCAATACTGACTATGAGTCTGTCATTCAGGTCTCATGACCGGCCTCATCTCGCCTTCAAACGTCGTCCAATTCCGCGCCATACCCTACGCCACCATACCCGCCCGTTTCGCGCGCTCAATCCTCAAAACCGACTTGAACGGCAAGGAAGACTTCACCAAACACGGGTAACCACACCGCCTCACACGACAAACCCCAATCTAACATCCACCAGCTTCCAATGCCCCCAAACATTCCCCTCTTCCGCCAGCGGCGGCCCCCTCCCAGGCGACATTACCCCCCCCATATCCTCCGAATTCGGCTGCCTGATCCTGCAACTCGCCATCCCTCTTTCACTCCTCCAAGACCCCATACACGCCGCTAAACTCCCTGTACTTGTTTATTTCCACGGCGGCGGATTCGTGCTTGGCGGTGCGTCTCGCTCCCTCTTCCCTCAAACTGAAGCCCAGCTAGTTGACTGTCCCCAGGCATCGACGAACAACACAATACCGCGCTGCTCACCCAGCAATCCATATCCGATGCCCAACCCCTGATCACAGCGAGTATCCAATATCGTCTCGGTGCGCTGGGATATCTGCATGTACCGGAGCTGGGGAGTGCGAATTGCGCACTGCATGATCAGCGCAATGCGTTACTTTGGATCCAGGAGTATATTGGCGGGTTTGGAGGAGATAAGGGAAATGTTACGCTGTTTGGCGAGTCAGCGGGCTCGATATCGATTTGCTCGCAGATGCTATTCGCTCCGCCGCCTTCGGGTCCGTTGTTTCGCAGAGTAGTGCTGATGTCTGGCGTTCTCGGGGCGTCGGTTACGCCTGGTTCAGCTGGGGACGCAGAACTTTTGTATGAGAGTTTCCTGACGAAGCTGGGTATTGAAGAGAGGGGGGAAGCCGGGCTGGAGAAATTGAAGGGCGTGGATGTTGATGAGATTGTTAGGGTTACCGCGGAGTTTACGGATGGTGGGGCGATGTTTAAGACGGTGCAGGACAGGGATTGGTTTGGAGAGGAGGATGAGCTTGTGACTTGGGATAGGTTTCCGGAGATGTTCGGGAGGTGTGAGTGGGTTGATGAGATTGTTATGGGGACCACTGGCTTTGAGGTAAGAAATGTACCACATCATCATTGGTTTGGATATGCTGATAGTCGTTCAGGGCGTCCAGTTTATACCTAGATTCGCAGGCGTCACTCCGCAAGAATTCGTTGCTGCCATGACGGATCAAATGGGCCAGGAGAGTGTGAGGCTAGTCAGCCAGGCATATAGCATCACTCCGGACATGGACCAAACGCTCTTTCTATCATCTGCATTGCGATGGATCGGAGATGCCGTTTTCGGCGGTAAGTAGCACTCTCTGTTTTAAGTCTGTTGTGTCTGCTAACCATGTCAGCGCCACATCACGAGTGGTCAAAGTACCTGTCAACTCAAACCAACAAACAGATCTATCGCTACGTCTTCGATGTCCGTAATCCATTTCCCGGTAGTCCACTCTATCAGCAAGCTCACCACTGGGTGGACAAGTACTTTCTCTTCAAGACGTTACAATTCAGGTACCCAACGCAACGACTCAAGGACATCTCGACGAAACACGCGCAGCTTTGGATCGAGTTTGCGAACGGGAAGTCTCCTTGGCGACAGTACCAGCACACAGGCAATGGTGATGAGGTTATCATGGTGGCGGACGAAAGAGAGGGCTGGGTAGAAAGAACAGTTGCGGACCACGAGAAGATTACCGAGACTTCGTGGAGGGCATGTGAAGCTCTTGTCGCTAGTTGGCAGGGCCAGAAAGGCAAGACGTTTTCTCCTGTGGATATTGAACCTTTGGGTGGAAAGAGTATGGTTAGATTTGATGACTGAGAATGTTTATAGGTGAAACTGAACCCCCTCTATGAGTCATGGCTTTCCGTACACATGATCGCTCGTCCCTCTTCGTTGCCCCAAAAGTCATCAGGGAGATCCACGCACAAGTTCACGTCGTCTACGAGGCCTGGCCTCTCGTAGAAATGCATTGCCATTTCTATACCTGGCGCACGATATTGAACCAAGGTTGAAGCAAGACAGCCTAGCTGTATGGAATGTGAAGGCTGGTCGTAGTCATCTCCTAGGGAATGTTAGCATACCAGGACGCTATGTGGATCTGTCTAGGAGGTGGCTGCAAATATTTCGATGGAGCAAAGATCTCCATATGTTCCTGTCGGTACCCGCTCAAGAACATGGTTTGGAAAAGTGTACGTACCTCCAGTCAAGATCTCGCAGTCCAGTTCGTAGTCGAGCCGGACGCCAAGACAGTGACACTGTTTTTGGACGTTCCAAAAGTTGAGAGGTAGTGGTTCAAGACAAGCAATATCTGGAAGTCCAAGCATAAAGACTTTGAGACACAGTTTCAGCCCCATTGGCGATGACAGAACAGAACCCAATAAGCTTTCACAGCCAGAACAGTCTACGACGGATGGCGTGATCGTGTCACGACTCATCTCAATCTTCAGCCTTGTGAGGTTGGGAGGCAGTACGTCCTCCCGTAAGAGAGGAAAGCCGGGCCAATCGAAATGCGGAACCCAAGTGCTCGTCTGCTCATGAGACTGTTGCCTGGTGTACCCTGGTATGCCTACCAAGACATACAAATGGATGCGAGGCCACTTCAACACGGTGGAACTCTGTAGGCCATACACTCGTGGCCAATGTGACTCCCACGTAGGATGGATCGAATTACTCCCCAAGATATGTAGCCACAAGCCCTCCAGTGAAGAAGCCTCAGATCCTTCCTGATTTCAGTCTTGGGCCTCATATCACCCGCGAAGTCTTGACGATCGGATGGAATGTTTATGTGTCTGACGTAGGAAGAGAGAGTTGGTTCAACCCTGAAGCGACGTATATAGCCGTTGATTGGCGCTGTAAAACCCGCCCGGTAATGTTCGTACAAGAGTTGCTTTGCGATGGGACGGAAGATATGACATGTGCGCATTAACGCATGGAGGGTCTTCTACGATGCGCGGAAGTCCCATTGGTCTGTGTTTTGGGAGCTTGTCTGGGTGGCTATTTAGCGTCCGGTCGATTGAGACGGCGATAGTGACGGCGATGGTGACGATGATGGGGTGACGATGATGGTGACGGTGATGGTGACGGTGATGGTGACGATGATGGCGAGGGCGAGGGCGATGGTGACAGTCGATTGAGGTAACCCTCGTATGCTGGATCATCAAGCGACCCCGGGACGAGGTACCTGAAGACCTCGAGCATGATCTCCGTAGGCAGAGAAATTATTCCTGCCATGGTTTGTTGCGTGGTGGGATAGGTTGTGGGGGACATGAGAGGATTCCTATGCAGCTCCCCGTCGTTGTAACGCCAGAAAAGCGAAACCTTCATCACTAAGACACTGATAACTTAGCTTTAGAAACAGATAAGAGCAAGCAGAGACTTTACAAAGGTAGACGTTAGATTAAGCGTGAGATTGAGCATGGCGCAAAGCCATTTCCAGGGAGGGAAAATAACGATGCCTGTTGTGTTCATTCGCATGCGCCAGGAGGCTGTCACAAATAGACAACCTTGGTAATGTCAAGAATGCACTTCTCTCAAGACATGCTGTAGCTCCTCTCCTTCCCCTCCTCGTTCTCCTCCATCAGCGTCGGCTCGAACTTTTCTTTCCTCGCCTGAGATGCGCCAGAAGCCTTCCATGCCGACAGGATCAAGTCCACAATTGCATCGACTCCCTGGTCTTTCTTCACCACCGCAAAGATGGTAGGACCTCCTTCACGCATCCTTCTGCTGTCCCTGTCCATGACGTTCAAGTCCGCGCCGACGGCTTCAGCTAGGTCGATCTTGTTCACGATCAGCAAGTCGGACTGCGTGATTCCTGGTCCACCCTTCCTGGGGATCTTGTCGCCGCCAGAAACATCGATCACGTATATTATGAAGTCGGCTAGTTCGCGCGAGTAGTTTGCAGCGAGGTTGTCGCCGCCTGATTCGATCAGGAGGAGGTCCGTGTTGAACTTGTGGTGGAGGTTCGTAAGCGTCATGAGATTGACGGAGATGTCTTCGCGGACTGCGGCGTGCGGGCAGCCACCGGTCTCGACAGCCACGATGCGTTCGCTGTTGCTGCTGTGAGATTTTGCTCATATTAGAGGTGGTCATCTGGAGCGACTTACGCAGGAAGAGCATTGTTCCTAGTCAAAAACTCGCAGTCTTCCCGTGTGAAGATGTCGTTCGTCACTGCTGCTATCGAGAAGCGAGCTCGGAGGCGTTTGCAGAGAGCGAGCATGAGTGCCGTCTTACCGGAGCCTACAGGTCTGGCTGAATCAGTATCTACTCATAGACACCCAACATCAATCTATAACAATGGCAAGCTTCATCCAGTGTGTGGCCGTGAACTCGTCTTCAGAGAGTAGGCTTACTTACCCTCCAATGCCTATGGTAAACGCCCTATCTTCCCAGTCTCTGTTCTCGATGATTGGCATCTCGCGCCCGAGGAAGCTTCCCGGACCATCCAGTATCTCATGGGTGTGTCCATGGTCCGCAGCGGCATGTTCATGCGAGTGCGACGGACCATCATGAGAGTGACTGTGCGACATGGTGTATGGCCTAGTTCGTGGCGAGGTGTATTGAGTCCTGTTGCAGATCTAGTGGTCAATAAGCTGGACAGGTAAGTGTGGATCAAGACAGCAGCAAGCAAGAGCGAAGCTCGAAGCTGGCGATGGTGGGGCAGCAGCTTCACAACGTGGGGTGTCGTCGATCATGTTGGTAAGATTGGTCGCCGGCCACCTGACATCGTGGACTGGATCAATAAGATGCGAAATTATTGCATGAATGATCCGCATCACGTTCGCGGCCGACAAGTTTATGCGAACGTGTTTATTGTTGTTGGTTCGTGCCACGATTCAGTTGAGGCTGACCAAATCTGCGACCCTGAGGCACGGGCACGCTTGCTTCGGTTCATTTGGTCGTTTTCGGCTTCCTTCGTTCTCCATCCCCCTGCATTCAACTCCGTGTTATGAAATTTGCACAATTTCTGCTAACCTGAATGTCTCTGCCTAGTATCTTTTCACCACTCTTACTCGTTGCATTGTGCGCAACAGTAAGTGGCTTTCAGGGGACATTCTTGGAGCGGCTGATCGTTATGCCATTATCGTCTCGCGTGTCCACCAATACCACCGAAAGCGCCACAAACAAGGCTGGTGTTTACCGCTCATTTCACGTCGTTAGATGTTCGGCAAGTTACCCGCACGAGCGTGACGCGATACGTAAAGACAGCACATCTCCCACTATGCGGCCGCGTCCCTGATCTAACGACGTCCTGTCCAAGATTCCAGTTTCACTAACCCAGGCCTCCGAATTGACCTTTTCGGTTCAATCCGACCTTATAGCACTGACATGTTTTCATATTGAAGCTTGAGCCGCACCTCATTCCTTCGTCACTCGTTTCTGGCCTTCGTTCTACTATATTCCTGCATACGACCTCTACGAATCTTACGCCATTTACACCATAACTTTTAACACCATGGCCGTCATATGGGAGAAGGCACAACAAGCCTTTCTCACACTTTGGGACATCGATCGCGAATTTCAGAATGCACAGGAAGCATATGAACAATGGCAAGCTCGGAACCGGCGCAAGAGGTCGTCCTGGGCCTGTCTCGGTGTAAAAAATCACGAAGATGCACTAGGAAAAGCATTGAGTCTGGGACGAGAAGTGCAGCGAGTCATGGAGAGAGGGGCAGACTTGTACGGATCACGATTCGAGCAGGGCGACTGTATGTTTGCGAACGGGGAAATGTCCACCGGGGAGATGCTAAAACGACGCAGCAACATGCCACACCATACTCAATGCACAACTTCTTCGTGTACAATACGAGGTCCGGCAACCCCTTTACGACACCGCCCTTCATACGACACGCATTTCCTTACCTCATGACGACCTTATCACGACCGCCAAAAGCGTTCGACGCACAGTCCTCCACGCACTAGAAGACCAGATTGCGCGTTTCGACTCGCGAGAATTTGTACCTATGCTTCCGCCACCTCGCTTCAAAGTCGATTATTGCCCGTTTGCCGATCAATTACGGAACGATCTAAGATCAACCAAATCAAGCAACCTGCGAGCGCGGAAACTACGGCCAGAACATCGTCACGACGACCGAGAGCTATGCCCGCACTGCGATGCATGCATTTCCGTAACTTCACATTCTGGACTTCCGGCCTATCGGGGCATATTATTCACATCACACGTGGCTCGGGATCCGCTTGCCAAAGACGATCATACCACATTCGCCTGCAACAGTTGTTACAAGACCTTCACAGATTCTTATGCATTCTTGGACCATATATTCCAGAAACAAATCGGCAGCAACCGAAGCTGCTTGAAACGAACCAGTTCGCATTTCACACTCTATTCCAAGGAATACATGGAAAGCGACCCTTCTATTGTGAAACAGTGCCTCAAGAACTGCTTAAAGAGAGAGCTTAACAGAGTACGAAATGAGAAGATGAAGAGCACGATCCGGGTGGTACAATCGGACATCCATCCAAGCATGCGTAGCTCGACTACAACGATTTGACCCCAGAATACAACAACACATAATTCGAACATCGACCATCAGAACAGGTCAAATAAGATCTCACGAACCATACTATACCCACAGCGCATACCTTCTTGTATTATACTTTTTAGCCTCTTGACTACTTCTCAGGGGTATACTTTTTTAGAGCTCCATCTACATAGAGCATAAGCAATTATTAACGATCTTAGTCTTTATCTTCTACTCACAGCACCTAGATGAGTTCCTAAGTGCTTTCTCATGGAAAACTTTGAAAGGTTTTCTGTAACTCGTCTTCAAGCTTCCTTGTAAAGTTTCCCAAGACTCCGTACAAAGAACCTCCATGATCCATTCGAAATCGCAAGCTCTCAAGACCAACATACGAATCGTGCTCGAGCAAGAGAGTGCTAAACTAGGATCTGTCCAAGCAGCACAGACCACCCCAATTCTACTCCATTCTTCTGGAAAAAAAGAACACTTCATCAAAAAGCACAAGTCCCCAGCCATCCTGCCGAGAACACAATCTCTCGATCTCGAAAAGTCGCGTCGATAATAGCTACACCCCACTCACTTCCAATCCCAGCCTCGCAGTGCCTGAAATTCTCTCGCACTAACGTCTCGACCATCGTCATCCCGTTAGGATTTTCGGTGGGCTGCCGATATACCCGTCTTGTATCCGCCTCCGACGTTCCTGACGTGTTACAGGTTGCATGCTTGGGAATTTTAGGCTTGATGTCATTGGATATCGTGGTACTCGCAGCGACTTCTCACATGCACAGCGAAGCTCTTCTTCGACAATAATATGTAAATGGCAACATGTCACACGTCAGCACCATTGGATCGACATTCGACCCCACAACACCACAAAAAAAGGCAAATCCTCCCGCCGCGCTCAACTCGGCGGAACCGGGCGGGGCCTTGCTACTGCAGCGCATATAGCATTTCTTGGACAAAATGCTCGCTCGGGGGCTAAGTCGGTGGTAATAATTTCGCCAGGTTCTCCACATTACGAACGTCTAAATATGCCAACTCAGCCGAGCTTGGCCCGTGGTAATTATGGAAGGAGGGGCTGCGTTGTTTTTGCGAAACAGGCGGCTTGGTATGGGCCATGTAAGCGCCGTGAGGCAGACACTGTCTGCGTGCAAGTGTTAATAGGACATGTGTAACAATCGTTGTGTTGGTATTTGATTTTGATATTTTGCTATTTGAGCAAAGAGAAAATGTGGGGTATATCATGTAAAAAAGCCAACGCTGAAGCTTGCAAAATCCATCCCATCCGATACTGTTCTTTGCAAGCATGATGTAAACAAAGAACGCCTTCGCTGTGATCAGCGTACCAGTCGTGAACCGGTTTCGTTTCCCGTGCCGTGTACTCCATGCTGATAATGCCGCTGAAAAAGGGTGCTCTCACCATCGTGGAGAGCGGGTAATGTTGTGTGGAATGTCGTAGTAACAAGTTTCATCTTCAACGCAGTCCTCGCGAGAGCCAGCGCTCCCACCACTTGCGCACGCCCAGAATGCTCTCCTTGCCGTCGTTGTGGCCGTCGTGACCGCCTGGGTCACCGAGGATGGACGAGAAGAACCAGAACAAGGCGGCTGTCCACGCGGCTATCGCGACGCCGAATGCGATGAGCGGCGAGAAGAGGTGGATGACTACGAGCATGGGTGCACTGTAGTTTTGCGCCGAGTTGTGCGAATACACCAGGTGCAGTTGCAGATTGAGCGCGGGTGCGAGGAAGGTGGTGAGCTGCGTCGAAAGCGATGGCCGTGTCGAGCAGAACTTTAGAGGTGCGAGGGCGAGCGAGATGAAGAGTGCCACAATAGTCCAGAGCGTGATGACGATGGAAAGTAGGGCGCAAGGTCCTGAGAGGTAGAACTGGTCACATGTTAGTTACAGCTCATAATTCAAATTTGAGACATTTGCTCACCAATAATTGCCATGTCTTCTCCTCGGGAGACCCCTCATGGTACTGGCCTTGGTCGTACACGGCTTCGTCTGCTCGTGCAGATGCCGAATGTCGATGTGGTTTCGACGGGCCATAGCCGTGCTTCTCCGGGTCCAAATGCGCCTGCGGTGGGCGTCTTATATTTTGCGCATCGTTGACCAATGTGGGAGACAAGTTCTGCGGAACCGATGAATGTCGTCGCTTGTCTCCTGATGAGAGGCTGCTGCGAGGGCTTGGCGACTGCTTTGGCGAGAAGGGGTGGGAGATGACGGAATCCCGGCCGCGAACGTAGCTGGAAGTCTTGCTTCCGCGATCAGCGTGGCGCTGTTGTGATCGCGAGTAGTCATCCTTTTCGTTGTATGTGTATTCGTACTCGACATGCGTGGTGTTGGGCGACTGTTGCTGGCCGAGGATCGAGTGCCTGGCCGAGAAAAGCACCGCGCTGTGCTGGGGGTCTATTGCCTGCATGTCGGAGCTGCAGCTACGTGACGACGATCATTAATGGCTGGAGATGGGCCTGGATGACATGCGGAGTCGTCGAGGCATGGAGCATGTTATAGCAAAGGTCAAGGCTCACCTCAGGAGAGGCAAGACTCTTGTTACATACGACTTACGCTCTCAAGGACTTGGAAGAAGGTCTTGGGCTTGGCTTCTACCGTCGCGCGCGAGAGCCAAGGCTGGGCATCGTCTTGGATCAAAGTGAGGACGGCGGATACGGCCAATCACGGCTGCATATCAGTGGACCCAGCGTGTCCTCTCTGAGGTGCTGCTCAGGCCTTCAAGACGGGATTTGCGGCAGCAGCTCGAAGCTGAGCCTTTCGGCCTATGTCCTTTACTGTGGCTGCACTCTTGGCCGGCGCTGGCAAATGCTGAGCGACGCTGAGCGCCCTTCCGCCGCGTACCTGGCGCCTCCCACCCTCATTTTGCGCGGCGTTTGCTGAGCCGCCAAGTCAAAGACAAAGGCGCAGCTCGGTCCGCCCAAGGCGTCCGCCGGCTCGACCTGCATCATGTGCTGGATTTTGAGAAACTTTGAGAACACTGACCCAGCGCATCTGTGAATCTGCGTGGTTCTGTGCGACGGCATTTTCCGCATGGGTGCGCGTCGGACCACAGAGACGTGACTCTGCCCAGACACCAGGCGAACACAAAGGCCGCAAACATTCGTGGCCATGTGCTGGCGGAACAAGTCGAGCGCTTCTGCATGCTCTAGATGGGCTCAGAGCGTTGTATACTGCGGACTATTTGCCGGGAAGCTCTTGGACCTGTCTGCAGTGTGCGCGGGAATAATCCTCCGCACCCTCCGCTCCAAAGTTCAATACCAAGACTGGCTGAAACGGAGTCTGTTTTCGCTGATCCTCGTCTTGGCTTTGCGTCAAGGGAGACCATGATGAAGTCAAAAGCACTGAATTGTCCTGGCGGGCAGATCTACATGCTCGGTTGGCTCGTAACCAAAATGATAACTCATCGCTCTTTCTCGGCGCTGCTGTTCGGCCTTGTAACTGCTGGAATGAGCGCGGCTTACGGCAGCAACGGAACGCTGTGACATTTGCGACTCCTTCGCTCGGCCGGTGCCGGATGCATCTCGTCACTTTAACCGCCGGGGACAATGATTTGCGAACTGGAAGAATCGATGCAGCCATGTTCTGGTAACAGACCGCCGCCGTTGTCGTGACTTTTGGCTGCTTTCGCACAGGCATGAGCCTCGAGCGGCATTTCGAACGTGCCAAGCCAGTGGCCTTGACGATCTTCGGAGCTCGACTCCGCAGCAACGTCGCAGTTGCAACGCTGAGGTTAGCGTACCCACCCATGAGGAGTTGGTATTTGTAGTAACGACGCCTTGATTTGGCTTGGAAGGGGAGGGGACGCTCCAACAATGTGCTTCACTCTTCCGATGAGGTAGGTAAAGGTGCAAGGAAGGTCGATGCACCCAGGTGAGCAGTTTTGAGTCACGTGTTCGGCCACCATAGAATATTTCATCACACTTGCTAAGCTCCTCCGAGAAGTACCAGCCACCACTTTATTAGGCCGTTCTTCCATTACGTCGCGATGTCTGAATCGGATGCTGCGAACCCTCGCGCCTTCTCGGGGTGATATGATGATCATTTCTGTCACTTTCTGAAGTCAGGAAGAGTCGATACAATGTCTACCGAGAGAAAGAGAGTAGTCTGGGAACGGACGCTCTACTGGAATGGGCCTTCGATTGACATTTTACGGAATCGAAGAAGTTCAAGAAGCAGCAAGTCTCTTTGTCGGGCGTGAACGCCCGTTCGGGCAGCTCATTCTCTTCGCCTCACGTACAATAAAGGGGACCATGACGAAAGTAATCGCAAAATCACATCAGGATGACTACCTATGCAAAGTGTGTTGCTAGAGGAGAAGGCGGCTCAAGACAGGTGAGGTATGGAGCTTGAAGAATTCAGCGGATGGAACATGTGGAGAGACGTCTGCCACGAAAGCTTAACGGCTTCATGTTTATGCAGGGCGAAACAACAATATTGTGACCAGGCACCCGTAATTTGCGAAGCCCCTGTATAGGCCTAGAGCCAGCGAATGATTGAGTACTTGCAGATGCCTGCCCTTCGTTGAACGATGGAATATTGACACTGGTGTGCATATTAGGCCACCCATGAACTTTCTCTTCCATGCCTCCTAAAGTGCTTGAATCCTGGCTTTGGTGCATCCTAAGATCCTCCAAGACAAACTCTGTCAATATGCAAAAGGTATCCTTGGTGTTCTAATTGGCACATTTTCCGAGTGCAGCACGTATCAAATATCGCGTTCCATTCGGGCTGGAGTGATTTTCGACTAGTACCTGAGTAGGATCGCGTATGGATGTTATACCCTGTCCCACAGAAGTGGAGACGCCCATACGATCCTAGCCAGGGCGTATATATTGCTCCAATGGCTAGCCACCCGATGAGGCTCACCGGTAAATCAGCGCTTGCGAAAAGAGGGTGAGTACCTCGCAACATGACGTCGAACGCAGATGCGACCAAATGGCTCGTTGTATGTGGTTAGGCGGCAGGAGATCTAGACCTGAGCATACTGGCAAAAGTTTTCTATAAAGGTCTTGATAGATACGCACATCGTGGGAGTTATCTACATCGGCTCTTGATCACTGGAAAAAGAATAGATTCTCCTTCCAGTACTCCTTTAATTTCAGCAACTCTTTCAACCAGAACCATGCTCGTCTCCGCTACTCTAGCTGTCGCTGCACTTGTGCACGCTGCCTCCGGCGCTGCCCTCCCCAGTGACTGTACGCATCATCCCCTGCCCCAAAAGACTACCATCTCACTAATACTCACCAGGCTCCGCTACCCACTTTGTTGAGCGCGACGAATCCTGCGTCTCAATCGTAAACCAATACAACAACTTCACCGCCCCCGATCTCTACCGCTGGAACCCGTAAGTCATGTCTCCACCTTCCAGAAACTAAAACTCACATATTGTACCAGTTCCATCGGACTAGTCTGCAACGGCCTCATCGCCGGCGACTCCATCTGCATCAACGTGCAGCCCTACACATACCCCGGCCCGATCCAAGGAGGCGCCATCTTCAAAGCGGAGCAGAACCCCGTGCCGCAGCTTCCTGATATAGCAGCGGGTTGCAAGACGTTCCAGTATACGGATGCGAAGGGGTATCCCGATGTGCCGACGATGGTTGCGCAGAATGGCATCACGAAGACGATGTGGAATGCGTGGAATTGGGGCATCGAGACGCAGGCGTATGATAGGACGTGGGGGAGCTATTTTTCGTGTGTTGGGCGGAAGTAATGGTGGGATTGGAGCTGGGTTACGGGAGTGAGGAGAGGCGGGGGAAATGTGATAATGTAGTCGTGGTGGAGTTGCGCAAATAAAGCACAAGTAATGAGCGGAAGTGATTGATTCTATAATTATAATAGGAGCTAAATTCCTTCCTGGCATCACAGTGACGATCAGGCGATAAGCTTTCAAGATTTGCTCCAGAAGTCCAATCGTGTGCATGCGTAATCTGATTAATGGCGATACAATCAAGACGTACGCCTGGTTTGTGGCGATGGACCGTGAGCGGCGTAAAGAGGAGTGGGAGCGAAAGGCTGAGGTAAAACATGTTATAGGTAAAAATTATGTTTCAGAAGACTGAGCATGGGAAATCCGTCCAACGCTTAGTAGTAGCATGCCACTACCCATGAAAAGAAACGCCATCACGATAGCTTGAAGAACACACCCCAACACCAAAAGCTCACTCATATACCCTTGCTAGCCATACAGTTAATGAACTCGCTAACCTCAAAGCCGACTCTCCTCAAGTCCGCATCGCTAAATTTATCATCCTTCTCCTTTCCAATCGTCAAGCACCTGTTTGCGTCGTCCATCTCTGGCTTGCTCACTCCTGTGTCCTTGTCGTGTGTCTTGACGTAGATCGTGAGGTCAGGACCGACTGTTCCACGCCACAACGTCGCCATCCACTGCCAATGGTCTGTGCAACTATAGGCGTCTTGGATGGGGATCCGAGAAGCATAAGTGACTGATGCGGCGAGTTGGAATGTTGGAAGGATGACGATGGGTTTTGCGACCGAAGCATCCAAAGACGGTGAAGTGGAGGCGGCAGCCAAGGCAAGCGAGTCAGAAGACGTGGCAGAGTCTTTGCGATCTATATCGGAAAGCTCCTTTTCAGAGTTCTTGTCCGAGTCTTTATCGGTCATGGTCGTGTCTTGCGACGACGGAGGTGAGTCTGCAGGCGTGGTAATGTACTGGATCATCTCTTTGCTCTTGCCATGCCACGCTTTGATCAGATCTAGATATTCCTCGAAAGAAGAATCTTGTTCAATGGGTGCCTGGGGTGGGTCGATGAGACGAGGGCGATATTGTGACTCGGTGTCTTTCGCAAGGCGGTCCTTCAGCCATTGAGAAAGCTCCTTGACGGCAGCAACATCGTCTCCTTCTATAGCAAGGATGGCGCCACGAGTTCTGGGTGCAGGACTCAACGGAGACGGCTCTTTGTATGGAAGACTGATGCGGCCAAGGAGTTTGATCTTGTTTTGGTAAGGGAAGTTCATGAGTACCTCTTCTATGTTTCTTGGGCTTTGATCATTGTGTGAGCTTGCTTCCACCATAATGGAAGGTCTCCGAGCATCGCGTGGGGTACATGGGGGTGGCATGGTAGCGCTATTCGGAGGCGAGTAACGTATTTGCATGGGAGGGAGCGACTCGCGTCGAGCATACTGTGGGTAGTATGGTCCATCTGGCCTACGAGCATTGCTCGGTGGCGGACCGTAGTCAAATCGCCGCTTCTTGGCTCCTGGCGTAAGGGGACTGTACGAGTTGATCTCCTCGCGTATCGAAGGAACCTGTATGTTACTAAGACTTGAAGGTCCATGACCCCGTCGGCGGACCGGAGATTCTAGGCTGAGGCCGCTCATCGCGGGCAAGTACCGTGTGGTCGGTGTTGAGCCTTCAGAGTAATTCGGTGGCGGTAAGGTCGGCGTTCCAACTGAGTCCGGGTAAGGGCTGGTCGGTGTCTTGATGCTGCGTCCACCACACCTAGGACAACGATACTTGTCAACGGTGGTATGCTGAACTGATGGGTTGAGTGGCGATGAGCCGGCCTTTCCAACTCGCCGTGGCTGGTAACGGTAGTCAGGATACTGTTCGTGATGTCTGACTTTCTCTTCCTGCATGAAATGTCAGAGTAGCTCGAGGGTGTTGCGGAACGACACAAACCTGTGCAAGATCTTGCCAAACTTTTTTCGTCTCTCCACTTTCAGCTTTCCACTGCTCACCAATGATCTTGGAAATATCGGGGTTGTTGAGTCCAGGATTGCTAGCGATTATGGCTTGCTGGTGATGCTGCCGATAAAGGATAAATGCTACAAAGAAGTCAGAGGCTGTGGAGCACCACGTACAAACAGAGGAAGCATCCTTTGTTCATTCCCTGTCAGACAACCTTTGCGACTGAAACAGTCTGATAAGAAAGAGAGGAATCGACTCACCATTTCTTGGACGGGGTATCTTGGGCTCAGGCTGACAGAGGCAAACGTGCTGAGGAAGTTCGCTTGAGCCGGTTGAAGTCGCACTTGGAGGGGAACGCATGTCAATGGGACTGTTGACTCCGACCTGATCTTCTCCGTTCACCGTCTCCTCGAGAGGTGCGAGCCTTTTCATAGCCGATCGAGGGGATGTCAAAGTCGGCGACAGAGGCTCCTCTTTTGCACGCGTAGGACTTGATGTGGGCGTGGACTTTGCATCATGGATCCTGTTACTTTTACGCAAGTTACGAGATCGCTTCACATCGTCTATTGAAGAATTCTGAGGCGTGTCGCCGACCTGCATGTTCGATCTGACGTACCTCCTGGGGACATGGAAGAACGTCGCAACAGGGCTCGGGGGTGGAGGGGGTGGAGGCCTAAGAATTGGCGGCAGTACGCGACTTGCTAACATTCTGGACGTGAAAGACGAGCTCGCTGATATAATGAAGGTCTTTGAGGTCGAATTTCATTGTCCCATGATTAGGAAGGGAGGCGTGACGGACGAAGCATCGAACATTCTCAGCTGCTTTGAGATTGATATGCGCGTGCGGTACAAATGCATTGCGCTTTGATGATTAGGCGCCAGCGAGCCAGTAGATTGTTGTTCCAGACAGATGCGGCTGAACCTGGTGCGCGATTCCTTTGTTCCTGCCACGTCCCAAAACGGCCAAGAACACGCCCCGAGACATTCCAGCATTCCAAAGCCAACTATGCAAGGAATTGACAATGCCAGATAATAGCGGATCCACGCGTGTTCTCGGGAAGGATGATTTCACAACAGCTACCCCTCTTTTCGTGGCGGAGCCCCGACTGATGGCTCAACAGCTTCAATGGTCAAGTCTCAAACATTGTCTTTCACATGGCTGGTCAATGATTCGGTGGAAATTCTAGAGTGAAACGCTCTCCCGCCTTTCTACTTGGTCTGTAGTGGCCTTTTGTACCACCTGTCGTGGCTTGGGAGTTGACAGTTTGATTACCGCAAACGAGTCGTGCGGCTTGTTTTCCGATTAGTTCGTGTGCGCTACCGGTAGGTCCAAAGTGCAAATAATCCCTGTTCTCTGATTAGGTTCAGACAATGCGTTTGTTTAGTTGAGTGACTGACCAAAATAGATGCGCAGCGGGATCGGAACATTTCTCCACAGCGGCTGCATGCAGATTCGTCGCGTTGCCAACCAACGGCATGGTTACACATGGCAGCTCCACATCTTCGACCAGCAGCATGCGTTCTTTGGAGCCAAATGCATCCAGTATGCCTTCGGAATATAGCTGTTTCATTCTGACATGCTCTATCACCACATCATTCAACTCAGGCATGAAGACCCTGCCCTTCTGCCATTGCACTGCGCGTTGAAACAAGACAGCATTGCAGTAAGTCTGCAGGAACAACATTCGATGCTGAGTTTGCGCCACTCGTAGATCTGGACCATCTTTGCTGGGCTTGAAACGCGGGAAGAATGTGACATCGATCATCTGAGGCATAACAATCTGTACAGCAATTGACGATTGCGCCACCAGAATATCGAGCTGGGTGAATAACTCTGCTATGCTATCGTCGATAGATCTCATGGCGAACTCCATTTCGAGCTTTGAGTATTTGAGAAGATCCCAAAGACCGAAGAAGACGGCGAAGAGTGTCCAGTCGTCATCAGATCGGAGGCGTCTTGGTGTGCGGTACTTCTTTCTCTCGTAATTGAGGAACTGTCTGACCTGTGTCTTCAAGTCGAACAGTGACAACTTGTCGCCTTGCCCTTTCATGGCGGCTGAATGCACATCTGAGTCGATGACAGAACCAACAGTGCTTATGTTTATGCTCATTGGCACGGAGCTGGCGAAGTTGTCGATCACATCGCAAGCGAGCTACTATATGTTAGTTGTCGCTGTTTCACACAAGACAATGACTTACCTCATTGCAAAGCGTTTCAGCCTACAGAACGTCGGGAGAACAGGCAGTAGCCAATGGTTACCAAAAATGCCGCAGCACGAGCGTGAATTTTTTAATGAGATCGCATCCTGCACAAAGTGTGCGGCGGAACGTGGGTGGGGAATAAGGAAATATAACAAGACAACGGCACCCTCATGCCCCCTTGGGTTCGACCTGTGCCGTAGACATGTCTGAAAGAGGCAAATCCTGAACAATCACCCTATCTTGCAAGGGGTTAGCAGCTAGACGCGTATTACAGCGCCTCAGCCCGTGGACGATGCCATTCGGTCCAGTTGACGCAGGTGAGGCATATCACATGTCGCATGCTCTGTGGCAGTGTGATTCAGCGTCGGCGACCAGGTTGATTACGTCATAAGCAGGAGACATGGCTGAGGAGCGACGGCAACAGGTTTGGGTACTTTCAGTGCGACGACAGTGTCCTCTATTACACGTCATATCTCGGTACAGCCAGACTTTCATGGGATATTGCGACTGAATATAGCTGCTGCTGTGGTGTGAATGGAATTCGTAGTGCAGAACGAGCGCAGGGTGACGCGCTTTCGAGTGAAGCTAGCTTGGACGCGCCAGATTTCGCACCACTCGCGTGCGTCCTCCGTACAACATTGGAACTCAGCCACAGATCTCCACCAGTTTCTCGTGTTGCGGCTAGTTACGCGCGCATACCTATGGCGCCTTCTCTTGACCTTCAATTTCGACCAGACGCGAAGAGTATGAACGGCTAGGTACACCGTGGACCGCACTGCGACCGTCACGTGATCATCTCGTTCGAATGTCCAAGTTCTTCCAGGTTGAACCACTAGTACCTAAGCTCATATGCCATAGCTCATGAAGAAAGCCAAATTGCTAGCCAGCTGAATGTATCGTTCTACGAAAAGTTGTCTTCTACCGTCGTTAACAAAATGAACCATGGCGTCATGAACGAGACGTGGAGGTATTTTAGGGTGGGTGGACTGGGGCGAACTGGAGTATGGAATGACTGGTACGAGACTTTGATAGCTCGCTATGTTTACTATGTTTCTCCATCTCTGCTAGACGAACTTCGATAAGAACATCATGCTGAGAGGCGGACAAAAGTCAACATCACCTTGCTCCCAAAACACCTTATGTAGGGTCATCAGAAGGTGGACAGGATTTTTGGGCATATGTATTACATTCCGCCGAACATTTGGCATATACAAGTGATACTGGCGCACTTCCACGTGGTGGTGGCCATCCACACCATAGCCTTTTCACTTGATCCACATTTATGCGCCGCTAGTGCTTGGATTTGAGGCGCAGGAACCATAAAGAATCGCGTTCTGCTGGCCAGAAGGCCATCGCAACCTCCACACGCAACTTGAGCAAGCAACTTGTCACCCTAGCAAACACTCAAATATGGATTACCAGTATTTAAAGCCCCAGCCTTGCGCAGTGATATACTAATTTTCAAGCAGCACTCTCATCACCCTACTCATACTTCCGTTCATCAGTACCTTCATATACCTCCTAGTGAGTATAGATATGACGATCCCAACTCTCATCCCGGTCAAGGTCTGGTCACCGTTCAAAATCGATGCGCTCGGCCTCATCACGCTGCTCGGCGCAGAAGCGATGCGAAAGTCCCTGAGCCAACTGGTCTATACTCCCTGGGAACACTTTCTATTACTGGCTGGATACATCTTCGTGGACAACTCAGTCGCTGAGCCAGTTCCAGGCTTTATCCTATATAATATCTCCGAGTGTTGGTAGGGTCTTAGCACTAGTGCTGAAAGGAAATAACGATAACTAGGAATGCATTCTGTTCGGTGATTGTTGTTTTATTCATTGTACTAAGGAGGAGAACTACAGAAAAGATGGGCTCAGGGGTTCTGGTCTGAGCGCTGCTCGGACGCTGCGATCAGCGCGTCTGACCGCGTGACCGAGATCAGTGCGCCTGATCGCGTAGTTGAGATATTGACGATACTTGTGATCCGACACCGAGGGTATTATGGCGACCGACTTAAGCTCATGGTTCACGCGTTGGCTGCTCTGCCAGCAGATCAGCTCTCCTACGACGGTCTTGAGGATCCGAGATGCTGGCAAGATCGATAAGGAGACGAGCTTCCTGCACATTGCTATCGCGGTCTTTGCTGTCATCTTGAATGTCGCTCTAGTTGTGCTCCTGGCGCTTCTCTGCGACTGATATGGCTTCGCCGCTTCACTGAGCCTTGTTGGCCTGATTGTCGTTCGATTCTGGACTTTGACGGCAAGTCGTGAAGCGCTCGATTCGAATGTCAAGCGTGCAACTGGAGCGACAAAGCTGAAGCAGATCAAAATGTTTGTCACCATGCCAAATGGCAATGTCGTCACGATCCGGACTACCATAGGCATCGTACAGGACTGCTTGCTTACCGAAGCTCGACCGCAACCGAAGAAGGCGCATTCGATTTTATTGGCTGTCTGCTGGATGCTTTTCGGCGCCCATGCAATTTCGCTTGGAATAGCTTGCCTGGCAATGCAACTTGTCTTGGTGTCGGCGACGTTGTTCTTCTCGATTGCTGTAGATCAGCGCTGGTTGAACAAACGCGATCAAGCCAAGATCACTCGCATCGGTAATAGCGTCCTCATCGGACGGGACGTTGCAGGTGGTCAGCAGAATTGGTCAAAAGCATATGGGTTGCTGAAATTGATGGCGGAGGAGGAACAAGCCATGATTGAATGGTCTCTGATGCCTAAACGTCTGAACAAGATCTGGTGGTCTGTCTACGAGTCCTACAAGGAGGCGGGCGAGAAGGACTCTGCCGCTTTGGAGACTTGGGGCGAACGCATGAAGGCAGCACATGAAGTTCCGGTGGAAGACAATGTTGTCTAGACATTACATCCAAGCGTAGACATTTGTCGCCACAGGTGTTGGTAGTGGATCTAGAACATGTTTAACATCATTCAATGTGTAATTGCTTAGTCAGAGGTGCCTCCAAATCGATTCGTTGAACTATGATTTCCCAGTGTTTTGAATTGTGATGCTAAGGCCAAACTGGCAGTGGTATGTGACCAGTGTTACCTAGGTATACTTGTTGTAAAGACCTCCACGCTATCAGCAAAATTTGTTGATAGCTTGTCAATCTGGCTTGACGCAACAACACTCGAGTATAATTTGCCTGTTACCATGGCAAACTCATAGCTAAATCACATATATGTACCCGTAAGAGGGATGTTTCATAATGCCTCACAGATCCGCTCAGCCCATTCTGTTGCTAGGCCGATGGATCACATCCCTTTACCGAAGAACCCAACCTGGGGAAGAATCGAAATACCATGTATTGCCGAAGAAGGTTATGATGGCGGCCCCTACGAAAGGTATCCAGCACGACAGGGCTACATGGATCAGAGTTTGCACAAGTAGGCAGACTTTCTCTTTGCCCACTAGTTGGGTATAACTATTTTATGCAACATTGGCGTTACTTCGGATTCATTGCTTCTGTGCTCTGAGTTCCCGGCGTCAGTAGACTAAAGCTAGAGGATCTGACCAGACGTAGCGCAGGCAATGAGTTGTACCTTCACACTTCTAGTCTCGTTGATCTGGTGAAGAAGAGCATCGTCGCATTTCGTCAGAGCCCGTCAGGTGCCGAGGATTTCAAGAAACGCCTATCGTCTGCGCAACGTTTCTTCTAGACCATCGAAGTAAGTTATTACGTAGGAGAAGCCGTTCAGCCTACTAGACTCCGCCCCTTCTCCGAGAAAGTTTCACTTGCTTTTGCACTTGCAAACATGCGCACTGTCGATCCGCTCCACTTGTTAGTAAAGTTTTCGATAGCAATGATGCATGAATTCTTGGGTAAATTCATGGTATGCCTCCCACTCTGTTATATACTGAGCGGACTGCCCAGCGAAGGAGACTACTAATACCGCCCACCATCGAGTGTTAGAAGAGCATGTTCTAGTAACTATTATCCCTGCCTCGAACACATGCAGGAAGCTGAATAGTGTCCTGTTAGGCTTCAAGAGTTGAGAGAGACAATGCCCCTGAGTAGCATGCTGTACATCGCTAATATGGAAATACCAGATGAAAACGATCACAGAAGCTGTTCGGACAAGCTCTGTCGTTTCATGAAAACAGACAGCAATACTTACGAGACCTTGCACGCACATAGATGTATCGGCTGCAATCATGTCAAGCCGGAGCTCAATCAGATTAATTCAATTCTAATCAAGAGATCATACCCAGTGTTAAAGCTTTACTTGCGACATCTCGCAGGCTACAATAGCTTTGTAAGAGTACAGTACTGACACACTATACGTAGCAATTTCGCACGTTTGGTCCGATAGGTTGGGAAATCCGCATAGAAACTCCATCCCGCGCTGCCAGTATACTCAATTAAGCAATACCGTTCAGAAGGCTGCGGAGAAGTTTCCAGAATCTGGCGTCTCCACGTTCTAGATCAACACAATTTGCTATCCGTTAAAGGACGGGTCACGCATCCAGAACATGGCATTGCACAAGATAAAGAAAACATATCAAAATGCCGAGGTTGTCGTGGCACTGGACTCATACATGCTACAGCAGAAGATAGGAGATATCACTGACATTGAGATACTGATAAAACTGCATTGCAGCAAATAGACGTTACGGCTCTGGTAAGTCAGAGTGAACCGTAAGCTTCCTAGGAAGTAAATATTGACTCTTTCAGGACGTATGAAGAAGGTATCTTAGCAAAACAAGTACTATTACAGCTCGCTGACAGATTCTACAACCTGGATAAAGGCCACAAGCGACTGGAACTAAGCAAGCTGAACATCAAGCAGCTTTTTAAGTTCAAGCATTCCGTTACACAGCGTACCAAGAAACTCCTCTCCCCCCATACTAACGAGACACAGCGCTATACAAGTTTTGAAACCGCTGTAAGTGCGCTGCAGTATCGCAGTACCAGCGTGCGTTCTGACGAGCCGTTATGTTTAAGCAAGCTACTAGGGCTAGACATTGAGGGAATTCTTCAGGCTGATCCACTGATGAGAATAGTAGAGTTTTGGCGCATGCAAAAGAAGGTATCAATAGGAGCTGTCTTCTACCAGGAGGAGAAGTTACGCCTACCAGGTTTCGGATAGGCCCTGAGAAGTTTCCTTTGCTACAATGCAGACGCTAAAATAACAAACTTCCCCTTTTCGAACAACACCACAGTATCTGGCGAGACTGAACCCTCGGAGCACAGTCTGAGGTTCTGATGCCGAGGATTCGATCTCCTGCTCACATACACGTCTTCAGTCCGCAACGGCATTCCATTCTAAATTGGGAACAGAAAATGCACAAGGTCGAACCAGTCTCAGATGTGACGCATTGGAACCCCCCTACTACACCTCCAGGAATGAAAGCGGAACTTATGCTGATCAGTAACCAGCATAATACCGAAGTCACAAAAGAGGATATGTCGCGGCACGGTTGGGTGCATGGCATTTTAGTGTACAAAAAAGAAGGGCTTTTGAACAACGTCTTCAGTGTGGGCTTCAACAGCTCTGTCAAATTCTGCGAGCCCACAGAAGACAAGATTGATGTGTACTTGAAAGCTTTTGAGCATTCACACTACAAAGATACCATCTGCTACGACGCGAAAGAGTTAGGTAACGAGACAGAATGGTGCCTGGATTGAACCTTGGAAAAGGAATTTCCGTGGCTCAGCTCCCAGTGTTGCCACTGTCAAGTCTAAAACTCTGCCTCACAGGCGGCAAGTAGTTAGACGACTTGACTTCCAAGAAATCACGAGAACGCTCTCTTTACACATCTCCAAGAACATCCTTACACACTTCGCTAGACACGCTCTTTTTACACCTTTCTGACGACGCCCCTGGTATGTCTCGTCTGATTGCTTTTTGCTTAGCGTTATTTTGTTCATTTTGCTATATTTTTTGCACAGTTAGATAGATACAAAGTGGAACACACCTGTACTACAAAAATGAGTCTTACTGCAACGCTAGCTACATGAAAACCAGGCCAGTATATTGATGGCTTGTCAGCTTGAAGGCTTAACGACTCGTGATACTTGCATAAAGCACCTGTGGCAATAGACGGATCGAAGACATGTGTTTATTTCTTCTACAAGTATCACAATAAGCCATAGTCCTTCCCATAATCTTTCCCCATCGGTAACTTGTCTTCTCCTGATATACTGTTACTTGTGCTTGTCATCGTTCCCTTCCTGAGACAACGAGTAATCTCAACAGTCCCCCTCCCCTCTTTTTCTCCCCCTCTCCCACCAGGTCTTTGTTCCCTTCTCTCTTGCCTAGGCACGACCAGTAGTCATGATACCCTGTTCGCCCACAGGATTTTTATTGGCGTCTAGTAAAGGATTACATTTCTCCACAGGCCCTTCGCCTTTGTCACAAGAGAGGGTCCACATCTGGCAGCTTAGAGTTGGAGCCCACCAGCCTGCAAGACTTGTCAGCGTACACGAGTTGTGCGTACCCTACCCAGGGCTCTTACCGTTGTACTGAAATCCTGGTGTTACTTGCTGTCGAAAGCTAATTCCTTTTGACTTTGTGTCTGTGTTAGTATTGCCTGTTGACGAAGATACAGCCTCAGAAAATTCCCTGTTGTATCCAATACTAAGTGTAGCCGTGGGGCCAGATAACATCCATCCGGCCATTGCCTCGACCGATATCCCTTCACTGTTCGTATAAGTTGTCGACTTCTCGCTAGACACGCTCGAGGCCACGCTAGCCTCAAACTCTACTGACATGTCGCAGCCAATGTCAGATCCACAGGGAAATGAGTTACCATCTACAACCTGCTTCCCTGACTTTGTGTAAGTAGGGCCCTCTGGCTTTGCCTGGCACTATTGTTATAGCAATTAATATTAGTTTCCTGTGTAGATAGAGACGTTTATCGCAGAATACATACATTCCAATTAGCACTAGAAGCAGGTCGATTTGCGAATGGATTCTTGTTTTGTCCGCCCGTAGTGCGTCGACTCAGCTTCTCTGATTTACTTCTTCTACCCCTGCGTGGAGCGTATACCTGTGGTGAGCTGGTGAGGTCTTTGGATGTGGGCTCGGAACGCTTCGTTGTAGTACCGCCGGGAAAAGCGCCAATTTTGACACAATCTGCGCCACAGCAAGCTCCAGCGCCGACTCCTGTAGTCAAAATTTAGCATACGGAAAGAGAAGGAAATGGACTAAATTGGACCACATGCCTCCGGAGCGGATGGTGGACATGTAACAACCGCCCTTGTTCACTGATAGTCTGATTCGTCCCGAAAGCCCTGGCTCGATGCTGCCTTTGTCGCTATTGAAGTCGTCGAAAAGGAGGACGCGGCAGTTTGCTGCTGGTTGCTCTATTTTCTAAATGAACTTGTTAGCCAGCGGGTATTGCTCTCACGAACATATGAACCATCATACCCAATACACCCTGTAGCCTGGACCAGTCTCTGCTGGCGCATCTCCCATGTTAAAATCCTTTACCCAAGTGGTGTTGCTCCAGGCAGTGACTTCGATTGCCTTACTTTCATCACACGAGTCACACAACTCTTTGTTGCCGTTGCCAACTACACAGGGAACTACACTTGAGCTTCGCGCGGAGGCCGTAGGGGCTAGAATCAACAGTGCTGTACCGGCGGCAGCCAGAGAAAGAGTGGTAATCAACGTAGTAGCACCCGCTACAATGCAGGCTATTGTTGCACGCATGGTGAAGTCGGGATTTTTCGTTGTGTGTATGAGAAAGAAGAGAAGATGTCTTTGCAAGTAAGAGTGAAGCTTGAAAGTCACTAGTTGTAGGATGTAATTACACTCTTCAATGCGGAAGCAGCTGCGTTGTATACAGACCATGGAGCCTAAAGCTCATAGAGATGTGACTATCGTAGCTGCGCTATCAACCTGGCATCTGCCGTCACCGCTGTGGCACCAACCCACGCCGCTAACCTTTGTTTCAGTCCAGACTGCCTTGTTGATCACGCATATATTGCTAACGCGTCGCTTCTAACATCGGCACAGTTGCGAGCATCATACTTCGTACTGAGTAGTCGCGGGAATCATACATACAGTGCGCGGCGTAGTCACGGGAATCATACAACGGCGCAGTCGCAGGAAGTGGTGAAGCTGCGAAGAGCGGCACTTTGCAGAACATCGCGCAATGCTAGGCTGTTTTGTCCAGCTATGGCTAGCTGCAAATGGGCGCAGTGGTTTTAAAGAGTGCCATGTTTCGAAATACCTAGGTAGTTAAAAGCGAGGTCCTGTCGTAGTATTCTCCAGATTCCCTTTTTGCAGCAGTCCGTAACAGATCTGGGAACTTCACTTCTCTCTAAGCATAAAATATCCTTCTCTCAACGGTTTAGCCATGCTTCTCCCCTCCACTGCCGCACTGCTACTCGGCGTTCTCACTAGCCTGGCCGCTTCCACTCCCCTCACCGAGTCTACTGCGCTCAACCAGCCTTACACAAATACAACAACTCTAGAAAGACGAGGGAAAACAACAGATCCTTGGCACTTCTGTAGCGACAAGAATTGGTCTTCGTTTGGCGAGCGTGCTTTCCTGGCAGGCCTTCGGCTTATGGGGAAGACCGACGACCGCCAAATGCGACTCGGCAAGGAAGCTCGCGAGCAGATCCCAGATTTGTACATTGGAAAGCGAGGCATGTGTGTGAACCTTTGGTGCGGAGGAAATCACGGCAAAGGCGTAGGCGTCGTCTTCTACCTCTGTCTTCACGACACCACTCCCGATGGTCGCCCTTACTATTCGAAAGACCTGGCACAGGAATTCCACGACGGCTTCTACGACTGCAACGGCGAAAGAGAGCCCCAGGACGATCCTGATAACAAAGCCTTGGCATTCCACGTATGGGGGGATGGGTATGACCTTCACGTAGAGGGCGGGTATGACGGGATGAAGTGTCCAGACGACACTAAGAAAACTCGATTTCGTCGTCCTTCTTCGCTGGACGCGCCTCCTTATACGTAGTTCATTGCTGTGTATGAAAATATCTACCATAGGTATCTTTAGAACGAGAATGTACCTCCTGTCTCCTGTGTACACAATTCTACCATCATGTGACTCTCTACATGTGTATACCCAGGTAGTGACACATGCCTCAAAGAGATTCGGGCGCCGTACTCTCCTGGCATATCACAGGCAATTACACATCTGCGGCAAAGAATGCAGTAGCAATGTCACGTCGTGTCCGTAGGATCCGGCAATTTTTCGACGCGGGCACGAAAGATCAAAGCCGATTGTGCGGCACTGCCGAATCCACAGAAAGGCCGCTCGCCGCGCTAGTGAGATACAATAAATTTTTGAAACAGGCGCAGTTGAGCAAAGCCGACTGCGGCACTGCTACATATAGGCCCGAACGCCGTGTTGGTAAGATCTAACGTCCCATTGAAACGGGCACAGTAGAGTAAAGCCGAATGAAGCACTTCTGATTGTAGATCGACCACTCACCGGTTTCCAGGGTTGGTAAGATACAACATCTTTTCCATGCGGCACAGGAGAGTAGCACAGACTACGAGGACTTTCGTATGCACTGCACCGCAGGGCAGATGCTATCTGCGGCACCAAGCATGCTCGGTCTCGTTGTGGTTGCGCCATTCCTGCAGTTCCTACGCCATAGGCCACCTACCTTGCCGCTCACTTCATGTGCCTCTTGGTCATAGTTTCAGATAACGGTTACTATGTTAGTTGGCAGTGCAGTTCAACACTACTCAGCACGCCGTGTACGCGTGACTCTAGGCTGGGCGGTGTATAAAGAGCAGAGAGCAAGCTCTTGTATTGTATGCTCATGCTCCTCAAAAGGTCTCTTTTCACATCTACCTAGACACGACGACAGTATCATATCATTCTGTTATCCCCCCGCGCCATACCATATCAACCAACCGGCCTACCAATATGCGCGGAATTCTTCCAACCATAATTGGCCTTGTTGCCTTGGGTGGAGTCCACGCGCGAGCTCTCCCTAGAAATGGCCCGGCCCTTGAGCAGCGAGCTGCTGAACTCGATTACACGCATTTGAGCGACTACCCACTGGACGATGTTCGCAACAATGGTTTCGCCCAACGTTCACCAGGGACAGCCAGCGATCTCCTCGGGGCCAGTGATGCACCCAAACGTAAACTCGCCATTCGCATGGCAGCGCCTCCAGCAGCCCCCAAACCTGCTTCACCGCCAAAGCCTCGCCCTAACAACAAGCCTCGTCCTGGCCAACCTGGCTCTGAGGACGAGATAGAAGAAGCATTCACGGCCCTTGAGCGCCGTGCTGGCGCATGGGCTAAAACAAGCAGCAGCAAACGTTAGGATGTCCATAAGGCTGTAACAGGAGACGATATGCCTGGCATTGACCAGACACTCAAGGACGAGATCAAAGCGAAAGGATGTTAAATTGGCTAGTCGCCACGATCTCATACCCTGGTCTTTCTCCCCCTTTGCAATCGCCCCGAAATGCTTACATCAGACACCTTGGCGGTACGGCAGAGACGAGTTATTGGATGGCTCGACTTACATGTCTCGACTTGCCGGAACGCTCTTTGCACATTTCACCGAAAACGCTCCTTACGAACCTCACCGGAAGCGCTCTTTACAAACCTCACCGGAAACACTCTTTACTTTGATTCCGCTTCTCGTTCCTGTATGTATATGCGCAAGTAGGTAGAGTAGAATGAATCTATCCTAAACAAACAAGTTTCGCTTTCTTCATGCAATATCAGCTACGTGAAAAAGGCCAACTCGGGGTACTCTGCTACATAGTCCCGGAGAGAAGCTATGTGCACCCCACAGTCTGTTTTCTCTAACTTGTAATAGTAATGCGGGTAGTAATGAAGGTTACTGTCACCACGAATTTGTTTCCATCGCGACTCGTCCGACAGAGCAAGTAACCTAATAAGTGAGTCTCGACGGTACAGATGCGTCGATAAGAGTGTAGTGAAACGATACGCTATCTGCGCTGCTTTCTCTATCCACACGTCCCTCTGTCGATCGACTTCGTCTTCCATTTCGTTCTGCACACGCGCCCAAAGGAGACGGATCATGCAGACAGAGAGGGATGTGGCCACAGTGTCCAGCGACTCATCGAAGCCATACGGCAATTTTGTCGGTAGTGCGCATTTCAACACCCGCCCCAGAGCTGGCCTGAGAGGTTGGTACGTAAAAAAGTATAGCTGAGGGCACTGTGCTAGAATCTCAGGTACTATTCTGGACCAGTCGGGAATCCCACAATTCGTCGTGAAGGGCGAGATGAGCAGCCTTCTCAGGCCGGAATGTCGACGAAGACTGCTTTTCCAGTCCATAAAGGCGGCAAAGTTGAAGCTACATTCCAATTCTACTAAACCACTAAAAGACTGTAGCAGCTCTTCGAGAATGCCGTCCGTGCAGTGATACCGCCGTCGATCGGTGCGGACGGTCAGAACCTGAAGTGACGTCTTTGAGCGCTGTCGAAGCGAGGAGGCAAGCGCGCGGAGGAATGGGTCGAGTTGACTGCAGTATTCGAGTCTGAGTACCGAGAGAGTGTCCAAGGAAAGAGCCTGTACCAGTCTATCTTCCACTCCAGACAAATCGAGATCAGCAAACACAAGTTGTCGAAACATTTGGAACGCCTGGCCGACACCCATAGCATGCTCGAATTGCCCATGCAGTCATACCTTCTGCTTGTCGGACATCCTCTGCCATCGCCATCCGCAAATCTCAAGGTGATCGAGATGAGGAGCAGATGATACAAGGGTATTGTTGTAGGCACACTCGTACTTATGAAAAGCCTGGGTATGAGCTCCTGGCATGTTTGAATCTCCAATATATACGCGGAGTGTCGTCACCTGACGCAGAGCAAGCGGCAGCACGTACGTCAAATCTGTTGTCCATGAGGCCGCATCGTCGGTCGCGCCGGCAGCTGTAGTCCAGTCCAAGCGCGCTTGAAAACACGTCAGTTCAGCCTGGCGGTGGAGAAGCTCAAGGAGTAGCTTTGCAGGGAGTGGGTTATCGGCAGCGCTCGTGAATGCGCGCAATTGATTGTCGTTCAGCAAGGTTAGCACATGTGAAAGCCAGCTATAGGAGCCGGTGCTGCTTTCCTGGTTCCACTCGAGTGTTAAACTGCGGACACGGCGAAAGCAAGCCTTTTGTTCCTCAGATGGCGAGAGAAGGCCGTTTGTGAATGATCCCGTCGAAATCGGTGTAAATTTTGTCCACATGTACGGACTCATGAGTCGATTCCACTCCTACAACACTGTCAGTATATAGTGCGCGGGTTGCCAACATCGCATGATTACCTGGCTAACAAGGCGCGCACTGCCTTGATCAGCTTTCAATCGAACATAACCAAAAATATTAAGCTTGAGCTCGGTAGCTAGAGATGAAAACGTAGGTACATGTGCTACATGTTCAGGGCTGTCCATGGTCTCGATAGAATGTGCCGACGATTGCTAGCGTTCATGTGAAAAGAGCTGTTAGTGTCTAGGAAAGCTTCGTTGCGTTGCGCATCGATCTAGGCTGAAGACGTTGTGAGGCGTGTACTGCGGCGTGGTTCGCTGACTGCGGCATAGAACGGCACCAAGCCTGGCGCCAGCGCGAGTAGCGAACCCAAAGTCCTTCGTACTCACATACGTAGAGCGCCTAATACCAGGGTAAAGTCGAGATCCACGCTCCGAGTGAGGCCGCATGGAGAAGTCTCTTGGAATGAAGGGAGACACTTGGATGCGCTTAGATTGCAGGTGTGGGAGTTCCTGATACATTATTTTGACAAGGCTGCTCTTTCTGGGGCCAAAGTCTTCTTTCTCAGATAGAAGGTATATCGTAAGATTATTGACAAAAAGACCGAAATCTCTGGGCTGCATTATAGAGGTAATCACGTGAGAGATGTGACTGGAGCTAACCACTTTCGGCCATTCGCACCAGAACGCGTCAACATTGGGACGACGCGATCCACGACTCAACCACGACGTCATGGTAAGTCGACTCAACTTCGTTATCCAAGGCCATGAAATACTAAACAGCCCAGGCGCGTCCGCGTGTAGAAGAGAATGGTTCGAAAAAGCGCCGCGGCCGACCGCCAGGGAGCCGCAAATCCGATGCGCAGAAACCACTCCCGGCAAAAGAGAAGACGAAGCAGAAGCGGAAGTCACAAGCGGAAGAAGATGACGAAGACGAGCTTTCTGGCCTCTTAGTAGATCAGACACAGTCATCGCGGCCGCGAAAACGCAAAGCGCACATCGAGCCGGACGAGATGGCAGAAGAGGGGCTCAAGGCGCGCAAGAAGTACGTGCAATTGGAGGCAAAGACCAAGCGCATACCGCAAGAGCAGATCGACACCTGGCCAAATGTCTCTGCTCAAGTGCTAGAGCAGATTGTCGCAGTCATACGAGACGCCAAGAAGGACATCGCGAACACGCAACGAGACGAGCGCAAAGTCATCGCAGCCCACAACACGCTGAACCCACTCGTAAAGAAACTCGCACGCCAACTAGCTATTTCTCGGATACCTCCGCAAGCTAAAGATATACATTTCAATATTGACAAGCTCACTGAGCGCAATGCCCAAGTGTCGCGGGAGGTCACAACAGCTCGGCATTCGAAACAGCTGCTTAGTGAACAGGTCAGGGTGGCTGAGCATATGCTGGAGAAGGACGAGCAAATTTTAGAACAGCTGAAGAAGGACACGAAGAAGTGGAGGACTGAGTGGAAGCACCAGGAGAAGCATGGACGGGTAGGTCCGCCATGCCTACCGAATTGAGAAGTGGCTGACATTCAGTAGATCCACCCTCTCCTGCTAGAATCCGAGAAGACCGTGATCCTTAGCGATGGCCCTGACGACATATGCCTGAGGCCGACACCACCATTGGATACTGCACTGCTGGCTACCCCTGATGCCGAGCTAGCTCCTGTGCTCGAACAACTGCGGCGAAGTCTGGAGAACATGCAGGGTAACCATACCCATGTAGACGGCATCCGCGGCGCACTGAGGGACACGCAGGCAGCGTTGGACGAGATTCTGTTCAGGAACGCCAGCGCACAGCAGTACGCAACACTGTGAATATTGATATGCAGGGTAACTGGCAGCGGGAGTTTAGGTTTGTGATCGACCGTCTCTTTATGACGGTCATGCATGGCTTGGCGCAAGGTTCCATAGGCTACTGGCAAGCGGTAAACATGATACTGGGTCGGATATCAAGGCTGTGCAGGAGTTCGCTGGTTTCAGGTGCCGATCCAATACTTAGGTGCAGACTTGGAGTTATGATACACACGTGGCGTTGGGCAGGACGAATGAATGCCTGATGGCGGCATGGCCGACCCGGACTACAGAATCGATCTTGTCTTGTCATCATCTGGCACTCGAATTAGCATACATGACACCGACACAGTGGTTCTCGGAAGAGGTGCATGATTGGTATGTCGTGGAGCCCTGCTCGTCAGTGATTGGCTCTAGACGGTCTCGGCGCAGCGGCAGCCACGTTCTCTCCACATCGAAGTGCATTACATCGTCGAGACAAAGAATCGTGCAAGATTGCAGTGCTCTCGCGTCTGTAGAATCCTCCCATGTGTTTTTTGTGCGATATCTCAATGCATGTAGTATGAAGGCAGCTTTCAACGATGACATGTGCAATCGGCTAGCACGGAAAGAGCCTTGCGAGGTTCCCCACCGATTTTTCCCGAGGCTAACTAGCCACGCGACCACGAACATTCACTGATGCGCGTGCCTTTGAAACACCATCTCTGCCATCTAATTCTCCACCGTTCCAGGCCTCCTTGTAACACCTAGAGCGCCCCATAGCTGCCAGAAAATTGCCTGTTCCGGTGTCACGAAGCGTGCAGTAGATCGTATTGATCTGCGGCTCTCCAAGAAAAGTAACCGGACCAGACCCACCACACATGACGGAAGTCGCGCGGCATTCAAATGGAGGTCCATCGAGTGAAATGAAGGCTCCAAAGGATGTGGAGAACAGCAAAGATGCTCCTTCAACAAATGCGCCCAAACATAGTTCACCCACACGCGACAAGCGCTCTGCTGCAGACTCCGAAGCACCCCCGAAAAGTGCAAAGAAGCGTAGAAAGGTCAATCATGGTATGCCGCTCATGTCGTGTACCCAGACACCTTCAGCAGCCCTGCTAACTTGACAATTCCTGTCTAGCGTGCATATATTGTAGACGTTCGGTAAGCCGTCCCCAACATCCAATACATTGCATTATGCTGCGTCCGAAACATCCTGCGATGACTGCTAACATACGTCGATTAGCATATGACATGCGATCTGGTAAGTGTGGCTGACATCGTAGCCCTTACGCCAAAGCTGATCATTGCTTGAACTACTCAGGACCGACCATGTACGCGTTGCGTTAAGCGAAATATTGGCCACTTATGTCACGATGAGCCTCGTGAAGGCGTCAAGAAGTCCAAGTCAGACGCAGAAACCACTACAGGAGAGAGTGAGACTCCTAAGAATGGCACGCTTAGCTCCGATGCTACAGTAGAGACCCTCCCCCAGCAGCCAGACGCCCCAGATGCAGGGCCCAACCTGGCGGCGCCAGCTCCTCTGCTTGATCAAGTTGCCAGCGCAGCGTCTGTTACGGAGTGCAACCCCGTATCTGCGCCACAGGTACCATCATTGAACTCTGGTAGCTCGTCATGTAAGTTACACGCCCTTTCAGCTCCCACTTGTGCTTGTTGCTCACCGTCTTGTAGTCTTGAATTACAATGATTTATACTCCTCCACCCAGAACAACTTTCAAGACATGCATCAGTTTCATCCATCCTACATGTTCAACACTACCGAAGTGAGCAACGAGTATAATTTACTCAACGATTTCCTGAACGGCAACTTCATGGACGACGGAGCTTTTTACGGTGGTGGCGACTTTCACTCCTTATTCACTGATGCCTCCTTGATGAATCCTATGGGCACTCTCACGAACACTTCGACTTTCGATCCGAACACCTCTAGAAACACGCAACTGCTACCACCTCCTGCCCAGACCGCCAGTGGTCAGACCATTCAGCGGCGGCCTAGCGGAGTCCCAACTGACAAGGCTCGCGAGAGGTATCTCATGACAGCCGCGGATCCTGCCGGCTCTGACAGTCCCGAAGAACGAATGAACAAATTGCTAAAAGCCAAGATGGACGCGGGACTTCTAAAGCCCTTCAACTACGTCAAAGGTTACGCACGGCTCAACCAATACATGGAGCAGAATTTGCAACACATTTCCAAGGTGCGAGTGCTGCGGCAGCTCGACAGGTTCCGTCCCAAGTTCCGAGAGCGCATGGAGAAGTTGACGGACGTTGACCTGGTGCGTATCGAAATGTGGTTCGACAAGAGCTTGATGGAGTACGACCGCGTCTTCGCAAGTATGGCCATACCCGCTTGCTGCTGGCGGCGAACGGGCGAGATTTACAGAGGAAATAAGGAGATGGCAAAACTGATCCATGCTCCCATGTCAAAGCTACGAGATGTACGTGCCGCATCAATCACAAGCTATAGAGCGTATTAACAGGTACCAGGGCAACATAGCTCTACACGAGATCATTGCTGAGCCATCGCTGGTGTCATACTGGGAGAAGTTCGGTGCCATAGCTTTCGATCACACACAAAAGGCCATTCTCACCAGCTGCTCGCTGAAGAACCCCGATCCGAATTCGTCAGACCCCGAGATCCGTTGCTGCTTCTCGTTTACAGTGAAGCGCGATATGTGGAACATGTGAGTCACTTGTATTCTAGATCGGACACTATTTTGTGCTGACTGCAAAAGACCGGCATTGATTGTGGGCAACTTCCTCCCGATCACCGAGGCTACCTCTGGTCCTCCAACCTCTTCGTAATGGCCATTGTAGTCACTACAGACGGCGTGATTGTAGAGTAATGCTTGCTAGTCTAGCACTAGCTCGATGTACAATTGTTGTATGCGATCTCGGGGTATTCTAACCGTGGTATGGCGGGATTTCACACGGCTGCTGGCGTTCTTTGAATGATTCTTGATCAGGCATCTGGGCTACTGTTTGACCACTGTCGATCAAATGTTTCCACTATCATCTTGTTGTTTACACGTTCCAAGGTTGCCCAGGTGTTGTTGTGTCGTGCCTTCCATTTCCATAACGCACGTGAGCGCACCACAGATGCAGTCGCAACTTGCAAACCTCGTCCACATCCCACGCTTCCTCAGTCCTTTTCTTCGGCTACACAATTCAATGGCGCCTGCACCGCCGGCAGCGAAGCTTGAACGCGAAAAAAAGCTCAAGTCGATTCTCAGTGGGTGCAATTTCGTGCCTTCCACAACCGTCACTTACGCCTTACAGCTTTCGGGGCAAATCTTCCCAAACGGCTCGAAAAGGATCACGATGCTTCTCTCCTGGCCGACCTCCAGACTCAGATCCGCGGGCTGCCACTCCTGCCATCCTCAACCCTCACAACGAGACAGGATGAGCTCGACAGACTAGGCACCGAGCTCTGGAACCTTTCCACCCGCTTGCGACGCGACGAGCCTGCTCCGAATGGCAAGGCGAAAGAAGACGTGGAAGAGAAGAATCGAGCGCTCTGCCACGTGCGCACTTTCGCTTTTCTCGTGCTCGACTCAGCTGCGGCGCATGCGAAAGGTCGTCCGCGAAAGAGTTGCATTCGTCTCATGAAGGTTGCGCTGAAAGCTGCACGGGTATGCCTTACTAGTAAAGAACTCAACCATGCCACAAAGATCCTTGAGCGCGCTGCCGAGTATCAGGAAGTGCTGGGCAAAGAAGGCGACGGCGCAGATGACGCTGAGAGTGAGATCGCGCGTCGCCTGCGCATGGATTACTTCGCCGTGCGGACTACGCTGGTAAACGAGGTCTTCTTACGCCTATTCTATCCTGCTGACGCAAGCGACAACAGGCATGGCGGCAGGATCGCATGGACACAGCAGAGCACATGTATGTCAAGTGCAAGCAGCTCGCCATTGCACTCACCTCGAGCTCAGCGGAGACCCTTGCGGATCTTCTATATGAGATGGGCAAAGAGAGCTTGAGTAAGTGCCAGTACGAAGCTGCGACAAAGTGGCTCGAGCGCGCATACGATACACTTGGAGAGCAAGAAATGGAGATGCTCAGTCCTGAGGCTAGCGAACTACGGCTGAGCACTATGCATGGCATTGGTATGTATTACTACTATACTACTCTCTAGAATTGAACTGATATCTCCAAAGTGCAGGCATGCGTGAAGTCGAACACCACTGAAGGTCGAGAGAAAGCCTGGCAGATGCTGAAGCTTATGGAGACGGTAGGCAAAATGAGAAGGACCTCGGGCCCACATTACTCACTCATACCAGGACTACTCCGACAAGATGTTGGTTTCGCTCCTCAAGATCGAGATACTCTCCTCAAGCGAGACCTTTGATAGCGCCGAGTTCTACAATGGTGTGCAGCGGGCCTGTCCTCTGCTCACCCACAGCTGACCTTTACAGTTCTTCTTCGGATGATAAGAACCATTGTCCTCAACGATACAAATTTTAGGACCATCATGCATCACATTCACAAACTGAAAGAACACAGGTGAGTTTTGTGGCCCTGTTGAAAGTGCCAGTGCTTAATGTAACAGCAATGCCACCGCGGGCAAAATCGTTGACGACCTGATCAAGATTCGACTCTTCAGAGAGGAGAATCAAACTTGGATCGAAAAGGCTGTCATCACTAGCATCTGGATCGGTACAACAAACACTCCTACAGAAAAAAACCTTGAGGAGACACAGGAGTACCTCGAAATTGTCTCACAGAAATCAAAGGGCTCATTCTCCGCCCCTGCTACTCATGCAGCACATACAGTGAGTATCTGGCCCACGTACCGGAACTAGTTCTTACTAAGAGCGTCCGCGCAGTTGCTGTGGAAGCGAGTCGAAGCAGCATCCAGTCAGGGGCAGTTTGTCATCGCCGAGGCTTGGTGTCGGGTTTGTCTACACCCAGTCTTTGACAAAGCTGGAGCACAGAACAAGGCTCGGATCTCTAGGTCAGCCGCCTTGAACCTAAGAGAGTGACTGCGACTAATGCACAGTAGAAAGATCATACAATGCGCGCTGTCACGGCAGGATTATGCAGCTGCACGAGAAGCTCACAAGAAGATGTCCGAGAATAGCAGAGACGAGCCAGTCACGCGCTATTTAATGTACAAAGCAGGTATTCAGAGCCAGGATGCCGAACTTGGTGAGAACCCTGTTCGCTGCAGCAGGCAGTGATGACATACTGACCACGACAGCTGCGGAGTGCTTGGACCACATATGTCGGAGCTCCGCTAAGGATGCAACCTTGCTCTATGCTTGTGCGATGGAGGCCCAAAGCCATGGAGATAAAAAGCAAGCCATCAATGCTCTCGAACGTGTCCTTGACAAGTATGATTACAGTGCGCCCGCGGGCATTCATCTCCCTGCACTTCTGCGGTACGTCGTTCTGTCGATTCAGGGTGCATGCGGCTGACAAAGGCAGATGTACGAGCCGGCTTCTTCAGTCAGAGCTCGTCAAAGATGGCACGATCGAATATAATGGCATGGAACAACTATGCAAAGTGTTTGAAGGAGGTGAGCTACACGCCTCAAGTGCTGTTAACATAGCTAATGTTTATTAGCAATAGCACAAGCTAAAGCATCGAGGCGACGTCCAAATGAACCAGAGCAGCAACTGTTTTCCACACAAGAGTTTGAGTGGTTTTCGAAGAATTCGTACAACTTATCGCTTCGGTACTGTGCGGATATGTCGCCTCGCCATCTCGTGAGGTTGTTGCACACCTGCTCCGAGGTACGAAACATCTTGACCTTGCATATGCGAAGCACTAACATGGATGCAAGTTTATTAAACTCCTAAAGGAGCAGAATCAACAGGGATATGAAGGCGATCTTTGCTTGCGGCTGGTGTTCTGCGAGTTCCTTTCTGCCTGCACATACACGACGCTGGCCAGAGCAGAAGACAATACAGAAAGCTGTGTGAGTGGATCGCCGATACAACTCAAGTCGCTGCTGACTTTCAAAGTTGCAATACTATCTCGAGGCTCGCAAGCATAGTCAGGAGTTCCGACGAGTTGCCGCAGAGGGCATCGACAAGCTCGGTGGTTCTGCTCAAGCAGACATCATCTCGAAGCACTTTCAGGTCGTCAAACTGGAGCTTGAAGCAGTACTCAAGCTTGAAAAGTGGGACGAGCTCGACAATCTTTTTGAGCAGTGCTGGAAGTACAAGAGCCCTGATCACTACGAGACGCTGGCCGATCTCGTTCTCGTCATACACTCTTGCGTCGTGCAGGCGTGTGTGGATGACAAGTACCAGAGAAGTAAGTGAATAACTTGAAGACGTATTCATGGTGCTAATGAAATGAACAGAAGTGCTGTCGGTACTCGAAAAGATCATCAAGCTCACATCACACCAAACCGGAACGGATATGACAAAGCTCGCCCGCTGGCTCCGCTGCCTTTTCAGCATTGCGCTTGGTTGCGACGAGAGGATCAGTCTCAGTTGCATAGAGCTTGCTGTTACGGTCGCTACAAAACATCACGGAGTAAGTTTCCCCTTGAAAAATCGTCATCGCAGGGCTGCTGTTAAGCCAACCCAGGACTGCCGGATCGCTCAAATATCTGCCCTGGCTACTCCCCATCTCTCATATGATCCTCTTAAAGATGATGACGACTCAGACTCGGCTGACGATGAGATCAAGGAAACCGATCGTTATCCTGCGACGGAGCTCGAGTGGCTTGCGACCACTACGTTTAATCACGCGATCGACTACTATATGCAAGAGAATGACGAGGCGTGCACGAATTGGGCGCAGCATTCATTCGTGCTTGCGCAGTGGCTTGAGGATGGCGGCGCGTTGGGGGGCTTGCTCATGGAGAAGTATGCGTCTTTGGGGCTGGGGAAAGGGGGAGAGTGATGCGATGATTGTCTGCGATTCATGGAGACTTCGGCCGCATACATCGACTTTATAATATCGTATAATGGTAATCAATCAACCTTTTGTCTAAACCATGCATGACACATCCTTCTCAAATCAGACATTCTACACACCCCGCCTACCACCAACCAACTTCATACCTTCCCTCATCGCCTCCGTCAACTTGCCCACAACCAGGTCCTTGACCCCCTTTGCCTCGGGCTTCGGCATGAAGCCCAACTCAATGAGATAGCCAACATACACGCCCACTGTATCCTCCGTCACCGCGCCACCCTGACTCCAATCATGCCCCGTCCAGGCCTGATCCCTCCTCAGCGCCTCGGCCGCATTCTCATCATTAAGCTCCGGCGCCTTGGTATCCGCGGGCAAATCGCCCGTGACGAAGTGATACAGCGGCAGCAGGGCATTCTCCTCCCTCGTGCCCGACTGATCCGCGACATACGCCTCCATATCGCGCTTCCACTGCGCATACGGCACTTGTGGCGCGACGTATCCAAATTTCTCCAAGCTGCCGAGGAACTCGTTGAACGTGATGCGCGGATGGGATGTGATTTGCGCGACGCCGAGGGGCTCGACGGGCGGGTTGAAGGATGCGGCGACGACGACGCGCGCGACGTGCGTTACGGGCACCATGTTGATTGTATTCGTGATGTCCGGGCGCGACCCGATTTGCACGCAGCCCTTGAGCATGCGCACAAGGAAGTCGTCGGTATTCGTCGTGCCGGAGTCGGGGTCGCCGAGGACGTATCCAGGGCGGATGACTGCGCCGGCGAGACCCTTGAGACCGGCCTGACGCGTGAGGTACTCAGCAGCCCATTTGGATTGGCCGTAGCCGGTGCCCAGGCCTTTGCGGGCGCCTTCGAGGTCGTCGGATTCGGGGACGCCAGTGGGTGTGCGGGCGGAGAGGCTGACGAAGTAGTCTGCGTCGAGGACGGAGGTGGAGCTCACGAGGCCGAAGTATTTGGGCTTGCCGACGGCGCACATGGAGAGGGCGGTCATGGTGGAGGAGACGTTGGGGCCGCGCAGGCGCGAGTAGGGTAGGACCCAGTGCACCAGGGCGCCGTTGTGGATGACGACGTCGACGGAGTCGGCGAGTTTGTTCCATGTATCTGGGCTCAGGCCAAAGTCGGGCTTTTCGAGATCGCCGGTGAGTGTCTCGAGACGGCTGTCCCAGCTGTCGTCCCAGATGCCGTATGCCTGACATGTTTGGCGGACACGGCCGAGGGCGGAGTCGATGTCTTTGGCGCGGACGAGGGCCGTGACTTTGCCTGGGCGGGAGAGCAGGTCGCGGAGGATGTAGGCGCCGAGGAAACCGGTGGCGCCGGTGAGGAAGGTGTGGACTTGTTCGCCTGGCTTGAGAGGCTCGCGGGTCTTGAACTCCTTCAGGTGTTTGGCGAGATCGCGGGCGTCTGCAGAGTATGCCTCGTCTTCTGGATCGTCCTCGATGGCTTCGGCAGTGTCGAGACGGAGACCGATGGGATCCATGGCTTGGTCGATGTTTGCAGAGAAGCCGCGGAGGGTGGGGTACTGGAAGATAGTGGTCATGGGCACGTCAATATCCTTCCACTCCTGGCGGATTTTGAAGAGGAGCTGCTGGGCGATGATGCTGTGCCCACCGAGATCGAAGAAAGAGTCGCTGCCGCTGATGCCGTCGGCTGTCACACCACGATCACCGAGCAGCTGTGCCCAGATGTCGGCCATCTTCTTCTCCGTGTCTGTCAGAGCCGCACCGAGTTGCGATGGCCGACGAGCACCGGCTGCAGCGAGCTGTGCAGGCTCTGGGTACGGCAACGCAGGCCGATCAATCTTGCCGTTGGGATTCAGAGGGAATCGGATGAGTGGGACGATGACGGATGGGACAGCATACGCGGGCAGCTTCTTCTTGAGATGTTCGCGCACATCGTCTCTGAGGTACTTGAAGCGCTTGAGCAGAGTGACCATGCTCGTGTCTTCGGTCGAAGCTGTGTCTTCAGAGCCCCGCTCTTTCAGCCAATCGTACCATCGCTTCATCTCGGGCACGATGTAGCCTGCAAGTCGTGTTAGCATAGATCAGTAGATGAGATACCGCGAAGCACTTACTGACGAGCGTCGGCTCTTCGTACGCATCGCGCTTGAGAAGAGTCACATTCTCGCGCACGAGCGGATGTGCAGAAAGATGCGAGTCAATCTCACCAAGCTCGATACGGAAGCCTCGAATCTTCACTTGCGAATCGACCCGTCCTGTGCAGTGTACGTTTCCGTCTGGACCATAGTGACCCAGATCACCAGAGCGGTAGAGTCTGTCGCGTGGGCCTTTGTAGAACTCGCGCCATGGCTCGCGCGCTCCTTGTGCCTCAACCTTCTCCTTGTCCTCGTCGATCCACTTGTTTTGGTCAACGAACCAGTTCTCCACAAACTTGGTCGCTGTGAGATCTGGCAGGCCAAGGTACTCTTCTGCGAGACCGCCAGCTCGAACGTAGATTTCGCCGCTCTGGCCAGGCTCGCAGATCTTGTTCCGGTCTTCGCGGTCCACGACCAACAGCTGTACGTTGTTCATGCCCCGACCAGCAGGGATGACTTCGCCGATGCTGTCCAAGAAGTCGGGCGCCTCACTGCAGCTGGGCAGCTCGTAGTAGCTGACGGCTCGTTGTGTTTCTGTGGTGCCGTACATGTTCACAATGCGGACGTTGGGCGCGAGGTTCTGCAGTCTCCTGCAGTCACGCTTGATGAGTAGATCTCCGACGAAGAACGAGTGGTGCAGGCTCGGGAACACTGCCGATGCACCTCCAACCAGAATCTGACCCATGGCAGGCGTAAGATGGGTGACGGTCGCGCCATATTTGCGCATCCACTCGGCGAGCTTCTCGTGCTGGATATCTTCCTTGCTTGGCACGAGCAGCTGTGCGCCGAGGAACAGTGGTGTGAAGATGTCGCGCTGGATAGGGTCGTGTGCGATGCCGGAGAGCATAGTGAACTTGTCATTCTCAGACAATCCAAATGTCTCGGCCATCCAGGGGAAGTAGTGAGTCAGCGAGAAGTGCCTTCCCTTGACGCCCTTGGGCTTGCCTTCTGAGCCGGATGTGAAGGACAGTGTGGGTGTCGAGTCTGGGCCGACCAGCACTCCGGGCAGCTCTGCCTTGAGCGCCTGTTGTGCATCCAGAACGTCGCTGCCATCCTTTGAACCTCCAACCAGCGTCCCATCGTTCTTCAGCTCGAGAGCCGGGACTTCGGTCCGCAGCTGCAAGTTCTCCTTGATGTAGTCGCGCACCTGGTCTGAGAGAGGGCCGGCTTCGCGTGTGGCCTTGTCGATGACTACGAGGGCGCGGGGCTGGGAGACTTCGAGGTAGATGCACTGGCGGTCTGGCGGGTAGCTAGCACGTGATCAGTCTGGGTGGTTAATAAGACGATTGGCGGGTCGCATACAGAGGGTCGAGGACTGAGAAGGTCGCTCCTGCCGCCAGAACAGCCATGATGGCAACCACCAGGTCCACGCCGCGGTGGGCGAAGATCATGACTACATCGCCTCTCTGTATGCCGCTCTGCACAAAGTGGTGTGCTAATATCGCCGTCGCCTCGAAGATGTGCTTGTATGTGAACTTGCGCTCTGACGTCGTGCTCGTGGCTGTCTCTACCACGCACGCTCGTTCCGGGTGCTTCCGCGCATTGCCGGCAAATATCTCGTGGATGGGACCCTTGAAGTCAGACCAGTTAAGGTCTGCCGTAGGGTCTGGGATGTCTGTCTTTTGTGCTGGAGCCATTGTCACGAATCGTGGGTTGTCGTGGTCCAGTCACTCAAGTGGAAATGTTCGCGGGGTCGTGTTGACTGTACGCGTGCGCTTCAACTTCTACAAGTCGGCCACTTCTGAAGTCAATTGAACGTGAAAATGGTAGGTCTGATGGACACAAGACTTCACGACCTGTCTCAAGTATAAAGTAAACAAATACCTCAAGGTGAGTCAATATATTACGGTATGACGCAGCGCTCGAAAATGTTCCCATGCGACTTCGGCGGCATGCTAGCGAGCTTCAGCCCTACCGTCTGGAGGCGGAGACTGGGGTACCCCTGGCGTAATTTGACATGTCCCCCCATCGGTGCCTGGGACGAGATGCAGCCACACCTCTGGCCAGTACTCTTGACTGCTTGGGCCTAATTGTGGTTTTTGACGTTTGTTTCTTGTTCGCCGTCGTGTAGTTGGAGACGGGCTCTTCAGCTGTTTCCTTCCAAGCCACCACAACAGGGGCTACTACGGCAGAGTCGGCTCGCCATAGGCCACATTCTTCAGCATTTCAGCTGCTGCTTCAATGTCGCCATAAGACACGCACGCATACACTCCTTGCTGTACTCGCCTTCTCGCCATGCCGATCCAACGCACCATCTTCGGCCGACCCGTGACGCTGCAAATGCCGCCGGCGCGGTTCCAGGCCATCATCGTGCTTGTTATCTTCATCATCGTCAACGTCAGCTTCTACGGCCCGCCCAAGCGCGAGAATCTGCCCACGTACGAAGAGGTAGCCGAGGCCGTCAAGCATCCTCAAGCACACCTGCCGGACATTGGAGACCTCCACGTCCCCGCCATCCCGAAGCCCTTTGGTCCCGCGGCACATAAGCCGCCCGCCCAGCCGAACAGCACCACCACGAGCTCGTACCGCGCCATTGAGTGGATCACCGACTTCAAATGGCGGAATCCCTTCTCCAATGCCATTGCATACGACGAGAACCGCGCTGTCCTGCCACCGCTGCGAGAGCGGCCGCCCATTTACACATACTATGATGCGCCGGGAAAGCAGCCTAAGGCCATATCTGAGGCAGAGCAGAGGCTTATCTTGGCATGGCGACGTGCGTGGTGGGCTCAGGGCTTCAAGCCGCAGGTTCTCTCCCGCGCCGAGGCCCAGAAGCATCCCCTCTATGAGCTCTTCCAGCGCATGAAGCTGGACGCAAAGGCCGAGACGGAGATTGCGAGGTGGCTGGCATGGGGACACATGAGCGGTGGAGTCCTGGTCAACTGGCTTGCCTTTCCCATGGCAGAGTACGACAACGCCATGCTGAGCTTCCTCCGCCGCGCCGAATATCCCAAGCTGTCTCGCGTACAGACGCTCAACAACGGCGTCTTCTTCGGCGACAAGGCGACGGTCGAGGCTGCATTGAAGAAAGTCATGAACAATGAGCTCTTGAAGAACGTGACAGCGAACAACGAGAAGATCACCCAGCTGGCACGCAAGGAGGGTGGTGCAGTGGTCAACCTCCTCACTCCAGCTGATGTCCAGGTCGACAAAAAGGCCAATGGTATTGCATACTACACCAGCGAGACGATATCCAGCAAGTATGGCACTGTCAACGAGAAGCTGACCAACGCCACGCAAGCCGAGGGCCTTGTGCTGCTTGCCACCCTGATCAACTCGCATCTCCACCTCACTTTTCAGGAGCTATACCCCGAAGGCGTTGCCATCACCAAACCTCTGCCCGAGCACACGACAGCCCTCATGTTCGAGGCAGGCCAGATCGGCCGGAACCTCACCCAGTGTCCCACGTCGCCGATGCCCAAGTCATGTCCACCTAATCGACCCAAGTGCACTCCTTGCGATGCAAACAAGTTCATGAAGTTGCAAGAGTTCCCCGAGTTCGTCAATACTACCAAGTTCTTCACCATCGGCACCGTTCCACACCCCTACACCATGACCTCGCTACACTATACGCGTGACACCATTGACGCCGACTTCTTGCGCACCATCGCCGCTCGCGATCTCTGGGTCAAGGAGCTGACAAAGAAGTCTATTGGAGAGAAAAACACCGACGAGTTCCGCCTTGTGCAGTTCAAGGAGCTTGTTGCAGCAGCTCCAGCGCACACCCTCTGGCTCACAGCCGAGCGCGTCACCCAGCATGATCTGGACTGGATCTTCGGCTTTGACCTACCTCAGACCGCATCTTCGACCAAAGAGCCCAGCTCGCCCAGCGACGATTCACAGCTCATCATCTTCCCGCGCCCCGGTCCACCAAAGGCCATCAAGGGACAAGAAACGCCCGACGATCAGTGGATCAAGAAGGAAGAGATCCGCCTCGGCAAGGCACGCGATGCCCTGAAGAGCAAGGACAAGCGCATGAAAACCGTGGTGGATGAGGTAGAGAAGTGGAATCTTGCGGATACTGAGGCGTGGAAGTTTGCGCGAGCGTATTCTGCGAGACGCCGGATGGAGAGGAAAGTGTGGGAAGAGGAGGAGGGCAAATTTGCCGGTAGCGAAAAGAAGGCTGGTGTGAGATAGACGGCATCGGAAATCATGTGCATTCGCGTTTTGGCGTTTTGGTCTGGCATAAAGGTGTGTATCATAGAGCTTGTTTGATGAGCAGCTAATGCGTATATACCCGATCGACTATCAATCATGTTCGAGCGCTATGCGGTGAAGATTGTGGGTGATGTCTTCGCGCAGATGAATTCAATTCATCGCCCTACGCCCCCACCAATTCCGTGCGACGTAGGCCACAGCCAGGCATCGGTCTGATTATGCGGCTGTAACAGGTCTCTGAGCAATTTGAGGCCGTGAGAGCCCCAACTAGGCAAGGCGCGCCGTGGTTGCCTGCATGGTGCATCTGTACGCTTTGCCAAACACAAGTATGTATATACGACTGTCTTAGAGCTTTTTCACTCCGTCATCGCTCTACCTTAACGCAATACACGCTTCTGAACGTCATTAGCTTTGGGTGGGTAGCCTTTCACCAAGCCTTGGGTCCAATCATTAGGCGTACCACCCAACGATCACAGCGCCACGATTTTACAATGCTGGTACCTAGGAAACTCACGCTCCGCATTTTGTGAATTGCCTCAGAAGAGAGAAGAGGGACCGCCGTTTGTGGCGCTAGAATCGCATCAGTAGGCTTTTGCCCGTACTTACAAAAACCTCCCCTTCGCGACCTTCAACGCTCCACATCAGCACAACAACTGATTGTCTACCCAACCACCTCACCCACAAGAAGCTCACCTCAAGAAAGAAATCTCAGCAAACGACATGGCCGAAACGGAGAAGGGCTGCGTGATCTGCGGCGGCGAGGAGAAGGATGGCGAACTTCTGATTGCAGCTCCATGCGGTCAGCACTGGGTTTGCCCAGATGACATTTCCAGCTTCTTCGAGCGCGCTACGCAGAACGAGAGCTTGTTTCCACCAAAGTGCTGCGGCCAGATGTTTATGCTCCAAGAGTACGACGAGTACGTTCCGTTTGATATTGCTTGGGCATATGAAGTCAAGGAGCAGGGCGAATACGCCATCCTCGCCAAGTAAGTTCAGCCATCATCATCGCTGAGACCAGTACTGACTGCCGCCAGATTCCGCGTGTACTGCGGCAACCCAGCTTGCGCAAAGTTCTTGCATCCAACGACACACATGACCGGCCAGCCAACCAACATCACATACGCCATCTGCGAGGACGATGTATGTGGTAAGTTGACCTGTATCGGCTGCAAGAACGTCCTCGCTGAGGGCACCAAGAACCACATCTGCAAGAAGAACGAGAACGAGGAGCAGTTCCAGAAACTCGCGACCGAGAACGGCTACCAGAACTGCAGCCAATGCAGCGCCGTAGTCGAGCTGATTGAAGCTTGTAACCACGTCACGTAAGATCATTACAACCCGCCTTTTCTTTTATTTCGTAAAGACTAACATCGTCAGATGCTCCTGCGGCTACGGGTTCTGCTACCTCTGCGGCAAAGAATGGGTCGGCCTCCACGGCTGCCCTCACTACGGCCAAGCCACCTTCGATGCCGAAGGCTACAACCAAGACGGCTACCACCGCGAATCCAGCCTCAACCGTGCGGGCCTTACCCGCCGCCAGGAGATGGCGCGTCGCCGCGGCGAAGACCCCGACGAGGATGACGACGAGACCGACCCCGAGCTAGAAGACGAGGAGTGGGAAGTCATGCAGCACATAACGCCTGAGCAGCGCATGGCCGTCAACATCCTACACGGCGCCGCGCGCGAAGACGCGCTCGATAATCTGCGCATCCAACTCTTCGAGAGCCAGGGCATCACCTTCGGCACGGATCCAGGCCCAATACAAATCCTCACCGAGCGCCAACTCGACGTCGTCGACGCTGTCATGCATGAAATCCACGTCGCGCACGATCCGCTCATCAACCCACTGCTCAACCGCCTACGGGATGAGGCTGCTACAATGGATGAAGCAACAGTCGTGACCATCTACCGCCCCATCGCAGACTTGTATATCCGCTACATGTCGCCCGCCCACGCCCGGCAATTCATCGACTTCATCCCCATCCTCAACGACATGCAAATCGCCAACCTCGCACAAATGCTCGGTCTACGCCTCACCCAAGCCGCCGCAGAGTCGTTCGCGGAGTACTTGCTTGAGCAGCTCCTCGTAGCCCAACCCGATGCCGCTGCGCCGCTCACCACGCAGCAGCAGCAGATTCTAGATCAAGTCTTGCAGGTGCTTGAAGATGCGGATATCCCGCTTCTCGCGCCGCTGCTGAATCGGCTTGCGAGTGAGAACATGGACGGCCCCGCGGCGACGCAGGTCCTCTCGCGCATCGCCGAACTCAACGTGCAACAACTCCCCATCGATCTAGCGCGGCAGATGTCCTCGCTGCTCGCGGCGCTGACGCCTGCGCAAGTCACTCTGCTTGGCGAGCGCCTTGCCCCCGAACTAGGCGCCGACCAAGTCGCGGAGTTTGCGGCGCATTATACGCGACATCTGGGTGACGCTGCGCCAGATGCGGTGGGTGGTGCAGATGAAAGTGATCCAAACGCTACCCTGGACGAAGACGACCCCATCGACGAAGCTGCGCTAGCAACTAACAACCTGTCCATCGACCAGTCTGCACCTACACCGCTCACCGACGACCAAGCCAAGGACCTCACACCCGCTGGAGCTATGCGGCTACATTATCAGCAGGCGAATGTTGAGGATGCTGCCGATGTTGCTGGGGAGACTCGGGTGAGTGAGTGGGATGACGATGATTTGTAAGGGGGGGATTGGGGAAATGGGGATTTGAGGTTTTGAGTGGGAAATGGGGAATGGATGATGTGGGCGCTTTTTGAGATTTATCTAGTTCACTTGACGAAACTACATAGACCGAGCGCGGAGTTGATATTTGAGAATGAAATGACATGTACATGATAATTGGCATATGGCATACGCTACTTCCATTTTTCTTTCTTTCGTCGCTATACTTTCCACTCTGTGTCTCCAAGCAGTGCAAAAATACACATCCTTCATCTTTCCGGCTCAGAACGATTAGACGCTCCTACACTAGGAACCCCCAACTCCAAGAATCCTCATCCTCATGACGATCCCCTTGCGTTCCACACACGATGACCGTCAAGGTAAATCCCCGACCCTTCCTTCCCACCCGAGGCTACCGTATCCACGCATTGAAGATATACACCACGTCGTCCCTGCGCGACATCGAACTCTCGAAACCACAAGAGCCGGAAGGAATATAGAAAGTTTGTGCCTCCTGATGCGGGAAGGGTATGGTACATACACCGCGTTCTTCCTTGTGGATATCGGACGCTGGCGGAATCTGAGACAGCCATGGCCTCGGAAGCCTCGGGGGATATGGGAAGTTTGTCCCTGGTGGTGGGTGGCCTTGAGGTTGTTCATGCGTGGGAAGTGCGAGGGGTGGACCTTGATGTGGCTTCCCTGTGGAGATCAGGTACTGCCACGACCTCAGGAGCCGAGTGCAATATGCAAAGCAAGTTCTCCTCGGCGGCCACTGGGTAGTCTATGTATTGCAGGCGGCTGAGATGTACGCCGTCAAGATCAGGCTTGAAGTATTCCCGGGACTGGCTGCTTTGATGTCAACAGGCGAGAGTCGTACAAGAATCCTGTTCCTGGTGGTGATCTTGAGATTTTTCGTGCATTAGAAGCGGCTGGAATTACCCAGATGTGCCTGTGCGGATCGGTGCATTGGAGACGGGTAGACCTAGATGTATCTTCGCTGTCGAGAACTAATTGTCGTGTTCTGGCATGCCTCGTCTCGAGACTGCTTAGGGTCTTGGAAGAGCCGGGAGTGATACGGAAAGCAGGTTCCTGGAGGCGCTCCCGGTGATGGCCCGGAGGATATTCATGCGTTGGGGGCGGGAGGGCTAGCTGAATCTATGCCATCTCTTCCCTGAAGAGATCGGGCTTGTAGCGTGGTAGTCCTGGTGTGACTTGACACTCTCACGACCTCAAGAACCGAAAGTCATCTGCAGTTTGTGTTCCTGGTGGCGATCCTGAGGTTATTCATGCGGAATGGGGAGCCCGTACGTATGCCGCCTCTCCCCTGTGGAGATCGGGCTTGTAGTGTGATGCTTGGTGCATTTTTGATTTCCATGCCTATGGTCCTGCTGAAGTGGTGCTGAATACTTCTCAATTTGGCTGATGACGCCCAGTATACCTTTGCCCAGAGTAATTACCCAACAAACAGATCCTTTGCCAATTCGAGAATAACCAGCTCCAGGTCTCCTGGTCAATAATCCAATCAAGGCTCGGTGCAACTTCGCGGTCTTGCTACCTATGAATAGTTACAATGGCTTATAATGCATTGCTGTTAAGCGATGTAAGTATTGCTGACACGCATCAACTGCGTTTGTTGAGTGCGTGGAGTTTACTTGGTGGCTATAGATCGGCCCTGGGATAGAGTGGAAGGCGGGTCGGGTTGATGCCAGTGTTTCGATGCATTGCGGGAAAGAGGTGTTCGTGGCAGGGAGTTGCTTGTTGTTTGTTGTTCATGCGTAGGAGGTATATTACCGAAAGTTTGTCATATGGAAAGGTTGAAATTTGGACAGCGTGGACTCCAAGAACTCGCGAAGCGACTTGTACGTCGTATAGAGCAGACATACTCCACACGCTTACTTATCCTTGTGGATGCCTCTTCAATTGAACAAGTTTCGTTATGCTGGGTCGACTTGTTTCTTATGCATCACGTAGCTTAGGGAGCCCTGGCTTAGTTTGTAATGCGCAAGATGTTGCACGTCCTGAACGCTGCAGTTCGTCGGGGAACTGGCAACATGTTTCGAACTCATCTGCCGAGTCGTGGAGCCATCTGGCGGGCCGGTACCGATTTTCTGCAATATGGTTGCGCTGTTATGATCTCTGGGCAGGACCAGGGTAGATGCATGAGAGAATGAGAACGAAAGCGCCCGCTGCGCCTCTACAGCGCGCGCTTTCGATGAGACCTTGGCTGCTTTCAAGAAGTGTCGTTCGAGGCTTGACGTCTTCTGACCTATGTTGTGGAATGGAACTCTATGTGTTAGTGCCTTGGCGGCTGAGACTACGGTGTGGTTCTTGCCGTAGCTTGACATCTTCCTTCACACCTACAAGCATGCTCCACTTCATCATACAAGCGGCTAGCAAGCGAAATATCGAGGTTACAGTTAATCGAATCGAACACGAGGAGACTGATGTTGTGCTCGCCATGGCTTGACGGAGATTTTCGTCGGCTCGAGGTGATCGCTGCACTCCTACGCACATCTCTGCAAGCTACAATCCTGCGCACACCAGCCATGTGCGATTGTGCTCAAGCAACCGCTTCAAAGCTCCATCCAGCATTCTCCGCAATCCAATTATAAAGATATGGCCAATCGGAGGCCACACCTGCATCTCGCGGCGCAGTAGCTGGGGTAGGAAGCCGAGTTTGGATCCCACTACGCCGCCGGTCCCTTGCATGGGAACCTTTACCGTTTATACGCCACGTGCCCTGGGTGTCACATCTGAGGATCGGCCGTGGTGGGAACGACTGCTGTTGGAGAGCGGCGTTATTTGTTGGGGCAGCCGCCTGGTAATAGCCGAGATGACACAAGTGGAACAACAGAGCATGAGACGATGGAGAAACTCGTTGTACGACAGGCACCCGCACCTCCAAACATTACGCCTCACGCAGTCCCTCATGACCTGTACCAAAGACACCCTTCTTCCGCGATTACCGAATTGCGGGGTTAATGCTGCTATGTACAGTGCGCATAGGCAAGCTGTGGGGAAAGCTTACAACCTGCTGGCGATGGCAGGGGGTAAAAGCGAAGCAACGCGCGGATCCTGACACTCGGTAATTCCAAACTGATTCAATGACAATGGTGGCAGCTGGGGCTGTGAACCATCAACGCCATAATCCTGGCTGCCGTTTCAGTGTAAGCTTCGCCGATCCCTGCGTGGCAACGGGGGCACTGATGGTTCATGTTCTCGGCCTGGACAGCAAAACCAGATTAATTTCTCCTTGCGGCCGGACTAAAAAGAGGACCCCTCTTTCCGAGTAGGATTCAAATACAATATCCTGGCACCAAAATTGCTTGTTATCAGACCATGCCCTCTGGTCTTCTCATCAACACAACATCATCCACGACGCAATGACGCCAAACTACTTCCGCAACTCTCTTCTCGGCCTCGAGCTCTTTGCCGTTCTCGCACAATGTGCAAACCTCAACTATTCCGGAGAAGCAATAACGACGCGGTTCTGGGACTGCTGTAAACCTTCATGCGCGTGGAATGGAAAAGCAGACGTTAACAAGCCGGTCCTGTCATGTACCGCCGACAACAAAGTAACCGACATGGCTGCTGGCACCGCCTGCGGAACTGGTGGCACAGCTTATCAATGCTCCAACCAGCAACCCTGGGCAGTCAACGATACACTTTCATACGGTTTCGCCGGTGTCTTCATTCAGCCCAGCCTTACGGGCGGCGGCATTGAGGGCGCTTGGTGTTGCGCATGTTACCAGTTGGACTTCACCAGTGACCCACTTCGGGGAAAGAGCATCATAGTTCAAGCATCCAACACAGCCTATGATGTGACTACTACAAACCGTTTCTCGCTCGCAGTAAGTACCCAGCAATGTCCATGCCATCCCTCAAAAGCTGAGTTCTGCAGATACCGGGTGGCAACACCACTTCACAGAACGCTTGCGCCTCGCAATTTGGTGTGAGCCAGAGTGTGTTTGGCCAGAACAACCAAGGCGTCAGCAAGAAGGAGGATTGCGATGCTCTGCCAGAGCCACTGAAGGAGGGCTGCAAGTGGCGCTTTGATTGGTTCAAAGACGCAGCATTTCCCACGTACGCATATTGTTGCCATACACAAGCATCAGACTAACATCGCACAGCGCCAATTTCAAGCGCGTGGTATGTCCTGCAGACCTCGCAAGCCGATCAGGATGCGCCCGTAATGACGACAAGGCACTCGCAGCCGGAAAGACGACGTCCGCGGGAATGAGCCTCATGCCAGCCTCATCGAGCATGACACTATTCGCCGCAATGATTTTAGGCCTACTATCCATATAGCATCTGTGACGAAGCAGTATGCTGGACCCGATCCGATCGGCGCAGCCTCCCATCCTCGTCTCTCAGGGCCGCTCCGTTATTTGATAGGACGGCCCCGCCGTCTTTCATGCATGGACACCCAGCAATCAACCGCCTGCATCCGCACGGCTCCATAATATGGCTGGTCAACGCGTGTTAATCTCTCCGCGATCATACGTTACCGGAGCGCCCGCTGTTGCATATGATTTCTATTGATATTTCACGACCGGATCTCTTGCTTTTCCCCTTCCAGCACTGTCTTCAAGGTCTGCGATCAGGCAAAATGTATTTTATTATGACGAATCAACATCCCACATGGCAGGCGTTGGGCGGCGCCATTGTTTCGTGTTGCCATTCACGGCGCTTTTACGTTATGGGAGCATGTCATGTTTCCTCCATTATCAAATGTTTTACGAACCACTCTCATGACACTCGCTTGGTCTGAGAATACGCGGAAGAGTAGTTTGGTGGGTCTGTTTCTTAACGACACGCGTTGCAGTACCAGTGGGGTTCTCGCTAGTGAAACGCGGAGTCCGCAACCTCCGTAGCTACGAAAAGAGCAATTCACTCCTATCATGATCAATTGACTGTCACCACCAACACATGTCGCGGCGAATCCTGATTTCATAAGCTCTAGCCCTTCATCAAACCTTGCTAAGCCGTCCAACGTACCAAAAGGCTTCGGTCAGGTCCGCCCCGCATAAGCCCGAGCCTTCGTGTTGGCCTTGCAAGGGCACCTGAACATCAGAAGCAATATATGAAAACTCTCTTTGTTAGCCACCGCAGCTATCCGCTGCACTCCACAATGTCGACGTCGGGTTCATTTAGGCAAATGAATCCCTATCAGCACAGGTGCCAATTGTCTGGAAAACGAGGGCCAGCATTCCCTGCCAAGTGCACTTTATCCATATCACCCGCGTAACCGATTGGGAGATGGCAGGGCTTAGCCTCTACCGATCAGGGAATATGCGATCGTAGGCGGGCAAATTGCCAGCGACGCGAGAGCCATATCCCTGATATCCGGACAGGGCAGAAGAGGCGTGTGTGTGGGTGTCACATGAGGTGCGGTGGGAATATTGGTGGAGCCGGATACTGGAGGCGGGACATCCGCGACAAGACAAGACCAATATGACGTGTTCCTCTAACAAGTGACACTTCCACCTTACTCTTCGAGCAGTGACATGTGCAAATGAGTCTCAGATGCCACGGCATTGACAAGTCACTTTGCAAACCTTCAAATCCTGTTGAGTCTTATGGTGCGGAACAAGTACACATGCTAAAATTCAGTAGTGGCCGGATATATTCATGCCTTGTAATAATCGCCGTGGTAGACTGAAGGACATGCTGCCCTTCTGAGCAATAGCTCGGTGGCGCACCAGCGAAATCGACACACCATCTCTCTGCAGGATCGGTGGACTTGTGGAATCCAGAACGACTGGTCGGCTGAGAAGAGGTACTCGCGCCGAATCTTCCATGCGCAATGGCTAAGCATCCACAAGTCATTCGCACACTTACGCTTGCTATAGCAGCCGTATTAAGGCTTCCTGCATCAGATTACCCCAGACTTGTACCGTAACTGCAGGCTCTGCATCTTAACGGGCGCATGACTATGTGCGACCTTGGCTACATATTCGCTACCCAGCTTCTTCACTCGGACGATCTCCCTCCATCGTCCGAGGTGTACTTACCCCAGATCCGTGCCGCAGGACCGTGCGGAGTGCGGGCCTGTTGCGCCGGATGGGTGTGGTTGGCTGTCTGGCTGTGAAAGTGTAGTATCCTCAGGTAGAAAGAGGCATGAATGGAGAAATTATTGCATATGCTGTGGAACGTGGAGCTTGGATGCGATACTCGAGATCGATCCGGGGAAGTGCTTGAGTCGTGTAAGAGTTCGTTAGCGGAAAGGTCAAAAGCGCAATTGAAAGAGCGAGATGGAAGGATTGGATACGGAACATTGGGAAGGTAAGAGTGAGGTCAAGATATATCAGGTATCGAACTTGTTGACTATGGCGAGCGACTGGAATAAGATCACGGTCAAAGAGGAAAGAATCAAGATATTGCACATTGTACTTCTTTATTGAAATGAACTATTTATGGCGTGGGTATATGTCATCATCGTCTTCAATGCCTCGTAACCGGCACGGAGCCACTGGTGTGATCGGGCTTGCTGTAAGTGTCGCGCTTGAGAATCTCCTACTGCTCCGTGTCGGACTATTTGGCACACTATCCAGATCCATACTCTTCCACCTCATATCCATCTCCTTGCTCTCTACCAGAGTCGGCGCAGATCCTAGGCTGCCCACACTTCGCACGGTCTCTAACACGTCACCCTTCTCGCAGGAATCGGACGATTGGAAGCGATCAATGCTATTTCGTCTTGATCGAGGAAAGTACGATGTTTTCTTTCGGTAATCGCCCGTCGTGACGAGTCGCGGTGGAAAGTTGGGTCGTTGTGACTGTTGAAGTGGAGTTCGTATGTCTCCTGTGGAGCGCGATGCCAGGCTCGAGGAAAAGTCGTCCTGAATGCACGGGAAGACCTTCTTGACGACGCGACTACTCCGTGAGACTCGCGAGAGCCGATTCGCGTTACTGGAGCTCGAAGTGTCCCATTGACAATTCCCCTGAAGTTCGCGCTCTCGTTCCAGTGGAGTAGCCTTGGTACGAAAATTGAACACCCATCGCGTTACCAGTCCGCGAAGAATAGGAATATTGGCGACGATGATGGCAACGTTGTTTTCGATGTGATTGATGCAGAAGTCGATCGGGTATGTCCAGTCGGGCTTGTAGAGGAAGTACAAACGGTCGCGGTAGGTGAGATAGATCTTTGCGGCTCCAATAGAGGTCACTCCCAAACTGCAAGTGAAGACTGCCAATACCACAAGACGCGATCGCAAGCGCGCGCTCATCATCCTTCGGACGATGATGAATGGAATCGGCAGGATCAAGAGATCGGTAAGGAGGTTGGCGCATGTAGCCCAGAGGAGCATTTCGCCCATCTTGTGACGGCCCATGCAATGGAGGTTGCCAAAGGTTCGCGGCTTCCAAGTGTTGCCAGTCTGTGGTGGACAAACGAAAATGTAAAGAAACCAGGGAATCAGTGCGCTCCCAATGGTAAAGATTAGAATGGCGTAGAGAACGCGCTTGAGCCATTCGATGACGGAGCCGGCCCGCAGAAGAAGGAGAATGATGGATGCTTTGACCAGAGGCAGTATTGGGAGATTGAGAAGATTGAAAGACATGTTTACCTTGTCTTGTTAGCGCAGTGTCTACGGCAATGCAGACGGAAGTACTTACTGCGTAATACTCGTCGTAGTTCGGCTCCAGTTCATTCCACGGTACCTCCCATACATGTATGCCTACATGCCACATCTTGACATCTGAGCAGTGTTAGCAACTGCGTTCAGTATGTACACGTGAGCACTGACGTTTGTGTGATGGTCCAATGAGCGCAATTGACAGCAGTAGTGGTACGATAATGAGCCAGTCATCTTCAAATACGGTCAGTCTCTATGCAGTCAACTTGGTCCAAAGCACTTACCCCAGCTCAACCTCAGGTTCAGCTTTCGTCGTGTGTATATCCTCAGGGCGACGAAAATGGCGGCTAATGCTGGGGTACCGTAGATCACCCCCAGGCAGGTGAGTTGTAGAGGATAGGTAGGCATCTCGACGACTTGCTATCCGTTTCGGCCAGAAATCGCGAAAACCACATCGCGCGCCTCTCGAGGGTGGGCGCTTCTCATATACTACAGGAGTTGGCAGGGTTGGGGTGCAGCTACCCTGGCTCGGTGTGCCAGGCACGGACGGGCGGGCCCTTCAGGGCGCCCCCCCGCGATGTGTATATTAACACCTGCTGGGACAAATAGAGCATCACGTTCTTCCCATTCGCTACAGCGGGCTGATCATCCGTTTTCTTGCCCTCACGTGGAAGTGCTTATAGACCATCCTATACTATCTCTTATTCGACATATTTTGCCATCTCGTGATGGATGTTATCTCGTCCGCTATAGCAAGCAAGACCGACGTCTTCTCTTTCGATCCCGTTTTGCCTCATCAAACCTCAGACACAGTAGTAGCACCGCGCCGGACGGTGGTACTACTTCCGGCGCCTCAGGACCGCTACTCTTTCCTATGAGGGCTGTCAGGCACGGCATTGGTGGCTGTGAGTGTGGGGAATGTGGGTGTCGTGCACGTCTCGCCAAAGTCGCATGAGCCCAGCGAACATCGTTTCGCCAGACCAGAACGGAAGGCTGCGTGGCACATTTCTCTTCCCTGAGCCTGGACAGTACTTACGGTAGCCGATCCCTGTCTCAACGAACATCTAGCGACCGCTTAAAGGCCAATAGCCAATAGTGTGCTACCAGCAGAATCAACTTGAGGCAACGGACAGTAGGCGCCGTAGCACAGGCAAAAAGAGCCAACAGCATATGACGACACGACGAGTCGAGTCACTCAACCTCAGGACTCGATGGGACGGCCGTTGAGACGACGTGGAAATTCCAGGATACATGGTGCCGCTTGGTGGATATGGAGACATGCGGGTTGCGTTTCGAGAACCATACGCCTGTGCGGCGCCATGCGACACATGTTCTTGGAAAGCAGCACATTGGGTGGACGATGTCCAAATCGGTGTTGCGTTTCAGGTGGTCACACGGCGTGATTCCAATGGCTCGCGAAAAGCAAAGCAATACCGGCGCCTAGACCTCATCTCCCAACATTATGGTAGGAGAAAAAATCGGACCGCGCTCAGCTACCGACACCCGACTTTGATTAAGTTATATTGCAGAAGTCTGGGGAAGATGCGGCGCTCGTGAGGTCATAGGTCTGGATGTAGAACTAGGCGCCTTGGTGCGCCGAGAAGTCCACAGGCTAGATTCCTTAAAAGTTTGGCATATGTTTGGTAATATGCATAGTTGCTGCCGAACCTGAAAGCCTGAATCGTCGAGAAACTGCATTTGTGTAGGGTGCTCAGGCCTCCGACCGAACATGTCGCATGCGGTAGCGATGACACAACGCGCTTCGAGAGCGGCCCGCCGGCCGTTTTGTGAAGCTCGGGGGCGACGATCAAGTCGCTTTTGTCTGCCGTTGACGACACGCGGTTATTCCCTGTACACACGAGGTGGTGTAACTTGCGCTGATGGAGTTCTGCCTCGAAGTTGTGGGGCAGCGATCTCTCGGATGTTGTTGCATCTAAAATATCTTCCGCCCGCCAACCCGCGGAATGTCCACAGGTAAACCTGGGGGTACGTAACAATCCCAGGCACAACAGAAAAAGAAGAAAGGCGCGAAAATGAAAGTGTTGCGAAAGATGGAACAAGAGTGGGATCGATTGAAAAAGCGACTGCTCGTGGCAATTTGTTTTCACGTGCTTACAACCATGAATAACGTCCTCATCTGCGTCACGCCTGGACGCTCGAAAGCGTTCCTTGAGAGACGAGCTAGTTTAATCCGGCGACTCGATGCTGAGCTCTATCACCGTGCCCAGGTCCGCGGGAAGGATCGGTCTCCTAGGCACAGTACACCGGCACCAGAGGTTCCTGGATCGCGTTCTTAGCCAAGCAGTGGGAACCAGCTACCCCTCCCAAAGTTCATCAACATGCGAAGTAAAATCACCGAACTCTGGGGACAGTGCGGATCCTCCCGTTGATCAAAGGCCTGGCCACGCCATTCCCAAGGGTCGCCTTCTCGGACCTGTCGATCAGTAACGTGCCTTACGTGGATTAGTACGGTGGTGAAGATTTGTTGAGTGAAAGGCGAAGTAACATTGTCTGTGCTTCTTGCTATTATGACATCTCGCCAAAGAATCGAGCTGTCCTGGTTAGCTTTGCACCTCTCAGACCACGTTCGAGACCATGGGGACAACCGTTTCTATCACATGGAATTAGCAATAATGTTGGTAATACTACCACGAAGCACGGCATTGATCTAGTGGAGTAAACTCGAAGCTGCTAAATCGGCAATCAACTGGAGTCACGGCCTTGATCCACGGTTATCTACGTTGGGCATGTATTGGTGTTATGTAGGCTTATGGAAGAATAGAAAGTTGCGCGCTGCAACGCTAAGTGTGGTGCTTCAAGCTTGACGAACAAGCTGATTAACCCTGGATATTTTAGACACAATCAGAAGAAGCCTCAAAGACTAAGAAGCTCAGTGTATTGGCGGGAACAACCTAGTAGCCTTGTAACGAGACCGTAGTGTAGTATGATTGTTGGAATTCAACAGCCACTGATAGTATAGCAGGTATTCATGGTCGTTGCATTTGATCCATGTAACTCATGCAGATTTCCGTCCTATCATGAAGGTCGCGATCATGAAGGGTACACCTGAAACTTAATGTTAGCATTGATCAGGAACGTAGCGCCAGTATATCTTCTTACCAACAGATGAGCCAGCAGCAGCTCCCCCAAACATTGATTTTCCGACACTAATTGGTAACACCCCCCTTCTGGCAGCCAATATTCCGGCGGCAGTTCCAGCACCCATACCTCCCATTGTCACCCAATCTGTCTGGACCTCGCCCTTATTTCCCAGAATTCTCCACGATCGATCTTGCCATTCGATATCTTCCCGACCTCGCATGCGTCCCCATGTCATAAGTGCGCCGACTGCTGAGCCCGCTACAAAAGAACGACCTGATGATTGCAGAGTGCGTGCAACCAATGCGGACATGTCGATGGGTAGTCCGCGGATGCGATTTCTTAAGATTGTGATCGGAATGCGAGTCAGCGAGAAGAATGTGAATGTCATCGCCGAGGCGCGCATTACGTGGATGTATAGGATGACTGGGGCATTCGGTTGGTCTTCAGCGTATAGTGCTTGCGGGTACAGAGAGTCCATTTTTTTGCTATGCGCTTTACCAGAGTGGTTGAAGGTCAGATTTTTTTGTGTTCGAATGTCGCAAACTTGAATAATAGTATCAGAAGCTTTTGAAAATATTTTCGTTTGTATGGAAAGTATCAGGCGATGAGTGACATTCGAAGTGTGTACTAGGCGTTCTTAAAAAGCTGCATCTGAGCGTCTTTTGTATCAGTCAGCCGCTTCCTGAACTAAGAACTTTTGCAACAATTCGAACTCGCGAAGAGTACGCGCCGTGACTTAAGCAGTTGTTTCGTCCGACCGCGACCGGTATATCCATGAGAGACGCGTGTCCACCAATGACACGGAGCTCTTTACAAGCGGGATTCCGTCTTGCGCTGTCAGGCCTCCAGCGCTAGAACACGAAATGTCCCGACCACCGATTTGACAGCGTACGTAAGCCAGAAAGGTCTAGGACACGGAGATGGGAAATCATGATGATCGTGAGGCGGAGAGAAAGGAACTTGAAAATCGAATAAGGTTGATGAAGTTGAACTCAGAGGAAGGAATCTTGGAAGAGCTACCTGGCAAATTCGCATAGCCTTGAAAAGCGGCATGAACTTATCACAATTGGCCAACCTGAACATGCATTCTCGGGTCATGTGTACAGTCGTGAGTGTATATTGCTTTCTTCAAAGTACTTGACAGGGTTTTTTAAGTATACGACTGACGACACTCACGTCTTGGCTGTAAAAGCAGTGTACAGTGCAATTTCGTGGCGACCGCGTTAATTTCCATGGGGATCATATCATATCGTCTGGTTGGATTGTTGTTGTTGCAAATGGGCCGAATATTGTGTAATCCAAGGTTATAAACCTGAATGTTGGAGATGGACGGCAGACTGTATCGCGCGCATCCAGTTTCACAGCCCTGCCTCCAATGACGTCACAACATCTTTGGCTGAGGTTAAAAAACACCAGCCCTAACCATATGGCCAATTCACTTTGCCATCACTTAGCTCGAACTTAATCTTATCTTCAAACTCAAACTCAAAGACACTGAGCCGCCTGCACAGCCTCGGCACTATTACCTACCGATCACCCAACCTCTAGCTACCACAATGCCTATCGGCCAGCAAGATTCCGGCGCCACAGCGGGCGCGAAGTTTGTTACCTCTACGGTCGGTAACACCCTGGGTGGCGTGACCAACACAGTTGGTGGAGTGGGTAAGTCGCTGATGTGCAACTCGAGTTTGTGACACGACATTGACATGGCATTTCATGTAGTTGGTGCGCTTGGACGAGGTGTCGGAGAGACACTTGAAGGCGCAACTGGCAGTGCCGGACGTCCTATTGCAAATGGATTGAAAGATGCGACAAACGGAATTGAAAAGGGGGCAAATGACGTGGCTGGAGGAGTGAAGAGAGCTGGGGAGTGGAAGTCTTGATTTTACGGATGAAAGAGAGGAATGCTGGACATGAGGACATAGGAGAGTGACAAACAATGATACTGCGCTGTTCTTCAGCCGACAAAATTATGCAATCTCAAGTCTTCTTTCTGTTATGTTGAGTTGGCTTCACTCCACTTATGAAAGAGACAGTGAAGGTTCATCCTTTGCAGCGGGACGCACTCCGGCGCTTGACCAAGTGCGTCATATTTACAGCAGCTCGGCATCCTGGTGTTGTAGTTCAAGGAAAGCCGTGCTTCTGGTCTTTGTGTGAAAATTTTGTATACGCGATTACGAAACACAAATCATGTGTTCATGAAAAAGTCACGATCTGCTCATGGAAAAACTGCCCGAAGGAAACCGCACTATCGATAGCATGAGCACCGACCGCGGCCATGATCTCCGGCACCCAGGGCCATGTTTATTGCTTATTTAGATGCAAAGTCCCTGCAGTGAATACCAATAGACCGGATCCGCGTCACTAGGAGGAGACTTGAGAGTCTCTAGAGCATATCGCGATTGCCGAGCCACGAAGCCACGAATAACTCAACACCAAGTGTTTCATACCTTTTTTGGCGCAGTTCGTTCGTGAAAGTGGAGTCGTGGTGCTGCCTTCGTCGTGGTGAACTTGGAATAGTCGCTGAGATGTCCCAAGAATGCATTCTAGTGGCGACAATTTCCCGAGAACAGAGCAATTCGCCTTTCCATCAGACACGAGATGTCTCAAGCCGAGCGCATCTTTAGCAGAAGGACTCGGATGAGAAATATGAAGAAGCTCGGTAGTCCAATGAAGCTATGGAAGTATGCATGGCAGCGGCACGAGCGATCACCGATGGTGGCAGGGGTGACGTCAAGCTTACTTAGCGATTCCGCGCGTCGTTTTGGTGGCACTTCACATCCCTTCCTATCGCAACTCAACGCCCCGGGAAAGCGGCCAAGCATCGTTCGATGCTGAACGGCATTATGTCTATCTCAAGATCCATCAAATACCCCTCCTTCACAAGCTGCATGCGATTTGTCTCTGCAAAAATCACAGTGTACTCACTCGAAAATGAGTAGCTTGAATTTGACACACGGCCATGTCGTGTCCCCAGCAACCGCTTACACCAGCTGCCAGCCCCTTCAACCTTCGTGAGACGGTTCCAGCGAACGGTGCCATCGCGGACGATTGCCCGCGGCTGAACCATCAGCCACATTTCCCCACAGATGCGCGCTAGGCTAGGCAAGCATCCGAACTCAATTGGGACGCAAGTCTTGACATCACTGGAGACTTTTACACCTCAACACCGTCCCGCCTCGCCCATCCTTGCCTTTTCAATAGTCAAATTGGGCGAGCTACTCCACACCAGAAAGTACCCGCAGATCAGCAATAGCCATCGACGAATGGCCGGTCAGCTTACATGTTAGAGTGTACTCCCAGAGCTGCCGTCGAACGCAGGAAGCTCCATCCATGCTGCATAGCGATTAACCTTGGCGAACGCTAGATTCCTCAAGGGTATGATGGGCTTTGTGCATGCAGTCTTTTTGATGTCTTAGACTCTGCGTGCCGCGGGTCAGCTTGACAACGAGCGCGAGGCTTACTGAGCTGGTACATGTACGACGTCAATGATGCTAACGATCTGGCACAGGCCAGCAGCGACCATCTGCTCGTGCGCGCATGGGCACACAAACCCAAATGCTAACCATAAATCTGGGAATGGCTGAAGCGGTACGAGAGCCAAGTTCGATCAAGAGGCGGGAACAGCGTTTGTCGAGTTGCATTCCAAGAGGCGGTGGCGGACAAAGGAGGGGTCGGGTGAATATATTGTCCAATGAGACTGATCAGGCTCCACAGATGGTTAGTCGTTTGCAGCGACGCTCGCGGACTCGGTCAGCCAGCATCGACTTTTGTAGCGGGAGGCGTCAGACTAGGCAGGTGACGGTCTTGCATTGACGCGTGCAGTTAATCACTACTGGCTTGGCTGAAGGGCTGCGCTGCGCGTTGCTACTGGACTACTCCACGCCATCCATGGCCGATCTGCGGTAGCATGTTCGATGAGGTAGTTTGATGGACTAAGACAATGGCCGAGTGTTGCTATTTAGCTGTCTTGCCTTTCCACTCTTACCGTTCCCATCCTGTCTCATACTCTCCGTTGTCGTGGTTACTAGTACTGTCAACGTTTGCGCAATAATAACTATAAGACTGATACTTCGTTCAATCAGTTCATCCTTCGTTATCAACTTCCGCTGTTTAGCACACACACCCGTTATCTCGTCACCAGTCCGACAGATCTTCTGAAAATGAAGTCCTTCGTTGTTATTGCTGTTGCCGCCACGGCGGTCATGGCACAGAGCCCCCCAGCTGGTTGCCAGGCCTCAAGGAGTGGAACTTTCAACATCCAGACTGTCAATGTCACCTCCTCCGGCAAGCGTGATCTTTCTCGCCGCCAGCTTGCTGGTGCTTTGACATTGTCCCTCAAGGACGGTATTGTCAAGGACCAGGCCGGTCGCCAGGGATACATTGCCAGCAACTACCAGTAAGTTGCTCATTGGGTGTCAATTGATCAATATTCTAACGCTATTCAGGTTCCAATTCGATGCACCTCTCCAGGCTGGTGCTCGTGAGTCCACTGGTTTCTCGGTTTGCGGCAACGGGTCCCTCGCTCTCTCTGCCAACGGCCGTGCTGCTCCAGCAGTCTTCTACCAGTGCTTGTCCGGTGACTTCTACAACCTGTACAGCCAAAGCACTGGTGCGCAGTGCATCCCCATCTACATCAACGCTGTCAACTCCGCCGGTGGCAGCGGTGCATCCCAGATCAGTGATGGCCAGCCCCAGGTCACTCAGCCACCTGTCGTTTCTCAGATCTCCGATGGCCAGCCCCAAGCTTCCAAGCCCGCTGTCATCTCCCAGATCTCTGATGGTCAGCCCCAGGCTGGTACTCCCAAGCCATCTCCCGGCCCCGTCGTTTCTCAGATCTCTGATGGCCAGCCTCAGGCTGGTACCCCCAAGCCGTCTCCCCGACCCATTGTTTCCCAGATCCCCGATGGCCAGCCTCAGGCACCCAAGCCCGTTGGCCCCATTGTCTCTCAGATCTCCGACGGCCAGCCTCAGGCACCTACCCCCAAGCCTGTTGGTCCCATTGTCTCCCAGATCTCCGACGGTCAGCCCCAGGCTCCCGTCGCCACTGCCAACGCCACCGTGTCTCGCCCAGCTCCATCCCAGTTCACCGGTGCTGCTGCCACCAACAACGCCGTTGTTGGTGCATTCGCCGCCGGTCTCCTTGGTCTTATGGCTATGTTGTAAACATGTCGCAATGGAAGGTGTTGTAATTAGCGGTTGCTCTCGCATTATCACTGGGCTGAAAAGGCTTAAGCCGTATAATGAAGAATATGGGTGGAGGATTTCCTTGCGACACTCTCTAACGATGGCATGTAGTCACGAACACTCCTTAGATGTGTACATAATACTGGCATACTACGGTGGTCTGGTGTATACCAGTATGAGGCAAACGCTTGCCTTGACATTGTTATATCGCATAGCTTTAGGTAGTCTGGCGGATTTAATGTCAAATGAAGTTGAATGAATATGAACATCAAGCCTTCTTGCATGACCATAATGAAGTGCTTTGCGAAATCACCTTTGATTTTGCGCCTGACCGGTGGGAGTCCGGTGATACCGGTGAGCGACAGACACTGACGTACTGAAGCCGTCTGCCATCCCGCGCATCAACGCCAGCATCGTATTCCCCAAGCCCGGTGAGTCGATCTCCTCCACGGAGGTACTCGTACCCCGCTCGAGCATGCTACACACTTCAATTGTTTGATGCGCCACAATGAAGTTATGCCGGGATGTTGCTGGGATGATACGTCTAGAGGAACGATCATCCTTACAACTGATGGCTGGGTAGCATTGTTGCCGCCACAATACTTTTTGATTGTCGTGCCGCATGACTCTATGCAAGCGCAACAGCAAAGAGTATAGCTTTAACAAGACGCTCATGTAGAGTGAGAGCTGGGGGGTAATTTCAACTAAATGAAGTTTGTAAAAAAGTCTCGGCTTTTGATTCTGTGTTTCTCGTTACATATCAATTGTAGCAATACCGTACTCGAAAAAGTCCCAAAACTGGTGCCAAGACATCGACAGTTGTGAAAGGTGATGGATCCCACACGTGACATGAGCGCACGTGTCAGCTCGGCTGTCTGCCCAGATCCCTGTCGAGAAGACCGCCGCCTCGACCTCCGAACATCTTCGCTCTACAGCTTACCGCTCACGAAACCTCAACAAATTACAAAGCGTGATTCCAATAAATTAAACCTCTTTCAAATACCGGAATTCAACCTGCAATCATGTGGATTCTCGATTGGTAAGTACACATGCTGCAGGCTACACAGGACTATGTCATTAACCTTGCGACAGGTGTAAGTTCAGGCCGCTCTCTACGCCTACTTCATCACCCCCTTCGTATGCCTCGCGCGACCGATCCGAACCGGGATCTGAGATGTAGATGGTGTTTCAATGCCGATTAAACCCTTGTTATTACGTGGGGAGGCTGCGATGCCAATCGAACATACAAGTCGGGCTCGTCGGATCACAAGCTTTACAACATGGCCCATCGCTTGGACGTTGTAGGCCTGGCATCACGAATGGAAACAACATAATTGGAGGATACGCACTGACACCATAACAGTTTGGGATGTTCTCTCCTCGCTTGGTCTGATGAACAAGGTAGATACGATTGGAACAGCAAGTCTATGAGCGGCACTGATGCAACGTGAATAGCATGCCAAGCTTCTTTTCCTTGGACTGTAAGCGTCCTCTCCCTCTGCAAAGGCCGAGCGCAAATACTAACCACATCGCAGTGACAATGCCGGAAAGACCACGTATGGATTCTGAGCCAACTTGCTAGGCATCAGCTAACGGACCGAAGGCTTCTTCACATGCTCAAGAACGACCGTGTTGCCGTTCTGTAAGCGTGACATGGTCTGAATAATCTAGTAATTACTAACAACGTCTCAGCCAGCCAACTCTCCATCCTACCTCGGAGGAGCTCTCGATAGGCAACGTCAAGTTCACAACCTTCGATCTCGGAGGCCACGCACAAGCCCGACGACTATGGCGCGACTACTGTCAGTACCTCTGCAACCACACACCACAGATAAATACAATCTAATACTTTCTTCTACACAGTCCCCGAAGTGTCCGGCATCGTTTTCCTCGTCGACGCAAAAGACCACGAGCGCCTCAACGAGTCCAAGGCCGAACTCGACGCTCTCCTAGCCATGGAGGAGCTTAAGAACACCCCCTTCGTCATCCTTGGCAACAAGATCGACCACCCCGAGGCCGTGTCTGAGGACCAGCTCCGCGCGACCCTGGGCTTGTACCAGACTACTGGCAAGGGCAAGGTGCCGCTTGAGGGTATCCGACCCATTGAGGTTTTCATGTGCAGTGTTGTCATGAGACAGGGATACGGAGAGGGTATCAGGTGGTTGAGCCAGTATGTCTAGAGCACTTCGCATGCTTTGGTCTGGACACGCGAGCTGCAAAGTGGGTGCGAAGGTGGCAGTTGATGCAGCAACGATGTACGATTGTCTTACGCACCCTAGGTGTTCCGTCACTGGCGTCGGCGTTGGCAAGGGATAATTACCATATTGCATACGAAAAGAACTTGGAACTTGTGAGGATGTGCTTGCTTTGACGAATTCATTACTCTTACAGCCCAGCAAAATCTAGCAAGCTGCTACTATATAAACATAGCTCCCAAACACTCTAACGGCCCTTATGCAAAATTTCCAAAGAACGCCTTGCAATGCTTTGACATGTATCCTCCTACTCGTCATACTCGGCCTCCCGCACTCCACAAAAGTCCGTGCCGAAGCACGCATCCAACGCATACCACGTCCGCCAATACAAGCTCGCCTTATCAAAGTCGAAGCTCCCGTCATCTTTGCGCGGTACCTGATCGCCAATAATGCCCTGACTGCTTCCAATCACCCATCCGATGACCGGCACCGCGGCCACAGTCCGTTGCCAGCGCGGCTGTGAAGGGAGGAACGCCTTTTCCTGCGGGAGGAATACGGCAGGTTTGACGTTTGCGCCTTTGAGACGGAGCGTCGCGCGTGCGGAGCGAGGACCTAGTGCTGTCGCTGTCGTTGTGGAAGAGGTCTGTGGTTGGGATTGCGGTATCGGGGCGAGTTCTTGTTCTTCTGGGAAGGCGCCGCTTGCGCGGAACAGAGGCTCAGTCGTCGAGCGCGCAAAGGGTGCGAGGACTGGAGCGGTTGCTGTTGCCGAGGACGCTGTGATGGAGGAGTCGCGAGCACCCAGTGTGCCTGAGGATAGGGTGTTGGGCGAAGCAGTTTGAGACATTGCGCCGCCGACATTTGCGCGTATTGCGCGATCGCCACCAGTTGGGCCTGTTCCTCGATACGGCTCTGCGAAGACGGTGTAGCCCTGGATGTTGTGCGGGCTGTAGTGGCATGCGCGCTCGGCTGCTTCTGCGCTGTCGAATGTGACTTTTATCCAGCTGTCGCCGCCAACATACTGCATGATCTTCCGCAATGCTGACTTGTCCAATGTGCGTATACTCGATGCGCGCATGGTGCTGGTTGGGTTGAAAGACAAGCCCGTTTTGGAGTTCCATGGCTCGCGGTCGTACTCTTCGTATATCAGACCGCCTGATACCTTCTCAAAGTGCGATATCGCTGCCCATTGTACATCTGAAGTGTAGCCGTAAAGTATGACTTCCTTCGGTTCCTTGGCTGAAGCGTTCGTCGACGCGCCGGCTTGGAAAGAGACGGATAGACCACCGGCGTCTAGGAGGTTTGGGGCTGATGCTGACGGCGGTAGAGCAGCGACATTCCCTGAAGCGGCGCGAGTCGAGCGTTGGTTGCTTTCCGTCTTGAATGAACCAAAGATATCGTCGATCATCTTCTGGTTGTCGCGTTGCGCTGAATCGAGTGCGCTGTTCAAAGTAGGTGTCTTTGCTCGCGAAGTTCCGCGCTTGCGTGCTTTGCCAAAGGGACCTTTTTCTTCTGGAACACGGCGTTGGTTCTTGTCTGAGCTGTAAATGTCCATGTTAGCGAATGCGCGCATCGTGTAGTGAGGTTGAGGTGCAGAATGGAAATCCATTGTGTACTGGAGGCTTTGTATGAAGTCGGAAGTATTCCAATAGTCGTATATATGGTTCCAGCAACTGCATCATGCAACCACAGTGCGTGCGGATCGAATACATTCACTCAAGGCTGTCACTTACTCCGCGAACTCATATGCCCAGGGCAATCTTCTTCCCGTCGAATCAAACGCGCGCTCCGCTTCAGGCACAGCGTGGACCTGCATTTTAGTGAATGTCGTATCAACGCGCTTCTCGAGTGGTGTGATAGGGCGACAAGGGTCTTCGAGAGTCGATTGTTTATGGTGTTGATGCGCTCCAGAAACACAAAGAGTTAGGCCCGAGCGACAGTCCGCGGCAAAGCCACACTAGCGGCCAATGCGCCAAACTGCGCCACAGCCAGTGAGCACTTTCTGAGGCGCGAATGCACCATCCCAATTGCAGCACCCTGCATGGCGCCCGCAATTCTGCTGCCTGGAACCGCGATATAAGAGCCAATGGATCTGGCGCTCACACCTGTCAAAATACGTGGACGCAAACGAAGACATCCAGCATCACTCCTCAACGCGAAACTTCAATCTTCACTACTAGCAGACGTTAAACGACTGCGCAAAATCAAGAAGAAGAACGATAGAGTAGACGCCATGTCAACGCCAACACTCGAAGGCCTGCCGCCGGAATTGCTCGAGATGATATTCCTGCGTAGCATGAGTCTCGCCCTACCCCAATGCAGCCCAGATCTCGGACGCAAGCTATCCTCTGGTAAAATTTACATGGACTTTACCATGAACGCATTCTTCCACACCGTCGATCACAAAACCAACCACCGGGACCGCATCAAAACATCCGACCCAAAACTCCAATCAGATCTGCTCAACTGCTGCTTCTTCACCTTCCCGTTCTTCATCAAATACGTGGGCCACGCACACCACACCATGGTCAATCTGCGTGGCAAAGCATGGGCAAAGGCCGGCGTCGAAGTCCCCGGCGTCCGAGAGTTCGATGGCTTGTGGCCGTTTCAATTTACCAAGATTCCGTATCTGAGTTTCGCAGAGGGCTTCTTCGTTCCTGAGAAAGTTTTGCATGGGCCATGGACAAAGGATAAGGCGTCACTGCTGTACGTGCTTGTGTCGCTGAACGGCGAGATTGACTGGGCAGGCAGCACGAGTGGAGAAACGGCAAAGAAGGGGATCAGGGAGGCGATTAGAGAGGGGAATGAGCATGCGGTTGCTGCACTGGCAGTGTTACTGGGTGTGCCGAAAGCGCTGACGACGGAGCTGTTGCGGTTCGCGGTCATAGAGTGCGGGTGTAGCGTCAATATTCTCCGGCACTTGCTCTTCAATGCGCAGATCCTGGCGAGGGACACGACGAGAGATACGCTGAACTTCCTCGATCCGAAGTTGTGGGCTTGGGCGGATGAGCATGACGACAGGGTCGTGCTGAAGGATATGCTGCGGAAAGCCGATGCGTTTGATCTGGAATTTTTCTTCGAGGAAGAGGCGGATTGGAGGAAGATTGTGCCGTTTCCGTATGGTGGGAGTAAGTTTGACACGAGGACGGCATTCTCTGATCTTGTGAGGGAGCTGTTGATCAACTTGTACTGCAACTACGGTCGCAAGATTACGACGCGGAGGGGAAGACGGGCTCACATAAATACAGAGGCGGCGGAGGCTGAGTGAAGTCACAATGGTGAAAATTAAACATTGTAATAAAGCATATGGAATTGAGCAACTATTTGAGATAATTGCCTTATGCGTGAGCTGGTCGCTACTTACTCACTCCGTGTACCTTTGTACGTGAAGCTATGCATCAACAATGATCACACCATCACACAATACTGCAAGCCCATGTGCTGAGTCCACGCGGCGTATTTGATCTACAGGCTTGTCAGTGACAGTTCGAAAAGCTTCGTATGTGTAACAAGGATGGTTGTGATGTTCTTCCTCAGTGATCTTGGTGTGTACATGACGTAAATCATACCCGGAGGTCATTTACTATCTAGGCATGATGGTTTTAATCATCGGAAGGGGGGCAGGCTGGGTATGCGGACTGTGACTTACCAAGCATGAGGAGCTGTGTACTGAGCTGGGTCAGTGAGCATGAGTTAAGAGATCTAGCTTTGCAATGTCAGTGAAAACTCTGACGTGTTTGAAGTCAAGGGCAGACTCGAGATGAAGCTCAGAATATGTAAGAAATGAAATGTCACCGTATCAACACCGTTATGACACCCCGGCGAGGGTGTCCGGCATTGAACTCAATCGCAAATTACGTCATCATTGGATGATGTGGGAGTACAGAGAAGAGGAAGAGACTTACAGTTGAAGGTTGTGGCCCAGATCGCGGCTGTTTGTTAGTGACGGCATGCGGGAAGGCTCAATTTGGAGCAGATCAAAGCTGAGCGTCGCGCATCCTAAGAAGAGATGCGCACGTGTGCTCACACAGTACCAATGCAATAAGCAGGCAATCGCGACGGCGACAAAGGCGCGGTCATTGTTGTTGATGTTGTAGGGGGGAGATGGTAAGAACGCAAAGTCGCGAGGAAGTCGCGAACTTTTCAAGCTCGACTCGCTAAGCTAGTGCGCACGGACCCGGCACCGTGGCACCGACCGCACTGAATTTCGTTCTTCCCGAATCGACCTCCAACATCCGACACGACAACAACACCGATTCCTATTTCCGACCAGTACGCACTCGATACTGCACACACACTCTTTACATAGCCTAACAGTTAATTGCAGCACATACCGACGAAATGGGTGACGCCAACATCACAACGAGCGCCTGGAGGCTGGTCGAGGTTGGCCGTGTGGTCCTCTTCAACGAAGGCCAGTACGAGGGCCGGTTAGCCGTCGTCGTCGAGATCATCGACCACAAGCGCGTACGAAATCCCCGAGAATTGGCTGTTGAACACGGACTTACAGATATATAGGTGCTTGTCGACGGTCCCTCCGAGAAGGCCCCCGTCGCCCGCCAGGAGATTGCGCTCGCAAAGCTTTCCCTCACCCCCATCGTCATCCCCAAGCTTCCCCGCGCCAGCGGTGTGGGCCACGTAGCAAAGAAGTGGGAGGAGCACAAGGTCCAGGAGAAGTTCGACGAGAGCGCATGGGCCAAGAAGCGCGCGGCGATGCAGAAGAGGCGGGGCCTGAACGACTTTGAGCGATTCAAGGTCATGAAGATGAGGAAGCAGGTATGTTGCTTGCTGGCGTCGTGGTTGCCGGACATGTTCCAGTGGATTACAACGCAACACAATCTGCGCTCGGAAGACATGGCGACTAACATGATATACAGGCCCGCTACGAGGTCCAGAAGACCTTTGCTAAGATCCGCGCCAGCGCCAAGGCATAAGTTCTTTAGTCACTGTCGGGAGACATGGTGTGGTGGCGGTCGCTGCATGCAAGGGGATGGCGAGGCATGATGTGCATTTTCATGAGCATTCGAGGGCGACCCTAGGCATTCAAAAATTCAAGACCTGGAATTCGGGCGAATTAGTCCAATGACTGGCACGGAGCAATTCGGATGGGATGGTTCACTCGGCTCTCGCATGCGTCCACATGTAGCAAGAGAGTCAAATCAACACTTTCATGAAACCACAAACCAAAAACTAGAGCTGCCAGAATGATACCCTTGTAATGACCAAACCTGCCCAGACCCTGTAATTGTGCATGTGAAGCCCTGGAGGCAGCCCATGGTGATAGTCGTCATTCGCAGCTGCCTCGCTAAAGCTAGAGCGCCCACCACTAAATTCTGGCTTGGCACTCCACCCCCAACTTATCGAGCTGCAGCACCACCACCGTGAAGCGTCAACCACACCCGTCAACATGTCCAACCCACGCATTGAAGAGCTCCCTGACGAGCCCGAGAAGAAGAACGTCCAGATTGAGGAGGATGAGTCCAGCGACGAGTCCGAGGGCGAGGAGGGCGAGGCCAACATCCCCGCGGGCGCCTCAGTCGCTGTCCACTCTCGCAACGAGAAGAAGGCTCGCAAGGCCATAGCCAAGCTCGGACTGAAGCACATTGACGGCATCACCCGCGTCACGCTCCGCCGACCGAAGAACGTGAGTGCATAGGAAACAATTGGTGGAACGACGCGGGCACGCACAGCCGCAGAGCTTCACCATTTGGAAGAATTGGGACTGACACGATACAGATCCTCTTCGTGATCAACCAGCCCGATGTCTACAAGTCTCCCTCAAGCAACACCTGGATGTGAGCTTGCCCCACTTCAATTGCACAAAACCACCAGCTAACCCCGCACCAGCATCTTCGGCGAGGCCAAGATCGAGGACTTGAACTCCCAGGCCCAGGCTTCCGCTGCCCAGCAGCTCGCTCAGGCCGAGGCCGCTTCCCACGACCACTCTGGCCACGACCACGACCACGACCATGACCACAAGGGCAAGGGCAAGGCTGTAGAGGACAAGAAGGACGATGAGGATGAGGAGGAAGAAGAGGACGACGATGAGGAGGTCGATGACTCTGGTCTCGAGGCCAAGGACATCGAGCTTGTCATGCAGCAGGCCAGTGTCTCGCGGAAGAAGGCCGTCAAGGCGCTCAAGGAGAACGACAATGATATTGTCAACTCCATCATGGCCCTCTCGATATAGTCACATGCAACCTAAAAGGTGCAGGAACACATGGCTTCTGAGCAGTGCGGAGACTTGTAGTCCTGCTCGCTCACGTAAAGAGACATAAAATCAATCTTCGGAAACTATATGCCAAGAACACTATTTACATCTAGCTTTGAGTGATGCCAGTCCGTGAATGCTGAATTCATCGTATACCGTGAGCCAGCTTTCTTGTTACACGCTATTGTGATACCTGTGTTGTGTCAATCTCACCTGGGCACCTCGACGGAAATGGGTGGCTTACATAAGGCAGCGAGCCCTTGCCCGGTCTTGGCGAAGCGGCAGCCGGATCTCAACTTTCATGCCCAGTGAGCCACTCCCATCCCCACAACCCCATCACATCCATCACAATGGCCGTTGGAGTACGTTCAGCCCCCTTTCCCGCACTCTCGGAAGCTCCGTAAAGCTCAATTGCCGCTTCCGCGACGCCCACCCGCCCGCAATGGCACCCCCATTTACATCTCAAGAAAACTAACATTATCCCTCTTACAGCGCAGCGCCGCTCTCAAGCTCGACTGGACAAAGATCGGCACGCAGCTGGGCCTTAAGGGCAACACTGCTGCCGCTCTTCAATCCTTCAAGAAGCGCAACGACGATGCGCGCCGCAAAGTCACCGTCCTCTCCGAGCAGGCGCAAACCGTCGACTTCCAGCACTACCGCAGCATCCTCAAGAACCAGGCCATCGTTGACGACATCGAGAAGCAGTTCAGCGCCTTCAAGCCCCAGACCTACGACGTGAGCAGACAGATCAAGGCAATTGAGGCCTTCGAGGCACAGGCTCTCCAGAGCGCCGAGCAGACCAAGAGCGTCGTGGACAAGGAGCTAAGCGATTTGGAGAAGACGCTGAAGAACATCGAGGACGCCAGGCCATTCTCCGATTTGACTGTGGTGCGTAGACATTGGGAACGCTCGAAATGGAGGTGGACATGGATGCTAACGGACCCTACAGGACGAGGTTGCGGCTGCTCAGCCCGACATCGACAAGCGCACCGAGCAGCTTGTTTCCAAGGGCCGCTGGGCCGTCCCCGGCTACAAGGCAAGTCACTCGCGACGAAATCGTGAAGACCGGATTAATGCTAACACCCGTACAGGAGAAGTTCGGCGACCTTTCCGTCCTCTAAGCATCTCTTTTCAACTAGCCAAACCATGCCCTGTCTGGGTTGTATTACCACATATTGTGAATAGTTCCCGGAATGCAAGCATAGAGTTCGATGTTCACAGCGATGCTTTTCGCATCAGCCCTGATCTTTGATCAATTGACGCCATGCTACGATGATTCATCAATATTTTTCACTCCAGTCCGTCCAGAGGTGGCCTGTGCAATAACTGATTCACATGGTGATAGAGAGGGAGTAGGTTCAATACTACCAAAGGCACATGGCATGCAAGTGCCCGAGAACGCTTTATACAGCACAGAGTATTTCGGTCGATCACTGGCCAGGCTTGAGGAGCGCATGACATAGCCACAAGGTCCATCGATTACCGCCTCAGAGCTGCGCATGTCTCAAGCACTAAGAGAAATCAGAAAACAACCTTAACCTCAGCTTCTATGGGCTCTGTCTGAAACATGCGGCTGTCACCTCGAACTTGGTGGCATCGGTCAAGGTGATTGGAGGTCTTTTCACCTCTCAACCCAAGTAGAAGGAGCTCCGTCACAATCTGACGAAAGAAAGTCAGCTCGAATAAGCATACTTTATTAGCTGGTGATCAATAAATGCTTGGTTTGATAGCGACGGATTTTTACCAATCATTGCATATCTACGATAGTGAGATCACAATCTGCAGTGCCTCGAATCTGACTGGGATGGCGCTTAGGTGGTCATAGGTGCCTGCGCTCGTATTTGGCCTGTGGCTGCTTACGATCCTTCTTCAGCCTCATCTGTGGACGAACGTGTGATACGGTATACATTATACGGAGGATCTCAGCGTCTGAAACTACGGGAAAGCATATGCTAATCATAAGATCGATTGGGCAGAATATTGCATATGCACAAACCTGGTAGAAGATGTGAACGCTGTCTGTGGCTAGTGCGATGAGGCTGTACACTGATCTTCGATGGTTGCACCACTTGATGGAAGCACAACAAGCGACAGCTTACCATCACCGATTGACAAGAACATCCTTCGACACCAACTGGCGCACATTTGACGTTCTGTATACGTCCAGGACTCATGTTTCTTGTGAGGAACGGCGGTGAAGTTCAAGGCTTGGCTGCTATGCACAGCCACTACCAACGGCGCTTCCGTTGTTTTCCCGCATTTAACGTCTACGTTCGTCAGCAAGGCCATCAGCACCAGCCTCATGGCTTGTCAGTATCTACCGAATGTGTTTAGCCTTACTTGCGGGGTAACTACTTCCTGATATACCCACGGGAAGTCGAGTTTCCGAACATTCAACTTCGCACACTCCGCTCTACTACGCCTACGGCTTCACCTACACAACATCGTGACAGCCTGTTGAGCTGAAGGCTAAGCAACGTGCTCGAAGAAGTGACTTACTCGAAACGTACTGGATTCCGATGGTTAGCTCGTCATGACAAGGCCCCGGGACCATCGTGCACCGATAAGGTCCACTGCTTCTCACGAATCGTCAATTCACGACTGCGACACGACGAATAGTAGACCATACCGACGGCCTGGGCATACAGAATGTGGCTGCAAGGCATCCATCATCTTCCAAGATGTTGCTCAGCATCAGATCGACCGGTCCGCCAAAGCCCTAAAGTACTAGCACGGGACTTGGGCCCATACCACCGTATTACCGTATCTTCCGGGCCTGACAGGGTGAACGATCCATAGGCGCAACAAAAGTTCCTATGGAGATCCATTGGGACTAGGCCGGAAGTGCGCCAGGCCTTGAAAGGTGATAAGGCTTATATCTTGGTACCCTTGATAGTGGAGACTCCAACACTTGAACCCTACCTTCACAGCATCTTTCAGCTGGCTACTCTTTTGGGACCGATTCACCTGGAAGTTCTCACTATTTTATGACTGTGTGGCGTCGGACGATGGACTGAATAGGACATTCACTTAGGCCAGCAGTTGAACTCATCGTCTTGAAGCTGGATTACTGGCTCTGGTTCGTATGTCATATCTGACTATGTCTCGGATATTCACGTCCTGATACTTCCTTTATCAGTATATAACAGTTTCGGGTTATTCCATCTGCAACGACTTCATCACAACAGGGACATTTCTTCATTACCGACCGTCTTGGGAAAACGAGATCAGCGATTCTTGCCAAACTCCTTCGGATTACCTTGAACTACGCAGCACTAGATCTTTCGAACATTTCGTGACACTGCATAACTCAGGTCCTCACCCTGGGTCAGAAGAAAGGGCGCACTCCAGAACCGCGAAGAACAATCGGAGTTCGGATCTCAACACTAGATACACTATAGCTTCTACGAAACGTAAAGCCATTCACATTTTCAGCCTCACCGACCAGACCAGGTTGACCGAAGGACCTGTGCAGCCGGAATTTTATGTCGGCATACTCTTCATCATCCGCCAAGTCTGAATTCAGCGAATTCAACAACCCACCAGCACAGAGATACCGCGTCCCAAACTCAGCCACAATGTCTCGAAAGATTTCTTCAGTACGTTGTAGAGCAGATAGTGTCAGTTCAAGGAACATTGTAGCTGATGAACTCTAGGCCGAAAAGGAACAATACATCTACGCTCTTCGAACTCACCAAGTCAACACCTTGATAGAACTTCGACGTATTGAGAAGGCGTTTGCTGTGTTGGGTACTCCAGATGTCAGCGAGCCCATGACGGCAGCTTGTAAGAATAAATGAATCGAGTGGACAGCAGTTGGAGACTGACCTGGGACTAGGGTCGTATTACGTTGATTCTCACGGGCTGCTAACTGAACTTCGTGGACTGACGAAAAACTATCCCTTCAGGTACATCATCAACCCCTTTTCTCAAATTCACTTCTTCTAACCGCTATTCCTAACAGTTCTTACTGCCTAGACGAGGCCAAGAACCGCGTCTACTCCGACCCGGCATCGAACCGTTCCTGGAACTTGTGCTGGCTGGTCCTCAGCAAGATCCAAACAGAGTTCGTCACTTCACTGCCACGACTTGGCAAATCAAAGACAGCATGCTAATCAGATCCAGTCAACTCGTATCGTACTATGCCCGCTACCAGGCGTCGCTACCAGCGATGTGGGGCGGTCACACGCCGTCGTCCGAGCAGATTACGCAGCTCACGGCGGCTTTTGTGGCGGAGTGGAATTATGCGGTTGCGCAGATGCTAAGGCATTGGGAACAGCCGCCGGTAAGGTAGATTGGAGAGATACAGGTGACTGGAGAAGGGGTTGAGAGGCGTTGAGCGCCCCGAGGGAGAGGGTGCTTGCATTCGTTCTAGAGGTCTTTGGTTTCCTACTTTCCCTTCTTCTATTTTTCCTGTCATCTATCTGCATCTTGCCGTTCTTTTCAACATCATCGTCGTATATCCACTCCTTCTCATTTCGTCATTTATGACTTCCAGCATCACTGTCATATGTATCTCCACTCCTTTTGTCGTTCGCTTCTTTCCACATATTCTCCTTCTTCTATCCCTCCATGAGCAAGTAAGCACGCCATTGCAGCATCCTTCTTGAGTAAAGGGCATCTGAATACCTCCGGGTACCACCACTCATGTTCGTTTGCCAATAATTCTGCCTTTCTATGCTTTCCTTCTTCGTCCGCGATGTTCCGACCACTCATTCACTTTCTTCGAATGGCATGGATGGTTGGGCAAGCCCGCCCTAACTGAACAGAGTATTAAAACGCGTCGATCGATGAAATCATGGATCATGTGACCATCGAGTGTGGTACTCAGGGCCAGGAAGCGATGTCTCTGCCAAGAGTTCTTCAATAGGCTGCGATATTGCTGCATGATTTATATCCCGAGACTGTCGCTGAAACAGGCAAAACTGATCGTGTCAACCGTAGGACGAAAGCATCAGATTGAAGCCCATCGCGAAAACGGTACATGCAACACCAAGAGCTGTCATGCCAAGCTTCGACGATGCAGCTGAGAAGAAAATCGGGTCTCCTTCCAGCTCCATGTTAGCCGGCCTCGCTCTACGCAACATATTAGTACCCCTTCACACAAACAAAACACGGGAATACATACACAACATCTGTCATATCAAAAAACGCCCACCTCACCTTCTCGCCGTCCTGCAAATTCTCATTCGTCAACACCGTCGCCTCGTTCGGAAAATCCATAATCGGAATACTCGGATAAAACCCCTTTTCCCGCATCACATAGCGCGCCTGCGCGTACAATGCATAATTCTCTGCATTGTTGGCTGGGTCGTAGGGCATTTGCGTGGATAACACGGTCAGCAGCTTCGCGCGCGTCACGCCGTATGCGTACTTGAGCGTCTGAATGTCGTTGGGCCCGTTGGGGTCGGGGCGCTCGTTCATCACGCCGGCGAGGACGGATGTATTCATGCTGCCTTCGGTCATGCTTATTGACCACTCAGTCGTCGAGTTGGGAGGACCAGGCACCGGGCGGGTTACAACGGCTTTCCCGATTTCAGAAAAGTGCATGACCATTCGCGCCCAGAGGGTTGCGCGGGTGTAGTATTCCATCAGCTTGTCCTTCTCCGTTTGGTCTTCTGCGTTCTTGTCGACGCGCTTTTTCAACGGGTCGAGGAGGAAATAGTCCGGGCAGAAGACGATGTGCGGCTCGTTGCCGATGTTGTATGCTGCGTGGCTTCCTTCTCTTCGATTGCCGAAGCGGCAGACGCCTAGTGGATCGTCGCAGCGCACGTGTATGTCTGAATTCGCTGGTCCTTCGCTGGCTTCGAGTTTGCCGAAGTTGGCGGCGCGCTGGAGGTTGGTTTCGATCATGCTGGTGTAGTTGCCGACTAGGTTGGGGAGGCCGAAGAACTCTACGGCGGGCTGGCCGATGGGCTCGTAGGGCAGCGCAGCTTGGAAGATGATTGCCATTTCCTGGAAGCCGGCGTTGATGTGGGATAGTTCATGGGTGTCGCAGCCCTCACCGCCGGTCAACGATGTTGCGTATTGAGGCCCCGGTGAGCCTTTATCTTCGGCAATGATGCCATTTGGAAGAGCTAGGGAATTCGTGAAGAGCGAACACGCGATTAGTGCTGGTAACACGACAGGAGAATGGACGGCGAGCATGATTCTTGAAGGAAAGCGCACCGCCTGGAACGCGCTCTTATACGTCCGGTGTATTCTGATCGTCCAGCGAAGTCGTGATACGGTTCACAACATGAAGTCGGGTGTCGTGGATGTGTAGATCGTCGCAGTTCCCGATGGCTCCATTTACGAAATTGGCTCTCGTTATCGTCCGGTCTTGCGCAAAGAAAGACGGCCGGCTTCACTGCCCTTGTGCTGGAGTGACATCGTGAGAATGCATGGACAAGCGGTTTAGGGGACGTTAGATATTGACCAAGTTTCCCCGGCCAATCTTCTCGCCATGCTCAAACGACTTGTGAGCTTCGCTTGGCCAAGCCATTTGATAGCGTTTCAGAGATGTCATAGAAGATGGTATTATGTGGAAAGACCATGTGTGGGCTCGAGTTTGGGCGGGAATACCAGCGGTGCAATTTGCAAAAATTCTTAGTGTATATCGTCCCAACTTACAACAGCTCAGGTCGATTCTGATGATGCTGTGTTAATATGTTACGTGTAATGGAGTGGTGGGAATGTACATGGGGTCAACGGTGAAGTCCGAATCGTGTTTCATATTGCCGATCCGAAACGCGGCATATGCCGACATGCTGACAGCAAGCAGACGAATCTTGGTGATAAAAACAGGCAATCGCCCAGATCGAAAGCTCCGATTATAAAAATTGAAATGATACCGTCCGCTGCTGGTCCGCGTAAAGGAGGAATTCAGAGTCGCACAGGCTTCCACAGCCATCAACTTAGAATCAAAGTCGATCACGGCAAGCCTGGGAAACCTGGGACATGTTTTTGTATGAGCGAAGTCAAGTTGAGTCGTTGGAAGAGGGCTTGTGACAGCACGTGAATGCTCTGTCGCTCAGCTACGCAATGATGGCAAACTTAAAGATCCACGACCGCCTCCACAAGAGACAGGTTTGCAAAGGCGTAGAAGGCTGTAGAAAGAGTGTGTTCTGTGGAAACGGCTCTAGCTGAGAACAAAGCAATTGCTTCGCGGGAAAACGGAAAAACAACAAGAAAGTTGAAGCCATCGGCAATGGCAAGTCTTTTGTTCTCATCAGATTTCCACTGGCATCGATCACTGCTCGGTACTTCTTCGGCGATACCCAGCTTCGCCCTGGGCCGAGACCATCATGGCTTTCGTAGCGACGACGGCACGTCTAGCATCAACTATCAACTCGACGATTCGCCAACGGCTAGAACTCCGGTGAACCTTGGAAGCGCGTGGCTTCTAAACTCCAATGAGCTAGATACGCCACGGGCCGCGGGTGCGAAGTTTGTTTGCCCCGCTTTATTCATGGCGCCGTCGATACCTCGGTATGCAGGTGCTCTGTAGAATTTTGTAGTGGTAAGGTGGGTGATCTGGAAGTTATGAGTTGACTATTAGACGGGCTGAGAGGGGTACCTGGGCTCGGTATATAGTTGGGTATGCAGGGAGGTATTCTCTAATAATCGACAAGTCCAATTCCTCCAGCATTGCACTCACGATGCGCTTCATCATTCCATCTCTCCTCGCTCTCGTGCCATTGGCCTTTGCCCAGATTAACGGCACAAACGGCATCGGCAGCACTCCCCAGCAACGGTTTTCCATCTCCGCCCAGCAAGCTCAGAAAATCATCAGCAGCGCCGTCGCCAACGCAACTGCTCTGAACGTCCCTCAAAACATTGCCATTGTCGACCCGTCGGGCTTGCTCGTCGCCTTCGAGCGTATGGACAACGCTTTTCCTGGTTCAATCGATATTTCTCAAAGGAAGGCGAGGACAGCAGTGCTCTTCAACGGATTGGCTTCGGGAGATTTGTATGCTGCCGTCCAGCCTGGCGCGCCACTCTACGGTCTTGAGAACAGTAATGGAGGGCTGATCGTGTTTGGTGGTGGTTATCCAATCTATCTCAATGGCAAATTGATTGGAGGCGTTGGTGTCAGCGGCGGTACGGTCCCGCAGGACATTCAGGTCGCACAGGCAGGAATCTTGGGCATTGGTGCCAATTTCACCCAGCAAGCATGATTTTAAGGAAGAGGTCTAGAGAAAGAGATCTAGAAATTTGGAAGTTCTCCATAGGTTAATGTCAAACCAGATGTGGGGCAGTCGTTCATCGGGGCAGTGCATCAGGCACCCATCTTCCGCCGTTTATCGTTGAAGATCAATTCGAGTTCAGAGATCAGTACACATTGCCTACTCTATGCCCATATTCTGTGTCCATGTCTCCCCAAGCAGTCCCTTCCATAACCGAACTCTCCGTCCCAAGTTTCGGCATACAAACCGCCCTCCACCGGCGCGGCAACACTTTCTACCTCGTCTTTCCTCGTGCGTACGGAGTGTTAGATGGCCAGAAGTTATACGTTCAGCTAAACTTCTCTCACTCAATGGGGGCATTGAATCGATTCTGGCAACGCGAAAGTGCAAGAGCTGATTGGACGATGTCGTTTACAGATTTGATGGGCGTGAAGCCAACTGTATTCAGAGACGCTGGCGTGATCAGAACTGTGAAAGTGGATAGCGGAGAAGTGAAAGAACGGTTGATTGAAGTAATCTTGGACGAGGAGAAGTTTTGTCAACGATGTGCTTGGTGTGGGAAATGGGAACAGAGTTATGAATGGTTAACGCGATTCACCAGGACGACTGACTCTTCTCTGTTCTGGTGTGGGGTAGGTACCAACTCTCACTGTTGAAAAGAGATGCTGATCAGGTAGGATTGCTCGAGGATGCCGAAGTTCTGGTCTCCAAATTGGTGGCGGGACCCCCAAAAGCTGGACGATAGTGTGTACTTCTTCAGCGCGCTTTCCTGATTTAAATCCATTGTGGCCGACCGGCATGTAACTGCCTTGAATGGAGAATAGATGCTAGGGGCGATGATCATCGATAGCGATCGTGCAGTATGCCCCAGTTGGGGTCGAAGTATCGTCCAAAGCCGCGTATCTCATTCATCCTGTTGAAGCAAGTCTGACAAAGCTGATATCGTTGGCTTCTCCTCCCACATCGCCCATGTCTCCTCCAGTCTTTTTCCCAGTCTAGATCCGGCACGCCCTGATTGTCCACTGGTCCGCGTTTCCAATTGACGTCGGCGGGTCTGCGCAACCGTAGGTCTTCAAATACGCACGGGAAGCCATGTCTGTCGCCGTCAAATTCTGCCAACCAGTCGCAGCGTTGCTCACGAGCTTTTGTGTAGCACCTCGTACACAGCTGACCTCGGTGACGGACGGTACCACAGGCTCGTGAGTCTTGTGGGTTGAAGCTGCGTCGCCAGCTCTCCCTGCTGAACTTGGGATCTTTGCATGCGCATGGATATGACCACCCTTTTTTGATTCGTTCTTCGCATTCGCGCTCGAGTTGATGGAGGTATTCGTCGACAAGGCGTATCAGATTTCGACGATCAGGGTGATCGTCGGCTTGCTTCCGAAGAGCATCGAAGCTCATGTTCTTACACCATGAACACATGTTTGGGCCTTCTTCTTGTCCACCTGGTTTTGAACTACATGCCACTCCGAACGCACAGTGCGGTCGTGGTGGAGGTGCAAGCATCATCTGCACCCTAAACAGCAGACTACTGTCACTGGCATTAGCTAGCTTGGGTGACACAGGAAGAAAAAGGCTTACAACGATCCGCAACTCAGTCCTGTACTTCAAGTGAGGACAGTATTGTAGCCTTCTACGTCGTCATCGTCCTCTTCTTCCTCCCCGTCCCCCACGTCTTCCGGTACTGTCAAAGACCTCTCCAGCTCTTCATGGCAAAGGGCTATAGATGTGAAGAATTGGAGGATTTTGAATTTTCGCTCTCGCCTGTTCCAGCACTTCTTGCAGGCTTTTCCCTTTCGCGAAACTGTCTTACAGTTCAAGCGAGTGCCTCGTAGATTCAGGTCGCGATGGCGCCACCGGCAATGCTCAAAGTCCGGGTCCTCAAAACAGCAGAGGTAATTACCACAACTTTCTGTGTTCTGCTTCCGGGTTTGTCTGGTGGCGTACTCCTCTTCCACGAGTGCTAGTGCGGAAGCGTTGCTGTATGACCAAGTGCGAAGTTGTCGGCAGTCGTAGCGTTTCAAACAGGCAATTCAGACCTTGTCTGGATGGTACACCTTCCTCCCAATCCCAAGACAGTAACCTTGAACTATGCAAGACACGATCGGTGGAGGTTTGAAGCCTATGTAAGAAGCTATAACCATCGGGTAGCACCGAAAGCGTGTCGATCCGGCAGCCCGCTGACCTCCGTCTTACTTGATCCGCCCTCGGTCTCTTAGCCTAACGTCCCTGCATTGAGGCTCAGTCCAGCCGGTGGTATCTTGTGGAAATGATGGACGAAGCAATCGCAGGCCTTGCTCGAGCCGTGATCGTGAACATCCCCAATGTCTTATGCAGTACGATAAAGGGGAATAAAAGCATCGATGAGGAGCCTCAGTACCGGGCACGGATATCTGACCCACCTGTGATTCTGTGAGGCCAGCTGAGTCCATGTGACCGAGCTTGGAAGCGTCTGGCGTAGGTAGGAATAACGGCTATGGTCACCGCGCAAGGATCCTTGTCAAAAGCCAGAAGCCTCCGATTCGCTATCTCAAGCGCGGCGGGGCGGTGTAGACGTTCCAAGAAATTGCCAGACAGATTGAGTGCATCGCGATCGAGGTCACCTCATTGGCAATTGTAAGGGAGTGATGCTTTCTCGGGTGACTTGAGGTGGTGACGCTGCCTACGCTATGGTCGCTCCGGGGCAGCCCTCAGCAAATCACGGCCCGACAGAATGGCTATGGAGGCCATAGCGGAGCTGACTTGGAACTTGCCTGACCATTGACGGGCAACATACTTGAATACGTTTAGCTTTGGGATTGCCGCTAGTGAGACTGCGCCTATGTCCGTTAGTTGACGTTGACATTGAGAGGCTAATTTGCAGGCTCACTGGTCGATCAGAGGAACGCTAGGAGCTATGTGTCGCTGGATGACTTCACCAGGGCGGATTAATGTTCTCGAAGGCTACCGTGCACGCACACGGTCCCTGAAGAGATCTACACGTACGTGAAATTTCAAGTCAAGGCCCATGACTCGTCTCGGAGCCCAAAGGCCTTACGTTGTATCAACCTCCGGAGACACCCATAACGTGTCGATATTGATGATCATTCTTCGTTCTTAATGCAGGAAAGGAACCAAGCCCGCCTTGATGCAGTGTCCCAGTGGGCATGAGAAATTTAGTAATCTTTACGCTGATTGTACGCGCGAATTGCGACAAAACGACCGGTCGTTGTGGATGCTTTGTGCGACACATATCTTTTCCCCGGAACCAGCACCCGGCAATCAGATGCCGGAAAATATGCAACCTCGTATCTGTCAAGTTGATCAGTTCGCCTATCCATGTGTCCGCGGCTATAATTTTGGCGGATGGGCCAAATCACCAAAGTCGGTTTGATGAGTCGAGCAAATCACCGTTACGTGACAGGTTTTATTGAAGATGTTTTATTCTCGAAGGCCTAAGCGTCGCACACCTCCACATCCGCTGTGTAATTGACGCTGAATTGGATTTGGGCTGCGGCATCAAGAACTGAAGCCTCGGACGCCATGTTCAACCCAGAGATGCTTGCAACGACACTGATGTCGTTTGCATCACACCGCATGAGTAGTGACACCTCATGGTGTAGCTGCCTAAGATTGTAATCACCTGAGCGAACGAAGTCAAAGGTGTGGTTATCGCAACAGGCTCTGATATGGTCGCAGGTCGATTCGGCCTCGGTTAGTCCTAGCGATGGTTGTGAGGCGACATTTTTCCTAGGACGATAACGACGACTTCCCCAATATGCTGGACCTGGTCAGGTTGCGATTCATACAAAGCTCAATTCCGAGACATACCCTGGCAGCCAAAGCAGTAGTGCAGCCAGCGCTCATCGGTTGGACCAATCCCTCGGCCATCCACATACATCGGGTAGGCGTGTGTTATGGGTCGCTTATCAGCGCAGGAGCAACATATCTTCATTAGCAGAGCGCATGCGCTTGCATGTTTGTGGATGCAATGCACTGGAACCTCTGCATGCAACATGTGCTGCGCGGACTTGCTCCTCTGAGTCTTTGGCGAACCGTCCTTCTTGGCATCGCGAGTCAGGATCGTCGAGGGTTTGGAAGTGGGATTGCTGCATTTCCTTTTTTGGCAGACGTTCGGGTCTGGATAGCTGGTCGCAGAACGCTTCAGGGATCGCATGCTTGGTGTAAAGACGTGGCGCGGTTGTTTGCGGTACTTAGGTACTACTTCATGCCTGTGATGAAATGGTTACACTTATATACCTATGTGGTACAATACTGCCTGGATGATGCAGCCGCCGTCTTCATGCACATTGAGCTGTGTAATGCCATCTTGAGGACTGCAGCCTAGCGCCCCGGCTGTACGGCGCCAATCGGTCGCGTTCATGACGAGCTATGCTAGGCCTCCTATGATGGCAGCCTCGTACAATCTGACAATGCGTAGCAAAGCTCTGCAGTACTCAAGAATCGTCGAGGCAGCTGGCTCTTTGTAGATGACAATGCTCAAAATTTGGTTAACCTCGGGAGCCACTCGGGAAACCCACATGTCCTTGCCGAATTCATCTCTAGCGCCCCATTGCCCATCGTCGGTGAAGACGCCACTCTGCAAACTCAAACAACAGTTCATATTGCTTAATAGCAGTAATGCGAATCGTGAAGAACTATCAATCGTTCCATATTTCATGTTGAACAGGCCTAGAATGAGTATTCATGTTGCTCGACTTTTGGGATATCGGGTTTTCCAGCAAGGCGGTGCAACTCTCCTTCACGGATCTGAGTATAGATCTGCCGATAAAATTGGGTGGTCTGCAATGCTTGCACCATCCTCAGTCTCCGTGGTATCTTTTCTTCCGTCGTGGAAGTAGGACAACTTTGTACACTAAGTCGTCTTGCTTCGTTTTCGGTCTTCTCACAATCACGCTCTTCCCCTGCCATTCTCCATTCTATCTTCACATCCTCGTACTTTTCTCTCTGGTGTTGTCTATCCCAGCTTTTGAGGCCGCGTACTCTGTAGGCTCTCTCTCGCCAGCCAACTCCACCTCGAGTTCAACTTTGAAGTTTCTCGACTCGCGACTCGCCCATGGAGAGCCCATAAGCTGCGCAAATTCTTCGGTCCACCCTGTTCCCAGCGCGTCGATTCCGAAGCCTCGGATCTTTCTGCTAAGCACAGCCTGCAAATCTTTTGTGTCTGTCACCCTCAGCGCCATGTACTCGTCAGTAGCGAGGCGGCCGGCTAGAGTCTGTCTCCTTATCTTCCTCAACACGCCATCGTCTCTACACAGCGCGGCGAGCTGATAGGAGATTGCTCTGTGGCGATCTACAGGTGTGCATTGGTGCCAGAAATAATTTTGCAGCTGCTCGATAACACATTCCATCGGAATGTCTAGCTTCTCGCATGGCTGCACCACAAATTCTTGAATGATAAGAGCTTCGTGATGCTCGAGTGTTGGCTTCATGACGATGTGAGAGAGGTAAAGTATTTTTTCGCGGTCGAAATACTTCATAAGACATGGACCGCCATAGGGGCTCTGGAAGAATTCGTGCTTGCTTTGCTTGGCCGCGGAGGAGAGCGATGAAGAGGTAATAGAATACGTGAAGATGAGGACATCGAGAAGGAAGTGCTGGAGGATGTTGATGCGTCTCGTAATTAGGGGGTGGACACTGAGGAGAAGGCCGGATGGTGTTACGGTGTCTGTGACGGCAGCATCATCTTCGTCGCATGAGTATTCCGAAGCACTGTGTTCATTCTCCTCAAGATCCTTGGCCACAACGTATATCTCATCTAAGGTTTTGTCGAGCTTTGAGAACGCCGACTCCACTTCATCAACGGGCTCTTCAAGCCACGGAAGTGGTTGCTCTTCTGCTTTTGGCTCTTCTGTCACAGCTAGCACTTCCTTAAAGTCATGCCACTGACTTGTTGTGTCACTGGAAGCACTTTTGCCAACAGATTCAACTTCAGCTTCAGAGGAGCCAACAGAATAGTAATGTGAAGAAGGCGGTGATGTTGACTCCGTGCTGCTTGCGGGACGAGATGGGTCGACCTCCATGTTTGGAAAGATGATGAGAAAATAGATGTGTGAAAGAATGATGAGAACTGAGAAGGCCTAAAGAGAACTGAAGAGTTTTCTCTTTATCAAAATCTTCTTAGGTAAATGCCCGGTTCGGCTGTGGTACAAAACCCGAAAAGCTATTTTGCGTGGCACCTAGTGGTTGGGTTCCATTGTTGAAAGAGTTCTGAGCACAACTACCGAAAACCTAGTGGTATCTTATATCTAAATACTATACTACATGTTATCAAGTATGAGCCAGGGCGACTGAGGTGCAGCAGGTGGCAGCCGGTCTGATAGCCTGAAGCTATACACGGGTCATTAATGTCGTTTCCAAAGATCTACCAATATCGCGTATAGTTTCAGGCAGTCAGTTCATGATTAAAACTCTGTCTAGTTTCCCTCATGGTTCACACTAATCACAAGTCCGTCCATGGATTGCGAGAGAATGGATTCCGGGCCCATAAGGCGGCGGCGATGGAGAGCAGATCGATAGATAGTAGCCAGGCTGAGTGACTTATGATGAAAGGTAGGCTGGGTGACGAAGATTTTACATGCATGAATGTTACATACTGGAAGAGAGAGTGTCGTCGTGATAGACGATGGAAGAAGTGGAGTTGCTGCATCGAATTTGGTTAGCCTCGCCAAGTGCTAGCGTCCCGACCCATGCCAGGGCGGTGGCAGAATACCCAAAAAGTTCTGGATGTCGCCAAAGGCACTGCAGCATCGCAAGTCAAAACACAGTTGCAATTGTTCGCATACACGCGCAAAGCTCTACAGTAGTATTCGACATAGCAGGCTTCGAGAATCGATCAATTGCGCGAATATAGCCACCGATATGGCCACCGTGCGAGGCTCCAAAGCCGTAGCCACGCAACCGCGGCGCAAATCGGCTGCGCCCGTTAACGACGAAGATGCGCGCGCGCTTGCACAATATACGGAAAAGGCGACGCAGCAATACGGAAGAGGCGAGAAGATCAAGTCGAAGTCTGTAAAGGACCGGAAATTGCGCTCGAATTTGCGGACATTGGAAGTGAAGAACAAGCAGGCGGCGATAGAAGCAAAGAATGTCGAAATCCTGCTGGAGAACAATGCCGGCCTTATTGAGCCTGAGAATGAGTTGGAGCGGACTTATAAAGTTCGGCAAGACGACATCAAGCAGGCAGTGGGTGTTGAGACGGCAAAGAAGGGCTTCGAGCTGCGGTTAGACGGGCTCGGGCCATACGACGTATGCGAGTATAGCAGAAACGGCCGCGATCTGCTCATCGCATCAAGAAAAGGGCATGTAGCCACCTTTGACTGGAGAGATGGCAAGCCTGGCTGCGAGTTACAACTCAACGAGACCGTACGAGATGCGCGATGGCTGCATGTTAGCAACCAGAAGAACTTTGCGGTGGCGCAAAAGAAATGCGTCTACATATACTCTGGGGACGGCGTAGAGCTGCATCAGCTGAAGAACCACTCCGAAGCCACACACCTCGAATACCTACCATACCACTTCCTCCTAGCATCAGTCTCAACCGCAGGCATATTACGGTATACAGATGTCTCAACGGGTCAATCGCTCGCACAACTCTACACAAAACTTGGGCCACCTACAGCCTTTACACAAAACCCACACAACGCCATATTACACGTAGGACACCAAAAAGGTCTCGTCACATTGTGGTCGCCGAACAGCGCCGCACCGCTCGTCAAACTGCTTCCCCACCATGGCCCCGTGAGGAGCATGGCAATAGACAAATCCGGCACATACATGGTCAGCACATCACAAGACCGACGCATGAGCGTCTGGGACATTCGCATGTTCCGCGAAATCCACACCCACCACCTCCGCGTCCCCGGCCAAACCGTTTCCATCTCCGACCGCAACCTCACCTCCGTCGGCTATGGCACCCAACTCAGCATTTTCAAATCCGACATCTTCACCCGCGCCGCCGATGCCAACTCGACCCAGCCCTACATGAACTGGGGCGGCGACGGCCTCTCCATATCCCGCGTACGCTACTGCCCCTTCGAAGACGTCCTCGGCGTCGCCCATGACCGCGGCTTCACCAGTATCATCGTGCCCGGCGCCGGCGAGCCCAACCCCGACTCCATGGAGCAAGGCCTCAACCCGTACGAAACCTCCAAGCAGCGCCGCGAAACCGAAGTCCACGCGCTCCTCGAAAAGCTGCAGCCCGAAATGATCGCGCTCGACCCCAATTTCGTGGGTAACCTCGATCTTGCATCGGAGGAGCAGCGCAAGCGCGAAAAGGATCTGGATAGGAAGCCAGAGGATAAGATTGCCAAGTTGAAGCAGAGGGGCAGGGGACGGAATAGTGCGCTTAGGAGGTTTTTGAGGAAGAGTGGGAGTAAGAATGTTATTGATGAGGAGAAAGAGAGGGCGAGGGAGGTGGTGGAGCAGCGCAAGAAGAGGAATGAGGAGAAGAGGGAGAGGCTGAAGAAGGAGTATGGGCCGGCGTTGGAGAGGTTTGCGCGGAAGGGGAATCAGACGTAGATCCTCGTTTTGAAAGGCAAGGGCGTTGATGAATGGGAAAAGTACCAGCATTGTTTGGCGTTGTGCGTAGGGCTGTGATGGGTGTATATACCATGATTTCAGAGTTTCGAACGATATCACAAGGAGCATGGATGATTGAAACCTTAGAACAGTGAAATGCATTCGATACGCCGGTCCCATTTTGTCTATCTAAAACCCACCCAGCCGAATCATGCATCATAAAAGTTATGTAACCTTACCTTATCTTCTCTTCCCTTCCACCTCTCCCTACTCATCAGCCCTCCACATACGACTCCCCCTCGGCCACACCCTCTTATACAAACTGACCGCCACCGCATCCATCGGATTAATCTTGCCATCGAAGTTCGCCTTGAAGTATCCATGCGTACCCAGACTCTCCTTGATGAATCCACTTCTCCCGCGCTTGGTCCAGAGCGGCAGGCTCTTGAACCACCGGACATCTGTATCGTGGAAGAACATGTATCGCACCGTGACGACGCGCTTATTGATTTTGTACGGGTGGCCCGTGAGGATGATGCGTTTGGCGATGATGCGGTTGGACGAGGGCGGGAGAGATGTTCCCGTGCCGACTAGTCGCAGGGAAGAAGTTGTCAGGTCTTCGGGATCAGTGCGCTGGAAGAATAGTAGTGGAACGTTGCCCCATGTCAGCGGTCCGATGAAGGATGCGATGGCTGAGTGACCGGGATGTAGGTAGCGGTCGAATTTGTGCACGTTGTTGGGCGTGTTGCCGGCTTGGGAGAAGAGCGGGTTGATGACCATGCGTCGCGGGCCGCACTGTACGATGAGCTCGGTTTTGGAGCGGATGGGTGCTTCGTGCTCGGAGGACACGAGCATGCTGTAGTTACATGCTACGCGCTTATGTTCGTGGCGGAGGAGAGAGAAGGCGGCGAGTGGTCGGGAGGAATTTTGGAAGGATAGAGGAACGCCGCGGAGGTGGACGTTGACTCTGGTGCCGGGCGCGACACCGCCAGCCCAGGCTTCGCGCATGAATTTCGTTGCGGTGCGCTTGTAGTCTGAGATCTCGAGGAGGCGCTGCCACTCTGTCGGCTCGTATGGTCGGTCCTCTTCGGTTTCCCAGACACTAGATCTGAGACTCTTCAGACCGCGGTACTTGATCAAACGTTCGCGAGCGTTGACATTTGGATGTAACTCGATTTCGTCAGGGAATTCGAGATCTTCGTCTTGCTCGGTTTTCCTGGTCTTGCGGTACGCCTCAATCTGCTCGACCTCGTCTTCTGGTGCAGGATCCATGAACATTTCTGACTGAGGATATTCTGAAGGCCCGCCCTCAGTCATGGCTTTTCCGTCAACATCCATGCCCTCCTCGCCGTCTGCAGGGTGTGCTGCTGGCTCCTGTGCAGTCTCGGGCACGTCCTCCATGTCAAAGTCCTCGAGGTCAGAGCCCGAATCAGACACATCATCGAGGTACCATGCGCTCTGGTATTTACTGGTACCCTTTGGTAGTCGCTTAGGCTTTGTTGGTGCGTTTTCCTCTTCTTCATCTGAAAAGTAGTGGTGGTCGTCCAGCAAGACTCCTTTGCGCTCTGTCGGTGCTACTGAGGCCGCATAGTTTGTCACGTCGTCCATGATGATCTCCTCGGGCGCAAGATCGGCCAAGTCGTCCTGCTCTTCTGTTGGCTGTTCCAGGATGCCATCATTTTCTCCGTCAACCATCATGTCTTCTACTTTGCCCCTCTTTTTGACTTCTAGCGGTGCCGCAACAATCTTGTCAATCTGGAAGTCACCCCAATCGCCGACTTGGACCAGCCTGTCAGCCTTTAAACCAAGACCTCGAACTACACCAGTGAGCACTACCTCGCCAGTCCCATCTTCGTTGACCGCAGACTTTCCGCCTTCCCATGCAATGTCTTCAATGAACATGTAGCTCCTCTGATCTCTCCATCTCACGCCCTTGGTCGTGGTTGTGCATAGCGATCGGACCAGATTTGATGCTTCTTGTCGGTTGTCGAGGGAATAGACGCGCTCAGTGGCTGGTAGCCAATGTGTGATGTACGACTTGAGTGATGAGATGACTTGCGGCTTCGCCTTTGCTGGCTCGACCTTGTCGAGTGATTGTACAACAGTGAACGTGTTTGAGATGCCCTGGCTCTCCACTGACTTTAAGATGAGCTCGCCCTCGGCGTCCACCTCTTCGGATGCGGACAGTATAAAGACCACAAAGTCGGCGATGCGGCACGCATCCAAACACTCCAGCAAGTCTCGCTTAAAGACCAAGTACTGTATCTTTTGCTTGAAACGATCGACACTCGTCCTTGTCCATCCGGCTTCGGGCACTTCTTCTTCAATGTCAAGGGCGGCATTGAGGCTGCGTGCAGCGGCGGCAGTCGATACATCCGAGCATAGCGGGACCAGAGCTACAATGCGCGGCGCGCCGTCTTTGCCAGCGAAGATGTTGGTGTTCTTCGCATGCTCGCTGTCCTTGTTCAGGCGCATCTGCTTCGCGCGGTTGCGACGGTCGAACTTAGACATGATTTGTTGGTGTGGCGTTCTGCGGACGCCCCGTTCGAATGACAGTCCCTCAACTTTGCCTATGGGACTTGTCAGTAAATTGTAGCGCAAAAAGCGCAGTGAATGTACCCTTGCTAATCTCCTTCAAGGCGCCTTTGGTGGCATGTCGCGCCTTGAAGCCCTTCTTGTTCTGCTTGGTAGTGCTGCGATGGTGGTGCGACTGCACTGCGACGGGTCCCATGTTGCCGCTACCGCCTGCTTTGAATCTGAAAGGAATAGACGCCACTTTGAGGGTGTTCTCGCGAAAAATACTGGGGTGGTCTCGTGTAAGTGCGGGACACGAGATAATTTTGGCCGCTGCTTATCGATAGGAATTTCACTGCCCTCGGCTGAGGCGTCATCCTAGCCTAGCGCCATTGACATGCATGCTACCACGACTTCCTTTCCATTCCTTCACACACACGTCTAGTGAGATTACATGTGTCTCCAGGATTCGCAATCATTTCACGAATCTTCCATCACCATGCACTGCACCGGGACCATGAGTATCAAGCAGGCTCGCATGCGTTTGCGTGCGAACGAAAGTTGCTGTAGATCAGTGCCAAGGTTTTGATATCAAGAAGGAGTTTCGCTGGTGTAGAGTTCGGTAATGCTTCGGGCTTCTATCTCAAAGACCTACTTTTCGTTTGCCGTACACCATGGTCCATGCGCGTTGCTTCGTTCTTCATGATTCGCATGCGGGGCTACTGGCGATACCCGCATAGGTTGTAGCCCAAGGCTCTCTCACTTGCTTCCCATAGCATGGATTCACCGCCCGTACCTGGCTTCACCTTCGCTTTGGGCACAAACAAACGGAAGCTGCAGTAGCCCCACCTGTAGACGGCACGCTGCAACACCAAGCCTCAGCCCGTGTCTTCTCACCGATATAAGACTTGCCATCTATCCTTCTTCTCTTCTTCCTCACACACCACCACTCTCCTTCTTCATCTTCTTCAACCACCACAACACTCTCTTCTGAATCAGTTGCACCCGACCACAGCCATCATGCCGGCCCGTAACCGCCAGATCCACGCGTACAGCCAGAGCGACATCGACAGGTAAAGCGCCACGCAGTCGCATTGCCAATTTGCGAGCCTGATCGCCACTGAATGATGCTAACCGTCTCCCAGTCTTTCGGGCGTTCCCATTCCTGAAAAGATCAAGTGCGGACGATGCGAGAAAAACCTTGTACGAGCTCGATACTCTACCAAACAGCTCACAGATCTTCGCTGGCAGGTCAAGACTACTGGCCGCTGCACCCGTCCCATCAACTGTCGCAAGTGCACTGGCGAACCAGCCGTCGAGATCGAGTGCTTCATGTGCCACAAGACCAAGGGCCTAGAGGAATTCGCCAAGAGTCAGCGCTGCAAGCCCGATCATGCTGTATGTAGGAGACTCATCCATGGTTGCTTTGAGACTGACACAATAATAGCAATGCTTCAAATGCACCGACGAACTGGTCAATCGGCCTCCTCCCGAGCACAAGGGAGGAAAGGGATTCGTAACTCCCGACACTTCCAACGGCCACACGCCAGAGTACTGGACGTCGGCTCCATCCGACTTTGAGTCCACTGGTGTAAGTCTGCTACGCTCTTTCATGACAGAACAGTACTAGGACGGAAACGTGCTGAGGAACACAGTGGAGCGTTGATGGTGACGCCAACGCTATTGAAGACGGCGGCGTAGCATTGTCCCAGGACTTCCAACGCGGCCTGTCCATCAGTGGCTCGACCTCGGGCCCGCTTATCGAGACCGATAGCGAGTTTTCGTACCATGGACGCAACGGCATCAACGATGGCTGGAGCGAGCCTCGATCTCAGCGTACCGGTTCGTGGCACACGGGTACTAGGTCAACGGCGGCTGGCAGCGGAAGTAACGGCAACGGTTTCAACACTAATGCCTATGGTCGTCCGTCAGCCACGTCTAATGCTGGCACACAGCGTAGCTACCCGTCTAGTGTTGCCGAGCACTCCGAGACGTCAGGTTCACGCCAGTTTCCCCGAATCCGAGCATATAGGCCTGGAGACTCTTCGGATGTCTCTGCTGGTCCAGTTCGTAGCCCTTTTGTGGTGAGCGAACCTTGATGTACTTTGTCCTGGAAGGTAGCTAACGATCTTGCAGAGGCCTGCTGGAGATACGACCCGTGAGCTTGACCAATCCTGGCAGTCTGACTCTGAGGAAGAGGGCGACGATGACGACGATGACAGCGACGGCGACAACACCACTATCTGAGTACACTATGGCCCATGAGCAGTCAAAAGTGCCTGCTGCCTTCACATACTCAACACGACAACTGGGCAGAGCTTGGAGGGCGATAAATGTGTTTAGGTGATTTCAAGTCTACTGGGAATAGGAGTTTGAGGATATTCATGGATTCAAACCGCTGCGGGAACCCACAATCAAGTGCTGTGCATTGCCTGCATGCAAAATGTCTTTTCCAGCGGCTGAAGGGCCACAATCTTCTCTCACAAGTAGCTTCAGGTACATCATATGGAGTTTTGATAGAAAAAATGCTCTCTCTTACAATTCAGGGGTTCTGACAGTGGCGAATGCAGTGAAAGAATAGGGAATGACCTAAGCCCGATCCAGCCGGTAATTGCCACTCGTCATGTGACTGCGCGCGCCTTCCGACGCGCGCTCACCCTGGCCTAACTTTCGAGCCCCCACTCACCCTGCCCAAAGCACCGTCTGTACTTCAACTTTTGCGCAAGTCTGTAAACTAATCAAACTTCACTTCGGCTCAAGAACGCAGTAAAATGTATTTCAAATCTTAGTACCCAAACACTTTTGGTTGTGCCATGCTAACGAGTGGCGACAGGAGCACAAGACGAGGCCGAGGCGGCGGAGGTAGAGGAGGAGGCAGAGCTGCGGCGATTCGAGGACCGCACTCTGCGCTGACGGATTTTCTTGCTGTTAGTGAAGTTGTGGTGAGAGGTACGGGAACACTCAGTCGCTAACGGTTTGAAAAGGCCAACAACATCTCCGCCCAAGAGATTCGCGATTCGTACCTACAGCGTGTGCAACAAGCCGAGCGCGAGGCAGCAGAGGCAGAGGAGAATGGTGAAGGCCCCTCAAATGATGTCCAAGAAGACGTGCAGGCAGAGTCATCCGCAATGGCAGCCGAGCGCTCCAAGAAGAAGCGCAAGCGCGATCAGGACGAGGCGATAGCAAAGATCAAGAAGGGCAAGGAGGCGAAGAAGAAGGCATCCAAGAAGAAGAAGGGCTCAGATGACGACTCTGATTTTGGCGATATCATGGACATGTCCAAGAAGGCTCCCCCGCCGCTGCCAGGACAGCTGAAGCATTGCGAGCTCTGTGACAAGCGCTTTACAGTCACACCATACAGCAAGGCCGGTCCGGATGGCGGCCTGCTGTGCACACCTTGCGGCAAAGAGATGCAAAAGGAAGCGAAAGCACAAGAAAAGGCGAAGAAGCCAGTGGTACGTAAAGGCCGCAGAAAGCTGGAGAGCAACCGTCTCGATGGCTTGACGGTACGCGGTCCCAAGACACTCCAGCAGTTATGCATTGAGATGCTTGCAAAGCACTCCGAAGACATTGATGAGTTGGGAGAAATGCCCGAGGGTATCATGAACCGAATCAGCGAGATCTTCTCCAAGAAGCGCGCCATGAATTCGACCACCATGAAGCTGTTCTTGCAGCCAGACATGCATTCGATCGCAATACACGAGGCAGCATATCTGGAGACTGAAGACTACGACCAGATATTTGCAGTGTGCCCTACCGTCAAGAGACTCTCATTGCGCAACTGCTGTCAATTCAAGGACAGCAATATCGACTACATGATTGAGAAGGGCAAGCATCTTGAGGAGCTTCAGCTGCTAGGTGCCAACCTTGTTTCAAACGACAAGTGGATCGAGCTATTCATTGCGCGCGGAAAGGACCTCAGATCCCTGAAGGTGGAGTGGCTCGATGCTGCTTTCGACGACCAGGTTGTAGAGGCTCTCGGCACCTTTTGTCCAAACCTCGAGCGACTCAAAATTGAGCGCTGCAAGAAACTTGGCGAAGACAGCATCGACGCCATTGCCCGCATGGAGCACCTTCAACATCTAACGCTCCGCTTCTACAGCGAGATCCGACACGAGAAGCTCATCAACCTCATCACATCTGTCGGCGCAAACCTGCGCACTCTGTGTCTTGAGCACTTCCTCGATGCTTCCAGCGATCCTACGGACGACGTTCTAGACACAATCCACAACACATGCCACAGGTTGCAGAAGTTCCGCTTCACCGAGAACAACGAATGCAGCGATGCCGGCTATGTCAACTTGTTCAGCAACTGGGACAATCCACCGCTGCACTATGCCGACATCAACAGCACCCGCGACATGGACAATTCCAATCCCGACGGCCCGGGAGATGAGCCTGTTGGTCTTGCCTCGAATGGTTTCCGCGCACTCATGGCTCACTCCGGCTCAAGGCTTGAATTCCTCGACATCTCATCCTGTCGACACATTTCGCACGAAGCTTTTACCGAGTTCTTTGACGGTAGTAAGCAGTATCCACACATGCGCGAGATCAACCTGAGCTTCTGTCCTGTCGTTGATACCCAGATCATCGCTGGCATCTTCCGCTCATGTCCGCAGCTCGTGAAGGTGGTCACGTTCGGATGCTTTCAGGTCGAGGATGTGGTGGTGCCCAGGGGCATTGTGCTCATTGGCGCGCCCAAGGCGCAGGATCAGATCGAGCAGTTTGGTGAAGTGGTGCTGGACTATCAGAGGGAGATTGAGGCAGAGATGAGTGCGAGGGGTGTGGGCATGGGACGGGTCGTGCCGGTTATGGCATGAACGGGTTCGGAAATCTGGGACAGATCAAGGCGTATTGGTGATAGGTAAAAATGTCCTTCCGTGGAGTATCGGTATAACGGCATCTGCTTCATTGCAAGGGTATCATGATTGGGGTACGATACATGTTTCTCGCATGCCACGAATTAAACTCCCGCACCCACAATATGATATCCATCCCTTCATCTGACTCTTGACAATCACCCAAACGCAAAAAGAATACAATTATACAAACACAGTCGCCGAAGCTATACACACTGCCTCCTTACCCCTTTCTACGACATCAACAACCTCGTCACCGCCCCAACATTCAACGTCCTCAAATCACTATAATGCTGTCCGGTCCCCAAAAATACAACCGGAATGCCCGTCGCATGCACCATGCTGACCAGCGTGCCCACCATATCGCCCACCGTATCACACTTGCTAATCACAAACCCATCTAACCTGCGGCCCGCGCCAAAACTCGCGTTGAAATTGCGCGCCTGCGCGACCGAATCCGTGCCCACCAGCGCCTCGCCCACCATGAGAATCTTGTCTGGATCCGCGAGCTTCGCGAACTTTTCGAGACTGGACATGAGGCGCTGGTCATTGTGTCTGCGGCCCGCAGTGTCGATGAGAACGACATTGAATCCGTTTTTCTGCGCGTGCGCAACAGCGTCCGCAGCGATGTTTGCCGCGTCCTTGCCGTAGCCCTTTTCGAAGAGGTCGACTTCGCCGCCTTCTCTCTTGCTGAGTTCCTGCAGGTTCTTGACGTGCACGCGCAGCTGCTCGACGGCGCCGGAGCGGAATGTGTCGGCGGCGGCGATGAGGACGCGGTGGTGGTTTTGCAGTAGGAAGAAGGCGATTTTGGAGAGGTTTGTGGATTTGCCGACGCCGTTGACGCCGACGATGGAGAGGACGTAGGGGCGCGGGGAGGAGCTGTTTGTGTGGGCGATTTCGCGGAGGAGGTCGAGGGAGGATGTGGGGGTGAGGATCTTGGTTAGGGCTTTTTCCATCGAGGTGCGGAGGGTGGTTTCGATTGCTGGTTCGTTGGGTTAGTGGGTGGGCTGGGAACGATAGGGGGGAGGGGGACGTACTGGTGAAGTTGGGCGTCTTCATGCCGATGAGATCGCGCTCTACGCTCTCGCATAACCGCACAACAGCCTCACGGGCGACGTTCTTTTTTAGCAGGTGCTCTTCCATGCCTTTAATGGGCTTGACGAGATCCTCCTTAGTGAGCGTCTTTCCGCCTACAACGTTCCGAAACAGTCCCCCTATCGCGCCCAAACTTGATCCGACGAGTCCGCCTGATGCTGCTGTTGCGGCCTCTTTGTCCTTCTTGGCGTTTTGAGCTGAGATGATGGCATCCATCTCTTCATCCAAATCCTTGAGCACGAATTCGCCCTTGTTGGTCTTGCGACCCCACGTCTCCTGCTTGATCTCCGCCATGGCCTCGTTCTCAGAGTTCTCGTCACGGAGATCCGTCTGTGAGTAGTCGAGCACTGAGTCGTCCTCCTCTTCCGCGCCCAACTCGCCCCACACTCTGTTCCTCTTTGTCGCGCTCTTTCCCTTGCGCTTCGAAGATGACTCGTCGCCCGATGATACTGGCCCCGAGCTCATTGCTGAAGCCTTTTTCTTGTCTCTCCGCGACAGCTTTCCTCCACCAGGCCTCGTCTTTCCTGTCAAAAGATGGCTATGCGCCGGTGTGGTTGGTCTCGACGTGTCTGGTGTGGGAACTGGTGTCGAGTCGGCACTTGTATCGTATAGTGCTCTTTGTGGTTTTTGAAGGGTCGGTTGCGCAGATGCTCTTTCGTCTGCGCTCTCATTGTCCGTGCTCGAGGGCGGTGTCGAGATCTTGATGCTGGGAGCGCCGGAGTCGCTCGCGCCTTCCAAGTCGTGCATTTGGCGGTCGAAGTATGATCCGAACTTGTCGCAGTTCACCACGCTGCTGCGCTGCGTCTTTAATTGTTCGCCATAGAGACCGACGAAAAGCGCGCGCACATTGTCGAGGAGTTTGTCTATCCATGTGAGGTGCACAAGACTTTGGTAGACTGCCTGCACAACTTCTTAGCATATGTGTCTTTATGCGCCTCGATATGTCGTATGTCAATTTGATTGATGCTACATACAACGAAGATGAGCCCCAAGTCTTTCGAAGCCGTCCACTTCAACGTGTATCCCTCCTTCTTGTATGTGGGTTTCGAGCTAGCGTCTTCTGGTTGTGGTAGTATGCGCTCTTCGATGAAGACATCGCGAATTAAGCTGTTGATGACATTGGCGCCGACGGGTACGTATGTGCGCGACCACAGGACGACGCCGGAAGTTGTTAATATCTCGAAAGTATCCAACATGGCGAACGTCTGACAGTGAATGTGGGCTGAGCGTCTGGAATCGACAGAGAGATGGTGGTGAGGGGACAGGGATCGGCCAATGACGAAGGCCCGTGCGAGCTCTTGCCAGATGTTCGGAGCGGAGGTGAGGCAGCTACACCGCAGCTCAGCGGAAATTCACAACAACAGACATCCTCTCCAATTCCAGCCAAGACACATACAGCTGCGACACTCTTGATCCCGATTCTCCCTCTCTTTCTTCGCTACCGATTCGTCAATTCACACTCACTAAAATGCAGCGGCCGACGTACAACAACCCGGCGCCGGCGCATTCACCACCGCGTGCGTATACATCCCAGGCTTCTGCGCATTATAGCCTCTTCTTTCGATGGATTGGCATATACTCAGGGTACATCACGTGTCTCATCTACTGACCGTCACCAGTACACCATCCCATCCCGCAACACGTCTCCACAGTCCCCCAGCTGCGATCACCACCACCCCCGCAACCACCGTCACAACCCCAGAGTGGATATGGATACGGACAGCAAGGTGGCGGTATGCCGCAACAACAAGGCGGTTATAATATGCATCCTGCTTTCGGAAGCTTCATGAACGACCCCACCGCACAAGTTGGTCTGCACATGGGCAAGACTGCCTTTGACGCTGGCCAGCAGTATATGGAACAAAACGTACGTCTTCGACCCCGGCGACTGCTTCAACATGTGCATATATGCTGACTCTCCAGATTGGCCGATTCGTTTCCGTCTCCGCATTAAAACACTACTTCAACGTCTCCAACTCGTACGTCGTCACCAAACTGCGCATCATACTGTTTCCGTGGTGGCACCGGCCCTGGTCGCGCCAGCAAAGACACAACCCGGATCCTGCTGCCGGAGTTTCGGCTTCTTCTCTCTATCTTCCACCACGGGAGGACATCAACAGCCCTGACATGTATATCCCGACCATGGCGCTCGTCACATACATCCTCCTGTCGACACTTCTAGCAGGTCTGCGGGGCGCGTTCCGTCCGGAGCTTCTAGGCTACACAGCAACCGTCGCCATTTGCGTCACATTACTCGAGATCCTCATCATCCGGACAGGCACCTTCCTCCTCGCTATCACCAGCTCGTCCCAGCTCCTTGATCTCGTCGCTTACAGTGGATACAAGTTCGTCCACGTCATTGTCTCGCTGCTGCTTTCGCACTTCACCTCATTCATTGGTATTGGCGGCACGTGGATCAGCTGGATCATCTTCCTGTTCTGTTTCAATGCGAACGCCTTCTTCTTGCTTAGGAGCTTGAGATATGTCCTGCTCCCTGATCAGGGCGGTCAAGGCATGGGTGTGGGAGGAAATGCAGCTGCTGGGTATACTGTGGCCAAGGATCAGAAGAACAAGAGGACGCAATTTCTGTTTGTGTACAGTTATGTAGTGCAGTTTGGCTTTATGCTATGGCTAAGCAGGGTTTGAAAAGAGAAAAAGACAAGGAAAGAGGATAACATTCTTAAGCGAATCTGCGCCTACAAAGAAGAGGCACATGTCGTTGCGAATATGCCATGTTCATTATTGCACGAAGTATGAGCAATGTCAAGATTAAGTAGTCCAAGAACACCGAACCGATTGACTCACGAGACTGTAAATTGTACTGGAGTTGGTGCCGTGTAGGTCTTTTTCCACTTTCTACCGTCGCCCCACATCTTAGCCTCTTCGTCAATTTTACAAATTATTGCGCAATGAAGCCAAGTCGCAGGCTCTGCTACGCGATACAATGTCAGCTCTAGTATATATTACGTCAGGGTAAGATCGTAATGCAGAAATCCAAGTGCGTACCTGCTAATAAAGATGAAGTTGACCAATTATCTCTTCGCTACCGGTACATGCTTGGCATACCTTGTTCCGCTTGCTGCAGCAGCGCACGTTCCAATCTCCCATGATAGTGCTGCTCAAGACGCTACAGCATTTGCAATCCAGGTACATGAAAAAACAGAACCAATAGATTGCATCCCTCCTGACAGTCCCTCAGTATGCATATCCCATATCTCAATGGCAACAAGCCGTGACGAACATTCTGGATGCTGTCAGAAGGCCGAATACTCTATGGCCATACCATACACTTTCCGGCCCATTGAATCGCACTATAGTTGGTCCAAATGCAGATACGCTGTACATCTGGGTGGCTATCGACTTATCGCATGAAGACCTCGTATTGACTATTCCCAACATCAGTGATGGAAGAAACTGGATATGGCCTTTCTACGACATGTTAGTTGCATTGGAGAATGAGAATCTATAACAAAAGACTGACTGAACACAGCTATGGCAACAATTTTGCCGGGATGTCAATCAATGAGGACTCGCCGCCGGGAGATTATTTGATCAGACGTGCAGACGATGCTCTTGTTCAACCAGGAATCGAATACACTAATCCGGCTCAATCATCCGCCTACAAAGGTGTGGTTTCTTATGCCACAACCTATGGCATCATGCTCGGCCGTATCCTCGTACGTCAAAACACCACAGAAGATATCGCGACCATACGCAAGTACCAAGACCAGATAATCCTCAGAATAATTCCTCGTAATGTGTCTCAGCCTTTCGCAGCACAAGCACCTAGACTATCACGCGCCCTCATCGACACTTCGAACGCCACGAACAGAGTCACAGGCTATCTAAACCTGCTGGCCAAGATCGGACAGTTCAATCAACCCGACGTCCTTTCAGACCGGTACCGAGTAGCCTCCAAACTCGGTCTCGCCGGCATCGCAGACGGTCTCTACACTCCCCCTCGCTCTGTCAACCTCACCGCCGCCACCATCGCCGCAAACGCCAGCATTTCTGCGGCTTACTCACGAAACCTGATTGACATCGGCAACAACTGGGTCATCCCCAAAGTGCGCTGCCAAGGCATCTTTGGCCTCGAATACGGCTGCCGCGCCTACCGCGCTCTCCGCGGCTATCTGGGCCTCGTACAATCCGAAAACCTGTTCATCACGAACAAATCCGACAATCTGACTTTGGGCGCGACGGCGGCGTTTCTGTTTACGTTCTCGGGGAAGCCGCCGATTAGGGCGACGGGCTTCTGGAGTTTGACCGTGTATGGGGCGGATCAGTATTTGGTGCCAAATGAGCTGGGGAGGTATATGATTGGGGATCGAAGCACGCAGTTGAAGTTCGAGGATGGGGGGTTCGTGTATGGTGACGGTGCGAATGGGACGCAGGATGGGAGGTTCCAGATTTTGTTGCAGCCTGCTGATGTGCGGCCGCCGGAGAATTGGACTAGCAAGTAAGTGTAGCCCTTCTTTGCCATCCTCACTCCGCATTGTTTCGAGGGGAAAGGACATGGACTGACCCGTTATACAGCTGGCTTCCGGCGCCGGCGGGTGGTGGGAAGCTTTTGTATTCGATACGGTTCTACTCGCCAGCAGAAGCCTTCACGAATGGCGAGTATGTGTTTCCAACGGTCGAGACTATTGATGTGATCAAGCCTTGAACGTTGCTTGTGTTTTTGGAGGCGGATGAAGAGAGAGAGAGAGAGAGAGAGAAAAAAAAAACGGAAGTACCTAGGTAAATCAATGAAAACCAGTGTCACTGCGCACTATTATAAGGCCAAGACTACAATCTCAGAAATGGATTCTCCCTTCGTTAAATCAGCTCTCAGAGGATACACCTTCTCTCTTCTCGAACAACGCGTTGCCGTAAAATCTTCTTCTCTAATCCAGCGATCCCGACCCTACGATATACATTTGGGTACAACAACTGCGTTCCAGATAACACGCACACGATCAGACCGAAGCAAAACAAATTGTGTTTGGGTCCTCCCCCCCGTTGCTCAATGCTGTCGTTGTCGGAAGTTATGTCCCCAGACTCGATGATAGTCATAAAACCAATGTCCTTAGCACACAGCAGGTCCTCGTTGTCATAGCGGATCCAGCCAAGCATTTGATCCTCGCTATCCCTTATCTCGCAATCTGTATCCTTTTGTGGATGGATTTCCAAGTCTGGTATGAGCAGTGACACACGACCGATAAGGGCCATGTGCCTCGTGTCATTGAGGCGCGATCTGCCCTGAGAGTCTCCATATAGCCCCAGATCGAAATCGTCCTTCCAATAAAGCCTGGGTCCTGTCACTTCTAGGTATGAAACCGACCCTGTGACAACCATCCAAGACCATGATGGAGGTTTCGTTGTTTGCGATTCTTGAATAGGTTGCATCCTCGATGTACTCTTACGTTGCCACAACAAGGTCTGGCCGAACATGCCGCTTCGTGACAAGACGCCATATGCACTCGGCGAGTTGTAGAACAAGGCCAATCTAGATTCAAGACCTAATTAGAATTGCCACTGATCTGTCAGTTGCATATGTAATATTTAGCGCCGAGTAATTCGTATAGATGCTCTGCAGCAACGCTATTTCTCTGGACTCAGAGTCACCGGAATCACGCCTAGGGAAGTCGGAGCTTACTACGGCATTCCAAGCTCTTTCAATGCTATCTGCAGTCTCACTTCGAATACCATGGCCGCACTCGAAGTAGGTTTGCGAGGAAGAAAAATGGATAAGTGTCCGTACGCAAGTACGGCTTAATTCACGGCGCAATTTCGGCTCAATACAGTCTGTGCGCCAAGGGGCCGAGTGCGCAAAAGTCTGTTGAATGTGGGAGAACAGATCAGAAAATAGGCAGAAGGTTGTTGTATTGAGAGAGCTACATGAAGCGATTATATACACAACAAAGATGAGTAAGCAGGTGACGATGAGTCACGTGAGATACAGTTCACAGTGTACCAGGTGAACCGAGGTGCCAGGCTGACAAAGTCCATTCCGTTGCATCGATCTGCAACGTTCCCCCTTTCCGTGGAAAATGTAGTGGTACTCCCCCAGCAGTGGGAGAGTGCAATGTATGTTCCACGCTCGCCCTTTCGAGACAAATGCAGACGAACACAGTCTCTTTCTGTGTTTACATGTGTAACATCAAGAACTCGGGTCGGCAACTCGGCGGAGAAGGCCTTAGGGTGGTTGTGTGACTCGTCACAGGCCCTGGGCCACTTATCGAGGTGTGTAAAGTATTGTGCGCTGCCTCGTGACTGAAGGATTGGAAAAGTAACACAGCTTCGCTCGAGTGAAGACTCATTACTAGTAGAGAAGACCTGGAGGTCCTGATACTCAAAACTTGGTCCATCGACTAGTTGTTTCTCAGCTGGTGTCCGCCGTACAATAGAAAACTCGACAGCTCGATCTTCCTCGTTACGATTGAAGTGATCCCTGAAAGAAGATAGTATCCATTGGCAAAACCGACAATGTTCGGCTGAGGATAACAAGCATGACACTTCAGAGAGGAGTAGGTGCCGGTCCCCAGGATGTTTGCTAAATTTTTGGAAGGGAATATTTGCACAAGAGACACAAAGTTCTGATACCTTTGACGATGGAATGTCGAGGTCTGGTATCGTTCTAGAGCTTGGCCCCGCAAAGCTAACGTTCGTATAAGTTAATGTACCTCCAAAGGTACTAGTTGTGCAGGTGGCTCTGACAAATGATTGCGGAATGACAAAACCACCATCTGGTCCTCTCTCTCGCCAAGGGGCACATATTCCAAGTTGCGGATGAATTGGCCCATTATATTGTGTACCACCAAAGCATCTGTTGGCGGTGTAGGAGAGCTTTAGATCCTCATGGATCCATGTCTTCAGTCTTGTCCATGGACGATCTACCACACCATAGCCCACGGATAAGTCCTTCCAAAAAAAAGTTTATTAACTCGACGAGGTGGCTATCCGGAGAGATCGCTTGCAAACTTTCCAGACAAAGGAGCACAGCTTGCCGACTAATAGAAGTTGGGGCAATTCTGCATCCACCCAATATTGGACCGTTGAACTGAAGTGCATTATTGAGACACCAGTTCTCAAAGATATGGATTACTCTGGGAGTGTCTTCTTCGTCCGTGCCTGACGACAATTGTCCGTCCGTGTCGTCTACGAGTACTTCTTTGTCCGTGTCCTGGTCCGGGTCCGAGGACTCCCGATTCAGGTCCTGTGGTTCTTTCTTGATACTTTCCATTACGTATAGTAACCTGGATGTCTCAAGGTTTTTGAGTAAGCTCGCTTTGCTGCCTAGGCTGGAAGAGAAGCAGCTAGTATATTCGGATTTATTAGTCTACACACCTAAGGCAGTCTTAAACTCACAAGACAATACGATCGGTCAATCTAATCAATTCAAGTATAGAGAAGATAGCTGGTTGCCTACAGAAATCTGGGGAGGGGTATCGAGGCTTACTTGTTCTGCCCCACTTTGTGTACCTTAGCCAAGAGCATCCGGGACGAATTACCCAGATCTCGGTAGTCAGCAGCGAGAAAGTATTCCGCACTGCGTCTCATTTATCAAAGAGCGAGTATTTGATAACGTGCTAGGTAGCTATTGAGGGTCTTCACGCCCGATCGTATGTAGAACTCTCCAAGCCCGACCGCGTCATCTCCGATATACACCCAATATGAGGCAGTGCCGTGATGCGCTCCTCATCGCTCCTCTGACTCGCCATGCTCACTTTTGTATAGCGGTTCGCTTTCGGCACATCCAGCATCTCCACCTGTTCGAACGAGGTAGCATGTTCTTCGTACGGCGGCCCCGTGACTGCCACCCTCGACTCGCTGATATTGCTCGTTACCGACTCGAGGCGCAGCGAGCCGCTGCGGAGATGTGAGAACTGGCTTGGCTGCATGCCGCTGGTACTTGTACGATTCCAGAAGGCGCTCATGAAACTGCTGTGGTCGGGACCGAGCGTCAAGAGCTCTAGATTCTTGTCGCCCGAGCTCGAGGTATAGAAGTCGGTACTGTTCGCTGATACGTCTATCCACGAGGGGGGTTTCTTCCAGCTGCGCTGTTCGGGGGTCGCGGCGGGTCGTGGGGTAGATTTGCTCCGCAAGGAGTGGATCAGGCTCGAGGTAAAGTCCAGGACGCGTTGAGGGAGCAGACGGACTAGGAGCATGCGAATCGATGGTAGGGATACGCATAAGAAGCCGGCACACAACTCTAGCTCGGTCCAGATGGTAATGGCGAAGTAGTCCCAGGAGGGATCGATCGAGATCTTGAATTTGCTAAACGAAGTCAAGCGAATGGTAGTGGCGATGAATCCGCTGTGTAATCTAGCATATGTAGTACAGACACGGGAGCTTCAGAGCTTACAATGTACCAATACAGAACATGAAGCCGACAGCGACCTTGCGATCGCGCTTCATCTGAAGGTTTCAGATGAAGGCGATTGGCAATATCAACAAGATGAGGTCTTATAGGAGCGCAGAAGCTGAGACTGCATATGCCATAGCCTGCATGTTAATGCATTCGCCTTTGATATCTCGGTCTTAAAAGGAGTTTACTGGTTTGCAAGCGAAAAGTACAATGAATAGGATGATGAAGCTGTTGAGAATCATATACGCAAGGAATATGTAGTATAAACTTACGAACTGGGGTGTCCTGAAGATCTCAATGTAGAACAGTACCAGAGATACCTTGATCATACAGAGTACGACGACGTACGTAGAATATGAAACGTATACTGCACGTGTCAGTATGCAGATGGTCAGGTGTAGAATCATAACCACGCTTACGGTAGAGAAGGGTGGGCTTCAGCTTTCCGTCCTCAAGGTCCCATAAGTGCTGACCAAAGCGGTGCAGAGCCATCTGGAGTACACATGCCACCGGTATCGCTGTAAGCAGCAGAGCTGCCACGACCACCGCATCGTCCCAAGCTAGTTTCTTCAAGATAATTTTCCCAGCTATCCTCAGGGCGACAGAAACGAAAGCAATTGGGTACACAATACCCGTGTACATGATCACTTGTTGAGTCTTCGACTCATTGGAGAGATGACAAAGGTCTGCTTGTACCCTGGAAACACCTAGGTAATAGGGTTAGTTCCATTCTCATGTGGTCTAAGCGTAATGAATGCAACGAGCATACCCAGGGAGTCTTGAATCGTCCAATTTGCCAAGAGACATCCAGCCAGTGCGTACTCAAGCGACGTGCTGTCGCATATGCACTCGATGTCTGTTGCCGCGCACCCACTCGGTTCGAACCCGACGAAGAGGCATGGCGTTTATGAAAAAGAAGCGCTGAGACTGTTGGCGTCGGCTCGCTTGATTAGTCTTGTCGTGAACTTTATTTATCCATATCGAACATGCTGTCACCTTTCAGCTTGAGCTTGAACTGTACGGTGGCACCTCGGGTGGCAAAAAAAGGGGCCTTGCAAGATCGTACGGGTGAATAACAACAACGAGGTTCTTCTAGTGACTGGTATTGGTATTACTGATCTATGAACGTGGGTGCTACGAAGGTATACCTAAGCTCCGCGCAAGTCGGACCGATGCAGGACCGAGGCGGGTACCGGTATCTTGCGCGCAGCGTCAGGTGACAGGATATGTGTATCCCGACAGTCGAGGTAGATCAACAAGACTACCATGTCTGCTGCGACAGCAACAGCAACAGCAACACTTTAATATATTCTACAAAAACACAAAATTATAGAAATAATATAGCTCTACAACTCTATTTATTTAAAATTTTAGTTTTGATTTTTGGTTTTTGTTGGTGCTGTGAGTAACACAGGGCAGGTTTTGTGAAAGCTCGTTTTTTGGCACCCGGATCTTTCTCCGTTGTTTCTCCAACGGCTTCCTGGACAGATCGGAAGACGCTGCGGTCTCGCCATATTGCATCAACGGACGCGCCGTCGGGAGTATAGGCGATAAACGAGTCTAGGGTACAAGTCATACACGAATCGGGAGGAGAAGTAACAAACGAGTCGTTCAGTACTTTGGGAGGGGTAGCGGGATCAAACTCTTACCGGTAGTCTGCGATTTGCGGTAACACTTATCGAACTTTATTTCTTGACCGTCGCAGATGGCGAAAGAAATGGAAGGGTCAAATCGCAGCCAAGAGGCGAGCTTGTGCATAGACCTCATTTTATGGTATTATCCTGGCATGATGCTGGCTTGGTAGAATCGACTTAGTTGCGAACACGCTTGACTTTGCGTATGGTCGCTTTTGGGGCACCGTACTCGAAGATGTCAGAAAAGACGACTAATCGAGTATTGAGGACTATCCGCACAGAAGCCGTTATTTCTGGCGGTATTCTCCTGCACACTTATAGAGCGGGTTGAAAGGAGGTACTTGCCTTACTAGCGAATCCCCGCTGTTGTATGTTTTTGCCATTCCTTTTGCCGGATTTGGGCGAGTGGAGACGTGTCAGCCAACTTACACTACGGTACAGATGTTTATTTTTGAGATTAATCTTGTCTCCCAGACCACCAGATATTCTAGGAGGCCTCTCAGACCCCACGGGCTAGGACGAAATAGTCCCAATAGTCATAGCATTCCCGACTGTCTAGCACCAGAGGCAGATATTTTGATTTCCATTCCTGGCCTATCTGCGAGGTCCACCGAGCTTTGTAATACTCCCAATAATCCGGATACCATCCAGATTGATTCCAATCAACGATTGCCGTGATCTGAGGGTTGGGTCCAGAGGACAGAATGATGTTATTTGGGTGTAAATCAGCGTGCGTAAACACGACGGGAGGATTGCCAGGGAGAAAGGAGCGGTACGGATGAGGAGATGCATCTTGAACATCCCGGATTAGGCCATATGCGGTTGTGAACCAGTCGTGGAAGATAGACACGCTCTCGAATGGCCCCACAGTCGGAGAGTTGCTATCCGTTAAAATGATGTCTAACAGCGGTTGCTTGCCAACACCACCTAGCTGAAAGATTAGACAAACGTTGTACGATGAAGTTTAACTTACCAATGAATGATGGGCAAGAGTCATGCTGAACACCTCGCAATGCATCGACCATGTCATGCAATTGATGACAAACGGGCGCCTTTTCTCCTTCAGTCATAGTGTCCCAGCTCTTCTCCAATGTTATGCCGTACACCAGCTCCATATAAATGAACACTTGATCGTCGTCCTTGCACCGCCCATACACTTCCGGAACATGCACAACTTGAGTGTTGCGGGTGAACAGGAGGCATTGCCCCTCGGCAAGTGTAATCTCCGTCGCGTACTTCACTAATAGCCCTAGACCTGGAAAAGTTACAGGCGGAGGCCGAGTTACGAGCTCAGCTCTAGGGTTCTTGGAGTGACGCGCTACTTCTCTCACTTCTGCCGGCGTTGGAAGAGACAGTGGTGCGTTCGGTTTCTTGAAGATTGATGACTCGCGAAATACAATGTTCTCGTCAAACGGCAAGGGTTCCCGCCGTGTCTCCTCTTCCATGGTGAAAGATGATACCTCCAATGAGAATTTTGCATGTCTTTTGGCGGCAGTCTCTATACAGGGTGCGTAAGTGAGGTCTAGTATTTCAGCGACAGATTGGTTCGGCGTTGTCTCCCCACCACAGTCGCTTAGCGATGAGAATTAGGTGATTCTGGTTGTACTTCTTCGACATCGGGCTGAGATCAATGAACCTTGAACCAAGATTCACTTGCTTTTGCTATCCGGCTGAGAGGGAGAGATGCCAAGTTTAGTGGAGCGCGTTAGTTGGCGGGAAAGGGAACAATGAGAGCTGAGTCGCGCAGGCAGTGAGCGGCTTGCACTGCCAAGCCAATCTACCGAGATTGAATCATGTCCGTGTACCTCGTGCCGAGCATAATAACATAATCGTTGGCCAACAGCGCCGATTATAGAACCGCTGAGCCTCTGGCGTATGGCAACAACACAGCATCCCGCAAACAGTCTTAAGTCCTTTTGTGGTGATCAGACAAGGAACAATGAGGCTTCCCATTCGCGCTCAGTTGGGCGACCACTGAAGAAACTCCGCTCTCGTATGTTTCCGACTTTCATTATGCCGGATTTGGGCGAGTTAATACTTATCCTGGAACTCACAACGTACATTCAATCACACTAAAGAAAACTATACATCTCCATCTGGGCCCTCACCTGATCCTCAACCTCCCCATTCATCACTCCTTCAATGTACGCTTCTCCCACCAGCTGATACCCATCCCTTTTTCCAACCCCGCCTTCCACATCTGCGAGTTCTTCGCGTAAATCGCTCTCCGACACTGGATCTGCTCTGCTGTGGAGTTGATTTCGAAGTTCCCGTGCTCGTCGTCGCAGAACATCGTCGATGTGGGCAAATATGTACGGCGCATTTCCGTCAGCCATGAGGAACACAGAATCGCCGTCTTGCAACCCGTTGGGCCCGATACCAATGTAGCCTTGCTTGGTAACGAAAATGCTTTGCATGGTCAGATCCTCACAGTAGTGCTTCAGTACGTCGAATTCGAAAAGATCCTTTTCTTTGAAATAGTCCCTACTTTCAGTTGAAGGTTTGTCGGCGTCGTTTTTTAACCCCAACAGATATCTAGTCGTTTGCGCTAGCTGCTGGGATAATCCGGGCTGTTGCTCACTATTGGAATCGCTACCCTTTGTTGCCTGGAGCTTGTGATCATTTTCAGGCCATGGTACATCTGGATGGCTCTTTCTTAACTCTGCGTACGTCATGGACGCCTTCTCATAATGGTCGGCGTTTGGTGGCGTAGCGTCATTCACGCCGAAGAAGGGGAACCACTCAAGAACTTTAGCGGAATGCAGAAAAGCAAAGAGAGAGCCCGGTGATAATTTGCTCTGTAGCCAGGAATCGAGAAACTGACAGAACCTGGAATACAAGAACGATTCAAATGTTTCTGCCACTGGCTCTCGTTTCATGCGATATTTTGACATGGCGACGTTGACAAAGGTTTGCAAGCCGGGTTTTCCCGTCGGAACGTACACCCGCGGGATCAACCGAGAGATCCAATTGACTCCATCAATCAAGCTCCGTTCGGGATTGTCAGTAAACCCTGGTGGTGAGTAATGGTGACTTATCTCATCCCACCTCGCTGCAGTCATGAACAGTGTTGTGCCGTCGGCCGATATTCTCGGCCGTGGGCCACCTGAGTCCTTTGACACTGACAAGGGGCGCCTTAAATCGCTGAGCATGAAACCTGGCTGCAACTCTCGTAAAGACCAGCGCGTTGGATCAGGTATCCAGGATGCTTGTGAATACAATGGCGTCTCTGAAATGGCGGAGTTAGGCGGTGGCCGATAACGCAGAGTGTAGGCGAACAGTAGATTGAAGTCCCAGTGCGAAAGTATACATGCTGCTAGATTGAGCAATACAAATGGGAGTTCGGCATCGTAGTCAGCATGCAAGACTTGCCAGAGTCTTGGGTGCGGAGAGTGCAGCACAGACTGTTCCTCCGGAAGCTGTAGGTCCTGATCAATTACCAAACTCTGGACGTCCAAAAGTGCGAGATCCGCGAACACAACATCTTGGGCAACTTTCGTTTTGCGCGCGGTAGTAGCATCAAGCCAATCTCGAAGCGTCCATCGCCCACCGGATTGGAAAAAGTCGCTCGATGCCAACATAGCCGGGATTCTTTTGATTTGCGGAGTCCAGGGCAATACAAGCGGAACGAGCCAGGCGAAACATTTCTCTGGAGATAACTCCTCCAGCCATCTCATTATACAGGAAATTGCTACCGGACTGAAATCATAATCACCCAAGACAAACACTAATTTCTGTGCGAGGCATGATTCTTGCACGACCCACAGCCGCCGGAACCAACGACGGGTCAATAGCCAGACCATCGCCAGCTGGATGATCAACGTATCGATCCCACCGAGATCTTCGTCGCTGAATTTTGAGGGTGATGATCCGGAATACATGGCAAGCCTTTGGGACAACTTTTGCACCCCTTCATCAAGTAACGCCGGTACATCACCGAGCCAAACGACAACGCCTACCGCAGAATGATAGATTCTTCCCATGATCTGGACCTGAGCGCTCCGCTCCTTTACGTCTTTTTGATTAATGCATACAGCGTCAATCCAATAGTCTCCAGGTCTGCTTTTCCTCAAGTGAAGCAGAGCGATGTATAGATTCTCTTCTACAGTTATCGCCGCTCCGTCACAGAAAATGGTCTGTGGTATCCACGATTCTTTGAGACTCTTGTCGGAGAACAGCTTTCGAAAGATTTCCATGCTTTTGGCCTCTTGCTCTCTGCTACTGACGTAATCTCGCTGGCCCATCATTGCTCTCAAGTTTTGGGCCACTTTCCAAGTCGAGTTGCGAAGGATGTGCTCGTGACCTATCGCGTGCAATGACGCCAACGATTTGTCTTGTTTCCATGAGTAAGATAAAGCCACGAACGCTGGTTTATCGTTCAAATCTACTGTTCGCATGGTGCAATGGATAGGATCGGATGCAGTCGCGGCTTCTACTCTGAGAATACGAATGCAAGTTGAGCTGGGCAGACGCTCGTATTTGTATGTGTCACTGTAGATATTCTTCGGTGTTTTAGTGTTTCGCATACCCCAGGAGACGTGATCTGACGTACCTCGAGAAGTTCTTTTGGTTTGCGAACCGCACTACTATCGGGCAAGCTCTTCGCAACACCTCCAGTCACGCTCTTCGCAACGTTTCCAGGCACGCTGTTGGCAACAGTTTCTGTCAAGCTCTTCGCAAAGTTTTCAGGCACGCTGTTGGCAACACTTTCAGTCACGCTCTTCGCAACATTTTCAGGCACGCTGGTCGCAAGCGCAACACCTTCGGTCCAGCTCTTCGCGACCAGAGGTTGCAGCGTGTTGCGCACTTTCTCGAGTGTTTTGCCAGTCTCTGACATCATTCCATGCTACGTGGGCACACGTAGCCTCTCTTGTTTAGTAGGGAGATGGTGTAGCGACAGGGTAGGCGAATTGATTGCTCCAAGCTAGGATTTGAAGTTTGAGAGACCGATGTGCGCGAGGGAGAGTCTGTACGATAGATAAAAGTGCGGGCGCCAATAGTAAGCTTACTAATCAGGCTACCGTTCACCCTGTCCCGTGTTCAGGCAGGGTGGGCGCCAATTTTCGTGGTGTAACAATAACTAATATCGCAATGGTGCGTGCGCACGTTAGAGAGCTTTAGGATGGCTTTGATGTTTCGATAGTGGTAGTGTGCTGCTGTTAGTCAAAATGGCGAGCGTCAAGCATAAGCGCAAATACTCCCATCAAAGCTATGAACAGTATACAGAGCTCCAAAGCCATGATGAACGAGGCAGTCTTTACAGACCAAGTATACTTCGGCTTGCATGGGCCATGATTTTCGGCCCCATCTTCGATTCTGCTTAACCATCCACTTCAGAATGATACCCCGCCTTACTTCTCTTTGGGGCTGCCAAGATGGATACTGTTCCCTAGAGCACATTGAGTGCCATGGCGCGAGAACCGAAAGCAGTTCGTGTCGACTTCACATGCTTTGTGGCATAATTCGTACGAGTCTGCCTCGGCGGTAACGTCTTCGAGTCGCTATCCCACTGGTCAAGAGTTTCTGGGAGGACGTTTTTGGCAAATGCGTTGAAAATCTCGGAAAACTTCAATAGATCCTTCTGCTGTGTTAGTGACCCAAGGATTGAAGAGTGTCGAGAAATATGGGTAGGTAGCAACACATTCACGCAGTGCTTCTGGAAAGCTCAAAGCTGGCGAGCTGATTCATCTGGCATGAGTCCGCGTGATGCATTGTCACGACAGGTTGACACCAATGTGTTGGTCCAAAAGGTAGAGTGCTTCGCTTTTCACCATTGAAGGTAGACTAAGATTGGTTTAACAAGATCCCCTATCGCTTGAGCACACCTTCATTTGCTTTTGCTTTTTGTTTGACTTTGGCAATGGTGACATAAAGACTAGCGGCTGGGAATGAGAGTAGCTGAGTTCCGCGGATCGAGCTGTTTGGCGGTGAAAGGACCATTGAGAGCGGAGCCGCGCAGGCAGTGAGCGGCTGGGGTCTTGCACTGCCGAGCCAATCTACTGAGATCGAATCGTGTCCGTCCATCTCATGCAGAACGCTTGAGCGAGTGAAAATGTGGTCAACCTAGACGAGAATGTAAACGTTTTGAGTATTTGTCAAGATTGTGGAAACGGAGGTACTTTAACTTATTGATTTGAGACTAGTCGACGTCATTATTGCGGTAGTCGAGCAAGTCAGACCACGTGCTCTTGTCTGGATCGCCATCCTTGGAGCAAGGGGAATTGATTTATAAGAGAAGGAGTGACACATGTTGAAGTTTTATTGCCTGTGACTCGGTCCCCGTCACTGCAGATATTGGAACAGCATTTCACAGTATCTCTAGTCATCCTCCATCATAGCCTCCACAACCGCCTTGGCCTCCTCAAGATCCTCGTCATTGTAGAACTTGAGTCCGTAGGATAGCATGAACTGCTCCGAGTTGCGATAGTGCTTTTCTATCCAGTCAAGCTGGCGCTCTGTGAAGTTGTAGTCTGCCTGATGGCCTTCGGGGTCCCACTCGTCATCAGACTCTTCATCCTCAGACTCTTCATTCTCAGACTCTTCATCCTCACGCATAATGGCACGCAGAATACCACGGCCTTCTTCGCGATCTTGCTCGTTGAACATTTTCAGCCCGTGCTGCATGAGGAAGTGGAACTCAGACTGGTAGTGTTTCTTGAGAAAGGCGGTTTCCTCGGTCGTGTACGGCGCGACGACTCGCTTCGGCATAGGCAGACCATTCTCGACTTTGAAGTTGTGCCACTTGAGCTGCTCCGGGGCTTCCCAGCGGCAGCCGAGCACGTATAGCTCGTCCTTTTTGAGCGCGTGCGGACCAAAAGCTGACCCATCTGGTGCACGGCGCACTTTGATGGCGAACAGCGGGCTCTTGGGGTCGAAGTAGGCTACGTTCTTACCCTGGTCATCTTTTATAGTACCGCAAGATTTAGCGCCAGTGTGGCGAGAGCCAATTGTTACGTCGTATCCATCCGATATGACGGGATAGCCGATGAAGTTGCAGAGGCAGTCAGGCACGTACAAGACGTCATGGAGAAGGAGAGTTCCGTGCGAAGATACACCGGAAGTGTTGGGCGAGCGCTTTGTTGGGATCTCAACCGTGCCTACTCCTAGCACGGGAAGGTGCTTATTTGTCACGCTAACGAAAGGCGAGACATCCAGTGTTGATGCGAATGGCGTGAATGTCTTGAACCAGCCTCGATCCTTTGCAACGCTTATGGTTCAGTGTCAATGATTGATGCTTTTGAGTCAAATGTGGCTTACTCACTGTACGTTCGCATTGTTCAGAAAGATCCAATCGGGACACATGGGTGCATTTGCATCCTGATTCATCTTGCGTGGGTGCTCACACCAGTACTTCCGGTGAATAAGACTGAATGAGATGAAGTTGTTGATGAGCGCCGTCCCGCATGGGGTGGTGCGGTTGAGGGCTTGTTCTTATCCTTCAAAGGACGTTTGCTGCGTACGATTGTCACGGACCGTATTACCGGTAACGCCAAGCAGCACCCCGCGCCCACTAACGTGTCCGTGCGCGCAACGCCCGGATTCGCGCAACGCCCTGCGAACACCATATTGATCATCTCAAAAATGAGGCTGCAACCCTACACCCACCTGATATTATTGTGAGATTTGTTGGCGTTTTAGTAAACACGACGTTGCGATCAATTTGTACTATCTAAATTTACTTGGAAGCTTGACGTTACCGCCACGTGACGTCACCTTGGGTGGTGGAGGAGATGGCGCAGGCTGAACTCCAGCACCTGATTGCTCGCCCACCACTCGGTTCTGGCGCTTGTTTTGAGGTTGCTTGTGAAGCTTTCCTCTTACTACTTTGGGCGAATTGTAGCGAACGACAATATACCGGTAGGCTTAGCGTGGCTTGAACAGGTGTTTGAGCGCTACACCAAACAGAGAGCTCGTCGGGCGTACAGGCTCCTCATCCTTGATGGCTATGGGAGTCACCTGAAGATAGGTTTTATTGATTATTGCTATGAGAACAAGATCTCATTGGCTATACTACCTCCTCATTCACCCGGAAACCTATCGTAGCTTCATTTATAGCTACTGGTATATGGCCAAAGGATCGCGACGTCGTACTTAAAAGGTTCCAGGAGTCAACACCTGATAGACATGACGACCCCAGCAGTTCTGCAGCGCTTCAGGCAGCTGATTGGAGGAAATTTCGAGCTTTTGCTATGGCTACAGCGAAGGAAAGTATGAAGAGTGAGGGCAACGCTCTCACCCAAACCTTCCACTATCTTAAGGTACAAAATGAGCTTCTAGAGATAGGGAACAAGGGACTATGGGATGCCCTTCACACTAAGAAGAAGCACAAGGGTAAGGGCAAAGTCCTTGACCTTCAACAGCGTCAAGAGTACCATGGTGGGGCTGTCTTCTGGTCCCCCAGGAAGCTTAGAGAAGCACGTGCGAGGGAGAAGGTCAGGGCTCAGGATGAGATGGATGAGAAGCTCAGAAAAGCTCATCAAAAAGAGTCACGTGAGGCTGCCAAACTCCAGCGTCAAGTTGAGCTAGAGGACAGGCGTACAGAACGAGAGAGACTCAAGGTGGAGAGGGAGAAGGAGAAAGCTGAAAAGGCAGCTGAACGTGAGCGTCAAAAGGAAGCTCGCAACACCAATAAAGCTCTACAACAGTCCCAATCGGGTAATAGGAAGGCCTCATAAGCAGCGTCCTCGAAATCCAAGCGTCAGAAACGTCCTGGTGGCGGTGCAGCTGCTGGGCAAGCTATTGCGCGCTCTCCATCACTACCTCCAAAGGTGACGTCACGAGGCCGCAACGTGAAACTTCCACAAAAATTCAGGTAGTACAAATTGATTGCAAGGCCTTGTTTACCAAATCACTAAGAGATCTTGTGATAATAGCTATTGCTGGTATTGTTGCAGCCTCATCTTTTGAATGCTCAATGTGGTGAGGGCCGAGCGCCGCACCGACCAACACGGTACCACCGACCGGCGGTAACCAGAGGTAATTAGCACGCTAGCTGAAGGTAACTTACCTCTCTCGGACCAGACTTCGATATTTTATAACAACGGCACCTAGAACCAACTGCGCTTCAAGTTGTCAACACAGATGCACCGCTCTTCTGTGACGCGCTGCACTATCTGCAAACTACTCAAAAGAACGGTAAACAATCGACGTGCTAGACGACGAACTCAGGCGCAGATATCACGCTATGAAATTGTTTCCGGCATTGCGCAGCACAGAAACAATCTAATAGCATATGTACTTTAGAGAACTTTGAGGTAGTGAAATTAACAACTTGTTGAGTAGCAATCAAACCCGGGATTTGCAAGGTTACAGACCTCCATTTTCTTTGTCATTCTGTAAGCCCAGGGTACCTTGTATGGTCACGTGGACTAGCCACCAGCCAATCAGCCCACCACTCTATGTATATAAGCCTTCATCACAGACCTCTCGGTCATGAGAACACAATACACCTTACATCATACTTGATCTCCTGCTCCTAACTGCTTACACATTCAGTTGACGCGGAGGTGCTATGTTGTATGGATTGATGAATACTAGTTCTAGCTGCTGTCTTTTCAAAAGGCTGCTTGGAGCACTCGGTACTCACACTTCAGTGCGTACATAATGTCTTCTTTCATTCTTACAGCACAGGATTCATGCTCTTGTGCAGATGAGATTCCCCAGCGGCGCCTCCATGCTCGAACTCAATCACATAACTCATTACGAGTTCCATGAAATTAAATAGGCCACTGTGTGGTAGGTGGTGATTACGTTATTCTCATTCATGTCTGAGTCGTTTCATCATCTCTTTTTTACCTCCCTCCCAGTATCGACAACTTTTCATCGCACTTCGTTCCTATTACTTCATACAAGCACTTAGTTGCATCGTCCCCACTTGCTTTGGCACCAGTTCGCCTTGCCGCAAAAGTCCTCTCCATTACCGCAGAAGTTGCTTCCAGAACAACACAGTCCGTTTCCGCACTGTTTGTTCACAATGGGTCCGCACGTCTCGCCCTCACCAGACACGCCACGTTGCGCAGTTGGCTCAGCGGGCTTGTTCTGCTTATCGCACTTTCCGAAGCCGGCCTGGCATCCGTCGCCGCAGTACAAGTTCTGGTCTTGGATGTCGTTCTTGGGTCCTGTATTGATGTTAGTATATAAGTAGTGCGATCTAGTCATGTGACATACCACAGTGTCCAGCAGACGAGCAGCAGCGGTAAAAGTACCCGTTGGCACCGGCACCAGGGCAGGTAACGCCGCCCTGTGCGTGGCCGCAGACGTCGATCTCAGGGACGGCGGTGGGGAAGGTCTGAGCGGGTGATGTGCCTTGCTTGGTTACGGTCTTGAAAGTGGTTGGGGTAGCGCCGCCACAGGATGAGCGCGAGTCGGAGAAGGACTTTAGGCAAGTTGATTTATCGCAGTGGTCAACGGTGGTTCCGCACCAGCCGTATTGGCTACCTGTAGAGAGAATTAATATGGCGTATTCTTGGTACAAAAAGGCATTGATACGTACAGCACTCGTTCGAGCCACACTTAGCATTACCATTGGCCGGGCCGCAGTTTCCTGCAAGCACACCGGACACGAGCGCAAGAGTAGCGAAGATTGAGAAACGCATTATGATTATGTTGAGTATAGAACGAGTGAATAAATCCAGTAGCGAATGAAGTGTTGTAAGCAAGGCCAAGGAAGGAAAAAGCTTCAGTGATGTTTATTCCCAAGAATGCAGATCCAAAACTCTTATATGCAGCCCTTCCCGTTCGTATTCCTCCGTTTACCAATGCTCATCACCCTGCGACCCAATAATACAAACACGCACGACGAGAAACCCACATGGGTCTTCGTTGAGGCTGAACGTTAGCTCGCGCTACGGACATGGGTACGTGCCCCACTGTTTTCGAGTCGCGCGGCTGCATCCGGCATGAGCTTTTTCTCACTGGTGCATGAATGCCGGACGTCGGCTCTCTTTACGAGTGCACGTTTTCTAGAGCCTCGTATTTCGTGGAGACTTTTCGACGATCTGTTCTTGTTGCGAATGCAGCTACCTAGGTACTCGAGCCTGGCCTGGTTTGTTATGGGGTCGCGAAAAGCACAAGGAAACCACAAACATTATCATGGCCAATCCAAAGTTCCATGTTATTTTGCTCAATAAGGTTCCAAAAGAGGCATCCGATGGTAGGGCCGAGATGAAGCATGCGCCAAGTCGGAAATTAATGCGCCTAATCACGAGACTGTGCCCCTTTAGTGAGCTTCACTGTGGCAGCATGGAAACTAGGTGTTTTCGAGCCTAGCGTCAAATGGCTCTTCACAGCAGCTCTCCTGCTTTTGCATCGCCGCAAACCCTGGCCAATCAAACAAGGCGTCAGAGGACATTTATAGCACTGATGCGCTTCGCTTGTACATCTGTGGCCTCGTGGCGGTGCCGATGTCCCGCGGCCACAGACTCGCCGGTAACACGCGCAGTGTGTCTCGCACAACGGAAACAGCGTGTAGCCCCGATAGATTGCATGACCTCAATTCATTGCTTCAAGCTCAGTTCTATTCTTTCCCAAAACGCCATGCTAAACTTCAGAGGAAAAAAAAGACGCCAGGAAACCCGCTATTGCATCTCCTGCTGCCCTGGAGTACCTTCTACATCTTCACCTTTGCGCCAGACACTCTCCATTGCCGAGCCCAGAATTTGCATACCCTCTTCGATCTCGGCTTCTGTGATGACCAGCGGTGGTACGAACCTCAATGTGTTTGTTCCACATGAGATGACGAGCAGTCCTCGCTCGCGAGCAGCGGTGATGATGGGGGTCGGATCAGTGTTGAGTTGAAGGCCTAGGATCAGACCTTTGCCTCGGACCTCTTTGATCTCGGATGAGAATCGCTTTCGTAGCGCATCGAAGTGCTTACGGAACGCTGCCTCCTTCGCGGGTATCGAGTCCAAGATTTCTGGAGCCGACAGGCGAGAAAGGATGTACGATGCGACACGGCTACCCAGTGGGTTTCCACCGAAAGTCGTGCCGTGGTCACCTGTCTTGATGTGATCACAGACAAAGTCGTTGACAATGGTTGCGCCAATGGGGAAGCCGTTTCCAAGTGCTTTTGCCGTGGTGACAATATCCGGGTGGCACTCCTTGGGGTAGCCAGCATGCGCCCAGAATTTTCCGGTCCTACCCAGACCGCACTGGATCTCGTCGTGGATCAAGACAGCGCCAACCTCTGTGCATCGCTTTCGCAGCGCGAGGAGGAACTCTGGTGTCGCAACATTCACACCTCCCTCGCCCTGAATCGGCTCGATAATGACTCCACAAGTCGACTCTGTGACCAAATCGTTAATCGCATCGATGTCATTGAACTTCCCGTACTTGAAGCCTGGCACCATTGGCGAGAATGGTGTCTGGTACTTTGGGTTCGGTGTCGCACTCAGACTGCCCATGGTACGGCCATGGAAGGAGTTGTGGAATGAGACGAAGTCATGCTTGTCCTTGTTGGGAGAGATTGACTTCCCGACTTTGCGCGCAAACTTTATAGCAGCCTCATTGGCTTCGGATCCGCTGTTGCAGATAAAGGTCTTCGACGCGCTTTCGAAGCCGCCAGTTGCATGGGTAAGCTGGATCAGCTGCTTCGATAGCAGACCAGTATGTGGGTTGTGATAGAGATTTGAGGTGTGCATGAGTTGCTTCGCCTAGACATTTGTGAGCATGAGATGTACATAGCACCTCGATTCAAATCTTACCTGTTCACCTATGACTTGCGCAACTCCTGGGTCGCAATGGCCAAGCGCATTGACAGCAATACCAGCAGTGAAGTCTAGGTATTTTCGATTCTCAATGTCCCACATATAACACCCCTCGCCCTTCTCGAACATCGGTGGTGGGCGGACATATGTCGGCACCATGTACGGGAGTTGTTGGTTCACGAGACCCGCGGTCTTTGAACTCGAATGCGGGTCGGGGGTAGCCAGTGTTGCATCGCGCTTGGTTATGTTAGCATTAGACTTCGCAAAGAGCCTGTCATTCTCTTACGGCTATTGAGTCTTTGAGATCTTGTGGCAGACTTGAGCCCTGGACTGCGGCCGACGCCGCTGAAGCGAAGCGTGTAGACACGTGGTTGACGCGAGGAGCTCGCAATGCGAGACAGACCCGCTTCGAAGATAGTCGCAACGCCATTGTTAATGTGAAGAAGTTAAGATTGAGGAAACAAACCGTGTATGCGTCATTTGCGCATATACATGAATCCACAAAATTTCGGGTCGCATTATCGATAAGGGTTTTGACAGGCCGAGGTCGGAGAAGAGGCAACGCAGGGCAGCTGTACATTTGAGCACCGAGACTTTTCTCAAGTCAAATCCGTCCATGTCCCATTAATCATCAAACGTTCGAAGTTCAGTCTGAGCTGAAGGTGCAGTGGACTTCATGATGTGCACTTTGCTAGTCTGAGAGTCACGAACAATTTCAACCATGCGCACCAGGCTGGCATTTGCTCAGAAAAGGCTTTTAGAACCCAAAGGATCACTGAAAGTACAACCTACCACACTTCAATGTAGCCACTATCAATAGCGTTTCACAATACTTTGACGGGACGGTAACGCCCTAGACGCGAACCAATTTTAGCCGCAGCCACCCCTCATGCAAACTCTGTCACTCAAGCCGGCGGCCCAGCCCCCACTTCAACCAAAACCGCGTATAACACCGCCACACTAATCGAAGTGGCTTAGCTCGAGTCACTATTGAATAGGGGATATAATGAAATCAACATCATAAATTGCCACCAACGCAAATGAAAAGTTTGCAAAGTCTCGTTGGTGTAGTTGGTTATCACGTGGGTCTCATATCACCACATATGACTACTCCTAGAGTAGAAATCCCAAGGCCGCCAGTTCGAGTCTGGCACGGGACACGAAGAATTTCTTTTTGCTATTGTGCTGGACAGTATGCGTGGTTGAGGTGGTGTTCATGGTCATATGGACCTTACTTTTTGCGAGAGCGGCGTCTACCACAACATACAAGAAGCGCGTATCCGGAGAGACCTATAATAAAGTGTAAGGTGATGAGATGTATGTCAGACATTGTAATCTCTTTGCGGTCCGTCTTTGGCTGCGTCTCTACCAACTTGATTTTGATCAGTGACGCGGAGTCTGGCCGTGTGAAGTGCACATTATATAACATGGGCTCGTGAGACATCCTTCATGTTACCCTATGTTCGAAAGTGCCACAAGAAAGCGACCTTGTATGTAACACGATCGATCATATATTCAGAAGTGTAGACTGTGCAGTTCGCTGTCAAAAGTTCCCCTGCTTGAAATAATCTTGAGACATCAGACAGCAAGCGCAGCACAAGTGGCTTCTCATGCCACGATAGACAATATGGCTACATAAAAGCACGCAAAGCATCCACTTGCTCCCGAAGTCTACCTACTTGACATCCATCTACGCAGTACGGAAACTACCTAGGTATATTATCCAGCGGTGCACTAGACTAGAATGCTAAGAAACTGGCCTATACATGAAGCCTCGTTTTACTTGAGATAATGCATCATTACATGCAAGGACAGAGTGACGGAGATAAAAGTGTTTGATAATGTGAAGGGTCGGTCCCTGCGGTGTTGCGGCTGCCCAGGTGGTTGGCACTAAGTCAACTCCGCTAGCCTGTTTGGGGTCGGCCAGTGCTCAGTGCTGCCTCCAGCAAACGCATCAGGTCTCCTCGCTCACCATCTCTCTAGATCATCATTCTGGCTGCATGTTGCAACATTGTTCCCTGTGCCTCATGTCCTTACTCCGGTCATAAGCGCCATGTTGGAACCGTCTAGCCCATGGGCGACCGCAGCAGGCACCCGTCATGCTGTCGAACCATTGCGCACTCTCGTAGTCGATCGAAAGCAGAAGAGCGACCTCGAAGACAAGCACATCAAAATCATTGCACATACTGTGCAAAACAAATTGGGTACAGGGCAGTTGACAACGTCACTCTCCACAGCCCCCTCTCCCACCACAAACAACCTGGCGGATCTTGATCATTACATTGCCCTGGGCTGTCTCCACTTCAACAACAATGCCATTCCGAACAACAGGAGCCCGAATCTTGAGGGTTCTTGGGCGGAAATGGTCGACCTACCAGACGAGGTAAAGGTCATCATTGGCAATGAAACTTACAGGCTACTTGATGCACGTTGGATCCGGCTCTTCTTGCATCAACCCAGCCATGGTAAGCAGTCCCTGCGCAGCATTCTGCGCGTTTACCTACTGCCAGAAGATTGGAACCGACGCTTCACCGATCGAAATAGCAAGAGCCTCAAGACAGCCCTGCGACAACTACTCTTTCAGATCGACACATCCCCGAGCGCCTGGGCTGGCGACCGTCGAGAAGCAGACGTCCGCCATTTCGACCCTTGGGCAACTGCTGAAAACGCCAGCCTCTACTACCTGTTCAACAAACTGCCTTCGCCTGCTCCAGATCCAGCGGCTATAAAGTGCCGCTACACTCGGAAAGCTGTGCGCGAACTACTTGCATCTGCGGTCTTTCCACTCGATGAAGAATGTGGAGAGCAGCCTATTGCAGGACTTCGCACAATTCTCTATCCCTACCAAGCACGCTCAGCCAGTCTCATGCTACAACGAGAAGCTGCACCCCAGCTGCAGCTGGATCCTAGGCTTGAGTTTCGGACGTCGCCTAACGGCAAGAAGTTCTACTTCGGCGCAAGAGACTGCTCTGCTCTGCTGGAGCCTCGCTACTACGAGTCTAATCGAGGTGGTATATTGGCCGAAACCATGGGGCTGGGCAAGACGTTAATTAGCTTGGCCGTCATACTAGCTACCAAGGGCCATTATCCCCAGATACCGGCTGCTTACTTGCCTTCGCCACCAGTCCGGCCACGAGTCGGAAGTTTGTTAGACATGGTTGTTGCAACGAGTGGACGTCGCTCAATACCCGCAAAGACCCTCGTTGATCACAGGGAGTTGAAAAAGGACGACAATTACAGTCATATCAAAGACGTTTTGGATCACGACATCTCGTTTTACGAGATCCCGCCCGATATGCCACGCATGAACAGAAACACAACGATGCCTCCACCACGTCAGCTGGTGCTCTGCTCGAGCACGATCATTGTGGTGCCTAGAAACCTGCTTCACCAATGGCAATCCGAGATACAGAAGCATGTGTTTGAGGATGGACTGAAGGTCCTCGTGGTTGATAGTGAGTCCAAGCGTAGCAGCAAAGCTCAACGTAGCCAACAGGATACGAATACCATGAAATTTGTTAGCGAGCTGCCCGCACCTACCGAACTCATAAAGTTCGATGTGGTGCTGTTCGCTCGACCCAGATTCGAGAAAGAAATCACGGATGGGACCGACAGGCAAGGACGACGGGCAGCCGCGGGCGTGACCCGTGTCTGCGATTGCCCATACATTGGTTCTACACGGATTCCTGATTGCAATTGTGTCGATCCAGGGAAAACGTACCAGTCGCCTTTGATGAAGCTTCACTGGCTGCGAATCATCATCGACGAAGGGCACAGCTTTTCTTCCTCATCGACAAGTGCGGTGCTAGTTGCCAAGCAGATCCATGCGGAGAGACGGTGGGTGGTGTCAGGAAGTAAGTTTTAGTTATCCTCCATGGTCTATCGCGCCTCGTACTAACTTCTCAGCACCGGCAAAGAATCTGGTCGGCGTCGAGCTCGAGCTGGCCACGGATGAAGTTGACGGCGCCAATACGAAGGCCTCTAGAGAATCAGCCATCGAACAAAGGAAGACCTTTAGCGCTGATGATGCAGACAGCGCCAAGTCAGCGAAGGCACTGGGTTCGCTAGCTTCCAACTTCCTCATGGTACGCCCATGGTGCGATTCCACCGCCGAAGGAAGGCTTGACTGGGACGAGTACATTTATCGACACGAGAAGCAGTACAGAAAGACCTATTCTGGATTCTCATCCTGCTTTCTTCGCACTCTTGAGGGTTTAGTCGTCAAGACGAGACCTGAAGATGTGGAGAAAGACATAATCCTACCGCCCATGACGCACCGCGTGATATATCTGAAGCCATGCTGGTATGATAAGATGACCGCGAACCTGTTTGTTCAGGTCTTGAGGGCCAACGCGATTACGAGTGAACGAAGCGACGTGGATTATCTTTTCCACAAGAACAGCGCGAAGGCTCGCTATAGTCTCATACAGAACTTGAGGCAGTCCAACTTTACCTGGACGGGTTTCAGTCTCGAGGACGTGATCAGTACTCTCGAAACTACAGAAAAATACCTTGGCAAAGACGACAAAAAGTGCGACCAGGCGGATGTAGATTCGCTTCTCGAGAGCAGTGATGCTATTTCAAGGCTCGTGCAGTCTGAGGAATGGATCGCTCTGAGCAAGGCGCACGAAGTTGGCATGGCTGTGGAAGACTGGCCGAAGGATTCGGAGGAGAACTTTGCACTTGCATACCCCGCAAAGCCTACCATGATGGGCATCACACAACTCCGTGAGGGTCAACTTCACGTTGACAGCAATATCTCGTCACAGGATCCTGCAGAAGAACTCAAGGCTGTGGGACAAGTGGCGAAGGCAAAGGTCGAAACCCTGGCGGAAGCAGAGAGGGAAGCCAAAGCAAAGAAGGATGGCAACTCGCAAATGCAGAAAGCCGGTGTGCCATCTTCGTGCATCGGCGAACAACCTCCTACAAGCAAAACATATCCAAGAAAGCAGAAGGACGACGCAGAGGCACCAATACTCGCACCATCACCCGCCCGCCCCAAGAAGCGCAAACTCACCCTATCTGAGGAACAAGCAGACCTACCCGCCGACTCTCCCCTCCTCAATACCCGCATCACCGCCACAACCTCCGCAAAGCTCACCTACCTCCTCGACAAAGTCGTCGCCCACCAAGCCACTGAGAAGATCATCATCTTCTACGACGGCGACAACGCCGCCTTCTACATCGCCCAATGCCTCGAAATGCTCTACATCAACCACCGCATCTACGCGCGCACCATCAACAACGTCGCGCGCTCCGAGTACGTCGCGCTCTTCAACTCGGACCCCGACGTCCGCGTGCTCCTCATCGACGTCGCCTGCGGCGCCCTCGGCCTCAATCTCAACGCCGCCAGCATCGTGCTCATCGTCAACCCCATCAACCGCCCGAGCATCGAGGCTCAGGCCATCAAGCGCGCGCACCGCATCGGGCAGGACAGGAAAGTCACGGTTGAAACGCTCGTGTTGGAAAACACGATTGAGCATGCGATTTTCAAACACGCGAAGAAGATGTCGCGCGCGCAGCATCTCGAGGCTAAGGAGCTCGAGGATGACGCGGGCATTGTGGAGATTATTCAGAATGCAAAGGTTCTGAAGGTTGAGGAGGGGGAGGTGGGGGAGCACATGTTTGCGAAGTTAAAGATGCCGCAGCAGGTTTTTGGACGCGAGGGGAGGCTGAAGTTTCAGAAGTTTGGGGCGGGGGAGGGGGCGAGGAAGAAAGCAAAGACGGGTGCGAGGGCTGCGCCTAAGGCGAACGGAAGGGGCAAGGCGAAGAGTGCAAGTATCGCGGTTGCTGAATCGCCGCGTGCTTCTGGATCTGGAGGAAGTACTCCTACTCAGGGCTCGCAGGGCGCTTCTGCTAGCTTTCAGCCTTTCACCGGCAGCCTTTTTGGAAACGGAAGTGTTTTGAACTGACGAGGTTTGTAAAGCGGCGATGTATTTCTGGGACATTTTCATCGCTCTGGGGCGTACATACATGGCTGGATATACCATCAACATTGGCGGAGTTTCAAGATCACATAGTCTACGGCATCACTAAACGATGCGGATTACAGATATGACATGTATAGTCCTATTTCATCAACAATAATTCATCTGAACACTATGCCACCTGCTTCATGTGACTACTCAGCAAAAGCCGTGAAAGCCTTGAGTTTCTTCGTAGCGCTAAACTCCAGCTCAACACCCTGCCCAACGAAGAAAATATATCCCGCGCTCAGCTTGTGCTCTTTATCCTCAGCCTTCAAAGTTCCCTCGCCCTCTGTGACTATCATCACGCTGGGCCCTCCAATCTTACCAATCAAGTCTGATTCGCCAGCAGCCAAAGTGGTAGCGTACATGCTGAATTCGCTCAGGGGCGGAGCATACAGCTTTGACTTGCCGTTGCTGCTCTTTCCGAAAGACTGCGATGGCAGCATGCACTCCTTGACATCGTGTGGCGTGAAGGTGAGGCACGACGTGAACATTTCGACCGAGTCGCGATCAGCGCGCGGGCAGAATCCCGTGTTGAGGACGTTGTTTGAGCGTGCCATGCACTCGATGATGTCTCCAGAGAGATATGCATGGATACCGTCTGCAGGGATGTAAATGCTGTCGCCTTCTTTCAGCTGCAGGTAGTTCATGGTGATGAGCGCAACCAGGGTACCATTGTCGGCTTTGTCGTACTGCTCCGCTAAACGCGGGATCATTTCTGGGATGTAGGAGTCTTCGCCGAATTTCTCCTTGGGGAGAGCCATGAGGGCATCGTTGGCTTTGCGGACAACCTCGTCCGAGGCTTCGAGCATGGATTTAACTACATGTTTGAGGGTCTGGTCATCGAACTCGGGCTTCTTGACTTCCGGCAAAAAGGCCTGGAGTGGTGGTAGCTGCAGGGTGCGCTCGATGTCCTTGAGAGGCTTGAAGCCGCAAAACGCCTCAAAGTCGCCAAGCGCCAGAGCAATTTCTGGCTTGTGGTTGGGGTCTGTGAACTGATCGGGGTTCTTCCGGTGTAGCTTCGAAGCAAGATCTTTGTTCTGGTAGTGCATTAGCATAGCACGAATATATGCGCGCATAGGCATACAGGATGTAATTGCAGAGGCAAGGCTTTCGCTATCGACAGGACCTTGGGCAAATATGGCAGCTTGGTGTGGCTGAACTTCTTAGCAACCGTCTTGCCGAGTAGCTCGTCTGGGTATCTGTCGATGACATCTTGAAGATCTTCACCGGTTTCCAGGACATAAGACGGAAGCTCGGGGTACGTTCCCATCCACCTGTGCTTGATTAGTAGACTTCAAAAACCAAGCATCCTTGAAGACTTACATCTCAGCGTAAGGACTCTTCTCGTCGAGCTTGAAATCAGTGCCCGGGGTCTTCTCGCATAGCGTTGCAGCAAGGGACTCTCGCCCAGTCCGACCCCACGGATATGAATTGCACGAACACTTGAGTTGGAGTACTTTTTGAACCATGGTTGCAGATTTTGGATGAAGATGAATGTATGGATTATGGTTGTGCCGAAGTTTCGTAAATTGCATATATGTAACTGTGACCACGACAAACGTCATTCATTAGGTCTAAAATCGGGTCCTGGCTTGGGTAGCGGGTATTGAGAAGGTGCCCTCTTATTACCGAAGAAGATCGGTAGACTGCGGCTCAGAGCAAGATCGGGATATCGATTTCGCCATAAAGCTCGAAACAGCTTTCTCTGATACCCATGCCTTTGCGCTGTGTGTGTTTCGTCTGGAAGTAGGTGATGGTGGAGAGGTTAGAAAAACTTTTTTGCGCGATGTTCAAGTTCGAAGCACTATTAGAGAGAGAACATCATATTGGCTGCAAGTACGATCATAATTTTCTGAGTTCTGAAGATTACTGCGACATGATAAGGTTTATAAAAGGTCGTGGATTCAGTTGTCGTAAGGCTGTCGGGGCATATCTCATGGTGCCGAGGCTGATACTCTGTTGGGCCGGCGAAAAGGCCGTTCGCGTAATGCGAGGAGGTAATTGGGTCGAGAAGAGTGTAGAGAAGTAAGGACAAGAACGTATTGGATGTGATCGCGAACCAAAGGCGGTGATGGGCGAGGCGAGGCGAGGCACCTGTGGACACTAAGGTGGGAAAGCAAGGGTCCACCGTCTGGTGCAGGGGCACCAGCCAAGACTGACAAGCCGTCCATGTCGAATCGCGACGGGAGTGAACTTTGTTCCCTTTTCCACGATATCCTCTTGACGTTGCATAGACGAAGCAGCGTTGAGCATTTCCTTCCTATCTGTATTCTAGTCGCATACTGGAGTCAGCATGCATAAGTAGTGCGCCGCTTGTGCTCTCAATTGTGCTCCAACTGCCATCCCTCGTTTCCACCGCCGCCGATATCTAAAAGTGGCCTCTCCCTGGCCGCTCCCACTCGCACCACCACAATGCATTTCGCGATGCCCCCACGAAAGACGTCGCGGCCACCGCCATACGCTGCACGGCAACAAAGCGGCCTACGATTACCCCCGGCGCTGAAGAATCTGTTGCGACGAGACAAGCTGCGGGTGATAGTAGTAGCCATATTAGGATTCCTTTCCGTGTACTGGTTACTGGGGAAGCTGGGCGGCAGCAGCGACTCGAATGCACCCAACCTACCAAAAGTTGCAATTGGAAGTGGAGCGCCAGTGGTGATAGTCACAGTACTCGACCCCAAGGCAAATCCAGAATGGGTAGCGAAGATCAAGCACAACCGCGAGAGTTATGCTAAGAGGCATGGTAAGGTTACAATCTCTACTCACATGCAGACAGGAGGACACGTGATTGACAAGACACAGGCTACAAGACCTTCTTCCCTTACAACGATCAATACCCCCTCGGTAACTCACCTCTCACATGGGCACGCGTCCCCGCCATGCGCCATGCCATGACTATCCACCCAGGCTCGACTTTCTTCTGGTACCTGGACCACAATGCCATCATCACGAACCCCACTATCCCAATCCACACATCTCTCCTCACTCCCGCGAAGCTCGAGTCTACCATGATCACCAATGCGCCCGTTGTGCCACCAGACAGCGTGATCAAAACATTCGGCAACCTCAAGGGTGACCGCATAGATTTCGTCATCGCCCAGGACAAAGACGGCCTGGCGCCGAACAGCTTCATCGTCAGGAACGGAGAGTGGGCCAAGTACTTCTTAGACGTCTGGTTTGACCCCATTTACCGGAGCTACAACTTCCAGAAGGCCGAATTCCATGCGCTAGAGCATATTGTGCAGTATGTAGCAGACATTGTCTGATTCAGGCATGAGTGGCTAACAATTGACAGATGGCATGGTACCATTCTCGCCAAACTCGCAATGGTCCCGCAGAACCTCATCAACTCGTACGCCAACGGCCCCGCCGCCCCAGAGAACGGCATACACAAGCAAGGCGATCTCGTCGCAAACTTCCCCGGCTGCGACAAGGACGGCCGCGAATGCGCGAAGGAACATCAGCCGTTCTTCGACGCCTTGGAGAGGATATAGCACCCCGCATCAGCACTATGAGATGGGAGCCCATGGGTAACAACGAGGAATCCCCCACGGATAGCTGAAAGGACGTCTGGAGCATTCATGGCGATTCAGGCGAAACGGCGTTGGGACTTGCTTTTTTGCGGATCACGCGTGTCCAGGCGGGCGACCTAAGATATGGGGAATGAAACGCATAACGGCGTCATGTTGTACAACTATGTTCAAATGCGAAAAAAACTCGACATGAGCTGGTGGGCTTCGAGACAACCATATATACAGAGGTCTTTAATGTTACATGTTTGTTTACAACAGCGCATCCTCTCTACGACGCACCACCGGGCTTCCGCTGCCTCTTCACACTGACCATACTCCGCCGCGGCCTGGCCTTCCTCTCCCTGCTGCTAATCTGCTTCGGTCCACTAACCACACTCGCACACATCGGGCGCCTCGCACCCACAAACTTGCCCAGCGGACTAAATACCTCGATCTCGGGATACTCGTCTTCCCACTCGGCCATCTGGTCGCCATTCGCATTCCAATCCTCGTCGCCAAACTCCTCCTCCAGCACCTCATCCGCGTGTCTGCCCTCCTTCTCCGCGCGCGCAATCGCCGCGAACTTACGCGCCTTGCGCTCCGCCTCGGCCGCTTGCTGCGCTTGCTTCTGCTTCTGCAGAGCATTCGGGTCCTTTTTGACCATACCGGGAGCTTTCCAGCCCTGCGCGCGGCGCGTCTGGCAGCTGACTTCGAGCCAGCCGACGCCCTCGATGAGGATGTCTGTGCTCCAGATGCGGAAGGGGAGGTTCTCGGGTTTCATTTTGCCGGCGACGGAGGATGTCACGGGGCCGGCGAGCTGCTTCGTGACGTCCCATTTGAGCTGGAACGTGCCTGCGGAGTGCATTTTGTCGCCGACGTTAGGGGCGAGTACGGGCGTGACTTGCAGCTGGCGGTCGGAGGTCTGGTGCTGGAAGTCGCGGGCTTTTTCGGTGCGGGTGACGTGTGCGTGGATGGGGACGAAGGGGTGGATGAGGAAGACGAGGTCTTGGGTGACGGGCGTAAGGCGGAGGAGGCCGCCGCCGAGAATGAGGGATTGACCGGGCTTGAGCGTGTGTCTTTGGGCGGTGATGCGGTTTTCCATGACAAGGTCGTCGTGAGAGGTGGGTTGGACAAAGGTTTCGAGACCGGGAAATGTGCGCGCGAGGCCGGGCAGGTCGATCAGTTCGCCTTTGTTGCGGCCGAAGGGGATGCGGATGGGTGAGGCAGTGGTACCCGGGAGAGAGGAGGCGACGGGAAGAACAGGGTACAGCGTGAACGGTTGTGCTGGGGGAAGGAGAGCGTCTGGATCGTCGTCGTGGTCTTCGATGTCATCTTCTTCCGGCGGTTGATGGGAATGTTCTTTTCGTTGCTTTGCTAGACGTTCAGTCTCGGCATCTTCTTCAGCAAGTTCTCGCTGTACTCGGGTGAGGTCCTCAAGTGATTTCGCGCTGTTGAGCATTTCCTCACGCTCAGCCGCGCTACGGATCTTGCGGATCTCCTGGAAGTCGGCGCCTCTACCCTTGGGGAAGACTGCTTCAAAAAGGTTGGACTTGCCCACGTTGACTTTGCCGACCATCCAGCCCGCACCGCCGCGCTCCCAGATGTCCTCTTTGACCTGCTTCGTCCACCAACCTCGTTTGGCGCTGACAAGGCGGACATTGCCTAGACGCGCCAACTTGTTTTCTCGACCCAGAGCATCACGAAGAACGTCTTTTATATAGGGCATCAGCGCATCCACTTGCTCCTTCTTTGGTGCTAGCAGATCTGCTCTTGTGATGATGAAGCTGATCTCTGCGATCCTGTCGTTGGCTACCCATCCCTTGTGTTTCGCTCGCCGGTTCTGCGTTCGCAGCTTTGGTATTCGTAGAGACGACTGAAGACGAGGGACGAGAGATAGCGGGAAATCGGCGGCGTCGACCACATGGTAGATATGATTCAGTCGATGCGGAGACTCGAAGATAGTCTGCTGGATCGCTTCGACAGTGGGGTGGTGTATGGGTGATCCGACCCGGTGGTGGATTAGATTGTGGCAGCGGTCGCATACCGGTATCGCTGATTGCACATCATCAGGACTCTCTGTATCGGCACCATCTTGTGACATGTCCAGTCCCTCTTTTGACACACCCAGTTCTTCCAGGACAGTAGAATCTACACTTTTCAGCGCTCTTGCATACACGTCGTCCTCTTCACTGGCTTCCTGTATTCTGTCTGTCTTCCATCCTAGGTACTCCTGTACCACTTTCCTGTCCACATTATAGAACCCCGCCTCGCTCTTATCGAAGACCTGGCTAGGGGCACCGCATCCTGGGCAAGCCCGTGGGAGCGATCTTCCACTTATTGGTGCATTTCCCTGTGGTGTGTCTATGGGCTGGTTTTCAGTAGCGTCGGCTGGAGGGATGGCGGCCGTGGCTTGTTGTCGCGCTCGACCGAGGGTTGAGAATTTCTTCGAGCGCTTGAGGGTTGGCGCATGGTGGAGAGGTGTGGCTACTGGTGGTCTGAGGAGTGCAGGACAGAGGAAGGCAGGTATCGAGAAAGGATGGACATCATGAAGCAGCGTCCTGGTGGCCTTGGTAAGGGCCGGTCGCATACTGTGGTGGACAACACTCTGATTATGACGAGTCCAGTAAAGTCTTCGTCGACTCCCGTTCCAGATGCACTCGGCTGATCAACGTGCACGCGTGGGACCGTACAGTAGGTGCAGTAGATGCCGTGAGGGCGGGTTGGCGTGGAAATTATTTTGATAGACTTCGGAACTCGGAACTCGTAACATTCCGCCGTAATGTTCTTATGTCACTTCCGACATAACCTGTAGACCTTCAGGGCACTCTGCAGTCTGAACTGGTATGAGTACACTATAGCGTGGATTCCATGAACCATTCATAGCACACGAAGTTTGTCATAAAATAACGTGACTACCTCCGACGGTACATGTTCTGTCAGCTAGATTCGGCCAATCAGAAAGCTGTTCACCAGCGGCCAAAGCTCCTTCCTCCCGCGCCACTAAGGAACGTGGAGGTGATACAACGAGCCACACTGGGTCGGCGTCAATTAGCCATTCTTGGGAAATAACTCTCAGACCACCTAGACAGCTTCCACTTGATCTACTAGGTTCTGTCTCCATCACTCCTCCACTCTCCTCCGCAGTTGACCATCTCCTTTGCACACACATTCGCCATGCTCGCCTCGAGAACCGCACTGCGTCAAGCAGCCACCAAGCACATCTCCGTCAAGGGCAGCGTCCGAGCTGTCTCAGTATGGTCGCAGATCGCCCAGGGACCTCCGGTGAGTTCAACAAGGCATTGAGCTGTCGATAGCCCACACAGTATACTAATCGCCGCTTAGGATGTATGTATACCGTCGAGACTCCACACTGACTCTTGCTCACCGCCACCCCGCATAGGCCATTCTGGGTATCACCGAAGCCTTCAAGGCCGACAGTAACCCCAAGAAGATCAACCTGGGTATGTAGACGACATGTCCAGCTTGAGAGACACCAATTGACTCCTCCAGGTGTTGGTGCGTACCGCGATGACAAGGGCAAGCCCTATGTGCTCCCTTCTGTGAAGCAAGCCGAGAAGAAGATCATTGAGGCGAACCTTGACAAGGAGTACGCTGGCATCACTGGTGTCCCCAACTTCACCAAAGCTGCCCTTAAGCTCGCGTATGGCGCCGACTCTGCTCCCCTCAGCGAAGACCGCATCGCCGTCACACAGACCATCTCCGGCACCGGTGCGCTCCGCATTGGTGGCGCCTTCCTCGAGCGTCACTACCCCGGCGCGAAGGCCATCTACATCCCCACCCCCTCGTGGGCCAACCACAATGCTGTCTTCAAGGACTCGGGCCTGAAGGTCGAGAAGTACAGGTACTACAACAAGGACACCATTGGCCTCGACTTCGATGGAATGGTTGCAGACATCAAGGCCATGCCCAAGGGCAGCATCATCCTCCTCCACGCCTGCGCTCACAACCCAACTGGTGTTGACCCTACTGAGGACCAGTGGGTTAAGATTGCCGATGCTGTCAAGGCCGGCGACCACTTTCCCTTCTTCGACATGGCATACCAGGGCTTTGCCAGTGGCGACACCAACAAGGACGCCTTTGCGCTCCGTCACTTCATCAAGGAGGGTCTTTACCCTGTCCTGTGCCAGTCCTTCGCCAAGAACATGGTAAGCATGGCCTCGTTCAAAGCGTTAAAGCGTTGTTACTCCACTGACAAGCGTTTCAGGGTCTCTACGGAGAGCGTGTTGGTGCCTTCTCCGTCGTCTGCGAATCAGCGGATGAGAAGAAGCGTGTCGACTCTCAGATCAAGATCCTTGTACGCCCGCTATACTCCAACCCTCCTGTCCACGGCGCCCGCATCGCTTCTGAGATTCTCAACGACCCCTCATTGAACAAGCAGTGGCTTGGTGAGGTCAAGGGCATGGCTGACCGCATCATCACCATGCGCGCCCTGCTGAAGGAGAACCTCGAGAAGCTCGGCAGCAAGCACGACTGGAGCCACATCACCTCGCAGATTGGCATGTTCGCTTACACTGGGCTCAAGCCTGAGCAGATGGATGCTCTGGCTAAGGAGGTAAGTGTCAGGAAATCGTGTACATTCATCTCACTAACTTGCTCAATAGCACTCTGTCTATGCCACCAAGGACGGCCGTATCTCCGTTGCCGGCATCACCAGCGAGAACGTTGGCCGTCTTGCCGAGGCCATCTACAAGGTCAAGGGCTAGGCTATTGGTACTGGCGTCGGTCTTCTCTTCCTCGACGATTGAATGAACTCAGCACGACACAACATAGCAGTACACTGTACTATATTACAACAACGGAGGCTAGATTGCATTGCAAACCTAGTCGACGCGAACATAATTAAGTCCGGCGTTGCGGTACTCCCAAATGTTTAGTCAATCGCGCAGCCCACGTTCGGCTCTCGGCACAGCGACCAGGTTCGGCAATGTCCTCTTGGTCCTCGTGAAGTCTTTCGATCCCTGCCACAAGCTGCATACAATTTCCACACCCCACATCACGACAGTCACAGACATACAATTAACGAATCATGATGAGCAGATCACTTCCTACACAGACATAGCACGTTGTCTATTACACCACAAGCTAACGAAGTGGTCGATAGCGTGACCCTTGCTTTGCAAAGAAGCAGAGTGTTGGGATCGTTGAGATTCCTGCACACGGGTTGAACTCTGAGTACGAGTGAAATCAGCGCAAGAACGCAATATTTCGCATAAGAAAACTGATCGTGCGATGTAATGGTTGCCAGGGCCCTGTCCTTGGCATGCTGCCCATGACAGCATTGGTAACCAAACTCCGGGTACAACTACCTAGGTACAGTTGCAGAGGCTTCAGACCGAGGATACACACTTGCTGCGCTCCACGGGCCTTCTACGACCCTGCAGCTTGGTAGAGCAGACAGCGAGGATCACGGACGTCGATCCCAACTGCCTCAGGCTTGAAGTCCTAAGCATGCACCCATGTCGACTGCGGGAGGGTATTGATAGCTTGTTGGTCGGAGGAGGCCGGATGAACCGCTATTCACCCGCTTGTGCTGCATGTTGCAGGTTTTGCGACCGAAAATGCGAGCGATGGTGGGAAGATGCCTGTCGCCTACGCCTCGAGGGATGCCGTCTTTACTGTGTCGAAAGAAAGGCATGGGCGAGGTGTGTCTGCTGCCTAGTTCTCGTCTCACTGGTGGCTGGACGCTGTTGATTGATAATAGTTTGAAGCTTCATGGCAACCGCGAATCTGCTAGCGGCGTTGACAACCCCGGTGACGCAGGGTACTTTTACCCTGCAAGATGACGATGGTGCGGCTGCTGAGAATGACGTAGCGTCATCATCCAAAAGCAACCCATAAATGCGTCGTCTAACACCCCTCTTTGACCCTTTGCACAGCGAAAATCATCATTTTCGAACGCTTCTAGACCCGCTTGGCGTGCGGTGACCGTCTTCATTCCACTCTTCCTGCGCGTTCTGGTGGCAGAACAAAGCATTACGAGGGACAATCTTCCAACAAGCACCCAAAAGGGTCCACGGAGCTAGCTTCACCAGCCGCAGAGGTAACCACGGCGCGGGCAATACGCCAGGTCAGACATGACTCCACATGTCACTGGGCGTTGCCTTTGGCCGGACTGCTCAAGGTGCGAGGGGTCGTGGCCTTGGTGGCCGTCGCCTGTCAGCCGTCGGTGGGAGGTCCAGCAGCGGCTTCGGGGGAGGGATGATCAACAGCGAGTGACGGCTGTCGATTGACGTCGAGGGATCCACCCACATATAGCCAGCCTTATTCTTTGGCTCGTCGCCGCGTGCCCCGCTTCCGTCGTGATGCAAACAATCGCCCGCTCTGCTCCTTGACCCAAACAGCACAGCATATTTGAGCGATACTCCTCCCGTGACTGTCGCAGCCCCAGCACCCATACACTTTTCCCATCAGACGTCGCCATTACCCAGTATCCATCGCACCGTATTGCCGTGAGTGGATTAGCTGCCGCCGCAAGAAATTCGGCAACTGACTCCGAGGATTCTGCAGGCTTAACGCGAGCCGTGGGGAACTAACATATTGCTTAGCAGCAGACAAACGAAACATAACCACAGGTCAGCCATCCCATCCGCGTTCAACAATCATCATTCTGTTTCAGGACAGCCTCGACACCTCAACGGCTCTCACATCTCGGCGGGCCGGCCCTTTCGTCATAATCTAACCAGATTGAGCGCCGTCAGTGAACTGCAGGACCCGGTCGGAAACTTACTCGGACAACCTAGGCGCGCGAAAAATACCGGTCGTGCTCAACTCCCTCTGCGTCCCTGCGACACCAAGCATACGAAGGGTGTCGCCCGTGTCTCAGCGCGCAGAGCTATTGTGTTGTTCCAGCTCGCCAGTTCAGTGCTGTTTCTAAGCCATGTCGGTTAGCGACGACAAGGTTTGTGTGCCCCTCCTCCACTCGCGGGCTCGCATCGCGCCTTCTGGGTCTCTCCACGACGTGTCGCAGGTCTCCCACGTGCACACTATTCGCTCAGACACAGCAGCATCATTGCGCGCCTACGCCTCTTATCCTAAACTAACTTATCGCGACAGAACGGCGTCGAGGGCATCATGTCGATCCCCGGTGCGGAGGACACCATCGACCCTGCGACCTTTGAGCAGATCCTCGAGATGGACGAGGACGAGGTCGACCGCGAATTCAGCAAAAGCATCGTCTTCGACTTCTTTGGCCAGGCAGACAGCACATTTGCCAAGATGGACATGAGCCTGTGAGTCTGTATTCATTCGCCTCTGCGTATGCGACCGTGCTGACATGGCCCAGTGAGAAGGAAGAGGAAGACTACCTCAAGACGCTGAGCGAGCTCGGCCACTTCCTCAAGGGCTCCTCCGCCACGCTCGGTCTCACCAAAGTCAAGGACTCGTGCGAGAAGATCCAGCATTACGGCTCTCTCAAGGATGACGCAGGCACAGAGGACATCACCGAGAAGGAGGCCAAGGAGAAGCTCGCGACCATCATCAAGCAGGCCAAGGAAGAGTTCACCGAAGTCAAGGACGTGCTCAAGGAGTTCTACAAGGACACTCCATAAGCCGTCCACCACACACAAGGGCCATGTCGGTATGCGACGGCCCTACGTCATGAGCGCTGGACGACGGTGCGGGTTTCGGCAGCACGCGCAAGCACGCATGCCGTCAAGGGGAGCGGCATGCGACACGGCGTCCTGCGCAGCGACCGCATCTTGCCGCCCAGCGAGTCACGAGTTTCCTTCGTCTACGACACCACCTCTGTTCTCTAGGGACGTTCGTAAGGATGTCGTCATGAATTGTGGGGGACGGATTCTATAGCCAGCCTAGAACATGCCTCACTTCTCCTCCAGTTTTGTATAGACTTTTTTTGAGCCTATCACAAAAGCATGAATTACCCCACTACTGTCTCGTGCCATGGAATGTTCTTCAGCCCTACACGATGATCTTGGACCCGGAAGTGCGTGAAGCGATTGGGACGGCGCCCTGTCAGAAACACCCCGCTACAAGGGCCGACGTCATTTACTAGCCTGAACGCAGTCGCAGGCAGCATTCGTTGGCACGCGACTGGCATTAACAAGCACTGTCATTCGATGCGCCGCCGCTGCTAACATCTACCCAAACACTCGTACACCCTTTTCCAAGCACCAGCCACTGCTGCACCTTGACTCGCCCAACGTCTTCGCTTGTGGCTTGCATGCTTGTTCCGACGCGTCGAGCCGCGCTCACACCAATCGTCAACCACGCAGTTATCTTAACGACGATCACGAGTCTCAATTCCCGTTGGCTGCATGACCGTCTGCATCACTCGCGCACCGTCAACAAGGACTTTACTACTCTACTGTCGCAACGACCGCCCCGCTTATCTCCGGCCCGATCCCACACCACATCGCCGATCATGGGCAAGAAGAAGGCGAATGGCGAGTACAACGACTTCGTAGATGGCGAGAAGCTGCGTGATAACACTGAGATTCGAACTTCGCTACAAGGCACTGCCGCCACAAATGCTTCGCCTTCGCCAGTAGGATTAGACCACGACCAGAAAGGGAGCAAGAAGCCTGGCAACAGCAAAGGAGCTTCAAAGAGGCCGCGATTGACCCACTTCCTGTGTCTGCCACTGGTCACAGATACCAGCAGAGAGCAGTTTCAGAGTGGCTTGAAGACACTCAAGGATGACCTCGAAAGAGACTCCTTAGTTCCAGCAAAAGCGGTGCGACCACCCGGTACTCTGCATCTTACACTAGGTGTCATGAGCCTCGACAATGCTCAATTAGAAGAAGCGAAGCACTTCCTACAGAAACTTCATCTACACAGAATCCTGCGCGACCTCACACAGCGCAAGGTCGCAGAACAAGCCGCCGAAGATGGCGCGATATCCGAGAACCTCAACGCAGCTGCCATGCCCGACACAGACTCGTTGACCATCAATCTAGAAGCACTAACGCCTATGCAGTCGCCGCAAAACACAAGCATATTGTATGCGGCCCCAATAGACTCACAGCAGAGACTCTTCCCATTCGCAGAATTGTTAAGGAAAGAGTTCATAGACAACGGCCACATGATCGAAGACTCCCGGCCCTTGAAACTCCACGCCACCATCATCAACACTATCTACGCCAAGTCAAGCACACCGCGAGGACGCAAATCCCACGTGAAGGAAACGCTGAAGCACATCGAGCATAAGATCTCTCCACATCACCACGACGGGGATTCTGCCGACGACGCGTCGAGGAGTCAAGGCCACGGCCCCGACGCGAAGAGCTGGATGCGCTTCGACGCCCGGGACTTGATCGACAAGTACAAGGACTTTACCTGGGCTGACGGTGTGAGGATAGATCGGGTGCAGATATGCAAGATGGGCGCGAAACAGGTGTGGAGTGGGGGGAAGGAAGGTGAGGGTGAGGTGGTCGATGAGCAGTATGAGGTTGTGTTTGAGAAAGGGATATTCGAGTAAAGTCAGGGGTTCGGACGAATGGTGGTTGTTTGTAGAGGTGAGGCGCGGTAAATGAATGAATTCTCGATCGACGTGGTAAACGACTGTGGACACCTGTTGAGGTGATAACTCACGTTTGCGCTAGTGCGTAGGTGGTTTATATGGTGTTTCTCGACTATGGGTTCTGCTCTTGCTTTCTTACACTGGAACTCGACGGAGCGCGATTTGGCTACCTGGATAGTCAAGATACTACTCCTACTTGGCAGGTACGTCTTACATTCATCATGCGTCACTTCGGAAGACTGACTGATTGTCTAGGCTTCCAAAGCACTGACTGTACGACACCGAGCTTTATTTGCACGGGCACCCGCGTCCAAGCAGCTCAGTACACGGCGCTCGTACTTTGCTTGTTGCATATCTACATTTGCAAGTTAAGTCTTCTACGATGATGCGTCACTTGATGAGATTTACTAACTCTTCAGATTTTGGAGGCACTGACTGTACGATAGTGGGCACTGTTTGCGCTGCCTGCACGATTGACCAAGTCTAAACGGCTCGGCACCCAGCGTTTATACTCTGAAGCGCTTGCTTCAAATCTATATCTGCAGGGTATGTGTCATGAGTACGTGTAGACGAATTTCCACTGATCTTGAAAGACACGATAGACTAAGACATCAAATGGCATCTTCACTCCCCGATTTGCCGGTGGAGCTGCTTGATGCAATCATCTACGAGCTGTCTACATCTAGAATAAGTCATTCAGAGCACCGGAAAGGCCTCAAGAGTCTACAGCTAGCCTGCCGAACTGTCGAAGTCAAGACACGAAGAAGGTTTGGGCGCGAGTTTTGCACAAGCTCCGGCTTCGTCGTGCCACCATTGAAATTTCCAGGAGATTATCCAGACATTGTAGGTGACTCAATTTTCCAGAACACGATTGGGTTAGTAGAATTTTGAATTAGCAGAGAACAACCACCCCTGGACGATATCGCCTTCTGGACCTCAGCCACGAAACACATCATGGAGGGTACATACAAACAGACCTTCGATGAAGTGGTCAGCAAGGTTCGAAATATGAAGCAGCTGAGATTGCTGGGTCCGTTTGTACCTTCTGGTGTAGCCCCGGAACTCCAGGAACTTGTGGATCTTGCTTGTCGGAAAGCTCTTGAAGTTTCACTTGCGACCATACTCTTAGATGAGGGACTCCATCTGACCCTTCTACAATTAGGACTTGGCGACCTTGGATGTTTACCAATTTTCGCGCAGCAATTACAAGGCATCCCGATGACCTCTAAAGTGCTCTCTGGGCTTGAAACTATAGCCATAGCTAGGCTAGTTGAGGAAGACGATGTTGAGTCCGTACAGCAACCGAGAGCACCCGACACAACTCGAAATTTGGAAGACTTCCTATCTCTGGCACCCAAGCTGCAGTGGCTAGAATACCGAGGAGGGTTGTACGACCCTTTGATGTCCAAATTCAAGGATATGGACAAACTTCCAAGAAGCTTGCTTCCACGTTCGAATCTAACACGAATCGCGTTCTCGCACTTGAATATGAGCGAAGCTTCACTCTGTGAATACCTCCTCAAGTCCAAGACGAGCTTGAAGTCGTTGGGTTTGAGGTATATCGATCTGACTCCCGGCGCCTGGCGTTCTGTCTTTGGCATATTGCGAAGCCAGTCTCTCCTCAAGTTTCTCACAATCGAGTCTCTAATACAAACGGACAAAAAGCTCGGGCTTGCTCGGATGAAGGAACAGCGACCATTGCTCATCGACTCAGAGACAGCGCAAGCATGCGAGGACGATTGGAACTCGGTTGTTGGAGAACTGGCAGACACGTATGAACGCCAAGATGATACGTACAAGGCCAAAGCGGCGGAATTACATGACTTCCTTGATGGGGATTGGGTCTTGGTGTTTCGCAACATTCATGGACGGTTTGGTCCTACGTTCGACGCAGACGAAGGATGCGATATCAGTGCTTGTATTTCGTCCATTGAGCACAATTGGGAGATGCATCCGGACTGAGTTCGGGTACATATGTACTTACTTGTTCTAAGAGATGTGTACACGGCGTGGTATACGTCAATGGAGCACTAGCTCATCAAATGCTTCAAAACATTCGCCGTTCCCGCCGCCATTCAATACAGTATTTTTGCACACGATATTCCCAATTTGTATTCTCACGTGTTTGCACCTGTTACTTACTTCCACTGACCCTCAAACACGCGGGATCCGCTTGTTTGCACTGCCATTCACGTGCGCACTACTGCGTTCGCCAGTGACGCAACATTGCCTTGGCTGACCGCTCCTGATTCTTTAATGATTCGGTCTACTCAGCGTACACAATTAACTTCTTGTTGGCTCAGTATCACAGCACTGCCGCCTAACCAACCCGCATACATCACCTCAATTGTCCCGGTCCTGCACACTTCCTGTGCGAGTCACCAGAACATAGCTCTTACTGACATGTCTAGGAGGTATGTCGCATGTGGTTGAGCTGACATCTTCGACGCTGACTTGTACGGTAGGAAATATGTCGGCCACACTCACCGACTTACCTGTGGAGTTATTCGACGCGATAATCGATGAGCTACCTATGGCACCGCATCATGGGCTGGATTATTTATAGAGCCGGCCGGACCTTCGTCAGCTTCGTTTGGTTTGCCGCAGAGTACAAATCAACACCCGCGTGCGCTTCGAAGAAGAAAGCTTCTCTAGCCTAATCATGGGTATCGGTCCCTCTGGCAGCAGTTTCACAGACCTTGTCTTGAAAGATGACATATTCCGCCACAGCATCCACCATGTCAAGATATGTATCGACAATTATTACTTCATCTAGACATATGGGCCTACGGATTGGGAAGCTGTTCATGTCATTCTCGCAGAAGGCTGTCTTGATGAGGAGCGTCGCCATATATTCGAACGCGCTCCTCGCTTACGTATAATGAGACTCACGAGCCCTAATCAAAGCTAAGAGCTCAGCGCTGCAGACCGTACAGCATCAGATCTAGCATGGTACATCTTCCTCTGAAATGCTCTTTCAGTCATCTTCACCACTCCAGGATTACAACTAGAACTTCTCAAGATTGACAACGAGGCAGAACAGAGTACAACAACGCCCTTACACTTCTTGAAGGGAATGAGGCTTGATTCTCCCACCCTCGCTTCTCTGAACAGATTTAGCGTATGGAAGACTTGTGGAGACACATATTTCCTACCTTCATCGTTACTGAGTCCTCAAAAGACGACGCAGACTTTGGCCGACTTTTTGACACTGCGATCAAATCTCTCCCAGTTCGAGTTCCAAGGTGGTGGAGTCGGTTACCCGAATTTCAGTCGCGTTGTAGACGGCTTAACTTACCTAATCTGCCACCTCTCTCTAGGATTTCACTCACCGGTATCACTCACCGATATCACTCGATTACATACGTGAGCGCCAAAGCTCACGCTTGAAAGCCTTATTCCTCAACAGACTATAGCATGGCAACACGTAATGGGGTTTTGACAAGATCTTGAAAGACAGCGCAATTGTCTTGGATTCAGACGATTCAGAGACCCGCGGCCTGAGCTGGAGGGCAGTAATGCTTGGCGCTTCCGCATCCGGGCAACAGGATGCCGCATCTGAGGCACTGGAGAAAGAAGTTGCTGCATTGATTACAGATGATTAGATTGGATTGATCAGCATACAAACAACACGGAATATATCGACATCAATTCGGAAGGAGACGATGTGAACATGTGGCTGGATCGAGTGATTGATGAACATGAGTTGAAGGAGCTCTGATTAAGATCAAACTCGTTCCTCGAGAGCCACTGCTGAATATGGAGCGTCTCCTTTTCGGATGAAAATTCCGGCCTTTGTTCACGATGAGGACTTCAGGCTACCATGTACAGCTTCATGTTACCAACTGAGTCTTTCATTGTGTTAATGAAAAACTTCTTATAAACGCATTACTACATCTGGTCGTAGTAGGACGTATTCCACGTCACCCAGAGCTCTTTCCTTCCTCTCAAACCAACACTAGCGCGCCGGCCACAACAAACTTCTTCCCTTGCCCTCACCTTCCGCTCATCACTCTTTTATTTCGCGCCGACACAACGAAGCAAGCTCACGAGTTCCAGGCTTTGGAAATTTTCTAGCGGAATCGGGCATTACACGATGTATGCTTTGCGTGATTGCTTCGCTTTGCAACATTCACTGACGTCAAGAAAGACCTGCTACAGACACTAGACATCGGTCACTCAACACCAGCGCAAAGGCTCTTGCTACACCGAACCCTATCGTAGACACAATGTCGCCCGCACTACTCGACATATCAAACGAGCTGCTAGATATTGTCATCGATGGACTACCGCAAAGCCGCATTACCAAGCACCTCAGACGAGAAGACCTCAAACAGCTTCGGCTGACGTGTCGAGAACTTGAGAAGAGAACTCGTATACGCTTTGGGGTGGAGTTTTTCTTCCGCCTGGTTGCGAGGGCCACCCCTGGAGGTTTCGACACTGCACAACACATCTAGGACGATGTGATATCCCGAGAATCTGTCTGCAGTCTCGACGTTTATACCGGTCCAGAACTCCCGCAGTCTCTGCTCCCACGGAACGTTGAATAGGGGCCTTCGTATCGGTATGTCATGAACGGGGCCTTCGGAGCAGATTTCGCAAAATTGATTGCACATCCTCCTCGATGTCTAAAATCGCTTAAGATCGTAAGCCCGGAAACGCCCCAAGGTGGCACTATCGAAGCTTTGCGAAAGGTCTACCTTGCCTGGGCAAATGTCATCCTACCCGGCTTTGAGTCTATCTCTCTTGGAAAAGAACTTCGCCTGGACAAGCTTGATCTAGGCAGCCGTGACCTGAGGAAAATCACAATACCCATACCCACTATGACTTCCAGGCCGGCTAAGATAATACTAGCTGAGCTTAGTCATCTGACTCTATCGAATGTCGAACATTGGATTTATTTTGATTTCCCGTTGCTGTCCGCATCCCGAGAGTCGACTGCGGCTCTGAATTGGACCGACGTTCTGGCCCTGACGCCGAAACTGAAGGTTTTGAATTATGATGGACATGGCACCCATTTTCCGGGCGCATACACAATTTCGCGCAATTTACGGCAGCCTCCAGCACTCCGTGAGCTTATACTCACTCACTTGGACACTCGTGGAACATCTCTTATGTTAAGTCTGAAGATGTTCTCTGCAACTTTGAGGCGCTTGACTCTGATTGAATTTCGATTGGCCAGTGGCACATGGCGCCAGATTTTCCGCTTCCTGCGAACAGAGCTGAACCTAGAGTTTGCCCTATTCTGGGGCCTCTACGAACCTGGGAAAGAGGTGTGTCTTGATGCAATAATCCAAGACCGACCACTCGCGATGGATCGGGAAGATGTAAAGAGTAACGCCTGGCGGTGGTCTAAATTTCCGAAGGAATGGGGCAAGGACTTGGAGGAGCTCCTGGCTGATAACTGGGTCTTGGTTGCACACGACACCGCAGGTCCACGAATTGTTGAACTGAACAATGAAGAAAGAGACGATGCGAAAGAATGGCTAGCCGAGTTGGAGTATCTGCATCAATTGCCATGAGAAAGAAACGGAGATCTTAAAGAGGGCGTGCGACCAGGGGCTATCTCTATAGGAAGCATCAGCGCAGCCTACCAGTAGCAATAATGTTGTAATCACCAGTGACCACCCACAAGAATACGAGATGCGTGAAAAATTAGCCAACTGGTGTTATACATTAGCTAACGAGTACCTGTCAGATGCCACGGAGCGACATGGAGCACTTCTTCAGATACGTTTCAAACAAAAACGTTTCATTGTGGTACTTCGGTATATCCATAGACTCCCACTCTCGTTATACATCTCCCCAACCCGCCCCGAGCTGAGTACGGCGGGCCCATGATTTGCCTGGTTCGATCAACCATGAAAGCGAGACGACGCAGTCGCGCGCGGCTTTGAGAACAAACGTCGCAAAGTTCCTTCTCTACACTGTATTGCCACCACGCGCCGTCCCGCCTCCATAGTGGAGCGAACCAAACAAAATATGAGCCCGCCGGTCTCAGCTTGGAGCGGGGCGGTCGTTGTTGTTGTCGTTGTTGTGCCCGATGCATTTCTCGAGGATGTTCTGGTCTCCTCAAATACTAACGAAGAAACTTTTCTCCCCTTCCTGCGGCTCCACCCACGCTCTCTTGAGAATCGGATCCGCACAACTAATCCTGATCCTCTCGGGCGTCGCAGGACTCTGTAAATGCAACACGCTGTTTTCTCCGAACTGCGCTCGTGCCGCCTTGAGCGCGTCGCGGATCGCGAAGAAGACACAGCTGCCCATGAACAAAGGTGGTTCGCCTGTGACCTTATTAGCACATCTCTCACAAATGTTTTTTTAATGGGCAAGACAACGTACCAACACCCCTACTCCTCTGAATCGTCCTCAGATTCTCCCACTCAACATCCTTCAAAAGACTAACATTAAACACCTGCGGAATATCCCTGAACCCAGGAATCTTGTAATTGCCCGGCCCCTTTGTGAAAATCCCTCCACTGCCGCGATGCCACAGCATCTCCTCGGTCGTAAACAGTCCCTGGCCCTGCACGAACGCGCCCTCAATCTGGCCATAGTCGATAGCGGGATTAATACTGCGCCCGACATCCATCTTTATGTCTGCGCGAAGTACGGTGAAGTCGCCGGTCAGCGTGTCGATTTCGACCTCGGCGGCGGCCACGCCCTGTGTGAAGTAGAAGAACATCTGGCCCGTGTTGGCGCCCCAGACGTACCCGATGTCGGGTGTCTTGTAGAAACCCTGGGCGGAGAGATTGCAGCGGTCGAAGTAGGCCATGTGTGCGATGTCCTTCATGCTCGCATCTTTGCCGAGTTTCTCGCGGTATGGGGCGAGGCGCGCGTTTAGCTGTTCGCACGCGTTCCAAATGGCGTAGCCGTTGAGGTCGGAGCTGGCAGATGCAGCGGTGGAGGACGCATTCGCGACGGTATTTGTTGCGGTTTCGGAAATGAAGACGTTGGATAGAGGCACGTTGAGGGCCTCAGCGGCGATCTGCGTCATCTTGGTGTGTAGGCCCTGGCCCATCTCTGTGCCGCCATGCGCGACGAGGACAGAGCCGTCGTGGTAGATGTGGACGAGGGCGCCGGCTTGGTTGAGGAAGAGGGCGGTGAAGGAGATGCCGAATTTGGTGGGCACGATGGCGAGGCCGCGCTTGTTCCATTTGTGGGTTTTGTTCCACTCTGTGATGGCGGCGCGGCGCTCCGAGTAGGCGGATTCGGATTGGACTTGCTTGTACATGAGTGGGACGTACCAGTCCTTGAGTTCCTGATTGAAGTGCGTGATCATGTTCGTTTCGGGGCTGTACATGTTGATTTCTCGCATCTTCTCGGCGGGGATGTTGAGTTGGTCTGCGATCTCTTCGATGTACGTCTCTGCAATGAACAAGCCTTGAGGACCACCAAAGCCGCGGAAAGCAGTGTTGGAGACGGTGTTGGTCTTTGCAACACGGCCACGGACATGGATATTGGGGATTGAGTAGACACCGTCGATATGCGATAGGGAGCGCTCGACAACGGCACCGGAGAGATCCTGCGACCATCCGCCGTTACAAAAGACGTCGGCGTCGAGGGCTTGGATTTTCCCATCCTTGTTGACAGCAACCTTCCAGCGAGCAAGGAATGGGTGGCGTTGACCAGAAGTCGCAATATCCTCGTCCCGATTCAACATGCATCTAACAGGTCGACGCACCTTATTCGCAGCACAGGCGACAATACCAGCAAGCTGAATCGAACGCGTCTCCTTGCCACCAAACCCTCCACCCATACGCTTAACACGAGTGACGATCTTGTTAGCCGCAACACCCACAACCTTAGCAACATAAGCCTGCGTCTCAGCCGGATTCTGCGTACTGCTGAAAATCTCCATCTCACCATCTTCCGGCTTGGGAACGGCCAGACACGCATTCGTCTCGAGGTAGAAATGCTCCTGACCGCCCATACGCGCCGTACCAGTGAAGACATGATCCGCGTCGGCAAACGCCTTCTCCGTGTCTCCCTTCTGGATGTGGCGGAAGTGCTGGAAATAGCTCTCGTGCTCGATGGCCTCTTCGATGGTGAATATTGCGGGGAGTTCTTCGTACTCGATCTCGACGGCGCGGGCGGCTTGCTCGGCGTGTTTGGCAGTGTCTGCGAGTACCATGCCGATCGGCTGGCCGACGGTGAAGACTTCGTCGACGGCGAAGAAGGTCTCGTCGCAGGCTGGAGCGCCCCACCAATTCGCCTCGGGAGATGAGACGTCGGTGTGGTCCACGTAGGCTACTACGCCGGGCTCATTGAGTGCTGGTTCTGCATCTACGCTGAGAATCTTCGCATGCGCCTTTGTCGACAGCACTAAGCAGCCATAAAGCTCGTTCCTCTGCAGCGGGATATCGTCCGTATACTGCGCCTCGCCCGTACACTGCTTCATCGCCGCAACGTGATTCTTACTCTGTCCGATTTCTTTCTGCTTATACGCCTCGGCCGCTTTGCCATCTTTCTCGCCCTTGCTGATATCGCGCTCAATCTCACCGATCGCTTGCGTGTCAACCTCCACTTCTTCTGCGTGTAGTTCCGCGAGCACTTCGTGGTAGAACTTGTAGAAGAAGCTGAGCGCGAGCGATTTGCGATACGTCGCCATGCCACCGGGTACACCGAAGCGGAGGTCAAAGTCTTCTTCGAGCTTGTCCATGACGCCTTCGAGGGTTTGGAGGTCGGTGAACTTCTTGCCTTTGAGGAAGGCCATGGCTTTCTTTGCGCCGATTGTGGTTGGGGCCATGCCGCCGTAGACTAAGTCGACGCTCTCAACGGTGTGTGCATCGTCTAAGGAGATGCGGAGTGCAGCGTTCACAATGGCAATGTCGTCGTCCTTGCGCTTAGACTGCTTGTACGCGCGGATAAACTCGCCCTTTTCTCTCGCGACCGGTATCCTCAGTCCAGCAATAATCGCATCAGGAGGTAGAGCAGTCTGTCGATATCCCTTGAAGAAAGTCGCCATAGGTATCTCCGTCGTCTCCTTCAAGCTCTTCGCCAGCAGCGTACTATTCGTCGCCACAAACACCGGGTTGAGATCTGAAATCGGACTCGCCGTCGCCAGATTACCGGCCGGTGTGCCAACATTCCTAATCTGTCGTCCAGCAAAGTATCGAATCTGCTTGAGGATCATGGCGAACGGCTGACCCCTGATTTTTCCATAGTGCTTGACTGCATCTTCGCAGATCTGCTCAAGATCTGTCAACACCACGTTTCCGCCAATCTCGAGATGGTCCTCATGGAAAGTGAATTGCCGTAGCTCCACAATGTCGCCTACAAAGACGGATGCGTTGTAGTTCATGCCCTTGAACTTGATCTCAATCTGCGTCTCTGTCGAGCCTCCAATGAGTTTCGCAGACGGATATGCACTCTTGATTTCCAACAATTGCTCCACCGTCGTCGGCCTAAACCACTTCTTCCTCTTATTACCAAACGCGAGTGGCTTGAACTCGTATTTTCGTAATTGCGGCGGAAAGATGAGCTCGGTATCTGGATTGTATTCGATGAAGCCAGGGGGTGTGAACCGCTTGATGGGCTGATCGTCTGCGCCATCAGTCTTACAACATCCCCCTCCCTTTCCGCCATTCTTCTCCATGCAGCATCCACCCCCGCCATTCGCCGATGCTTTGCCACACCCACTCTTCATACTGAAGCTCTGTGCAGCGTCTAATATCGGCCTGTAGCCTGTACATCTACACAGATTTCCATCAAAAGCTTCTTCAACCTCGTGTTCGGTCGGGACATCGGTATTTCGAAGGAGCGCATACAGACTCATGACAATGCCTAAATCGCCACGGTCAATAACTCCTCCCATCCCATCTCCCAGCAAACAAACTCACCCGGCGTGCAAAACCCACACTGACTCCCATTCCCCTTCGCAATCCTCTCCTGCGCCGGATGCGGCTTCTTGACATTCCCAATCCCCTCTACGGTGATGACATGCTTGCCGTCCACACTGACCAATGGCGCCAGACACGCGTTCACAGACGCGTGGTAGATCTTCTTCGTCGTGGGATTCAGCTGCGACACTACGACTGTACAGGCTCCACAGCCTCCCTCCGCGCATCCCAACTTCGTGCCGGTCAGCCCTATGCCCCGTAGATACTCGAGCAGCGTGACTTCCGGGTCCGCGGCGTCGAGGGTGACTTTGGTGCCATTGAGGTAGAAGCGGAGCGTGTCGTCGTAGGAAGCTGTGATGTCAGCGAGGGAGCGCGTGGCGGAGGCAGGTACAGCAGGCAAGGGCACGACGAGACCAGGAGCCATTGTGTTTGTGTAATTTTACAAGGAAAACGGAAGCAAAAAGTTTCAAAGGCGAAACGAAACACAGGACAGAAATCTTTCGCCACAAGCTACCAAGTTACAAACACGGAAAGAATGTCAGAAGACCTGGTTCAAGCTTGCTCGCGACCCTTTCATTGTGGAGAAACTGCGAGCGAGCGGAGTAAACTAAGTATCAAGGCGATCTGAACCGCGGCACTAGATCTCAGGAAAAGCAACTTCGACGAATCACGACCAATATGTTTGTGTCTTATCTGACGGCGCGCGCCAGATGCTGTCGTGCCGCGTGCAGGAGCTCGCCGATGGCCGTTAGTTTGTTCGCGGCTTTTGCCCCTCCTCGTGTGCCCCACTTGCTGCGTGCGATGTTAGCGTCTGGGGCACGTGAGACCCGATTCTTGGAGGCGAGGGCCGCGAATGTGTAGGGACATGGCGGTGGCCGTCTGCTGGAACAGGCACTGTGGTGCTATGGTATCACGCAAAAGTAGACATTGATGCTTAAAGTAGGGATTAATTTGCTATGGTGCTTACAAAATGGACACGATGGACTGTACGAGAAAGGCCAGGCTGAGTGCCATGCAGCACTTGCACGGAAGAATCCATTGTTGGCCCCCATGAATGACCAGCGCTACTCGTCCTGTTCTCATCCAGAAAATATTCGCCTTGATTTGCTGAAACGTATGATGTGCTTTTGATGTAAAGAATCCGTGGATGTCCGGGAAAAGAATCCAAAGTATGTTCTTTGAAAGTGTCGTAGTGAAACAATGGTGTCGAAGGGGAAAACAGATGACATGCAACTCGATGCAATAAGTTCGACTACCCCAGCAGAGATGAAAAGTACGGTCACAATCTATGCTCGATGACCTAAGGCGTAGTCGAAGATTGTCTACCAGCATCGCAGGGTGTAAGCACTAGTCGAGTAGACGATAGAGGCTCAAGCGAGAAGCATGTCAAGCAAATGAAGCAGTGACGGCGGCAGAGGTATTGCAGAAGCAAGACGAGGCCAAGTAATGGGTATGCCGGAGTCCGAGATATAGCATCGTTTGGCATCGCACTCAAGTTCATCGATCAGTCAAGGTGAGCCCGTCATAGCGCAGATCAAGAAATCGAAGATCGTCCAGGTGTTCGTCATATCATGCCACGCGCAGCAAGGGTCCAAGAGTGGTCATGCAAGCAAGCAAGCATCAATCGACGAAGTCTCAGCAGCATGCTCAACGTCAAAGCGGACACGCAACAGTCTAAGGCCCCGGCTGGGGTTGCCCTCCTTGCGGCTGTTGTTGGGCGATCGAAGCATACCACATGGCGAGATAGTTCTGGTAACCACCATAGACGGCATAAGGGTCAGCAGCCGCACCGCCAACAGGATTAGCAGCAGCAGCAGCAGCAGCAGGCTGCGCAGCTGGCGCGCCGCCACCATAGCCGTTCTGTGGAGCCTGAGGCTGTTGTGAGTAGTTGTTATCATAACCACCGTTAGCATTGCCGTTGCCATTGTCACGTCGACGGCTGTTGTTCTTCTCGCGCTGAAATAAATTAGTTGATGCAAAAAGTGATATCAGGGCAGAAAAACGTACCACTTGATCGACCTTCTCCCAGATGGCACGTTTGGCATCATCGATAGACTGGCGAGATCCAACGAGACCAATCTCACGCTCAATATCGGCACCAGAAGCTTGAGAGACATTGATCTTGCATCCGGTTTCTGACTGCATTTGCTTGATGGTTTCGCCGCCTTCATGTTTGTTAGCATCGAGCAGTTGTGGGGGGAGAACCGCTTCGTACCTTTACCGATGATCATGCCAACAGCGTCTGAAGGGACCAACATGCTATCATTGACCTTGTTACCAGCGCCGGCTGCGGCTCCAGCTGCGGCTCCACTATACGGATCAAAGTTATCACGTCTGCCTGCCTGCTGCTGTGGTGCAGGTTGCTGAGGCTGCGCCGATCCATCCATTTGCTTCGTGTCACTGTCGACAATCTCCATGATCAACTCTTTAGCATGGGCAGCAGCTGCAGGGCTTCCAATGAGGTTCACAGGGCGAAGTCCGTTCACGCTCTTGTTCTCACCGACAATGTTCACGTGGCAACCACTGCGCTCCTGCAGATCACGGATGGTCTCGCCGCCACGGCCGATGATAAGACCAACAGTACGATCAGGCACCATGATTTGGGATGATTGTTCACCTTCGCGAAGAGCAGGCTGTTGCTGGCCGACCGGCTTCGCGCCAGGCTTTGAATTGCGGCCAGTCTCACGCGCAGGGTTACCGCCATTCTCTTCAATGATGCGGTTAATCTCTCGCTTGGCGCTGATGCGCGCGCTGGGTTGACCAGTGATGCGACACTGACGCTGCGGCCCGGCCTCAGGGCCGTTGATGAATTGGATCCTAGTATTTGACTCCTGTTCAATACGACGAAGACTCTCACCTTGACGTCCAATCACAAGGCCAACGAGCGAAGAATCAATGAGAATCACCTCAGAGTTGTCATTGGGAGGGGAGGTACGACCACCATACTGCTGGTTCGTCGGAGAAAAGGTCTCACGTCTAGGAGGGGATCGGGAACGTTCACGTGCGTAGCCACCGCCTCGACGTTCATCACGGCGCTCGTCGCGGTAAGGGTTATAGCCCTCACGCGCGCCATCTCGGCGCTGGGGCGAACGCGACCGTGACCTAGAGCGCCTGTATGGTCGGCCGCCCAGTCGGGGATCTTCTTGATGAGCTATCATAGGGTAAGTCTGCGAGGGGTTACCAATACCGGCCCATGGGTCTGTACCTGGACGGGGGTCGAAGGCAAGACCCTTCTGCGCTGCAAAACCGCGCGCTTTGGCGAGCGCATCTTGAATGCTAACAGAGCCGGAGCTGACAGGCTTGATTGCGCTAAGGTCGAGGCTGCCGGAGTGTGTGGGCTGAGGGAAGTTGTAACCAGGCATAGCGGGAGGAGACGCGGTGGGGATCGCGCCCGGGTAGCCTGGGGGCATTTGCTGCGGCGGCGGGTGCTGCGCTGGAGGGGCTTGTTGTGGTGTCTGGGAGGGAGTGCCGCGTCCAGCGGCTAGAGAAACAGTCAGTATTTTTTGTAAATGTGAACGACAGCAGTGCGCCTACCCAGTGCCGCGAGGATGGCGTTTAGGTCGGGTGCCGGGGCAGCCATGGTGTCTGCGCTGTTCGACAACCTGAGGAGTGAGTTGAGGGTTGCTGGTTGTAGCAGATGAGGGACAAATGGATGTTGCGCCGCAGTTGAGGATGAGTGCGCGGTTGTTGTGTCGTGGGCGGGTCTTTGTCTGCTGCGCTCAAAGGAAAAGCAAGACCTGGCCCATTGATCGCCAAAGGAGCTTGCTTAGCGCGCCCCACTTTTGTCGAGAACAAGGCAGCGTCACGTGAGCGCAGTCACCTTTACTTTTACTTACGTGAACGAGCACGGCACATTGAATCCGCGTATTCATGTAACGGCTACGTGAAGGCAGACAGGCTGTAGCAATAACAGGATTGAATGAATCATCATTCTAAAATAACTAGAAACTATCACTACCATGCTGCGTCGCGTTCACAGCGATATCGCGAAATTGTTACCCAAACACCGTTTCATGCACTACTCCAGCACCATGATTTATCCAGAGACATTTGGATTTGTTAAAAAGAAACTTATCGTAACGCGTTGAGTCTTCGACGTCGTGGGTATAGATGAACGCGTGGTAGATGGACCACGCTGGTTCCAAACGTGCCTAAGCAATGGCGATGGACGAATACGTCCTGCGGGAACAGCAACGAATATTGACATGAAATGTAAATCATGAAATTTTCCGTGTCGGCGAATAGATGGTGCTCGGATACGACGCCGGCTTGCTGAATGCAAGTCAATCTCAGCGTGTACAACAAAGGAACAATACTCAGCATGATTACTTCATCATGTTGGAGATGCTGTTCCACTTTTGCGTTAGTTTCTCGTGCTCTTCGTTGATCTGCATTTGTTAGATATGCTCGCGGCTTGCTGAATGCATTCAGTAGACTCACGGTTGCCCATTCCATCTTCGCCGCCACCAGCTCTTTTTCCATCTCTGCCATCTGCTCTTCGAGGGCGCGGTTCTCGTTGTGGACCACAATATTCTTCTGCATCACTGTCTCCATCTCGCTCTTCAATCGCGCTTCGACCTCCTCGGCTTGAGTGTCCACGATCTTTTGCAGCTCCTCAACCTTGGTCTTCAAGGTCTCGTTCTCCTCTGCTATTTGCTCGTTCTCAACCTTGGTCTTGATCAATTCAGAGGCGACTTGCACGTGCTCCATGTCGGACTGCTCGGCACGATTTTCAAGCAGTCGCACCTTTGTCTCCAGAGATGCGACCTTGTCTTTCAGGCCGTGTAGTTCAGTCTCGCGGTCTTTATCAATCCGCCGTTGTTCCTTCCACTCTGCGGTATACTGCTTAAGCATCTCGGGCGAGATCTTTATGGCGACAGCGTCCTTAACGAGCATATCCGCGCGGTACACCTCCTTGTCGATGCCGGCTGTTGAACCGAAGAAGCCGTTCTCCAAGATGGAGTTTGCTGAAGGGGCCTTGTCGATGTACACATCAAACAGTTTCTCCTTGAGGAAGGTCGTAAGCGTCGACATGTCCTTCATGCCAAGCATTGTTTCGGCGTTCTTCTGCATCAGCACGATGCCAAATTTCAAGATGGCCAGCTCAAGGCCCTCGCTGAGAATCAGATCATAGATGCGAAGGACCAGTTGCAGAGGGAAGCGGTAGGCAAACAGTGTCAGAAACCATTGCGTGGCGTAGAGTTGGGGCTTGACCTCTCGGCGGCGGAGATGGCAGTACAGGGCGGGCTCGAACTCCTCGAGAAGACGCTCAAACTGGTAAAGATGAAGATGCAGCCCTGCCATATCCGCGACGAAAAGGTCGCGCAGACCGTACTTGTTCATCAGAGTAACAAACAGACTAAAGGCCTCTTCCTCTGGCATGTTGAACAACAGGGGCATGGCGATGAAGTTCATGCCCTGTGCATAGCCCACGGCTTCGTCGTACAGGGCATAGGCTTTGCAAATACCGAAAAGACCATCCTGGAGACCGGCTGCCATGACGTATTTGGAGTAGCTCGTTCTTGCACCCAGATCACGCTTGATGGTCTTCTCCAGCTTTGACACTTCGATGGCACTCTGTTTTCGTTCGGCGGCAAGCCTTGCTTGGGCTTTGAGAGGGTCTTCGAATGAATCTGATGTGACCGATGGCGATGGCAGAGGGGCATTTGAGCTTCCATTGGTAGTTGCGGGCGTCGAGGCGTCGGAGTGTACGGAGGAGGAGGATGAAGCAACTGAGTCCTTCTCCCTTCCATTGCCATTGGTTGGAGCGCTCGTGTTGGGCGTCTTTACAGTTATGTGCTCCTTGTCTGTTCCACGCGCAACGAGCTCCCTATACATGCCCTCCAGCTCTTCGCTTTTACTCTGCGCAAGGACCTGCCAGATGACGCCGCGAATGACCTGAGGGATTCCGTTGGCAATGGCACGACTGAGTTCATCGGAGCTGGTGCGTGCGATTGCGGTTGGCCCCTCATTGACAACAGACTGCCACAGGTCCCAGTCTACAGGCTCAGCGATGTCTCCAGCGGGGCCGGATGCAAAGCCTGCGGCTGTGCCGGGCGCCAAAGCCGGATTGACTGTCGGTTGTCGGGTCGGTCCAGCAGCTGGACTCGTCGGTCCTGATGCGTGCTCGTCTGCAGCGATGCCCGTGGGGCTGCCAATTCCAAGATTGATGCTGGCGGTGCGGCCAACAAGGCCTGCCTCGCCAGACTCGGTCATGCTCTCGTCCATGGTTATGCCAGCCTCTTCCCGCATCCTCAGGAACTTGAATCGGTCTCGTAGACTGCCCTGGCTCGACCGGTTATTCGACTGCATGTCGCCTTCGTCGTCGATTCTGCTCAGTGTGAGTTCGGGGTTGCTGCCAAGCGTGTTTACTGAAGCATTTGTGTTTCGTCGGTCGGCCAAGGGGGCAGGTGGTGAGTCGGCCTTCTTATTTGAGGTGTTGCGGGACAGCCACGAGAAGGGGCTAGTTAGTTTCCGACCGACTGGCGGTGGTGGGGCAGGCTTCTCCTGTGCGGGTGGCGGAGGTGGTGGTGGGAATTTGACGGGCGACATGCGGCCAGACAAGCCTTGCATTGTGGTTGAGTCTCGTGAGTCTCGCGGTGGTAATTTGGGGAGTGCTTTTGCGCCCTCTGTAAAGTGTCAGTCCATCTTCACGTGCTGTGATCAGGTAGAAAGGAGGCACGCACCTCCGTCCAGTGATACGTCGTCCATGTCTGATGTCACCGATATCCGGTGTGCTGTGAGGAGCGGCGATTTTGTGGGCGCCGCATCCCCGCTGGCGGGCTCTGCTTTGTCGTCGACATTTCTGGGTATGCTCGGTACTTCGGGCACGGGCGAGTCTGCTCTGCTTTCTTGCGCGGCCGAAGACGACGAGCCGGGTCTGCTGATGAGTGACCGGGAGGATCGTGAGCGTTCGGAGTGGGAGTCGGGGCGAGGGGTAATCTCCGAGGCGTCCTCAAAGTCGTCCTGCAGGAACACACAAAATCAGCAAGTGTGCATATCTGGGTACAGGCCACAGTTTCTGCAGTGCTCCCACTTACACCCTCTCTATCCGAGCTGTGTGAGCTCGTGGGCCGGAGCTCTTTCTCCTCTGCCTTGTTCGTGTCGGCCATTGTGAATGTTGCGGAATGCGAGATGGTGCACTCGAAGAAAGCAGCAGCCGGGGTAGCGCAAAATTTGGGTGCGGCGGCGCTGCGGTATAGGAATTAAGGAGATTAGAATGCAGCGTTCAAATCGTTTGTGAGGTGGTCATAGGCAGGGGAATGTGAAGGAAAGGGAGGTGAATGTTGAGCATGGAGGTGTGAATTAAGGTGGAGCTGCTAGTTGGTCGATGCCGCGGCCAGGAAGCGTAAGTAGTCAAGGAAGGTACGGTGAGCCACCCGTGGACACCAAAATTAGGCCTTCATCTACCAATGGGTCAGCTTCTCCTCATACACTCCGGAATGCATCCACGTTACACGCCAGCCACGGCCTGGTCTGGCGTCAATGTGTTCCCTTGAAGGGAACATGCTTTTACTCTCCCTGCCAGCTGGCCAAATGGCACACTGTCACACGAACCGTTCGATTGCAGCATCTGTTTGGGACTGTACATGAAACACCCGCTAGGCTGCCGCCTGTCGGTCTGCCGCACGGCTACGGCCCAGATTCGTGGCCTTGAAGCCTCGAAGCCACTCCCCGAATTCCATGCTTGATCTCACCGCCGCTAAACTGCCGAACAACAGTAGGGCTACCCTTCATTGTCAAGCAGTGGAGGAAGGAACAAGCTTGGTTTGGCGACATCCAGGAGCCAGCGTCGCCTTCCCGCACATCCTGATTCGTGATCCGCCAAACATTACCATCCCAAGGACGCGTCATATCGCTGAGCACGGTGAATGAGCCCACAGGTAGTCACCTAGATTACAGCAACCAGGTTGAGGGAACTGCACGGTCACAATACCAGTTATATTTCATATCCCGGGTAATAACCAAGAGATTGCCTGCGAAACATGTTTCATGCATCATGGCAAAGTCTTTATGGAAGAAAAGGATTTCTATCAACTCGGCACGACCATGTTCTTCCAATCACCGAGAATGATATGCGGTCATCGAAGCAGTGGTCGAGGTGGCTTCCTCAACTGGGATGACCCCGCATAACTTCAGGCCCCTGCATGCGTGGAACTTCCAGGAAGGCGCTCGCGCACCAGTCACTCCCTGCGGCATGTGCGCCTTCCAAACCACGACACAGCGCCGTCACCACAACATCTTCTAAAGAATTGTGTTCAGCACAAGATGCGCTCTGCAAAGAGCGAACATGAAACAATGTTTTTGTTTCCCTAGAACTAACTGCAAAGGTCTGTGTCTACACGTCATATTTCCTGCCTTTATCTCTGCAGTTACCTGCACAGTGAAGCAACCAGTTTGCTAGATTTCCCTTACCCCAACTTCTTTTCTTTCAACGATCTATTCTCTGAGGCCGGTCCTCTTCAACATTCCATCAAGAGTTTCTTCTTATCAGCATGACTTTTAATCAACGAGCCTCATCCATCGACATGGCCTCAATCGAGCTCCGCACATCTCCAGCCCCATCCTACATCTCCTCCTTCAAAAACCAGCACCATCTCCACACCGGCAGCACACCAAGCAACCCATACTTCCAATCCACCACCATGATAGGCACTCCCGCCGAAAAAGACACCCCTACAAAAGCAGACCACGACGACCCCAACCACCCGCATTACATCGCGCCCGTGTCCAAATTGTACAACCACCTTCCCCATAGATCCTCTGGGCGCCGCCAATGGCCACGCAAACGCATCCTCATCCCCTGGCTCCTCGCCCTCGTATTCTTCCTCACAACACTATGGTTCACATCCATCGCGCTCGGCGCACGCTTCCTCAACATCATGCACCCCACTCCATCGACTCAGCCAGCGCAAGACATAAAAGTTTACATGAATGGAGATATTTTGCGGGGCGTGACGGAGACGGCGACGCCGACGCCGAGGACGCTGACGGTGGGCATGACGGCGACGTCGGATTCGACGGTCACTGTGGCGCCGACGGCGAGCTCGACGTATACCGGGCGGATGCATCTTGCGCAGACGGGGTTTCCGGATGTGGATGTTGGTGCGAAAGGGGTGAGGAGGGGGTTTGTTACGGTTTTTAGGGATTGAGATGGGGTGGTGGGATGGTGCACTTTTGCGAAGACACTCACGATACGTCGAATACAAATAGAGATTTGAATTTGCTGCTGGTGGTTTACACATGATATGTGAGCATGAGACTATGCATAATTTGCGGTGTGATGCAATACCCGAGCGACAACATGACTGCACAAAAACGTATTTGTCTTCCACGCATCTTCCTAAATGACTCCTCACTGCCTTTAACGTCTCTTTCGAATTCGCTTCCTTCGGGCTACTATGATTGTGCCGACACACTTCTTCCAACCATACTAGAAGTTTCGCGCATGACTTAGTCGATAAGGGCGGTTGTCGTCGCATAATGATCCGTCGATGTCGCTGAGTTGACTTTGCTGCTCCCACATTGAGCGAAATGTTTCATGCTCAGTACACTTCGTAGACTGTCAAGCTTGTCGGGTATTATTTTCGTAGACTGGGCTGTCGGATGTCAACCTTGGTGCTGGATTGGTGCTGGATTGGTGCTGGATTGGTGCTGAGTAAAGTAAAAAGACACTGGCGCAAGCTGTGGACACGGCTGAGCTTTTGGTGTTTATCGCCGGGAGTTCCAAGCTGGTGGTACATCGATTGTATTCAGATATTGTTTGAGGCCGACTATCGAGGATCCGAGACGAATGAGAAAGGTACATCGGGGGTTTGTTACACGTAGTGGTGTGACGATCGGGTATTTTGTATAGCATGTGACGTTGATCGGATATGTAGTCGTGACGTTCATGCACCGATAGAAGAGCTGAAAGGCCCAGTAACTAGACTAAAGTGATGACCTGCGTCGGCGTATTCTCGAGCATCGAAACAGGGGTTTTCCGGTACGAGTGATATCTGTCTAATGGATATTCACAAGCGTTGCCGCGCTCCCTCTCCCATACAAGTATCTCAAGCCAACAATCTACGAGTTCGAACTTGCAAAGCCCACGCGGCAGAATGTATTTGTCTGCTGAGTCTGCCCAAATACAATTCCTCCTGAAACGAAGGGGCAAAATGGATTCCTTTCGGCCAAAACTACAAGAAGGAACAGCTGCTGTAGGGCAGGATAGTCTTCCCCGGTTCCGTCAGTATCCCAGTGAAAGTTGTCGTAGACGAGATGCTCCGCTGTCACTACCTGTGATTCATTAAGCGCCTGGCTAAGCTGGGAGTTTTGATTGACACAAGTCATTGTCTTATCAGCATGGCGAATGCCTTGAAGGCTAATCAGCGGAGCACGAAGAGTTATGGCTGCGTTTAGGATTTCTCCAGAGACCTCAGGACCCCGTATGGCGTATGCGATATCGAGCACTTCAGCATTGCTAAGCATTTCGAAGGTGGCGTCTTCTCGCCACCACACACTGCGGGGCGTGGATGCCCATGACCAGGAGGGTACTCCAATGCGGGTTGGGCTTAAGTAGCCGTCGATACGCTGGGCGATGATGGTAGCTGGATCGTATATGCTGGTAGTTCTATCACTGTTGCACCACAACAAGTCGAAGCAGAGAGAAGACTGCCATAGACCTGCAAGGTAGCGATCCGTAGGCCTGCATTCTTGCATGCGTGTGGCCATTGCTGCAATTGCTGGTAGACGATCCTTCGAAAAGGTAAGAGCTCGCCAGGAATGTGCGGCAACAGTCGTGTGCCATTCACGTCGCAATTCAGGAACTGTAGTATGAGAGAAATCAGGAAAGTATACAACCCATGACCAGACATGCTCGCGAATGTTTGGTCAGCTCTCACGTTCATGCGTTGATCGACACTGCCATATGACCTCTTGGGCCCCAAGATGTATGATTCGAGGAGAAAGGCATAGTTCCTGGAAAATCCAGCCCCGCACTTGTAATGGTCATTGTGTACTTCCAGACTCTGAGCGATTCTCTGGCCTGCGGCGGATGTACACGCCTGGGTGTTCCGGCAGCGGATGGCCCATGCAAGACCAATGTGTTTTCCGGAAGTAGCCTTCTTCAGAATCACGCGCAGCAGACGCGGCAATTGTAACGCAAGCGTTTTCGTACACGTCGGCCATCAAAGCATCTTGAAAGCGCCAATCTTCATCGCTATCTTGTATGATGCAGAGACTGTCATTCTACAGATATTCAATACAAAGGCGTCGACATATGTCCACGGCTTCTTTGAATGTCAATGGAAGTGAGTCTGGCTCCACCCCGATCGTCAGGTGGATTTGCAGATTGTGTGCGCGTGTTTTCACCACACATTCATCAGAACCCCAGCAGTGGCTGAGATAGGCGTATTTAGTAGACGGTAGATCCTGGACATGTTCGACAAGCAACAAAGTGTCTCCCTTGATCTCGAGAAGCCTAATGCCTTTCGGCGGCTTCCCAGCGGTCCTCGCGCTTCGTTCTGCGCATTTGACGTGTTCTAAGTCACACGTTGTAAACCAGGCTTCGATAGCCGCAAATGTTGGAGCAGAGGAAGTTGCGCCAGGAAGCATTCTATGCGTTACTCTTGAACCGTCTGAACTTTCATGATCAATCTGACCTATAAATGTTAGTGGACCCTATGTTCAAGTGATCTATCCGCTCACTGTCAAGCAGAAATAGCTCTAGAAAGCATAACTCTTGATGATGCTCTCCTGCCAAAATTACCGTGCCCGCTGGTGTAGCCCACGCGAAGAAAATATCGGTGTACGCTAACAAGGCCGGTACAGCCCAGTCAATACAGGCTGAAGTGAGGCGACAAGTTGGACAATGGGCTTCAACACCTCGCCTCAATCCCTTCATATCCACCCAATCATTTGTTGGGTATCCACACTGATGTTTTTCGACGATCGATTCCAGGTCTATTGCCGGCATATCCATGAGTGAGTGAGCAGCTGGGTGAGGCAAACACAAATGTTTTTAGCCCTCATGTACTGTACTTGATTCCCAGATCTCGAACTTGTCCCTGTGTGTCAACGGACTTAATAACAAGGATATGCTTTGGCAGCAGGGTAAGAAAAAAAGTGAATGTAGATAAGTCCCAGGTAGGGCTCGTGTACGATATTGACCGAAAGATTTAAAAGGGACTATGTGACATTGCCAGTAAGTGCTCAGCAACTGTTCGTCAGCTCCCTGCGCCACCTACGCCTTACTCACGAGATCCTGCTGCGGGACTCGGCAGCGGCACAATTCGTGCCCACCCTTTCCTCACAAGAAGAGGTAAAGAGGTAGCCTGTATATGTTCAACGATTTAAAGAGGAGCAAGTAAATCATCTTGTAGCTGCGTATATATTCAGGCCCTTATCAAAACTTACAATAATCATATCTCTAGACCGACCGCTTATATCGTGTAGATTCGAAGCGGGCATGAATTTTGCTGCTGCCTGTTAGCGTCCTACGCCCCTGCACATAGCTCAACTAGGTCGGTTCTTGCCCGCATGCTAAGGCATGCGTGCGTATAATTCGTATGCATGTTGAGTCTCTTGTGCAGCTGAAGACCGCAGCCGCCCTCATGGAGGAAGACCGGAGACGCCAAGACCAAGGCGCTAAGTTATTTACGGCTACACCTTCCGCCCGGAGTCGTTCGAGCATACCTGGGTAACTGCATCCACAACATCCACAACCTGTAATCCAATGATTCCTCATAAGCGCAGCGATCCACAGCAGCGTCTCGAGCTGTGGTTCTTCATTCTACTGATACAGCCCGCGCGCGTCAAGACGTGCAGCGCCACGGAATAATCAATGAATCCCACGTTTGATCTCCTTAGGTGGGGCTTCCTTCCAATGATTCATCTCGAATTTCCTCAACTTCTTCTCAACTCAAGGTTCTACTGATCGCATTCTTTCGATATTCGCGTGGCCGGACCGCAAAGCATGAACAACATGCAAAAGCTATTCGTATAAAGGACGCAGGCATGAAATTCCTTAGCATGGTGTTCATCACATAGACAAGCGCTCGCTTGCGAAGTGGTGTTTGAAACGACCCGTAGCGCTAAGGTATGCGGCATGAAATTCGCTATTCCAGAAGAGTCGAGTTTCAAAACATCCGTGTCTCCACACAGCAAACCACTCATCTCTTTTCAACGATTTTCGAGAACGTCTATCCTCGTCTGGGTAAGGATGGTACTCAAGTATAGTACCCGGAGCGCGCTTCCGGTCGGTGTGCATACTGTTCGCAGTAAGCGCGCACGGCTGATGCAGGTACCCATGTGTCAACCCTTCAGACCGGAAGAATTATTGTAGGCGCGCGCTGAATCGCATCCTGCTGTATATAATATTTAAAGCGTCGGTCTGGCATACGATCATCATTCCAACAGGCCAGCCCTTCTTTCAACGTTCTTCCTTTCGATACCACATTCACTCTTTACATTCATTCAACGTGATCCGGGATCACTTTCAACCACAGTCACTGTACAGATCGACACAACTACAGCTCTTCCAAACATCAAAATGTTCTCCAAGGCACTCCTTACCACCGCTCTCATCTCTGCCGTCTCGGCTCATCAGAACTTCCACCAGATTTGGATCAACGATGTGACTCCTGGCAACCAGGCCGGCATCCGGATGCCACCAAACAATAGCCCTATCGAGGATGTCACGAGCAAGAACATGGCTTGCAACGTCCCGTCCACCAACGGTGCGGCTGTCAAGACTCTTGACGCCAGCGCTGGTGACGCGATCAAGGTCCAGTGGGACCAGTCTGGTCACCCAGGGCCCATCACACACTACCTCAAGGCAGTCGACGATGCTGCGACCGCTACCGGTGAAGGCGATGGTTGGTTCAAGATCGATGAGCTCAACCAGGTCAACGGAAAGTGGGCCAGCGAGGTTATGGGCGCGAACAACATGACCCATGAATTCAAGCTGCCTACTGGCCTTGCCAGCGGAGAGTACCTGCTTCGCTCTGAGATGCTTGCCCTGCACTCCTCCCAGACCCTCGGCGGTGGCCAATTCTACATTGGCTGCGCTCAGCTCAAGGTCGCCGGCACTGGCAGCGGTTCCTGCGGCCCTACCATCTCGATTCCAGGCGCGTACAAGAAGGACGATGCCAACATCTACATCCCCAACTACTACAACGGCTACGACGCTACCACCTATAAGGCGCCTGGTGGACCTGTCGCATCTTGCGGTGCTGGATCTGGTGGTTCGGCTCCTACCACTCCTTCCGCCCCCATGCCTTCCAACTCGACTACTCCCACTGTGCCCTCGGCCAGTGCCAGCCCGGCTGTTGTTCCCAGCCCGGCCGCATCTGCTGTCGTTGAGGCCACTCCTTCTCCCGCCGCTTCCTCGAGCCCTGCTCCTGCACCCGGTGCTGGTAACGATGGCGCTCTGCCTGCCACTTTCTCCCTCGACACCTTCATTGCTTGGCTTGAGGGTAAGGCTGGCTCTTCCACCAAGGCGCGCCGCCATGCTCGTGCTTTCTAAGCGTTGCTGAGGGATCAACTGTATGATGTAGGATTTTCTGTCTGACGTTCTTGTACATATACCATTTACATTCTTCAATACACCCATTACTTGTTCATCTCAAATCTCCGAATTGGATTTGATTGTGCTAATACTGCTCATCGCCGATCGAAGATTAGTAGGGGTCTAACTCTTGCTTCGCAGCGGGTAAAACAGTTCCATGCACACTGCAATTCGCGTCATGTTTGGTAGTCTGACGTTGACCCGTCGGTATTTGAATAGGCTGAAGGACTTCCATGACGACCTGCGGATGTTTGCGGTACCATGATAAGATTGCGATGTCATCCGGGTCTAGCTGTCAACGACGTTTCGGCAGTCCATCTTGATTGTCGCTTCACGTGCTTGCCCATGAAACCGACGGGTCGAACATGGTGTCTACCAAACTTCCTTGGAAATTGGACGCTGCCATGAATTAAGCAGCTCACGTCCACTCGGACAGCAGGTATTCCGACGATGTCAACAACAACAGCGCTACTGCACAGCGTCATGCGGAGGTCGATCCGGGGAACTTTAACAGCACGACTTGTGCAATGCAGGGTCTGCACACGTCAGGCAGCTCGACGTCAAGCGGTGACAGTAAGGAAGTGCGCGGAGGAGACATCGTCATTGCGACGAGTCGGTGTTGCAGCTTGTGCGACGTGGGCGCTGGACTCGAGCCTGTCTTTCTTTCACACATTGTCTGTATCAAGACATTGTCGGGAGCACAATCCAGACGTTCCTTTCATAAAGTGGGTGCACGCTCGTATAACTCTCGGCAGCAGCCGAACGCAGTCAGAACCTTGGTACCGTCGATCCGATGGCCACGCCCCAGGGCCGTCGCAGTCTCGACCACTGCAAGGGGCATCCACATCGCGCATGTGTCTGATGAGGTGTGGCTCAGACAGCATGTCATGGGCAGGATTAATTTCCCTGCTGGCGATGAAAGAGGACGAGCGGGATGATCTCAGGGCTGTGAGTTTTCTTGGTTCGGCGCTGGCGCAAAAGTCTAGCCGCTAGATGTGAAGCCGTCGGCGAATTTCCAGGATGCGTGATTGGTTGCGGTTTGGAATAAGTTGAGCAGATGACGTCGCATCAGCCACAGCCGAGAGATCGACGCCGACCTGCGTCTTGCGAACAAGGAAGGATTGCAGCTGCGAGGCTGTCGTCATAGCAGCTGTCACAAATCTGTGGTAAGACATAAATTATCCCTTGCGCCTGGCTTAATTGATGTCCCATTATCGAAACGAACTTCGCAACTAATCACTGCCCACCTTGCAAGCTCATCACGTAGCCTTTCTTCACTTTTTTTTTGTGATATACACATTACCTTCACAATGGCTGTCGGCGGCGTGATCCTGAGATTTGGCTCCACGCTCATCTATGCGCTCGCGTTCTGCTGCGCTGGACTCATCCTTGGAATCTACTCCTACTTCCTGGCTGTCCAGGCTGACCGCGATGTCACCATTCCCCGCTGGCAACAAGCTGTCGAGGGTATCTCTGGCGCCGTTGTTTTGTACACCATCTTCGCCGTCCTGTTGACGTGCTGCCTCGGCGGAAAGAAGTTCTTTGCTCTTCTCGGCATACTTCTTGACCTCCTCTGCTGCGGTGGCATGATTGCCATTGCCGTCCTCACCCGCGACGGCGCATCATCATGCTCAGGATTCGTCAAGACTCCTCTCGGCAACGGAGACGAGAGCTCCAAGGAAGGCTTCAACGACCAAATCACCTACGCCGCCTCGCTCGGATCCATCTGCAAGCTCAACACCGCCTGCTTCGCCGTGTCCATTGTCGGAGCGTACGTCCTCCCTCCTCCTCCCATTCCACCCCTTACTAACTCACCACCAGCGTCCTCCTCCTGATTTCCATCCCCTTCCAGCTCTTCATGACCAAGCACCACAAGAAGGAGAAGCGCTATGGTCCCGGCCCATCCAACGGCTACACCAAGGGCTCCGGCATCAAGTTCTGGCAGCGCAACCAGCGCAACCGCGGTCTCCAAGACCCCGAAGTTGCCGCTACCCCTGTCGCCGCGGGCGGTCTTGCTGTCCCTGCTCATGACGTCCGCCCCAGCCACGACACTGCTTACACCGGCTCTACTGTCGGCGTGCCCCACGCCAACTGCGTTGATGACCACCACAAGACTGGTACCCTGAACGGTGGATACCACACCGCGCCCACTGGCACTTACCAGACTCCTGCGACCAACTATTAAGCTACTCTACCTTGATCCTGTCTTGCGATGGGATGAGGAAGATATTGAAGTTGGATAAGAACGACGATGCATCAGTGAGGTGCCTCTCCTGGGAGACTTATTACGAATTACGCATTATACCACGTTATCAGACGGAATGGATGAGAGTGGTGACTCGGAAATAGATTGTTGTATGATATGCTAGCTACGAACTTAATACTTAATATGAGAATGTACTTCAAATGGTGTCTTTGATTTGCGCTTCTGTCGAGTGTAAATTATTCGTCGCATAGTATTGGCTGCCATCGAGATACTAACATGCATGCAGCACGTGATGAGATACATTCAATGTTGGAAGAACTTGCATTGGCTTCCATAGTTCGGATAATTGGGTATCATATCATATCCATCATAACGCCATAACGCCATTCCATCATCCCAACCACATTTACGCCTTCGCCTTACCCTTCCCAACCGGTCTCCCCTTCTTCTTCTCTCCCTCTCCACCTCTCCCCTCCGCCCTCTCCATCCTCTCCAACTCGCCCTTCAACATACTCTCCAGCGCATCATTGCGTCTCGTCAACAACATGACATCATCCGTATTAATCGCCTTGCGGCCCGCGTGTTTGGCAAAGACTTCGAGGTCGTGGGAGGTGTTTGCTTGAGATGAGTTAGATGGTGATGGAATGAGTGTGGGTGGGTAGGAGGAGGTGTAGGGTACCAATTTGCGTGTAAACGAGCTCAGTTAATGCGCCGATGAATTGGGGCGTCGCGTTGAGGTCGGAAGTCAGGCATTCTTCGTCGATGTATTGGCCGATTGTGTACCAGAGGGCGGATTTGAGGCGCTGTTGTTGGGATGAATTAGTCATTGGATTGATGCATGGTTTGCAGGGCATTCGCACCTCTTCGCGCTCGGCTGTGGCATCAGTGGACGCCATTGTGGTTGTGTATATGTTGACCTTGCAGTGTTGGTGTGAAGTTGCAGAATGACGCGACGCGTAGAGTGAAGTGTGGGGCGGCCTCGGGTCATGGGCGGGCGATTCCCGGCAAGGGTCCAGGGTCGGTGTTGAGGCTTGAGACATTTTATTTGGACCGTATTGTTGTTGCTCCTTTACTGCCAACTTTGCACTCAACAACAGACTACGTCTATCATAAATCACTACTGAACGCCGTCTCGACGAGTAAGTGCATTCCGGCGACACTCGACACAACCTCAGATCCACCCGGCGCATCTTCACCGCGCGCGACAATCATCGCACATCCTTCCCACCCTTACACCCCTTCGAGTCACTTCACACGTCGCCATCATGGAATACGTAGACTATGTCTTCGACAACCTCAACATCGCCAAGGAACGCCTGGTCACAAACTCGATTGCCTCCTTCGAGGGCATGACGGCCCAGCGCTGGATCCGCATCATCGTCATCATCGGCGGCTACATGCTGCTGCGTCCCTATCTACTGGGCTTCGCAGCGAAGAGACAAAAGGCGCAATTTGAGAAGGAGGCAGATGACTTGGGCCTTGGCGAAGACAGGGCGCCGGATGCGAATAGTCTGCGCGGAGGCGCAAAGAAGAGCGGCGGCGGGAAAGTGCTGGGCGAAGTCAAGGACAGCGGGGAGGGCAAGGCGAAGCAGCGGAAATAAAGCGGGTGTAATTGGTGAAGAGGGGGCTGTGGACGCACATGTTTCGCTTCTCATCCGATGCGCATCTTTACCGGACGTGCGTCTCTTCGTTTAGAGGCGTTCCTGAATCACGAACGAACCGGATATATGCGATGTTGTACCAATACTGCTTGGAATGCGGGACGTGGTGTAGGGCGACGAGGTTGGGGATTGCATTCCAATCTCTGAGGGGATACTGGGGCGTTGACATGTGGGTTTGGAATATCGACAACAACAGAAGGGCTCCGAGACTGACAGCAACTCGACTAATGATATGATATAGCAGAAAGTTTTCTGTTGCAACTTCCTGCATCCACTTCTTCGTCCAAGGTCTTGAAGCATCGCATTCATTGATTTGTCATATCTACTACTTTCTCCACGGACTATTTTCTTATCCCACCAGAACGAACTATATCGGCGCTGTCTTACTCTGGAATTCGCCGCGTACTTTTCTCTAACCAAACCACCTTCCCTTGCTTCCCACCATCAGACTTTATCAATATGGCTGAATTCGCTCATCCCCGGTGCGCATTGAACCACCACCTTCCACTCTCTACACCATTGTATGCTGGACATCATGGCTTCACGATTTCTCCTAGGTGCGCTTAGCGCCCTTCCACTCGCTCATGCTCACATGCAAATGTCAAAACCCTCTCCCTTTCGTGACCCGCACGCAAATCGCCCAAACGAGCCAAAAGACTACAACATTTTGAACCCCCTGCATGCAGACGGCAGTGATTTCGCTTGCAAAGGGTACCATCTGAATACGCCATGGACTACAACAGCTACATACGAAGCTGGCGGCACTTACAAGATGCAACTCACGGGCAGCGCAACACATGGCGGGGGAAGTTGCCAGCTCAGTATGAGTTTTGATGAGGGGAAAGAATTCAGAGTCATTAAAAGTATCGAGGGCGGCTGTCCTGAAAAGAAGGAGTATAGCTTCACAGTGCCGCCGGAGCTGGCGAAAGGTGGTAGGAAGAGAGGACTATTTGCTTGGACATGGTAAGTGGATCTCTATGCTGAATGACTACAAGCTGACAGTGCCTATCAGGTTCAACAAAATCGGCAATCGAGAAATGTACATGAACTGCGCACCCGTTGAGATCGTACCGAAAGACAATGACAAACGAGACGATCTTTCAGAACACGTCGAGATGAGGGATGTGCAGAAGACCAATGCCGCAGCCCAAGCATCTCTCTCATCTTACCCGCCGCTCTTCGTTGCGAACCTCAAGAGCGTGAACGACTGTGTCACCAAAGAGACCCAAGACGTCGTTTTCGACACGCCAGGCAAGAGCGTCGATTTCGCCGATGGCATAAATCGTTCCGGCAAACCAAGTTTCGGCACAAGCCAATGTACTGGAAAGGGGGGTAAGAACGCTGGCAGTTCTCCACCATCAAGTTCCCAAGGACAATGGCAGCCAAGCGCTCCTTCGAACTCAGGCAGCTCGTCAAACTGCAACGATGGCCAGTACCACCAAGAATGCCATGGAGGTCCTTCCAGTCAAAAAGCTATCAGCGGTTCAGCCGCGTCTGCATCCGCAAAGCCAGCCCAACAAGCACAGGCTCAGCAATCGAACAACCAGCAACAAGTCCAAGACGTCAAGACCGGCAAGAAACCCTCGCCAAAAGTCGAACAAGAACTCGACGCCTACCTAAAGAACCTATACGGCGGATCCCGCCCCAGCAAGCGTGACCCCTGCGGCTCCACCAAACCTCCTACTGGCGGCTGTAGATCCCCCGGCCGCTGGGTGCGCAAAGGCGAATGCACATGGTCCTGCGAGCGACAAGGCAAGACGACCAGCACTCCCATCAAAAGCTCCACGCCCACCAAAACTGCCTCCCCCGCAAGCAAAGAAAGCAAAGAAGTTGCATCGAACCTCAAAACCCTCGGCGCCGACATCTCCGCCATGGTCCAACTCGTCCTCGCAAAGCGATCCGCCACGAGTGTCGGGTCAAAAGACATTGACGCCAACCTCACCAGGCTGAATTCTGATATTACTCGTCTTGTTAAGGCGTGCGTTAAAGGCGCCACGACCAGCAAGCAGACAGAAGCGAATCTCCAGGCTTTCCAAACCAGCCTGAAGACGCTCGTGCAGGGCATGACGCCCCGAAAATCCTCGCGGTTGGTAAAGAGGGAAGATGCGCTTATCGTCACGCCAACGCCTTCGTCATTTGACTCATTCCTCGCGTACTTGGCCAGGCTACAAACCACGGTCATTGAGTGCATACGCAACTTAACAACGACGGACACGAGGGGGTCGACACTGCTCAATTCCACGGCGCTGGTCAATTCGACGCTCGCGGTCATCGATGCCGCGGCCGATGTGCAGAGCACGCTCAAACCGGCGCGGAAACGCCAGTCCGCCGGCTGGTTTGGTGCTGCGGATTTGCCGGCTGATGAACTGGAGTCTGACACCGTGTTCACCGGCATGCGTCGTCTCGGGTTGGACTTCGAGCGCCTATACGATTCGCTCAGGCCGGAGGGCGATGGTGGGGATACTTCAGACATGGAATTTCTCACTGTACCGTTGTGGATGGCGAAGGACGACACGCATCAGAAACGCCAAAATGCTGGCTGGTTCGACGCCGCGGACCTGCCCGCCGACGAACTAGCCGACGACCCTGTGTTCACCGGCATGCGCGATCTCGGGCTGGATTACGAGCGGCTGTACGATTCGCTGCGGCCGGAGGGTGATACCGGGAATGTGTCTGATATGCAATTCCTCACTGTTCCATTAGGCATGGCGAAGGACGATGCTCCGCCGGCGAAGCTACTTTCAAGCAAAGCAGCGGCGTCGAATCCTCTGCAAGACGCAGCTGATCAAGCATCGTTTGAAGCTGCGCTGGCTCAGAACGAGAAGCAGAACGAACCCCCTCTTACCAACTCTACGTCAAAGCCAGAGGATGTAGATGTCCTACCGCCGCTCTTTCTAGGCCCAGGCCCTTCGGCTCCACCGGGCTTGGAGGGTGTTTGGCCGGTTACGAATGAGGGTGAGCATGTGGGTAATTTGGAGGACATGCCGGTGGTGGTGGATGATTTGGGGCCGGGGGCGGAGGAAGAAGTTAATGATTTTTTCGCGAATCTTGCAAAGGAGGCGGGGGTGAGTGATGCAGATGATTCTGAGCAGAAGGGAGACGATGGGAAGGATAGGAGTGACGTGGCGAGGAGGTGGGAGGCTTAGATGGAATGGGGTGAGTTTGTAGAGGAGTTCTGTACGTGCTTTGTGCAACGTACCAGTTGTTGATTTTAGATGGGCGTGGTACTTTCCTGCAACAATTTACTTCACGCGATATCGTGGTCCAAGGATCAAGTCTGTTCGTCCCTATCCTCTGCACTTTAGTACACTTCACATACCCAACACCCAACACACCCCCTTCACACATCCCCGCTTGCCCATCTCGCAAACGCTTGTCACCCACGACACACACCATTCACGTCCCGCAAACACTACTTCCTTACATCGTCGCCCCAAATCCACCATGCTTCCACACCATGCCCTCTCCACGCTCGGAATCGTACCGCAACCAAGTCCAAACCCGCATTATCGACCTAGTCTCCGGCAACAGGCCGCGCGATCCGCATCTGAGAACCGTGAGCACGCAGCGCCTTATCCTTGAGGGTATCGTCGAGGAGATACGGATTTACCGCCTGGGGAAGGAAGAGGAGAAGAGGAGGCAGAAGGATAGGAACAAGAGGGAGAAGAGGAGGATGGCGGGCCATGATAAGGAAAGAAGTAGAAGTAGGGAACGGAGGAAGCATCGACATGAGCGAAGTGGACGCCGCCACTATCGTCGTGATAACTCGGGGGAACGCGACCGAAGACGCGAATCGCGAGATAGAAGTCGTGCCCGACGTTGTCACGGACGACCGGATCGTGGCATCTCCGACCTCGTCACTGAAGGCCGTCCAGATCCCAATCCAGACCTCATGATGACGGGTGGCGCGGGACCTGCTGGGACTCTACCTCCCACGCCCAAGCCACAATCGGAATCCCCATCTCATCATCCAAATCCAGGTACCGCAGGCATATCTCGGTCTCCCACTCGCCGCCACGGTCCAGATGGAAAAAAGCCATTCGGCCAACTACCCAAGAAAACTGCAGCTATTGGATTTGTAGCGCATGCGTTGAATACGTATAAGCATATCAAGGCTGAACATGAGGCTGGACATCGGTCGAGAGGGGTGTTGGAGAGGACGGTGGATGAGTGGAGGGGGAAGAAGCCAGGTTCTGCTGCCAGTGGTGGTGGTGGTGGTGGTGGTGGTGGTGGTGGCGACAACAAGGGGAAAAGGGGCGAGCCGGAGAAGTTGAAGAAGGAGGATCGCTGGCGAAGAGCCGAGGAGAAAGGTCGGAGGGATGATCGTGGGCGTGATGAGGGTCGGGTGGGTCGGGGTCGACGCAAGCACCGCGATCACCACAGGAACGATGGACGTAAAGACGACCAAGGAAGTCGTAGAGGTGAAGGAGTGGATGTTCGAAGCGACCATACGCCTCGCGATGTCGAACGAGAGTTTGACCGACCTGAGCGTCGGAACCCGCAATATGCGTACGACTATATAAGAGCGCCGGATGAAGACACTCCTCCAAAGAGCTTTTCGCCACATCGTACAGGTCCTGGTGATGCCCAATTGCCTTATCGTCCTCCTCACGGGCGGCCTCCTCATGCAGTGAATGATCATTCGAGGGCAACGGTAACAGACACTCCTGTAAGGAGCGTTCCGCCACATCAGCCAGCTCCTAGTAACAACAACTTGCCGTATAGTCCTCCTGGGGCTCCACCTCGTGCAACGTACGACGACTTGTATGCACAGCCAAGTCCTGCACCGTCAGTGCATCCTCGGGCGGCTGAACCTGTTGAACATACCAGCGCACTCTATCCCCCTTCCCCTAGGGCGCCACCTCATACAACCCACGACGATCTGTATGCACATCCAAGTCCTGCGCCGTCAGTGCATGTTCAGGAGGCCACACCCCCCTCATTTCATCATGACGAAGCACCAGTCTGGACCCCTACTCCAGACATGCCACGGCCACACATCCCAGCATCATTGCGACCAGACAGGTCCGCATTTCCAGACCGTCCTGCTCCAACTCCCCGGCATGAGAAGTCCCCGTCTCGCGAGCGCTTCGAGTCCCGCCTAGCAGCTGAAAGACCCATCACCCCCTCGCCCCCATATTCACCCCCCTCCCCAGAGCGATGCAGATCTCCATCTCGCTCCCCATCTCCTCCCTACCCCGAACCGCCTTCCGACCGAAGCATCTCCCCCATACAAATGCCACCACCACCCGGAAACTCTGCTATCTCGCCTCGTAAACCTCTTCCATCCATGCCCAAAGCCACGCCAAACCACGCCGCGCTGTTTGGGCAGATCCAAGGCAATACGCCAAAGTTGCGCAAGGTTCGCAGTCGTGATAAGAAGGATATGAGCACGCCGGATTCGGCGGGGCATGTGTATGAAGAGACGGCGCATAGTCATGATGTCGAGGAGAGGGAGAGGAGGCAGACGTGGATGAGTGATGATGGGGGTGGAGATGGGGAGGAGGAGAGTAAGGGACGGAAGGAGTTGTTCAAGAAATTGGGTAAGTGATCCGAAGGGCAATGGCGCTGAAGTTGATGAAGTAGTTTGGAGTTTGACTGGAATTTTTGCTTTGCCCGAGACGATGTTTTCATCGATATCTTTCCTGTACGATATAGTTTGAATAGACGTCTACCACAGAACTCTTTTACGACAATGCAATGAACTCGACGTTCTTCAACGTTCTTCAACGCATTATAAGTTGCTAATTCAAAGTAGTATAGCACGGCGTGATTCGCTTCAGGTCCTTCTAAGATTACGCTGCGCGCATCGAGATTTCGCAAAATCCTTCAGATTGACTGCTCACCGATCGCGAATTATTGCTGGGATTGGTACCATTACGAAACTGCGGAGATGTGGCCCTCAGAATTGTTTGCACATCTGCGGTCTTTGGTCGTCAAGACAAGCTTCATGGTTCGGTGACTGCATTTAGAACGATGGACAAGTGCGCTGGACCAGTTGAAAGTAAGACTTTGGGTGATTGGGCGATGCGGTCGGAAGCGAACTAGTGGGCAAAGCTCCTCAGCGGCTTACCCTAGGCCTAGGTAAGCTTGGGGAACTGGAGCGCTAATTAAGGCGTGGAGAGTGTTGCTTGGTCATCGCTAACCCTTTTCGCGGGCTACTTCCATCTGAACTGCACTGGAAAACATCGTGTCGCAATTGCTGCCGCTGTATACACGTATCCACACCGGTTGACCTTCTATCGCTGCCTGAGCCGCTAACCCCACACTTGGTTGCGGACCCTTGATGATATAATCGTACATCACCCACAACAACCACTTCCCCCCAGGCAACACTCCTTCACCACACATCGCCACAATGCGCTTCTCCTCGAGTCTTCTTCTGGCCCTCCCAGCGATTGCCGTCGCTGAGGAGCAGATCCCTCTTCTCGACAAGGTCAAGGGATTCTTCAACAAGGCCACCGCTGCCGTGTCCTCGTCTATTCCTGCTGTTCCCTCGAACCCCATCGATGCCGCGACCAACAAGGCTGCATCAACCGCAGCGTCCGCCATTCAGCATCCCATCACATTGGAGAACTGGAGGGAGGTGCTGACAGTCGACCCCACTGCCAGCCCACCCACCACACAGGACTGGCTGATCTTCGTCACTGGCGGTAACTCGACATGCTTCGGCATGTGCGCCAACGCGACCAAGGCCTGGAACGTATGTGAAGCTTCCTCTGCACTCTTACCGTGTGTACTGACATGAGATCAGACATCTCTTCCCGTCCTGGCGGCCAAGTCGAACGCGCCCAAGTTTGCCTACCTCGATTGCGAGCAGGAGAACATTCTCTGCAACTCGTGGTCCGTCGGCGCGCCTTCGATCTACTACTTCTCCATCCCCAAGCCTCTGGCTGATCAGTCGGCGCCTGTCCCGATTGTGCGATATCAGCCCCTGAACCGCACCAGCACTACCGCGCAGACATTGAAGGAGTTGATTGTCGACAACGAGATCGAGAAGGTCGCTCCCTACGAGGGCATCTTCCACCCATTCAACGGCGAGCTCCAGAAGTTCAACTTGGCTATCCCCTACGGCTACGTGACCTGGGGCTTCTCCAAGATGCCATCATGGCTGCCAATGATTGTGGTTTCGTTCCTGAGCAGGTCCTTCATGTAAGTCTCGTTCACTTCGATATTTGGAAACATGCTGACACTGTGTAGGGGCAAGCGCATGAACCCAGGTACTCCTGGACCAGCACAGGCTGCCGCTCCCGCCCAGTAAACACATCGACGGATTCGACGTAAATGTTAACTTTGGCTTAGGCCTGCACTGCTTTAGGATAGGCTCAACGCGTGTTCATATGAAGAATCTAGGGTAGATATATACCAGGTTGTAATTGTCTGTCTTCGGAAAACTCACGGCCATATATGTGGGTAATCTGGCAAGACGAGGTTTAGGGAGAGCGTGAATGTCTGAATCCACGTAAATAGTACGGCGTTGCATGAGAATATAATTGCTTCTCTCAGTTTATTTGCGATGCGACAATGCTCGATCACATTGCAACCTTCAATGACCATGTGCCAAGACGCGTCCGCGCTAGTGATCTCGAATTATCGCAACTCGATGAGCTCCGCAACTACAACTGCCCACACATCCGCCGCAGCCATGGTGCACATAATGAAGCGAGTGCGAAGGCTCAAAGAGGTGAGATTCGTCTATGATGCGAACGACGCTACCATTGGCCTGGGCTAACCTCCGCTGCAGAAGGTACGATTTGCTCCTCCGCGGACACCTCCGAAACGCCGCCCACGACTCTACGTCCCCGTCATAACGCTCTCTCGACGATTCACATGTACTAACGGAGCTTGCGATAGCTATACTGGATAAAATATGGACCAGGCGCTATCGTCCTACCCAAAGAGGTGTCAAAGATTGGCCTCGAGTTCAACAAGAAACTATACGGCGGACACTTGGGCGCAAGGTACGTACTGCACACTTCCTGCCCCGGCTTCAAAAGACACGATAAACCCCAAGAAACAATTCCCATCTGCATGGCCAGCGCAAAAACTTGTCCCCAGCTCACTACCCAGCCATCTCATCCCATGACCCCAAACTAACCACCATAACCAGACACTTCTGGCACAAAATCCTCCCGCGGATAAAATACCGCAACCCCGCCCTGCCCATCTCCATCAATATCCACAACGATCCAGACGGCCCCTCCCTCCTACACATCTACACGCGGCAACCAGCCCCTTCAACCCCCAGCGCCCCGCCTAGCGCCGCGTCCGACACCAGTACGCCCACGCACACGCTCAACATCCGCGACAAGAAGGACTCGGAGATTCTTGACTTGCTGCTGAAGACGGTGCAGGCGCAGGAGGCGCCGCTGGAGCCGAGCGAGGCGGAGGTCGCGGAGATGCGCGAGTTGGAGGAGGCAAAGGCGAGGGCCGAGAGGGATCGGGTGCAGGTTAGGGAGCACTTTTTGAAGGAGAGGAGGGAGCAGGAGTTGTTGAGGTTAGCGAGGGGGGAGGTGCCGGTTGCGAATTAGGGGTGCGATGGAAATTGAGTGGGATGGGGAGGGATGTATCAGTATCCGCATGGCCGATCTACAATGGAACGCAGCCTGTGGCGCAATCACGCTGGAATAATATCGCTGGAATAATGTTACGAAAGAATGACATGTACAGTACCAATTCATGTATATCTACGCTACGAAACGGGCGCCGATCTTGACATTTTACTTCACGTACAAAAAGCGATAGTCTGCGAGATCGCTATCAGATCGATTTGCGCCTTCCACCGATACCCAAGCCGTTGGTACGCTTCGAGACCCCAAGATGCAGCTCGTGCACCCTCTGCCTACCGATCACGAAAACAGCCGCGGCGACGTGCCGCCGGAACCGCAGGAGGGATTTGGGGAAAATACACGATGCATGCCATCTCAGTCGAGGTGACCATGCATGACATGCACGCTGAGATAACTGCATGTAACCTTGCAAGTCAGCTGGGCGCCAGTGCTTGTAGCTTGATTCAACGACATGTCGCGTTCCGCTGGTACCACTGTTGACGAGACGGTCGTGACGCAAAACACGACGCCGCAGTGCTATTGCTGTAGCAGTCCAACATGTCGTGGCTCCGTACGCGATATGTCTCGCATGAGAGGGTACGAAAGCATGGCACTAGAGTATCATCGAGTGTCTTGCAGATGCTCTTTCTCTTCACGACGCTAACGCTGGTGCCTACTGTTGTGGAGTAAGGCCTAGGAATGATGTGCATGTGCCTATCCGCGCAGGATGGAGATTTGTTTGGTGGGACCTGGTTTCCGGAAACGAAGTTGGTCGCTCAGCGTGACGAGGTCACATCTAACTGGTTAGCCATCGGCCACGGTGTGACTGTGGTTACCAGATTCGCACAAAGAGAGACATGGGGTCGCTGCTTTCAATCGTGCCATTAGTCTACCTATGCGGATGGGCGAGTGCATGCTGCTCATGCTACAGCACCACCTTTCCACCAGCTAGTAGCGCCAAGCACGAAGACGACGACCATGGCATCGCTCACGACGGTGCTCCAGATGACGCTGTACCGGCCGACGGTCCGCACGTAGCCTCCATAGGGAGGTGGTAGTATACCCGCAACGGTGCTGAGCATGCCGCTTCCCTGCAACTGACCCTTCTCGATGAAGAACCTTGAAGACTGCATGACAACTTCGAAGGTGGCGAAGAGGTAGAAGAAGCGCGCAAAACTCCGAGCAGGTGTAGGCTGGACAGCCCAGTCATCGTCGTGGAGCGAATGTCGTGCCATCTTGGAGCCAGTAAAAGGTGTCTGTAGGACGATGTAGATTGCGAGCACAAGGGAGAACAGGGAATGCACAAGCCTCCAGATCCAGGCGGACGATTGCTCTGGCGACGGCTCCGCAGCTGGACCACCCTGCATGGCAGAGAACATGTTGGCGAGATGCGGTGGCAGACCCGGGGGTGCACCGCCTTGCTGTCCTGGAGCACCGGGCATGCCAGGCATTCCTCCTCCACCACCCATCATTTGCTGCAGCATGGCCATCATAGGGTCTTCGGAACCCTCTGGGGCTTGCACGCCCGAAAAGGCGCCAGACTGGTTGCCATCGAATGCAAAGGGAGAAGGGAGGCGGGGCTGAGAGGCGGGCTGGAAGTGATGCTGTGAGATGTCGATCTCTTCAGGGTCTGGCGTTGCTGTGCCAGAGGCGACAGGAGTGAGCCTGGATTGCGTGGGTGCTGGCTTGACTGCACTGCGGTTAGCCGGAGCAAAGTCGCTCTACTACAGCTGCAGCTAGAGATTACGCGGAGAATAACGTACCCGGCACGTCTTTCTCTATCTCACTAAGAGCTTTGGGCGGGCCTCCTTGCAACGCGGATATCTGTTGCAGACGGCTAGCTCCGCTCTTCGCAGCAAGACGTTCGCGCCGCAGCCGCGCCTTGGTCTGCGTGGGCGTCTCGCCAGGCATGGCACCAGTCGAAGAGGCGGCGGAGGATGAGTCAGCCATGGTGCAGGTGTGGGAGGTGAGGGGTGGGGTGGTGTGGTGTGGTCGTGGTTTGGATATGCTGTGGGAGCGCGATGAATTGTCACTTTCTGGCTGAGGTCATCGTGCTTGGCATTCCCCCCCAGCTCGCCTCGGGCTCTTGGAAGGCGCCACGAACACGAACACCACCCACCAGCAGCAGCATTCACCCAAGGCAGAATGTATCTAATTATCGGGATCACGATCGGGTCCATTGGATGTGTCGACGTTGTGCGACCCGACAAAGTTCTCGCCATCGCCATGGCAGCATCCTGTCTTCACAACCACACACGGTTACACTATGGCGGGCCGTTCCTTCCGCCAGCTACCGTCACCTTCACCGATGATGCTAATCGGCTGCCGCCATATTTGCGACGTCTTTTGCGACTGCTTGATGGGGACTGCTTGTTGACCAGATAATCTTTTCTCCAAAGACGACGCCTTGCTCGTCCGACCATGTGGACAGTTCATGGGCCCTTGCCCTGCAGGTAACACAGCGCTAGACCACACCTCATGTAACCGCCCAACGCGTCTATGGTCCTCACCTCGCACAGAACTTTGTTCGTCTGGCGTCGTCTGTTTGGCCCGGCTGTCTTTTCCAGGACCACACATTGACGAAATCATCCCATCATCCCGTCATCTCATCGCAACCGTTACGCGTAACCAGAGATGCTGCTCTCTACCTCTCGCTCCTTGGTAAGAGGAAGTCCTTTCCAGTGTCCTCAATCCCCGAATTTGTGCAACCAACCTTGGAAGCCCATTGAACCTAGTCACATGAAAACGAGCCTTGCCGTTACCCAACACGGAACAATGCTCCTTTACCGCCTCTCTCAAATGTTTCCGTTTCCACATCGCGGGTTTGCAGACCACTTCCGTCGCTACACATACACCACCCATGTCCCTTCATTCGGTTACCATTCGCTGGCAGATTGTTCCCTTTCCGCTCAACTCCATGCGCTAAGCTGTATACCCAACATGCACCCAGTCACTTTTGACCAAGCTTCCTGCATCGCCGACGCGCCTTAGGCCAATTACGCGGGCTCGATTGACGCCAGGCACCTTCTTGGCTTAGTATCAGTGCGGTGAGAGGATCATCAGAGAGCTTGATAAAAGTGCAGACATGACAATGCCCCTAGAGATCGCCTTGGAGACTGTCTCCCGACGACATGGTCATATGCTAACGCGTAGCATGTTAGCATGTGGATTGACCCGCAATTGCATCACAATGAAAAGGCTTTAAAACACTTCTGCCCGGGTCTCACAGCTTATTTGATTCACGCCTCCCTTTTCTCAACAAGTCACAGACGCTTGGTCGTATTCAACACAGTCAGGTCCTGTATGAAACCGCGGCTCTATCTAGCAAAATCACAATGCGCCCTCTTCTACGATCTCTACAACTTCCGCGTATCACACCATTGACGCACTCTCGACGAGCACTCTCGACGCTCATAGAAGGGGAGAGGTACTGGAAGGACACACCTTGGAAAGATGTCTCTGCGGAGGAGTTTACTTCGTACCGCTGGCAAGTAAGTGACTCATGTCAACCATTCATCGATGGAGGGATTCTGCAACTAGAGCTTGACCATGTTTCTAATATTCTCAGGTTCGTAATACAGTAACAGACAAACACAAGCTGTACAAATTCCTCTCTGAAGCGCTGCCCGAGGAGCTGGGCCCGACAACAAATCCTCTGTTGCGCAAGATCACGCACAAGGAAGCTTTCATCGAAGATGCCGTGACCGCCACCAAACTGGCTCCCATGGCCATCAGAATCACACCACACGTTTTGTCTCGGATAGACTGGAACAATCCTTTGGACGACCCGATCCGCAAACAATTCATTCCTCTTGCGAGTAGCATCATTCCAGACCACGAGCATCTTAAACTTGACTCTTTGGAAGAAGAGAAAGACAGTCGTATGTTTACAAGCAATTACATGGCTGCCGATCCTAACACATTTCAGCTGTTCCGGGACTGGTCTGTCGTTACCCCGGTAGAGCTCTATTCTTAGGTGAGTTATACTGATCCTATATTCGACGTCTTGGAAGAGAACGTGTATGATCTTCAGTCACTGAACATTTTCAGCTACCTCTATCTGTCCAGTCTACTGTCGATTCTGCACCCGGTCGTACGCAGTCGGTGGAGGTACCGATACAGTCACGAAGAGGCCACAGAAGCCAAGTCTTACGCGTTGGGAGAAAGTCTTTGAGTACATTGAGAACCATAAAGATTTGAAAGATATCGTGGTGTCTGGGGGCGATGCATATTATCTGCAGCCCGAAGATCTTTTGCGGATGGGTCGAAGGTATGAGATCTTTCGCGCAACTAAGCTGACAGCGACTAAAACCTTTCAGACTACTTCACATGGACAACATCGAGCGAGTGCGATTCGCGTCGAAAGGCCTTGCTGTTGCCCCTGGTCGGATCTGCGAGGGTGATCCGTGGACGGAAGCATTGATCGAAATCTCGAACCTTGGCAGAAGCTTAGGAAAGCAAGTCTGTCTTCACACTCATATCAACCACCCTCGCGAAATTACTTGGGTAACAAAGAAGGCTGCCAACTACCTATTCAAGCACGGGGTGATCGTTCGCAACCAGTCGGTGCTCCTCAAAGGCGTCAACAATGACGCGACCATAATGTCTGACCTTATTCAAGGACTCTCGAGCATCAACATCCAACCTGTAAGTCCTCTCGTTTACTGGCATCTCTAGCATCGGTTTCTAGTCCCGACGCAATGGGTTCTGGGATCCCACAACGTTATCTTGCGACGTCTGCTGACCCATATGCAGTACTACGTGTACCAGTGCGACATGGTACAGGGTATTGAGGATCTCCGCACACCATTGCAGGAAATCATCAACCTCGACGTCCAGCTACGGGGCACACTTTCGGGATTCATGATGCCAGCGTTCGTCATCGACCTACCAGGTGGCGGCGGCAAGCGTCTGGTATCTACCAACGTGTCGTATGAGAATGGTAAGGCAACCTATCGGGCACCCGGCCTCCCTGGTGCCAAGGGGTCAAGGGACTACTATTACCACGATCCCCAGCCCATACCAGATGAGGCTTGGCTGGCCTTGCGAGACCACAAAGAAGAGGCGCTTCGGAATGGTCAGACGCTTGAGCAGGTCGCGCGTGCCAGGGAAGCCAACAGAGTGTCCGAGGATGTCTTCGATGATGTGCGCAGACCAGCACCCAATACCAATCGAATTTATGCTCGCAACAGGTCTGAGCAGGATACCGAGCCCTTGGTGAGCCATCACAACACACCGTCTTGGCAGCCTGAGCAGGCTCAAGCAACCCACGGCTAGCACTCACACCCATCCTACACACCCGTGAGGCACAACGTCGACCACATCCGACACCGCCATCACAACCTCTTTCCTTTCTCATCATTCTCGCGCATGCAGCCGTTTTAACATTCTGAACGGCCGGAGCAAACCGAGGGGTACACAAAAGTTTGGTATTTCGCAAGTACGGGCTGGTCACTGGGCAGCACAACCTGAGCATAACGGGTTGGCCCCAGGGGGCGAATAAAAGGCGTTTGGGGGAGATTTGCTGAGCGACTTTTTATGCAGCCTCGCCTCCCTCAACATTTGAGTTGGGCTGCGTTATTACTATCATTGAGGTATTGTTATGAGGAATGGCGATATAGTTAATGGATCGTACATTATTCCACTACCGCAAAAATGTCTTCTGTCCATTTTCAGTGCTTTCGACACACGTGTCGCGACTTTTCAGAGTTTTTACGGAAGTCGCGACTGTCTTCACCTTCACCGTCCAGGGTCCAACTAGCGCAGCGCTAGCCGTTTGTTTGCGCTATATGTTATTTCCGCTTTGCTCGACCTCACCTTTTCTACACAACACTTCTTGCACCACTCAACCCGGTAAGCGCTCCCAGATAGCGTCGCTTGCATGACTTCTATGCTGATTAATACAGTGATCCGCGCAGCGACGCGTCAAGATGGGGACTTCACTCGAAACGCTTTGCCGATCTAATTCTTCACACATGTGGCTTGAGAAACGTGGCTTTGAAGGAAACTTTTCGCAAGACTCGAATAACGTGAAAGGAACCAGAACTGTTAGATACAAGGCCGACTATACTTTCCCGCTGCGATCACGAAACTTAAAGTTTTGCTCACAACCATCCGATAGTAAACGAACGTAACGAAATATCTTACTTATCGAAGGCAGCGACAACCACTTAAGCTACCGATGTAAAAAGTTTGTCATACGTCTAAATTGATGGATTTCTACACCAACCGCATTTGCCGTGCCAATGAAAATCGTTCCTCATCCCAGGCCTCCTTGAGCTCCACAGTCCGTTGTAATTGACTCAACCAGTGCTTAATGTCGTCGCCCTCATCAGAGTCGAGCTCGACTGCGTAACCATCCTGGGCGTTTATGTAGACTGACACCCAATCACGCTGGTCGGACTCAAGATGTGTATCGGATAGAGGGCGGCCACGTGAGTAATATAGATCCTCCACAGTTTGTGGGCGCGATTGATTGAAACGCCCGAGATGCAATCCTTGGTTACCAGCATTCAAACTTCGAAAGACGCACTTGCGTAGCTTCAGTATATATGTGCATAGGCGTATCGATTGCTCGAAGTTATCGCGCTCGGCAAGTCTGCTGTGCGACAGGCTGAAGGAGCGCAGAGTGTCGGTGCATGATGAGAGGAATTTTACAATGTACCTGTAGCGAGTGGAGATGTTTTGTACGTCTAAAGTCTGTAATCCCATCATCGGTAGCGCCTTGGCCAGTTGTTTGAAGTAGAGCGCAGGAGTGTTCAGAAGGGAAAGCTGAAGATGAGCTAAGGCTGTAAATCTGACAAGGTGTGCAGTGATCATTCGAACGCTCATGTGAAAGGTGTCTTGATGGTTAGACAGAGTTAGCTTTGATCGGTCTTGGTGTCTAACCATACCTTCGTGAATGTCGTTGACGAAATTGAGTTGCAGCTTTACTAGAGAAGTGGCCCATTGAGGCCAGTTTGAAGCGATCACTTCAAGTGCAGAGAGTGGCATCCGTGAGTTCCCGGGAATACGCTCGATGGAGAGTTCTTCTAGCGCGATAGCTCCAGTGAGTGCGGCAACAAGCAGTGTCTTGCACGACATGAACCAACGGCGCTGAATCTCCGCAGACTTCGTTTTGATCAAGTCGCGATCTACTCGAGGCGGTTGGATAGTGAAAGCTTTCAGATTGACTAGTCCAGACAATGCTGGACAAAGTAGACAGCTACAGGAGCCATCTGCGACGAATTGTGCGACGCTCTCGATGAAGTAACATTCGCAATACTGAACGTCCATGTCCATAAGTGCGGATTACGAGTACCAAGAGCATTGAATGGCACCAGTGCTGTCCGAATCAGATTAATAGAAATGTTGTTGAAAGATTGTCGAAACTGCAATAGTGACGCATTGAATATGGACGCGAAGAGGATCCTTCGAAATCTCTTGGAGTCGTAGAAGTCCTGGTTCCGAGAGACTGGCTCTGATGTCCTTGAGGTATTTGGAACCGAAGAAGTAAACAAGTTTCGCATTGAGCTCGACGCATGTAGTCCGGAGTGCGATGAGCGTAGACCTCTGATCATATGGCATGATCCCGGAGATGTGGAAGGACAATTCACTACAACCGCCGTTCAGAAGTCTTGGATCAGAATTGCATTCGATTATCTGGAGGAGAAGTTCGGCAGGCAAGCCAGGCAGTGACGCTGCCATGGCTTATGGTCGGGTGAGCCTGCAGTAGAATTAGGACGCGCAAATAGCCGCTTCTATCGTACTTACCGAAGGCCTCACTCACAAAGTCAGTGAGATGCAGAAGAATGCAATGTTGTACGGAAGCTGGACGCGTCGCGTAGTGGATGAGATGAGCGAATATTGGGACAGAGAGCGCGCTAGTAGGTAGGTGAGAGGAAAGAGCAGCAGGAGCCATGACGTCCAATGTTATTGATCGCGCGCGACATCTCCTCTACACCTGATCGTACCTCACACATATCTGCGGGCATGTGATCATTCTTGGTATGCTTCGATTGCTAACTTTTACTGCTTCTCTTTACGCACTTGCGCCATCGTCGCCTTCCCAGCTCTGCTCTCATTCGACTTTCCGAGCTGCTGTGAGATCCACTCTCCCGTTTCAGAAAGCTTCTCCATGTCTACACCAGTCTTCAGTCCTAGGCTGTGGAAGCAGTGCACCATGTCCTCCGTCGCAACGTTTCCAGTCGCGCCAGGGCTGAAGGGGCATCCACCAAGACCACCCACCGCTGAGTCGAAGGTGCGAATGCCATGCTCAAGCGCAACCATCGAGTTCACCAAAGCCTGGCCGTATGTGTCGTGGAAGTGTAGTGCCAGATCCGTCTTATCAATGCCGGCAGCGTCTAAGGCCTTCAAAAGTTCCGCCGTCTTTATTGCTGTGCCCATGCCCGTGGTATCTGCCACCGATATCTCGCTGGCACCCATCTCTAGCAAGCTCACAGCCAGCTCCGCTACTTTATGTGGATCAACGTTCGGGCCTTCGTATGGACAACCGAGCGCAACTGAAATGTACGCTCGTACATTGAAGCCCATCTCCATCCCTCGGTTCATTATCGGCTTGAATCTTTCTAGCGACTCTGCTATCGAGCAGTTCGTGTTCTTTCGTGTGAAGGACTCGGTTGCGGCTGTGAAGATCGAGACCTCGTGGCGGGGACCGGACGAGGATGAAGTGCTGCCCATCGCGTCTGCGCCAGAGGCTACCGACGGCATTTCGTTCGGATCTTGGGACGAGGTGTTGAGTGCCGGACTGCCCTCTACTCCCGGCGACGGAGGCGGTCTGGGGTACGCGTCTTGCCCTTCCCCTTCTGCTTTCATCACAGCAAGAAAGTTATCCAGGCCTTTCACGTTCGGCAAGAGCCATTGGTATACGGCATTCTGCGGCAGCTTGGATCTATTCCTCAAAACATGCTCGAGTATCTCGGAAGAGTTTGCCATCTGCGGATCGCGTCAGTAGGATGCGAGCACTGCGGCTTACACTTCTTACCTGGGGCACCCATTTTGGCGACACAAACGATCCCGCCTCAATGTACTCAAGCCCGGATTGTGCCAATCTCTCCACCAGCTCTATCTTGGTCGCCACTGGAATCGACTGCCTCTCATTTTGCAAACCATCTCTTGGGCCGACTTCTACAATACGAACGTGGTCTGCGCGGCTAGATGCGGCGGCAGCAAAAGTCCTTCGATGGCACGGGTGCCGGGCAGCAAGACGAGCTGCTCGGAGGCAGATAAATTTTGAAGACATTGGCAGCCAGCTGTGATCTTTGCACGCTACCAAATTTTTTAAGAGTGGAGTTACACGTGGAGTTGCACTGGAGAGCTGATGCGTGTGGGGAAGCTTGCGGGGATGACGCTTCACCGAGGCAGCTTGCGCTCGGACCACAATTCTTCAGCCTCATACGTTTCTCAGCCACAGCCGTCAAGCCATGTCAAATGTGCTTGATGCATCCTCCTACAATCACTGCAGAAGTACTATGGTCGCAACATTACCAAGAGCCACGTATGATCATGAGCAAATCTGATCGTCAGCATATCGCTGAATTCAGTTATCTATCATTAGCTCCTGTGCGCGGTTCAAGCACAATGATAGCGGCTGCATTTCGCACGATGGCTTTATGGCGAAGATTGGCCGACGCAGGAGCTCATCTCCTGAATATGCCAGAATAGCATATGCAGGCCCTCTACGTACCGAAAGAGGTACTCCATGGCTGATCACATCGATGTATAATCTACAACAACATGTCACACGATATACGACTACCATGAGCTTCATGCAGCGGAGTGAGGTTGATTTTCAGTGTGCGCACCTAGATCGCAAATGGTTAGAAGCCCGAAATGAGCACAGGCGTTGTGATTCATGCCCAATCGATCCCTCACGTGTCGAGCTGCTGGAAAGTTTCCAGTACCCCGGATGCCCCCAAACTCGACCGCTGACCGCTCTTCTCAATTCGTTGCGATAGCTCGCGTGGTCAACAATCGGAAACATTCTGCCTCTGGTAGATATGATGCGCTAAAGAGTCATGCTCTAAAGATCGCTCTGGAGCTTGCAAATCGAATGTGGGACGCGCAAAAGAGGCCTCCGTCGACAAATCTCACTTGTAGCCGCCGGCTTGCATGAGTTTTGCCGATGCGGCTTGCACAGCCAGTTGACCATGCCGCTCCCACATGCGTCCGCAGGGCCAGCGATTATACGCAGTGCCTCGGTAGCTGTCCGGACGACTTTCGACAGTTGCCGCAACAGTTTCCTGGGATACAGAAGAGTGTCCGTGAAGCGAGATCAAAAGTGTTTCAATAATATCGCGGCCGGGAGAATGCTTCGGCGAAATATATCTCGTACGGACTTTACTAGGCCGCTCGCTACGAGATCTATTTGTTCCTAGCGCTAAGATCCGGCATATGATCTTTGTTTGTCTAGAATTGCGACATCGATCTTCATGCTCTATGCTTGCTCTTGGAGCCATTGCCGCTGGTGGAGTTTCTCGGTCTGACAACGACGTTGCTTAACTTGCCGACAGCTCCCTATCAATCCCGACATCAGATCTAGGCAGCTTGCCGACATCCGCCTGAGGCTCTGTCCGAGTCAAGCTCACTGATGTGCAAAAGGGTCTAGGCTGGCAAAGCCACTGTCAACGGGTCTTTCGCGGCAAGTTCACCTGGCACGCACCAGAGAGTCTTGTAGTCGCTCTCCTTGCAACACCAGCGGGGCCAGGTGGATGCCCTCGTATCCCCAGACTACAGCACTGTTACCCCGCGTGCAAGAGGGCGCCGTCGCATCTCCAGAGGAATTCGTTCTCCAGGAACAGGAAGCTAGCAGGCGGAAATGCACCCTTGTTAGTTGGACACGGTGCACCTGCTGACGGGAGTTGTGGTGCTTGTTACTTGAGACAAACTGCTGAATGGTGGAGTGTGCGCAGGGTGCCGAAGGTGCCTGTTCGCCGATGCGTGTCTGTCTTGGCCCTCACGTGCGCATTGCCGCAAGCAGACTAGCGCAGCAGTGAACGGTGAAGCACGAGTTGGCGCGATTCATGATCAGAGTGTTCAGGAAGGGCTGCGGACTGCATAGAGTGGTTTGCAAGAGCAAAGCGTCGGCCGTGTCTGGTCACCTGGCTCTGCCCAACAAGGAGGTGTCGTGGGCTGGTTCTTGCTAGCAACTAAGATGCAAGTACAGAATAGCCAGGGCGTAGTGGCGCGCTTCATTGGCTGCCCGGTGCAAGATCGTCTAGCTTGCACGAGCGGGGGCGCAAACCGTTCTGGAGAGACGTTGGGCATGCCAGAGTGAAGGATGACCGCGACCGCGAGACACGGCCATATGCGCCTGGTGATGGTGGTGGTGTTGTGTTCGCCGCTGCTGTTCTGCTCGCGAATCGTCGGGACGTGGGGGCACGGTGAAGGACGGTGGTCATATCTCCTTCTCATCAGACCCGCAGGCTGTTATCAAGTCAACATCCCAGGGGAACGGGTTCGCCAAGACGCTGCGGAGCAGGCGACGAGCACACTCGCAGGACCGGGCAAAAGACCGCGCGCTGCCAGCAGCACTGACAAACACCCCAGGCCCTGCTTGCATGCTTTGCATCATTCACGCCTCTTCCCGTGTGGTCCTCGATGTCATCGCAATATCCTCATCTGGGCCCCCGTCAAACACTCGTCCAGCGTGTGCGGCAGTCGCGTGCGTCCCAACGGAGATTGCATCACGACTACCATCTTCATGCCATGCGCAAACGCGGCAGATGCAGGCTACGCGACGACGGTGGTTTGCGGGGTGCTGTCCTCTGCGCTGCGAGGCCGTCTCTTTAACCTTACGTACGGGGGCCTCATCTTGGCGGATGCTTCACAGCGGGCGGCTTTCGCTGTGTGCTCCAAATGGCGGGCAGCAAGCGCCTGCCATCTTCCACACAGCTTCGATGCAGCTTCGCAACGGGACACTGATCTGCTCGGTCGGCTCCGTCGCCTGTTTTGCGCGCCGGTCATTCGTCGGCTTGCTCAGCCTGTCTGTACCGGACCTGACGCTATCAGCAATGGCAGCAGTGGTGATGCAGAAGGCTGCCAGCCGAGCAAGCCTTCGAACGCTACCACCCCGGAAGGCTCGAGACCAGCTCCCTCAATGGCTACAGACGTTAGCACCTCCGAGACTAGTGGCCGGTAGCAGATCGGACCCTGTACGAGTAGTGATTGGTGGATGTACCGTGGCGTCCAGCCCTCTCCGTCCTGCAGACAACCACTGTCGCCATCCGCCGTCCAAGGTTCTGCAGGGGTGCGACACCTGTCCGCGATGTAACCCGACCATGACCCTCTCGGACGTGCAATACGCCGTCCGTGTGTGGGGTGCTGGCAGGGGTTGCCACAGAACATAGCCTCGTAGCGGCTGCTCGAACATGCGGGCACAGGGCCTACTCGCTGCAGGCCACTTCCTTCATGCACATCTCAAGAATGACCTCCTCCGCTCTGAACATGCTAGCGTCCAGAATGCCGCGGTATTTAGCATCCTAATTCTTGGCTCCCTTAAACCCTGTCTGCTAGGGTCCTGCCCTTATCTGACCAGGACCAAGCTCCCTACCCTTACCCGTCGACAAAATAATACTTACCCACCGTGACGCGCCCTCTATGCTCCATTGAGTATTGCCCCTCGCCGTTCCATCTATCTGTTTATACACATACTATACACGATCCACATCCTGCATATGTTACCTCGTAACTGTCTGCAATAACTTCCATCTTCTATCCAACCACCATGGCTGTCTCCCCAACTACCACCCAGGTTGCCGAGCCTCAGAAAGTAGTCGAGGCAACCACCAACAATGCCGCCGCTGCTGCACCCAGGAAAAGGAGAAGAAGGGCGCCTGCCACCGGAGCCACCGAGGACTGCTTCTCCTGCAAGAAACGACAACTGAAGTGTGATCGTCGACGCCCCTACTGTGGCCAATGTGTCGAGATTGGTAAAGAATGCTCTGGCTACCGCACGACTCTGACCTGGGGGGTTGGCGTTGCAAGTCGTGGTAAACTTCGAGGCATGTCTTTGCCAATTGCGAAGTCACCACCCGCCGCTGGTTCACAAGAACCAAAAACCCAAGCTCGCAAAAACTCAACTGCATCGGCTAGCACCACTTCAACAACCACCCAACAACGTACCGGCAACTTCAGCACTCGAGGAAGCATGGACTTCGGGATCCACTCACCCACAAGCCCGACCACGCCTATGTACTCCGCCCCACAAGAATACCAATATTTCAGTGCTACAAGCCCGATAGCCATACCATCGCCTTCCACACCGATGGGCTTCCCCATGCAGCATCATGGAGACCATTTCGAGTTCCTACGTCCACAGTCCAAGATGAATCGACCTCAAGCCCACCGCGGTCCTCTGCAGAGGTTGCAGACAACGATTCACATGCCATACGAAGAGAATGGGATGTCAGCCTCGTCAGCCTCGCTCGGCACCTATAGCGATAGTGACTTTCCTTCTCCCAGCGACTACCCACAGACTCCAGTCGACGAGTTCCCATTTGCGGACCCTTCCATACCTCGTTACTCTTCCGTCAGTTCCCACGACCAAGGGCCGTTCGGTTCACTGGATAGCTTCTTCCTCAACGAAGCTGCTCGCTCCCTCCCCATGGCTGACGACATGAGCTCGAGTGTGAGCTCGGACCAGAGCATCCATGACTACGTCGAAGTCAATTCTGCTCAGCAAAACATGGGCCCACCAGCATACCCAGATATTTTCAGTGAAGGAGAGATGAGTTCGAGTTTTACTGGATTCCAACCAGGTTTCTCCTTTCTCCCCTCGGAGGGTACGTTTTCCTATGGCTCTGGCCCCCTGTCTCTAGACGTTCTCGCGCTCACCACTTCTATTCCTCAGAGTCTTGCAACCGTTACGCCCCTTTCCCCGCGGATGTCATACCTTCTGGACTACTACGACAAATTTATATGCCCGGTACTGGTGGCTTTTGACACTCCAACCAACCCATATCGCATGCACATCATACGTCTTGCACTGCAACACGAGGAGCTCCAGAACGCCATTGCGGCTCTGGCGACAAACAACATGCGCATGCGTGGTGGCATCGAGGGACGACGATTGAGTCTGCCACAAGACTATCGGCTGATCCCAGATCATGCTTACTCTCAAATGACAGCTCGCGAGCTTCGTGAGATGCACGGCCAAGCTACCGTCGAAGAGAAGCATTACAAAACAAACTCCATCGCACTACTCAACAAGAAGTTGGTCGACTACAGCGGCTCGCAGGACGATTCTGTACTCGCCACACTTCTCATACTATGTCTTTTTCACGTCTGCGATTCGGGATTCACAAAGTTCAAGACACAATTAGCGGGCGTTCAGAAGCTTTTGAGCTTACGAGACAGGAGTGTACAATCGGATTTTGTTGGTTGGATTGAAACATTTTTTACGTGGTTTGATGTCATGACAGCTGCCGTCAATGATCGCGAGATCGAGGTGCGAGGCGATTCTCTCGACATGATGAATTTGGGCTCCAATTTGGGCCAAATGGAGCACCATTCGGGCTGCGAAGGCCGATTATTCAAGCTCATCGCACGGCTCGGAAGACTTAATCTCCTGAGCCAGAACCGACCAGTCCGCGACAATGATGATACGCCGACGTCATCACCCCGGCCAAAAAAGCTCAACGACTTTTATTCCTTCAATTTCGACAACGTTGACGGCAACGGCTGGGGTACGCCAATTTCCGAACAGCCAAACCCCATGTCCCCGTCGGCGCGCGAGGATCCTCGCTCCGCTTTCTGGACGGAATGGAATGACCTCCGAATTCGACTACAGGAGTGGGATTTCGGTGATGCTGGGGAGGTCCCTGCAGACTCGTGTGATGCAACCTCCTCCATGCTTCTCATGTCACCTGCACAGGCAGCCTTGTTCCACATCAGTGAGAGCTTCCGCTATGCTGCACTCCTCTACATCGAGCGTCTAGCTCACCCAACACTGCCGGCCGGAGCACACAACTTCCAGAACCTCGTTGCGCAAGGCCTGTACCACATCTCGCAGATTGGTATCACAAGCTGCGTGAACAAATTTCTTCTCTGGCCACTCTTCATCGTAGGCACAGAGTGCGTGGACCACGAGCACCGCGCTGTTGTACGACAGCGCTGCGTGGAGATCCAACGTGAGAGTGGGTTCTTCAACAACCTCAGCGGCCTGGAAGTCCTTGAACGCGTCTGGCGCGACGATGACGACTGGGTCGCCAACGAAGGCGACGGTGACGTGCCCATGCATCCACCTCAAAAGCCCGGGCCATTCGGCACTCTACAACAGGCGTTCAGGTGGAGAAAAGCAATGAATCGTATCGACGGGGAGTACATTGTGATCTGAAAGCGATACTGTGCATATACATTTTCCGGGATCTAGCATATAAGGGAGCAGTGGACATGGTTTAACGATTTCATACGATTGGACGGTCTGGTGCAATTACTGCAGGTTGCAGGTCGGGTCTACATGGGTTGGGAGAATACCGGAACCTTTGGGTGGGTAATGTAATATACGCTCTGATAAGATATGGGAAGCTCGATCGAACTCTAAAAGAACAAGCACATATACTGGTTCCACGAATGGAACGCAGGCAGCCCTGCAATATGTTCATTTCAACTTCATCCACGAGACCCCTCTTCTGCACGATCATCGCGTGAAGCTGACAGCCTGATCGAGCGTTTTTGTTAACGACATCATACATGCTGAAGACGACATCATCATTCAATACGATGTCTGGAGCACATGCATATACGAGGCACGGCATAAGCTTCTTACCGGCAATACGGTGTGGTCGCACAAAAGCGTCACGGAGACGTTTGCCAGCTCACCGGTAGAAGGGTCAGCTTTGCCTGTGCGCCTTGTCCGTGTACACTCTTGTGCAGCTCAACCTCCGCCCTGCGCAGATTGAACAAACACGCCCACGTTCACATGCCATCGTACACCTAAAGGCAACAGCATCTGCAGCCACGCCCAGCGTTGGACCATCATTCGGACAGCCCGTCAGCGTCCTGTCGACATGCTCCATCCAGCTGACATTCCCTCGTGCTGATCGCAAAGCGCATCAGGTATCCGCAGAACAAGGCATACCACCAACGCAGCAGCGCACGTCTGTGGCTGTGGTTGGCGCTGCGGAAATAAAGTGCTGACGCGGTTCCCCTTTCGGCGACGCCGTGTCGACTTGCTTCGTATACTTTCGCTTTCGCCTCCAACACCGCCGTGTCCACTTGCTATATTCTTGGCTGAAGATCCCCGGACAAAGGCGACGACCTCATGGCCACAATGTCTTACTCGCCGCCGTACAATCACTGCGGGTACTGTACACAGCCAAACGGCGAAATCTCACGGCATCACGTCGGCGCATGTATACCTGGCTTGCCATCGCCGGTGATCAATGCCAGGTACGGTTGATCGGGGACTGCAGAAGGTTTGGTGCGGTGACATGCTGCCAGGTAGCCCAATGGTCGCACGTGTGCATCGTGTAGAGTTGCTGCTTCCACGGGGCCTAGAATAGCAAGGTGTACCCCGAGCGCAAGCTGCCGCATCGTCTGACTCCCGTTCGGCAATTGAGAAACATGCGTTCTGCACAGCATGCCGCTCTACGATGTTCCACATTCTGAAGGGAATTACAGGAGCGCACGAACATGCGCCCTGCCGGCAGACATGGTAACAAGACGAGGGGGAAAGCAAACGGGAAGTGTCCGAAACTCTAACTTTGGCTGTTTAACTACCCCACGTCCCGATGCCTGCTCGACAAGCGAGATGGGCCAGGAGTAAAGCCATACCACCCGTTCCGTTCGTCTCCAATTGCTTCACTCCAGCGCATTGTTTACACTACTCGGCCAATCTCCGTGCTTGCGTCGTTCCTCGGAACTTGGTCGTTGGATGGCGAGTTTCATCCCAAGCGCCCGCTACGGACAAGGCGGGATTGGCGTCGACGAGTACGCAACCAATCGACGTCGGCAACGTGAGCTCCAACTAGGGCATTAGTCCGCGCTGATTATACATCTGGGGTTACACGCATCTTCGGAGCATGACCCTGTTGATCTGGCGTCGTTTGTCTTACATGCCGCTTGTTTGGTGAGCTGTTGTTCCTTGGATGTGGGAACGGACATTGAATCGCTGGGGTGGCTCCAAATTTGGCCGCCGTTACACAAGTGCCGCGGTGGGTGAATGTTTCGGAGGACACGGGACATGTGACAGTCCGGGAATGGCATTCAGGTTCCAGGAGTTGTCGATCGAACGCCTCACCTCTTCAGGTCTCATACTCGCAGCGACGTGCTTCTCCTCTCTCGCGGTGTTGTGGAAGCACTCATGCGCGAAATGACTCGCGCGTTCTACGCTGTTCGGCTCCGCGATTCGATTCGATCCGAATTCCCACTTTTCCTTTCCTTACTTTTTTTCGCCCAAGATAACGAAAGGACGTGCAGTCTTTGTCGGTCCTTCACTATTTTTGGGCCTTCGACAGGACCTCGGCAGTCCACTGTGCGCAATGTCTCTTTATGCATTGTTGACATTTTCTGAACTTGGAGAATTGGTCGAGCAGATACTTTGGACTCTTAATTGAAGACGTGGTTGACGTTCGTCATGACAGGCGCTACCAAATCGATGGTCGCTCGTCCAATGGGGCTGATCTGCCTCAGAGAACCCACACCACGTCACCCAATCTGGACAGCGTCGCCCAAATCTTGGGTTGAATCGAGCTCGCCAATCTTTGTTTGAATGATCGGACCCAGGTTGCATTAAGAGCCGCATCATGATCGCCAATCTATATAATAAATGCATTATCGCGTGCAAATCCATATGCGACGAGTGGTGTGTTGTAACTTTGACCATCGTCGAATGACGTCGCGAAATCAAAAATGTTGCTGCAGTGCATTCAACGAAAAGTATGGCGCAGAGTCAATGCCTAAGGTATAGTACAGTGTTCGTGCTGCTCTGCTTGCAGCAGACATACTTTTTCTATCTTTCTGGATCGCAATTTGGCTGAGCAGAGTGCTTCACGGACGAATCGCTGGTCGGCAACGACTGCAGCTGGTACACGACCCGCGAGTTTCGCAGAATTTGAGAGCAAACCGTATCCATCTACCAATGCACCACAAAAACAGACGATCGTAGGACAGAATGCAACGACAGATCCAGGGCAAGGTACCCAAGCGGATTCACCACCAGATGCATCGTCACAGGAACGTCCTAAATCGCTTGATTAGGACGGTGCTGGCGACCCTCTGAACCCGCACAACTGGTCCAACGCGCGAAAATGGTTCCAAACATACACAATCTCGGGCGTGGCTTTCGTAGGAACTTTTGCCTCATCCGTATTCACACCAGGCAATCAGCTTGCGGCTTCAGAGCTCCACTCGACAAGAGAGATTACAACGTTGGCATTCTCCATATACCAACTTGGTCTTGCATTTGGAGGCCCATTCGCAGCACCATTGAGCGAGACGTTTGGAAGACGACCACTCATCTTCATCAGTCTGCAGATCTTTGCGCTGTTTATTCTCGGGACCGGATTCGCACATAGCATGGCTACATTGGTTGTGCTGAGGTTCTTTGCAGGCTTCTTCGCCGCTCCAAGTCTGAGCATGGGCTCCGGTACTCTCAGCGATATCTGGCCGCCAGAGAAACGCTCCGGTCCAATATCGCTGTATGTTTCGACGCCGTCTTTTGGTCCAGCTCTGGGACCTTTGCTTGGTGCAGCTGTATCTCGGAGTCTCGGCTGGCGCTGGACATCTTGGCTCATTCTCTTCTTCACCATCCTTCTGGTCATTGCTCCCGCTCCGCTCTACTGGGAATCATATAAGCCGGTATTGCTTCGCAAGCGTACGAAGCAGCGTGGTCGTCCCGTACCGCGGTCGTCGACGGAAGGCTTGTCATGGCATAAGGTCCTCAGCACTTATGTATCCAAGACACTTATACGGCCGATGCACATGCTGCTCACCGAGCCTATCATCGCTGCATTCAACGCGTATAGCGCTTTCAACTTTGGGCTCCTGTATGCTTTCTTCGCCGCATTTCCGTATGTCTTCGAGACGGAATACGGCTTTGACAGCCTATCCACTGGGCTTACCTTCCTCGGACTCGGCGTCGGCGTCATCATCGCTGCGATTGCGATCCTTACCTTCAGCAAGGAGTACTATAAACCTCGCATCCATGAGGCAGTTGTTCACGAAGAGCCTAAGTCATCATTCGCAACATCTCGAATCGCACCCGAGAAGCGTCTCCCCCTGGCCATGGTTGGAGGACCTTGCATCACGATCGGTCTCTTCCTCTTTGGCTGGCCAGCTGCATATCAGGTCCATTGGATAGTGCCCACCATTGCAGAAGCCTTCTTCGGCATCGGCAACATGCTCATCTTCATGTCCTGCATGATGTACCTCACGGACACATACGGTCCGCTCTACAGCGCCAGTGCCATGGCCTCAAATGCCATCCTGCGCTACATCCTCGGAGGCACGTTCCCGCTCTTCGTAGTGCAAATGTTCCGCGGTATGGACCCGCAATATGCATGTACATTACTCGGTTGCCTGAGCATCTTAAGCGCCGCGATACCCTTCGCTCTCGTAAAGTTTGGACCAAGACTACGGCAGACCAGTGGGTACAAACGAGATGGTTGAGTAGCTACATGTGAAAGTCCGGGGAATCAGGTTTCCGCGCACACGACTCCATCACGAACGCATCTGCGGAGCATGGCGCACAGTCGCCAAAACTGTCTCCGCTGTGGCTTGCAACTATGTCACCTCGCCGCAGCGGTATAGGCGAAATGGAAGGGAAGAGGCTCATGCTGGTGGTGGTGCCGGCTCAAAATGCTGGTTCAGGCATGGTGGGATGGCTGAGGCGCCGAAGACATGTGATTGGCGCACACACGACCAAAATGTGACGTATGAGGGAGCTGACGGCAGCGAAGCGAGAATGGCGAAAAATGAACCCGAACTCTGCTTGGGAGTTATTCATCCGAAACACAAATTTGTGTAACACTAGTCCACTTTTAATGCCTGAGGCATCGAGATTGGAGACAATTCCAACAATCAGCTCTTATCCTTGGCTACGGGGTTTGATTGGTGGGCTTTCATCCGCGACACCTGCTATGTCTCTTGTCAGCCTCACATTGCGCTTCAACACTACCCATGTATCACAATAGACTTTTCATCTCTACAGGCTGTCGCCTCGACTAACGGCCTTATTGTTACCATGACAAGCTGTCGGACATGACCTGACATTTAACGTCCCACTCAACGCTACCGAATCGCCTGCCCTCCACTCTGCCGAACCAACCGAGCCAACACCATAATACAACCGAACGCGGGTCTTTCTGACAGATACGAACGACGCCTAGATTGAATTCTCCGGCTGGACTGGCGGCCGATTGGAGCTTTGTTGCTTGAATCATGTCCTCAAAAAGTCGTTGAATGGTGTGCTTGTACAGCGGGAGGCTGCGTTTGACTTGTGGGCGTTGCCGTTGCTGTCGGCTCTATCACGGTGATAGTTTCGACGTCAGGTCATGCTGAACAGCAGCCAGCGTTATTCTACCACCGGGACGAGAAGTCGACTTGCTGCAGCAGCTATGGAGAGCAGTATCAGGAGATGCCGATTTCGGGCGAATTGTCGCACAAGATTGCACAGAGTCTCGGTGAGGTCCAGTATCTGCTGTTGAGACATAGGGAAGGCGTGTGAGATGGCGATTCGAAAAGGGCCATTCATAGTACAGTTTGTTCCTTTTAGCAGAAAAAGGCAATACGAGATACGGAGTGGCATACACGATCACAAATGCTGCAAATAAACAAAACTGCGTTTGACGGCTTCTTATCGTAGCATTCCCTACGGGTTAAGCATATGTTATTATGGGAAGACACAGTTGTAAATTGCCATTCCTTGATATATCACACGCGTTTGAATCATTTCTCGGAGCATCTGTCAAGCTCAGAAGTTGCACTGACTTGTTGTAGCATGTATTTCCCAGAAACTACTAGACTTTTCCTCAAACGAGTTCTTCATTGCAGTATAATCCATATGGTGACCATATGCACATTTCACACCCACATCCAGAAAACCTCTGACATCAGCAAAGGATTCCGGTCTGCATCCTTCGCCAAGTCTTGTATCTCTCCATCGTCACAACAAACACATTCACATCGAGATATCCTCCGCTCAACAAACCATACTGTCGGACAAAACCCGCATCTTCGCAAGAACCGTAATCCCACAGTCGTTCGTATCCTTATCTTTTACACACTGACCTCCTCCCCACAATGTACGTGTGCCAACATCGTCACGGCCCATTCCCGATCCCACGATCCACAGTGCACCACCCATCCTCGCATGCTCGTGCCTTGACGTGCAGACACGATCACCAGCACGAAGGAAGTAGCACCGCACCGCACGGTCTCAGAGTGCACCGGCGCCCCAGCCGCCGTTCACCATCCACGCATTGACATCGTTTCCTGGATTTCGCAAAGCACGCCACACCGCTCGACCCTCGCCAAATGTTCCGTCCCACATCTTGCAATCCATCTTTTTTTACCGAACACGATCCTCTTGCCTGCTCCGAATCACTTGACAGTTTGTGGGTCTCGTTGCTAGTGTGGTAGGTATCCCTGTACGCTTCCCGCGGCTACATATCTGCACAGCCCTATACACATTGAGATACAAGTCCGATGCACGCTTCGGGTGTCTGGAAGCAGCTAGCGGAGCATGGAGATGGCGCTTTTCCTGTAGCAGCACTGCAGCAGACGATGCCGTGGATCACTTGGTCTAGAAATGTCCAAAGAGCGAGGATTTGCTTACGCGTGCCACTGCAATTGGTGGAGTGATGCGGGAATAGACTCTGTAGAGTAGGTTCGAAGATCACTATAATCACGAGAACAAAGGTCCTTCTTCGTTTTCGTTTGATAGTGTGAAGAGCAAGTCATGTTCGATGGAGCAATCTGCCGCCGCCGACCATCCCACGCTGCACTCATTGCAGGAAACTTTGGAGATTGAAGCCACCGGGTCTGCAGCTCATTAGACGACTCGGCGCATGGGTGTCCAGGCAGGTACGGTTACAAGTCGCATGAGACGCCTGCAGAATGCATCAATAGCTTAATCGATAGCTCACTTGCGTGCAGTGTGCGGGGTTGTGGGAAGACGATCAGCAGCGGACCAGCCATGTCGGAGTAGGTTGGATAGACGTGGGATATGCACTGGAAGGTGGTCAGAAGGATTGCGGAATGCCTCGGCTACGTTCGGTTACGCAGGGATGATGCGGGCCATGTAAGGGGCCGTGCTTCGATAACGTTCTCGAAGGGCGGGATGTGAGCGTGAAGGTGGTGTGGGTGCTCAATCCGGACGACTGACTACCAGTGTGGCTATGTTTTACGACAGGCCTGCGCGAGATATTGCGTGTTTGCTGGCTTTTGTTGAGCATGAGCTTCGTTCATGCCTGATAGCAAACAGGCGTTCAGTCATCGCGGAGCTTTAGGCCCAATGCGGAAGGTGCAAAGGCCATTTCGACATCTGCTATATTGCGGTGGCAGTTTCGCATGAAGAGAGGAGATAGCCGTTTGAAGACCAGAACGGTGTGCGGAGAATGTGGCTGGCTAGCCGGCACGGTCGGGAAAGATCTTGAAGCGGGAAGGCTGTAGGATTACTCGTATCGCGGAGCATTTGTCTATTAACGGTAGTGAAACAGGACTGTCTGTGGTAATTGATCTTCAGGGCCTCGGAGAGATGCGCGCACGCCCAATGATATACCAACACAATACCTTGTTGCTCTCTTTAGGTGCTAATCGATATAGTGATACAGACCCCTACAAGCTCATCTCGTCCGCATCTTCCTCTTTGTAGTTCTTGGCCCTTGTCGCAGCCCTGCCAGACTTCTTGCGTGATGCAGCAGGTCGTGCAGCTCGCTTCTGCACGACTGGAGTCTCGTCTTCCGTGCCTAGATCACTAAGCGGTGGAGAGCTGAGATGTTCTTCGTCGTCCGAAGGCGACGGCGTGGGGACAGACTTCGGCGTCTTCTTCTTCGTTGAGCTGGCTGCCCGCTTAGGCGCTGGCTTCTTGGCTGGTGTTTTGACTTCGTCCAGAACAGCTGGCTCACTCGTGACTGCAGCCCCCTCGTCAGCAGCAGATGGGGCAGTCTTCCGCTTCTTCTTTGCGGATATAGCGGCACCCTCCTCCTTCTGCTTGATGATCCGTTTTGGGGGTCTCAGCCATTCCTCCATTCCAGGAGGCCAGTACACTCGACCTTCGGGCCCTCCCATACCTAACTCTTCGTCAGGCACAATCGGTGGAGGGACAGCCTCTTCCTCGGCATCTTCTATTTTTGCATCAAGATCGTCAATGTCTTCTGCCTTCTTCTTGCTCTTTTTGGCTGCCTTCTTTGGCTTTGGCTTCCATGGCTTGTTTTCGTCTTGCCGTTGATGAGGCAAGATGTCGCTGAAGGTGTGAAAACCTGGCAACTTGAACGTTCGCATCAACTCAAAAACTGCTTGCTCCTTGTCCTTTGCCTCAATCATCAAGTCCATAGTATCAGGACATGGTGGCAGAGTCATTACGCGAGGAGAGTGCTTTCTCCTCTTAGTGCGAGTGATTGCTTCCGGACGTGATTCAGAGTAGTGCATCTTAGGTGTGATACCCTTCTTGGTCCATGTCTCGAGGATCGCGGGATATAGATCCATGATGTCCTTCGTGCCCTCTCGAAGCTGTGTCGCATCGAATATGATGTTATGGTGGTGGTAGTCAAGCACCATGGGGATATTCAGCTCCTGACAAAGGGGCAGGAGCTCATGCACCGACCAGACGACATCGTCGTTCTCTAGCACGAGGCGATTCTTGATACTTTGCGACAATTTTGCGTAGTTTTCTTTGAATCGTTCAATCGCGGCTGGCTTGTCTCCGTATGCGCCCCCAAGATGCAGTATCATAACGGCATCTCGGTTCTGCTGTTCCGGCAGCTTGAGAAGTGACAGCAGCTCATCGTGAAACGCCAGGTCACGGATAGCATTATCAATGACCTGCTTGCGTGGCGAACCTAATTGCGTGAACTGGCCCGGGTGAGTGGTGACTCTATGTCCCAACTCAGCAATCACCTTGCCCACGTCGCGGAGGGTATCGCCCGCGAACGGCTCGAGTTTGTAGCCATACTCTTCATGGCTGGCGAACGGAAACATCTCGCTGCTGAGACGCATGAACTTGATGCCGTACTTGTCGTTCCAGCGTACCATTTTCGCGATATCACGCGCGTTGGCGAGGCCTAGTTCTTCGACGTACCGCATGCCCCTAGCGACATCTGCGGGTTGCTCTTTGTCTGGGCGGTTCTTCGTGGCGTGTTCGGGTTGAGATGGATCTTTCAAGGGGTGGCGATGTTCAATGATGCTTGCGATGCGGCATGTTCTCGAACTGAACACGGGAGGATTTGCGCTCCGTAGGTATGTGTTGAGACAAGCCTATGCATGCATTAGTCGGTGTCGTGTAGTAAATGTAAGAAGGACGTACATATCCCAATCGTCCCTTCCAAGGCAGGGGAAGATATTCAGAATTGACCGGTGGGGGCCTTGACAGGGCTTCTTTCACCTCCCCTTCGTCTTCCTCCTCGAGCCCATCGACGTCTTCAGGATCGCCAGCCATGTCGTTGTTCTTAGTGGGTGATATCTTTGCAACATTGCTCTCTTCGGGTTCAGTCTTGACTTGTGGTGCTGCCTTCTTTCGCTTGCCCTTGCCAGTAGGCACATCAGTCGTAGGAGAAACCTCACTACCTCCGCCGTTCGCGAGCTTCGTGCCCCTGGAACTATCTTTCAAGGTTCCGTTTATTGTGCCGTTGCTCGTGTCGGGGGTCAGATGAGACTCCGGTGCACCTTCTTCGTGTCCATCTGGCGAAGCGCATAAAGCAGAAACGCCGTCAAGAATATCGGGATTGGTATTAGGGTTTGTGACCGCACTTTTGGCCCCGCGAGACATTTGGCGACGCGTCGGTTTTGGCGCATCGCCTGCAACATTGGCAGGCAAAGGTACCGCGGTGTGCGGAACCTTGGAACTGTTTAGTGTCACGCTCTCAATCGCTGCTGGAGACGCAACTGCCGGGGCCGACCTCTTCCGTTTGGGTGGCATGACTGGAAATGATAGTGTTTGAATGAATGAAGATGCGCGTAATGGTGCGCGAAGTGCAATGCGAGGGCTGATGTTGGACAAAGAACGAAGCATGAAAGTTCAGCTTCAAGTGTTTTCGCGCTGTTCTACTGCGATATGAAGGCTGGGGAGGCTGCGGGTCGAGAATTGCTTTGCCTGAGCCATCTTTGATGAACTTAGCGCGTTCAGTTTCGCGTGTACGTCACTGATAATGTTTAGAGTCGTGAGGCAAATGTGAGATCGGGCGATTAGCGACCTCGGGAGCGATCCGCTGCAGGGGTACGATCTAGCATCATCCCTTCCCTCCACTAACATTTCATCATCCTATTCTCTCAAAGCAACCATGACTTGTCGTTATGGAAGGATTGGTGAACATGAATATTGGGACGTTGATCTCATCGTTGATGCATCATCGCCTGACGCTTTCACAGTTCAAAAAGGACAACACTTATCATCTTCCAGCATCCAATTGCGTACTGCCTCTTCATGCTCAGTATAGCATGCTTCGTCCTGATATTGGCTCATCGAATCACGTCTATAAATGAAGGTGCTGTTAAGTGACATGTCGATAAAGCCGCCCCATGAATGACCAACTTGGATGCCTTGATCCGGTCACATCTCGCACTCCTCACCGCAGAAGTAGTGATGTTGCGGAACATAGACATAACAGTTGCTCGTGACTGATCGCTCCATGGCCTAGTCGATAGGAGTCTTGAGATAGTATCATGATAATCAACTTGAGATCCAGATTGAAATTTGTAGCTAGCAGAGGACTTAACAGCTCGATCGATGTGGAGAAGTTGACACTGGATGCCAGCATGCAAGTGGAATGAATGTTGTTAAGTCTGACGGACTGGCGAGGTCGATACATGTGTTGATAGGAGAAGGATAAATTATATACGTAGAAAAAACATGCTCTAGTGCATTATCAGGATCTGAGCGGGACCTATTGTGTTCTTATGGTAGATCCAGTCGTGTTAAGCTCGATCGTTCGCATGGTGCACTTCCAAGCAGAAGCTAATTTTCGAAAGTATCATCATCTCAACACCGCCGTTCCATTACACATGAAATGTACAGGTGTAGTAAGGCGTGTAAGTAAAGATGTGATTGTGCTGGACCCTGGTGGCTGAGTAATGCAAAGACATCATAGGCCGAGGTTGCGAAACTTCAATCACAATCACCAACTCTCGCCATTGCAACCACGCCGTCTTACACTTGACACTCAACACCCAAACACATACACGATATGGCTTCCACAACGATTCCTCACGTTGCTATGCGCACCCTCTCACGAGCAGCACCATCCGTCCGCAGCAAAGCTCCACGGATCGCCACACGATGTCTACACCAGAAAGCATCCCCCATCACAACTTCACCACTCCAACACAGGCCAAGGATGCAGCAATGGTCACATAATCCGGTGCCAGCAGCAGCGAACGTCACACGACGAACGATGTTCATCCAAACAGAGCCCACACCAAACGCCGATGTACGCGCTTCTCTCCGCCAGACACAGACATAATGCTAACCCACCAGGCCCTCAAATTCAACCCCAACCAACGCGTCCTCCCCGAATCAATATCCTCTCCCTTCCTCGAATACCTCAACCCGCGCTCCACCCTCGCACCCCCACACCCCTCCCCGCTCGCCGCCCAACTCCTCAACATCGACGGCGTAACCTCTGTGTTCCTCGGCCTCGACCACATCACCGTGACCAAGGACACCTCAACGCCCTGGGCGCACATCAAGCCCGAAGTCTTCGCCATCATCAACGAATTCATGACCTCTGGGCAGCCGCTCGTCAACACAATCGCCGACAAAGGCAACGAGCAAGGCCAGGGAAACTCCGAAGTTGACTCCCTCGCCTACGATGAAAACGACTCGGAAGTCGTGCAGATGATCAAGGAACTGCTTGAGACGCGCATTCGCCCATCGATCCAGGAGGATGGCGGCGACATTGATTTCCGCGGGTTCAACGACGGGCAGGTTTTGTTGAAGCTGAGGGGCGCGTGTAGGACGTGCGATAGTAGCACGGTCACGCTGAAGAATGGCATTGAGAGCATGCTCATGCATTATATTGAGGAGGTCAAGGGCGTGCAGCAGGTCCTCGACCAGGAAGAGGAGATTGCGATTCAGGAGTTCGCCAAGTTCGAGGAGAAGTTGAGGCAGCAGAAGGGCCCGGATGCGGCGCCGTCCACGGTGGGGAAGGGCACGCTGGATACGGTGCAGTAGATTCGGGGATGCGAGTAAATGACATGGAATCGAAATACCAAATATGCATTCGCTTCTTGCAAAATACAGGTCTAAAGATCAAAGTGTCAAGTTCCCCGTTTCCCATTTCATGGTGATGTACGACTACTATCCAAATCCTCTGGCTTTCCACGGCAGCGAGGAGCTTGACATTGCGACGAAAAGACGAGTCCCGCTCGTTGGACATGTTGGAGAATTCAGTTGTTTGGATTCATGTAAAGAAGCGTGTAGCAAGACTGCGAGTGGAAATGTCTTTATTGACTCCGCGCCCTCGATGGACGAGCTCTCAACCTCATTCCCTCGTATATACATAAAAGAAAAGCAAAAGCAACAATATCCGAGGATGCAGCGCCCGCGACAAAGTGCACTCATCCCATGCAGCGTGGTATCGTAAAAACAAAAAGGAAAAAGAGAAAACTCCTTCGCTATGCTATGCAACATCATATCTCAAATCGTGCGAGTCGTCAGAAATTGCGGCCGTATATATCCATCCCACCTCATGCACCTGCGTATGCGAAAATGTTCTCGATCCAGTAAGGCAAGTTTACTCAAGGAAAAGATCTGGTGGCAGGAAATTCACTGCTCGTGAATCAGCGCGCCGAAAGAATCCAGCGCGGAGCCGAAGGAGGTCCAGAAGCTGCGGCGCTCAGGCTTGCGCACGATGGTGATGACGCGTCTGCGAGATTTGGGAGAAGCTTCCGTCTCTTGTTTGGGAAGGTCAGCAACTTTCTCGTCCGCGCCGTCGAACTGCGGGATCCCGCGGTCCTCATCGACGAGCGTGACCCAGCTATCGAGGCCGAATTCCGGCTGTCTGGTTTCGGCCGCTGCGATGCGCTCGAGCTCTTCGTCGACCATGTTGATGTCGTCGCGCATATCAAGGGTGCTACGCATGTCGCGGCGCACAGTCTTCATTTGCCGGCGGAGGTCGGTGATGACGTCGAGCTGGATGCTGTTGAGAGTCTTGACTTCGTCGAGGCGCATTTTGAGGTCCTCGATGTACTTCTTGACGCCGGCGATGTAGGTGCTGACGTGGGTGACATATGCTTCATGCGCTTCGTTCGAAATGTAACCCAGCTTGGCGTTGCGCGCGTCCGGCTCTGATACGCCGAGTCCAGTGCCTGGCGTCAGTGCGTCCTCGGAGAAGAGATGGTCGTCTGTTTGCTGGGACTGTGCGTCGGGTGCAGAGAGGTACGAGGTCATGGCTTCGAACTGGCGCACTATGAACTCCATCTGGTCCTCATCTGGCTGCTGCGAGTGGATCAAGCTCTCGAAATGTACGATACATGACGAGAGCGCATCTTGCACGGGCGAGGAAGAGTGCTCTGAGTGCGTGTCCCACGCTTCGGGCGATGCTGGAATATCTGTGCTGCGCCTGAGCATGCGCGAGGAGTCGGGAGTGTACGGGTATCGCAGAGCTCCATCCTGATGACCATGTCCATAGCTGAGGTTCTTCGTTGGCGTATATGGCGCAGGCTCAGTCAGCCTCCCGACAGCCTTGGGCCGCCCTTGGTCGTGCTGCTCTGTTGGTGTGTCGCATCGCTGCTTCATCTGCAAAGGCGTGTCGGGACGGCTAGGCGACAACGGCCAGCGCTTCTCGACACGGGAAGAATAGTGTGACGGTGGTCGAAAGGGGTCGGAGAAGTAGTCTGAGTGCGGACTCGAGTCGGCGGCCATATCGCCTGTGTCGCTCGGAGGAGTCCACGGTCGTACAGTTGGTAGCGGTGAACCCATGGCGCTGTCGTACTGGCGCTGCTGCCACATCCTCCTCTTGCGTCCAGACTGTGTTGCGCACGCCCAAAGTGCTTCTAAGAAATGTCAAAAGGAAAGGGTACGTGTCGCGCACCGTAGGCGAGTGTGGTTAGAGATGTGAGGCTGCGACGGCGCAAAAGTCGGTCGGCTGTCCGTGACGTGCACGAACCTGGCGCTACTAAGCTGAGTAGCGTGGAGGGGGTTGGTAGGCTCCGCTTGGCGAGCATGGCGGGGCACATGGGACTCGAAGTCACCGTCGAAGTCGGAAGGAGCAATTCGAGCACCGATTGGCTGACAATATATTATTCAATATACCTTTCGCTCTGTCGCATTCTCTTCACACCTAGGTATTGACTGTTAGTGCAGCTTCAGAAGCTGTAACTCCGCAAGATGGCTCCTCAGGTATGCGTCATTCGTCTCTCCGTCCCGATTGCATGTGTAGAGAACTGATCGTGTGCGCCTGTGTGTAGTTAGTCGTACAGCCGTCACTCGACACGATTCGAGAAGTTCTGGCTGCAGCAGTCAAGTCACCGAATCCGCCCAATCTTGTCCCCGTATTCTCCTCGATACCAGCCGAATTCCTGACGCCTTCGAGCATTTATCTCAAGGTCTCCGCGAAGTGAGTGCGTGACTCATGACATGTCGTCAAAGGCCACGTGCGGCAATGTCTGCATACTACGATCTAGACTGTAGTTGTCAGCTATATGTCGATTGGCAGCCGACAGAGCGCTGACGCATATGGGCAGGTCTAAGTCAAAGCTTGGATTTCTCTTTGAGAGCGCCGCCACCACAGAAACTATAGGGAGATACAGCTTTGTCGGCACTGGTCAGTGGCCAAATCTCAGAATATGAGGATATGGCTTACTATTTTGCAGACCCCCGGAAAGTGATCAAGACAGGCCCCGGCCATGGCGAAGAGACCGACCCGCTGCCCGGCCTCGAGAAGGAGCTCGCGAAGAGCAGAGTCGCCACGATACCCTCCATACAGCTACCTCCCATGACTGGTGGCGCAGTTGGCTACGTTGGATACGATTGTGTCAAATACTTTGAGCCCAAGACACGGCGAGATGACATGAAGGATGTCTTGGGCGTACCGGAGAGCTTCTTCATGCTTTTCGATACCCTCGTAGCACTGGATCACTTCGCACAAGTCGTCAAAATCATAACGTATGTCAAAGTACCCAACAGCATGGACCAGCTAGAGGAGGCATATGAGCAGGCGAAGACCACGCTCAGACGGTATGTGACGATACTCAAGGACCCTCATGTCCCCATGCCAGAACAAGGGCCAATTAAGCTTGGCAACGAGTACAAGTCCAATATTGGCCAGGATGGCTACGAAGGCCACGTCAAGAAGCTAAAAGAGCACATCAATGTTGGCGATATCATTCAAGCCGTGCCGTCACAACGATTTGCAAGACCGACTTCTCTGCACCCATTCAACGTGTACAGAAATTTGCGCAACGTCAATCCGTCCCCTTATCTGTTTTTTGTAGATTGCGAGGACTTTCAGATTGTCGGAGCAAGTCCGGAGCTACTGGTTAAAGAAGAACAAGGCAGGATCATAACGCATCCCATCGCCGGAACCGTCAAGCGAGGCAAGACTTTACAGGAAGACGCTGCGCTGGCAGATGAGTTGTCCAGCTCACTCAAAGACCGGGCCGAACATGTGGGTTTTGTATGCCATGCGACGCCAACGTCGAAAGCTTACATGAAGCTAGGTCATGTTGGTGGACCTTGCCCGAAATGACGTCAATCGCATCTGCGACCCATTGACCACTCGCGTCGACAAGCTCATGGTTGTGCAAAAGGTATGCTCTCCGTCATTGCATGTTATGCGTCAGTGAAGGAGATGGCCTAGTGCTGATTTTCCAGTTTTCACATGTCCAGCACCTAGTTTCTGAGGTGTCAGGGGTGCTGCGCCCGGGCAAGACGCGCTTCGACGCCTTCCGCTCCATTTTCCCTGCAGGTACGTCACAGGCCCCAACGGCTGGCATGATGCTCAACGCAGGACAGGGACCGTGAGCGGCGCACCAAAAGTGCGCGCCATGGAATTGATCGCTGAACTCGAGCGAGAGAAGCGCGGCGTGTATGCAGGTGCTGTGGGCTACTTTGGCTACGGCAACGTGGACGGCGACAAGGAGATTGAAGGCGCAATGGACGTGAGTTTGAGTTTGGCTGATTTGGTCCTTACAGGTGGCTGATCTCTGCAGACGTGCATCGCGCTACGGACCATGCTCGTCAAAGACGGCATCGCTTACCTCCAAGCAGGGGCAAGTAGAGCGAAATCTTGCTTTTTGGCGAGATGCTAACGATTGGCCAGGGCGGCATTGTCTTTGATTCAGACCCGTACGATGAGTGGATGGAGACGATCAATAAGCTAGGTATGTTCTTCAATAATTTCACCGCCGGGGCGAGCGATTGTCGACTGACCGCTGGTCTGCAGGTGCGAACACGCATTGCATCACCTCAGCTGAAGAGAAGCATCTGGCCGAGCAGGAAGACGGCGAGGGCGGCGCGGACGGGCATCTCCACTAGAGGTCACTGGACGGAGACGCACAAACACGTATCTCTCGTGTGGCTGGGTAACGTACAGCCACAGGAGGCTGAGGCGCTGAGGTGTCTAGCATGGGCACGCGCGCCGGCTGATAGGCAGAACGACTTTGCAAGACGGGATCTGGAACCAGATCGATCTGTGCTCGCGCGGGGGTAAGAAGGTTGCAAACAGCAGGAAAATCATGGCAAGGGGTTGGAAACAAGATGAGAGGGCGGCGAGGCTCCGGGCAGATAGCGCACGGACGCCCTTCACACTATGCCCACGTCTCAAACCTCAGGCGCTGTTTGGTGGCCGACGGAGCAAACAAGATTTGATTAATTTATCGTCTTTTGCCGCGGCAAAGCTGTGTCAGCGCGAAGAGAGATTGTTGTCCGTTTCACAGGCGGCCAAGGTGGATTGTGCGAGTGTGCGAGTGTGAAGGAGAGAATGACGAGTGGTACGAGTGGTGCAGCGTTGCGAGGCCAACCTGGTCGGATGCAGCGTGCGACCCGACTGTCCTGCATCCTCTCCGACCATGCATCATAAACGATTTCTTGGAACTGGGAGTGACGGCACGCTATCGCTAGTGCGGACAGCCGGCCAATCAGCACCCCGGTTGCACATCCGTCACCCCTGCCGCATCCAGACACTAGGGCAGAGCTACCAGCCTCTCCCAGTGATTGCCAGAGCAGCTCCAGCCCAGCAAACAGGTAATTGCGGCTACGACTGTTTGCACGCGCGAGATATAAACCCCCCCTTCCACCTCTCAACCTCCTCATCCAGCATTCATCCACGCACATCAGCAACTTTGACCAGCTCGTCACCTAGCATCATCCTTCCAGCACCTAGTCAACATCACTTCACCCCTTCTCCACCAACCCTCAAGATGAAGTCCTTCGCTGCCGTTGCCGCCTTTGCTGGTGCCGCCGCTGCCCAGAACCTTGGACAGTGCGCTGTACGTTGATCCCCACGGCGCTCAATGTCCTCCCTGGCCAAAGCTAATTGGAACAGCAACTCTGCGTTGGCAACATGGCCACCATTGCCCAGTCCCAGTTCCAGTGCGCCCAGAACGATCAGAGCTGCTTCTGCACCAAGTCCAACTGGGCCTACGGTATCCGTGACTGCTCCCAACAGGCTTGCGGTACCGAGGAGTCTGCTGCCGCCGTTGCTTACGCCGCCAGCATTTGCCAGGGTAAGTCGTTCGCAGACCTTGCTCCTATCTCTCACTAACATATTCTCCAGGTTTCGCTGGCGCTAGCAGCGTCCCCGCCGCGCTCCCCATCCTGACCTCTGCTCTCGCAAGCTTGCCCGCTGGTGCCAGCTCTGTGGTTGCTTCAGTTACAGGTTCGCTTGCTTCTGAGGCCCGCAGTGCCGTCACCACCGTTCCCCTTCTTGCCACCGTTACGAACTCTGACGGCTCTGTTGCGACCACCACCACTGGTCTCAGCACTGTCTACGGTTCGCTAACTGAAAGCGCAGCAAGCCAGGCCTCAAGCATTGCCGCTTCGGCCAGCGGTGCCGTCAGCTCCGCTATTGAGTCTGCCTCGTCTGCTGCCAACTCTGCTGCGTAAGTTTTCTCCTCAGTCATCTACTCGGCATCTCTCTAACGCCATCCAGCTCTTCTGCCGCCGGCGCCGTATCGTCGCTCCTTTCCCGCGCCAGCTCCGCCGCTGGTAGCGCCACCTCTGCTGCCGGCTCCGCTGTCCCCACTGGCGGTGCTGCCATCCAGACCGGTCTTCCTGTTCTCGCTGGTGTCGGTGCCTTTGCCGCTTTCTTCCTATAAGCGCATCGTACCTTCCTACCCTAGGTCCTCGCTCGGCGGAGTAATGTGCATAATGGAGAGATTGACGGAGCGATGAAGCGAGGCCTTGGATACCTTAATTGGTGATCGACCTTTCTTACCTTCTTTAACGGACACTACGGAAAGGCATCATGTTTACGAATCATGCGGAGATGTCTTTGAACAGTTGATACCCCCGAAAATGGGATGGATATGGGCTTGGTGGCCCTCAGCATTGGCGCTGGTACATAGAAAATGAATCAATCGTAATACTCTCATCTGAATACTTGCCTCTTCCTCTTCCAACCGTTCCCTCATTACCACCTTCCCCTGAACTAGCTCTTTTCATCCGCGCCGTGCAATCACGATGTGAAACACGCAACCGTCGTTGTCTGTACCACGTGGTATCAAGCGCCCAAAGCAACCGCATCCTGTCGTGAAGCAGTCACGGCCACGCTACCCTCACACGTGGTGCGACCCAACGACGAAAAACAAGGAGTTACGCGCACATGGAAGCAAGCAAGGCATGTGCGCGACAACATCAAATAACTAAACTATTCCCCAGTGGCGACGAGGACGAAAAGCACAAAGCAAGGGGGCAAGCCATGAGATGAGGTCGAGTTTAACCTCCATGTCCCGTGCAAGCCACGATTTCTTGGCATCCGCGCATCCCGACCGCGTATCTGCAGATCTGGGGAGCAAGCACGCAAGGAACGCGTGCGTGTTCGTGCGTTGCGCGCTGACATGCATCTGAACTCGGGTCCCTGACTGGGCGCACGGATGATGTATGGGTTGTGCGACGTTGCGGAGCGGAGAGGAGCGGATGAGATGGGGATCCTTGTTTGTTGGGTGAGGCTGGATGTTGGACGTGCAAGGTTGGAGGGAGGGCATGGGGAGGAGGAGCCGCGGAGCGAGAGGTTACTATATATTTATGGTGCGGCATCATGGGCTTTGATGTACAGGAAGCGTGGTGCAAGATCGGATGTGTCGGATGTGTCGGATGGGAGTGGCTGTGCTTGAATTTGGGTCTTGGGGTTTGTTGGTGCCTGTGGGTGCCTGGTGGGTGCCTGCGGAGGCAACGAGAGCAGCAGTTGTGGTATAACTGGATGGTTGAGTATCTTTCGGCTGTGTGTTGGTTGCTTTTCTTCAGTTTCTATCCAGGTCCCTTGTGAGCCACTCCAGCTTTACAACTCGTTCCAACTTTACAACTCATTCCACTAGTCATATTGTTGCTCGTCCGTCTAGTCCAGTCTCTTCGTGTTTCATCGTCATCATGAAAGTCAAGTTGCAGTGTACTACTGCTAAAATTGCGTCAGGAAATCGCCGAGTTCATCCACGAGGCGAATGAAGCTGCAATCGCGCTCTACACGAGCAGTAATGTCTGTATGTCTTTATTCGGTGCTGGGAAGTTACAACGTGACATTGCAAGCAATTTTATGGCTATATCTACTCTTCTGACAATGCTGAGCGTGCTCATCGATTTGGAGTCTGAGACAGCGGTACTCTATCCTCATGATGTTGAACTTTTTTCGAAGAGTATTGATATTTGCCGACCTCTTGTCCACAAGATCACAACATCTACACAGAGACTTGACTCGCATCTAGCGAATGAACCACGGCCTGTAAGTGTAGGCGCGCAAGCAAGGTTCAATGCGTTCAACAAGGGTGAGGAGGAGGGCCCATTGCGCATTTTGGAATATTGCCTCCGTGTGCTCATGGGGATGATCATGACAGCTAGAACTGAGCGTCTTTCTCACGGCGATACGTTGTTCGTATACAGCCGCTTATATCACCCACCCGCTAACCTTCCCCCACAGAACTGATGGTGAATCATCCGAGGCGCTTCACTTCCACCTAGCCCTACTACACAATGAGATGTTCCCAGAATCGACGCAACGAGGGCTGTATTTCACTCAAGAGAAGAGCGCACCAGGGAATGTAAATACCTCTTTGCCCTTCAAGCCTTCTCCTCCCTTCCAACCTACTCCGTTGTGCATTCAACAACCCCCCTTCCCTCCACCACAACCCCAATTCCCACTCTTCCCCCATCTCGGCGCTCTACCATCACTCCGCGAATCAACGCACACCCTACCAGCCCCAACAATGGACACCTTCAGAGCCCACATGGAAACTTACATCCTCCGCCCGCAAGTCCACTCCATCAATAACTCCTCCATCATGACCTATCACATCGAACCCATTCATCTCGAAGAGGGCGACATGCGAGCCCACGTCGCCAAGCAGCCCTCGATCCTCAACGCCGTGGCGCAGCTTCTACCAGACCAAATTCTCATCATTCAAGAACGGGTTAAAGAGCGCAAGGGCGAGCTTGTCTCGGCACTGTTTGGCGCGGATGTGGATTTGGTTACGCAGATGGGTACATTTAGGACGAAAGCTGTGGTCTTTGTGCTTAAGACTCGGGCGGAGAAGGTGGATGAGGGCGAGCAGGAGGCAAAGCAGTATTCGTGCTGGGGAGCCAAGGTTGATACACCTGCTCCAACAACATCATCCGCCTTGTTCGCCGGTTTGCCTTTAACCACATCTTCACCGCCACCGCACGCGCCGGGTTTTCCCACAACTGCCATGGACCGAGACGGAAGCAAATCCCAGGTTCTCGGCGGACCTGGCTTCTTTCGAGAGAAGGAGGGATTCTTTGGCGTGATGCAAGAGTACATGTCCATATCTACCTCGGATGCGTACAAGGACAAGTCCTTTGAGGAGATCCGCATGGCTGATTACAAGGCTGGACGCACCAAGGATGGCGACGTGAAGCCTGCTTTCTCGTTTGCAGAGAAGAAGATGGATAGTACGAAGGCAGCGGGTCTTTTTGGCCAACAGCTCAGTACTGCACCGGGAGCTGCGCCATCCAGTAACACTCCGTGCTTCTTCAGTCAGTCCACATCTACCCTGACATCAGGCTTGTCCAGTCAGACCAAATCTACCCTGACGCCAGACCCCGTTGGGCAGTCCACTCCTACCCCGACCCCAAGCTTGTTCGCAAAGGCCACTCCTCCTACATCAGCCTTTACTTTCGGTCTCAAGTCAACTCCCGTATCAGATGGTTTGGGTAACAAAAGCGGCACGCCATTTACATCCGGAGGCCTGTTCAGTGGTCCATCGGTCGCCGAACTCGCGAAGCAGCTAAGCCCAAACTATCTCCTATGCCTAGATTGTGCCGAGAAGGTCAAGCTGCCTGCGACTGATGATGCAACAGAAGAAGATTCACTGGCACGAAGCCACGGTGAGAACCTGGAGGCGTTTGGTGAGAGGTTCATCGCGCACAAGGAAGATACCAAGCGCAAGGAAAAGGCCGAACGCAAGCAGGAGATGAAGGAGAAGGACTTCGACCCAGCCCACGAGACGGAAGAGGTGTGGTCTGCGCGCTACGAGCGTCTCGAGCGCTATCGCATTGCTGATGCTCAGAAGCCGCCGAAGGTACCTGGTACTATCTACACTGTAGATACAGATGGCGTGGTACGGGCGCGGTCGAATCCACTTCCTGCTGACTTTAACAACTCGTCCGCCGGAGTGGCGCCTGTGGTTTCGACTAACCCGTCTACTGCGTTGGCGCGTGTAGCTCCTGACGCGTCCGCCGCTTCAGCTTTCCACATGTTCAGTACACCGGGATCGAGCAGCGCTCCTGATGTTCCTAATCTTGGAGATGGTAGCAAAGACGGTGATGCTGGCGATGGTGACGGGAAGAAGGATGCTGGCAAGGAGCAAAAATTTGTTGAGGAACAGGCGAAGAAGGACTAGGATGGGATGGTTTGGGATGAGGACTGCGTGTGTTGGCGTTTTGATCTGATAGGAGAGTAGAGAAATTGATATGGATGCTAGCAGCTTTGTACTGAAGTAGATGATCAGTTAAGGTCAAACGAAGTCTACCGTACATCACCGTGTTTCATGAGAGCTTTTCTTGCACAAATTATCGTGCAAATATGTCCTGGTCGCAATGCCATGACAAAGTGAACTTACAGCTACATAGCATTCACCTTCGTCCACACCTAGAAGACTTGATGGCATAGTTACAATCACTTAGTGATCATGCCTTGGTGATGTAGATGAATCAAGATCGTAAAAGTGAATTCATAACATCGCGGGCCTTTCTGGCACTCCGCTTCTCTAACAATTACCAGCAACAACCCAAAGGAAATTCGTAACACAAGCCCATCTCTTCCCCTACCACTTAATCTTCCTCTCCCACCCAATGTACTCGTCAATAATATCCCTATAATAATCCTTCAAATCCTCTACCTTGGGCACCTCATCGCTCTTGCTGTACAAATCATACGGATTAAACGCCCTGACCGCCTCCAACATGCGCTCATCCTTCTCATTCATCATCCACCGATACGCATTCTCCTTGTGCCAGGGGTAGAAAGAGTGGTACCTGATCATTGCCAGGCCCTCGTCTGGGATTGTGGATTGGTCCTTCATGATGTGGTACAAGTACTCGTCGTGGCCCCACGACAGCATCACATTATCCATGCCGCAGCCAGGCGTGTAGATGCCATGCTCGGTTGAGTAGATCTCGTCCGTGTAGTCTGGGTTACCCTTGAATGTATCTGGGTAGATGATGCGCTTGTCGAACGCGCAGCCCACGGGGAATGTGTCGCCAACGACGTCCCACTGCCCTTGCGCTTCGTAGAAGAATAGCAGCTTGCCGAGGTCGTGGATCAGACCGACGAGTTGCATCCAGCGCGGCTTGCCGTCGCGGCGGATGGCTTCGGCGGATTGCAGCAGGTGCTCGATTTGCGAGAGGGATGTGTCTGGGTCGGACTCATCGATGAGCGTGTTGAGCTTCTCCATGGCTTCCCAGATGGTCATTTCGGCGCGGGTTTTGGCGTGGAAGGAGTTGCGGGCTTTGAGGTTGTAGGCGACGGTTTGCTTCTCGTGTTGTTCGCGGTAGAAGTTCTTGACGCGGTCGCAGGCGTCTTCGTATTGTCGGAATTGTGTCTTGTCTTTCTCGGCGTCGAATTGTGATGCTTGGTAGATGTCTTTCTCTTCTTTTGTGGCGGTGCCGTTCTTCACCTTCATTGCTGCTTTGAGGACGTTGACGTCGTCAATCATGTCTGAAGTGGCCTCGAGAGCGGAGCCATCGCGGTGGTTGTTGAAGTCTTCGACCACATTGGGCGTCTCGAAGATGGCGCCTGGTGCCATATTGATGTATATATATGCAAAGTATAGGGTATCTCTCTAAAGCCAAAGGGACGAAGTGAAGTCACAGCAGAAAGCGTAGAACTATGTGAGGCGAAGGAGATTTGGATGATGGAAGGAATAATGAAAGAAAAGAACGATAGATACTTATTCTCAACACCCCGCAAATCTACTCCACCACGGAAATGCCATAATTGAGTACCACCACACAGACCGATGAAGCGCCAGCCTCTCAACGTCAGCAGATTTCTCACTTCTCCATGTTCCAAGCCTCGTATCCGCAACAGTGTGCTCAGAAGAGGCAAAAGCACGACGCGAGGAAATTCCCACCGCCACCATGACACGATCTGGTGTTCTAAAAAAACGGAGTCGAAGCATAGTGTCCGTTATCGTAGTCCCTGTGGTTGGATGAGATCTTCTAGATCTGGGGCTAGCAACGGGCTTCCCATGTTGGTGAGAGCCGAACGGCGTAACATTCCCCATTGGTCGCTCAACGAGGCAATTCTTGCCGCTCGCTGGGGATGCAAACCTTGTCAGCGTTGAGGTGTTGGCGGATGGGTTGCTGATCATGCGGAAGCGCTGCATGATGACGGCGGACCATGCTTCGGTCTGGACTTCCCCGACACAAACCGTAAAGGTGATGGCGTCCGCTGGGGTCAGTGTCTCCAGTAAAATTTTCGTAAGGCTCAGTACTGCGACCCTGAAGCTCGCCCGAAGCTTTCCCGGCGGGGCACGTCTGGCGGGGCAGTCTCGGTTGTCGGAACAATTAATCTCATCAATCACAGACGACGAGCCAGCTCTACGCGTACAGTGAGCATGGATGGGTAGATTAGTGGTGGTATCGGTGATCCCCAGTTGCAGCGATCCAGCTCCTAGCTTGTAGTCAGCATGTTTCTAATGCACGTTACTAGAAGCCGAAGGCCTCTGATTTGCAGTACTATCTAAATAACGACATGTGCGTCCTTAGTAAGAGCGAAGCACATCAACTAAGGACATTATCTAATCGGAGTATCTATTACTCCACTCCGGTATATAGAAAACGAGCGTACCATGGGTTAGCACTGGATCCCTGCACTTGGCGGTCACAATAACAACCCCACTACATATACATGATAGCCCGCCATGAATCCCGCTCTTTCTAAATTCATCCTGAAAGCGACCCCTGACAGCATCTTGAACCCTTCGCCCGACATGAACACTGCTATTCCTCTTAACACTGGCGCGACCATCCCTGCTCTGGGACTGGGAACGTGGCAGTCTGCGCCTGGAGAAGTCAAGAAGGCTGTTGTGCATGCCATCGAGTCTGGCTACAGGCATATCGACTGCGCGTTCTGCTACCAGAACGAAGATGAGGTCGGCGAAGCACTACAGGATGTCATTTCGCGCGGCATTGTAAAGCGCGAGGAGCTCTTCATTACCAGCAAGCTGTGGTGCACATTCCACACCCGCGCTGAAGAGGGACTACAAAAGAGCTTGGACATGCTAAAGACACCTTACCTTGACCTGTATCTTACTCACTGGCCTGTGCCCATGAATCCTAAAGGTATGTATCTTTTTGCCATTCTCGACACGCGCTGACAGTGGTGAAGGAAACCACCCCCTCTTCCCCAAACTCGAAGACGGCTCCCGCGACATCGATCACAGCACCACAAACATCCAAACATGGCAGAACATGGAGAAACTCATCCAAGCGCATCCAGACAAAGTCAAGGCCATCGGCGTCGCGAATTACTCCGTCAAGTACATGGAGAAGCTCCTCGCTAAGGCAACCATCGTCCCTGCTGTGAACCAAATCGAGAACCACCCACTTCTGCCCCAGCAAGAAGTCGTCGATTTCTGCAAATCCAAGGGCATTCACATCACAGCATATAGCCCATTAGGAAGCACAGGCTCGCCGCTTTTCAAAGACGAGGGTATCTTGGAACTCGCGAAGAAACACGACGTCGGCCCAGTTACCGTGCTTCTGAGCTATCACCGTAGGTTCTAAAACCTTATCAATGCTGTGAATTCTTCTAACAATGCACTAGTCGCCCGCGGCGCGTCCGTCCTCGCCAAATCCGTCACGCCCTCGCGCATCGACGAGAACCGCAAACTCATCCAGCTCGACGGCACAGACATGGAGAAGCTGGAGAGTATCCACAAGACCAAGGGCATCACGAGATACGTATACCCGCCGTTCGGCGTCAACTGCGGGTTTCCGGATAAGCCTGATGGCATCGATCTGAGCGGTTGACTAGATGTTGAGAGCAAGCTCTGAGGAAAATAAAATAAAAGAAGAACGTACCTATACCCAAAATCTATAACTGTCTGCTAAGGCTGTCTATATTCAAGCCATTTTCACTGCGAAACTCAAGGTTATGAAAAGTCTTGAATCCCATCGCGCTTCTATTTCTTGCTCTCTTTGTCCGATTTACTTCTCGCCGTTTTACCCTCCTCCGCAGTCTTCCGTATCTTCTCTCCCATCTCCGCACGCCGTTTCGCTTGGGTCATCTCTAAGCGGAGTTCTTCTGCACGGATTTCTTCGCGGAGCTGCTTGATTGTCACTTCGTGTCGCTCGGCTATAATAGCCATGCGTTCACACCGTATCTCATGTTGTTTTTGGAGCTTCGCAGCAATTTCGCTCGGGGTGCGGGTTATCTGCGCGGATGTGCGGAGTGGAAGTTTGATGGTTGTTGGGGTGTTGAGGGGAGGAACGGAGAAGGTTATGCCGAGGAACATGTTGACTTTTGTGTAACGACGGAGATTTTTTTCGTACAAGAGGATGCTGTGAGAGAGTAATGGGGTTTTAAGCAAGAAATCAGAAAAAACCGCCGCTTCTCTGTTACCGTGGTTGTGTTAAGTGTAGTCGCACTTAGTGTTTCGCAGATTGACCACGAGGGCAAGAATTTTGATTTTGACCTCCCATGTCCTGTAAATGCATTATCTAACAAGCGACCCATTCTCACCTTCCCATCCACCCACCATCAACAGTGACAACCTCCCCACTAACATACGCACTCGCCGCACTCGCTAACCATACCACTACACCCTTGAAATCCTCAGGCTTCCCCCATCTCCCCGCCGGAATGCGCTCTAGTATACTCTTCGCGCGGTTCTCATCCTGCATCAGCGCTGTGTTCATCTCCGTCGCAATGTACCCCGGCGCAATCGCATTGACGCTGATGCCCGACTTGGCCCATTCGTTGCTCAGTGCTTTGGTCAATTGTCCTACACCACCCTTGCTCGCGGCGTAGGCGGGCACGGTAATGCCGCCTTGGAATGTGAGCAGCGAGGCAACGTTTATGATAGAGCCGCGTCGGGATTGGGGGAGGTCAGCGGGTTGGGAGAGCATATGCGCGCCGACGTCGCGGCAGAGCGTGAAGACGGATGTTAGGTTGACTTGTAGAACCGATTGCCAGTCATCATCGGGAAATTGGTGTGCTGGGTGCCGCTTTTGAATACCGCCGCAGTTGAGCAGGATGTGGATTCTGTGGCCGTCTTTGAGGATGGCGGGGACAAGGGAGGAGATGGAGTTGTTGGAGGAGAGGTCGGCGGTGTAGATGGTAGCTTTGCGACCGAGTTTCTCGATGGCTCGTTTGGTTTCTTGGGTTGAAGTATCGCGCTGGGTAATTGTTAGTCGTGTGGAGTTCGTACGGAAGTGGAGAGTTGGTACCTGGACAAGGAGAATATCTGCTCCTGCTTCTGCAAGCGCGATCGCCATTGCTTGACCTATACCTCGTGTACCTCCTGTCACGAGAGCTGTCTGACCCTCAAGGGAAAATAGCTGTGGTACGGTCGTCATATTGTCAAAATACTGCTCAATTGCAAATGTTCGGAACTGTGTTGTCTAGGTAGATTGGCTTCAGGAGCACGGTGGAATAAGCTGAAGGCTACAATGTGCCGATTCAGAGTCTAGAAACTTAGAATGAACCACCAAAGAACTTCAGGAAAGTGAATGAAGTTTGGGGGACTTTTTATCGGCACCAAAAGTCGATGCTGTGTCTGGTCGCTCGGAACACCCTCGGAAAGCTGCCCCGCTTGACGTCGGCATTTGATGTCCCGCCATTCAAAGGCCGAAGCAGCAAGTGTCCCCATATTTTGCTGGGGAAAGACGCGCCGAGTGGAGGCGCGACAGTTATTCGTAGTGGCTTGTGACATACTGCGGAATGACTGAGCAGCGCTTTCGTCCGCTTCGCTCCTCTCTAGATTCATTATAGCTGTTGTAGCCGTGCTATACTTTCTCTGTGCCATACTCACAGCTTCGTTAAGCACATAGCCTAGTTCAACGTTGCAGAAAGATCTAATCTCTCGAGATTGATTGCAATGTCGGATGATACAAGCCCAGACGCGTCGCAGGGCAAGCGGCAAATCCGTGCATCCGTCCTGCATGGTGCAAAAGACTTGAGAATTGTCAGTCCTCACACTTTTTGAATCATCACCTTTCTTCTAACGCCTGTCTAAGGAAAATCGCTCGATCTTCCCACCAGGACCGACAGAGCTTCAGATCAGCGTTCGAAGCACTGGTCTCTGCGGTTCAGACTTACATTACTACCGACATTACCGCAATGGCGATATCGTCGTACAAGAGCCCATGTCGCTGGGACACGAGTCCTCGGGTGTTGTTGTTGGTGTTGGATCAGATGTTCAGAACTTCCAAATCGGAGATAAAGTCGCGATAGAAGTCGGACTGCCTTGCGATACATGCGACAGATGTAAAGAGGGACGATACAACATCTGCAAGGGGATGCGATTCAGAAGCAGTGCAAAGGCATTTCCGCATGCTCAAGGAACGTTGCAAGACAGGATAAACCATCCTGCTGCTTGGTGTCATAAGTAAATCGGCCTTCTTATGTAGAAGACATAACGTACTGACTGGATAAGATTACCAGATGATATGTCCTTGGATCTTGGAGCACTGCTCGAGCCGCTAGGTGTAGCAATCCAAGCATCCAAACGAGCACAACTTGCACCAGGTGCAACAGTACTAGTCTTCGGAGCTGGTGCTGTAGGTCTCCTAGTGGCAGCCATGGCGAAGATTTCAGGCGCCAGCACAGTCGTGATAGCGGACATAGACGAGGGAAGAGTAAATTTTGCCGTGGAGAACAAGTTCGCGCATCGGAATTTCACGGTCCCAATGAAGCGGGGCGCAACGATAGAGGAGCAACTAGATATCGCGAAAGAGACAGCTGCAGCAATTGGCAAAATAACGAAAGGGAGTGGTGGCGAGATTGGCGAGGTTGATGCTGTGTTTGAGTGCACCGGTGTTCCGTCCTGCGTCCAGGCTTCGATTTACGTGAGTATTGAGGCTTCTTTTTCTTGAAACCCTTCACTGACATATTCTAGGCAACGCGCCCAGGCGGCAGAGTCTTGCTGATCGGTATGGGCACGCCCGTTCAAACACTCCCAATCTCCGCCGCAGCTCTTCGCGAGGTCGACATTATGGGTGTTTTCCGATACGCAAACACATACCCCAGTGGTATCGAAGTGATGTCTAAGAAGGGACCGGATTACCCAGATTTCGCGAAGCTTGTCACTCATCGATACACTGGCTTGGAATCGGCCGTAGAGGCCTTCGACATGGCTGGCAAGACCAAAGATGACAAGGGAAATCTTGTCATCAAGGTCGTGTTAGAAACCGGCGAGGACAAGGCAAACTTGTAAAGTAGAAGATCCCCAAGCATCACGCACACAACAAGTCTGCTTTGGATTCAACGTGAAATGCCACAGGTGGCATCGCTGCGAATAATTTAGTTTCGAGAGTCCCAAATTCGCTCGTCGCATACATTTGGTGCGATATGTGAATTCTAGTACAATCGCTTGCAATTGCCTTGCTAGAATCAGCTGTTTCTACACTATATGCCGTCATGGTTCGGGAGATGCGCTGTGCGCACTACAAGGCAATTGAGGAATGCGTTCGCAGTGGATGCGGCGCGGGAAGCGATGAATGAGCTGGGAGCGGAGGAAATTTCCCCATACGTCGACCACCTCCGAAAAGACGCCTGGGATGCGACGCGACTCCACACTCGACTCCGCAAAACCTCAACACCGTGCTAAGAAACATCGCGATGTTTAGTGAGCGTCTATAATTAACTTATTGCATCTCGCGTCTCTCCCAGATCTAGAAGCCAATGCCACTGCTGATGTAGCAATGCGGACACAATCGCCGTAATTACCAGATGCTATTCAACAGGAGCGAAGAGTCTGTGTCCACATTAGGCTTTAGGATGACGTTCTTGATGATATTGTCACAAGTGATGGGAAAGGAGACGGGTCGATCGGCATCTCGCACCAAGGGCTAGTTGGACCCTGAATGGAAATGGAAGCTATGGCCCCGCCGGTGTACGACGGATCTCCTTGAGAACGCATCACTGCGTCTTCTTTCCCTCAACTTCTTACCAGATCTCTTCTCAGCTTCACCTTCTCAAGGAGCAGGTGATTAAATACCTTCACCATGGCTCCGACACTCCGCAGACTCAAAATCGCCGTTTCTGGCCTTGGTCGCATGGGCGCTCGCCATGCCCAGCACTTCCTACACCGCACTCCAAAAGCCGAATTGGTCGCTGCTTTTACGCCGGCGGACGGTGAGCTAGCATGGGCAAAAGAGAATCTCGAGCCGTGGGGCGTGAAGATCTACTCTGACTATGACGAGATGCTGAAGCACGAGGGGCTTGAAGCAGTGTGCGTCGCGGTCGTGACCACGGCACATGCAGAGCAGAGTATCAAGGCAATTGAGGCAGGATTGCACGTCTTGTGTGAAAAGCCGTTGAGCACAAAGCTGGATGTCGTACGTACAATGTCTTTCCAAGATAGATCGTGACGACACAGTAACATGATTCCAGTGCCAACAACTCCTTGATGTTGCTGCACGCCATCCAAAGCAAAAGGTCATGTGTGGTTTCTCGCGTCGCTTCGACGCCTCCTACCTATCCGCATACGCCCAAACCATTAACGGCTCCATTGGCCGTCCCACCATTCTACGCAGCCAGACTTGCGACAAGTACGACCCCAGTGGCTTCTTTGTCGAGTATGCTCAGTTCTCTGGCGGTATCTTTGTCGACTGCAACATCCACGACATTGATCTTGCCCTATGGTTCTTCAGTGCCGAGAGCAAGATCCTGCCTAAGGTCAAGAGCGTCATCGCTTTCGGCGTCACAGCTGTGGAGCCCGATCTCGCCAAGCACGGGGACGTAGACAACGGCGTTGGTGTCGTCGAATTCTACGATGGTCAAATCGCCTACTTCTACAGCTCGCGCATGAACCCGCCAGGTCAGCACGATACGACCGAGATCATCGGCACCAAAGGCAAACTTACTATCAATGCCAACCCTACCACCGGACTTCTGGAGTCGCACTTGAGCACTGGCATTCATCGCGACATTCCCCAGAACTACTACGAGCGCTTTGAGCACGCATTTGTGGAAGAGGCTCGACAGTTCACAAACGCGGTTCTGGAGAACAAGGAAGTACCGGTCGATCTGACGAGCAGCATGGAGGCTGTCAAAATTGGCGTTGCGCTGCAGGACAGCTTGAAGAGCGGAAAGAAGATCGCCTTTGGCAGAGACGGCAAGAGGGTCGATGAAGATGGACAGGCGAAGGCGAGATTGTAGAAGCGTGCTTATACACTGGCACGGAAACTTTTCAGCCGAACCCCAAAGTAGACACTGCATAATTGTAGCCAGCAGTTGACCATTCGATGCTTACATGGGATGCAGAGTCAAGATGTTTGACCACAACCCCAGGAACGAAGAGTGCGCTCTGCAAGTCGTAATGCACAGCTTTCTAGTCAACGTCAACGATGCTACTGACATTTTCTCTTACACATCCCGCTTACCTCACCATTTGGAGCGATACCATGGCCTTCCAAAACTTCATTCTTTAGAGACTACTTGTATATTTGCTTCAAGCCGACAAGCTAGCCCTATTTTGTGTGCGACGCTCTGTAGCCGCATAAATATGTCATCAAGTGTAAAACTCTAAAGGCTTCTTATTCAGCGACGGAAGTGATACAGCAAGGCTGAGCCACAACAGGTATTGCTGAGTCAGCTGCAGTTGCTCAAAGTCTCAACCGGTTTTGAGCAGGCTGCAACTTAGGTCTCTTCACATTTACCCCGCTCTCTTGTCACCGACTCTCCCAGTACGTTACGAGATGGCTACAGCTTCGCAATCGAGCGAACACGATCCTGCCTTCCACTTACTACCTCCTGAACGAGAGCCTTGTCCAGAGGGGTCAGTACCACTCCACCAGCTTTACGATAGCTGTAAGCAATTTGTTGAGAAATGGGATACTGTGAATTGGAAAATTGGAGTCTGGCGAAAATTGGCAAAAGTTCTGGGAGCGAAATGACCAAAAAGGTGAATAGAGTGAGAAAAAAAGTATGTTTGCAGAGATATCCTGGAAGCATTACGAGATTTGCTATGTGGAGCATTTGTTGCAATTGCAAGGCTATTGTCATCTTTGTATAATAGTCTTTCTTCTCTTCCGGAAAAATCAAAGTCAAAGCCGATGGCCACGGTTATTTTGTCTGCGGAAAGCATCGATTGGGTCGACCATGGCAGCTTTAGGTTAATGGTTCAAACAATGGAGAAGGATGAGGAGGGATGGCCATGCATAGACGTAGACCATCGCTATCTCCGTATGAGGTCTCACAAAGGTATGTCGCGTTATCTAACCTGTATGTAACTAATTAAGTAATGGAGGCGTAGCTGGAGAGCAGAACATATTTGATGCCCCAAAACCCGTCCACAACGTGCCACGACGCTCCATCGACAATCTGAATCAGATGATGGATGCACTCAAAATCACCATACATGCAGGACTTGGAACACCGGTTACGGATTAAATGGCAAGTGCCCAACAAGAATCATCCAGATTTCTTTGGACGGCGTGAGGCTGGTGGGCAAAACATCAACAATCGTAGACTTCAAATATCTCACTTTGAGTCACATTTGTGGCGCGGAGCCATCCCAGCAACTACGCTTGCTGAGCTCAAGGCTAGAAGAGTTCGAAACTGCCATACCCCTTGACGAGCTCCCACAAAACTTCAGAGAAGCGATTCGGATTGTCCGCTAGCTTGGTTACCAGTACTTATGGATTGGTTCAATCTGCATCATACAGGACTCAGTATCTGACTGGGCTGCAGAGGCTGCAAAAATGTCTGCAGTATATAGCAAAGCAGTCTGCAACCTCGCGTTTGTATTCCCGCCCACAATGGGATTCGATCAAGCTCGGGAGGATCCCAGATGCTTAAGTCCTTGTATCATTCGATGGGGGTCTCAGAAGGCTAGCCATGTCTCAATATCACCCGTGGGACCCGCTTCTGCATACGCGTGGCTAGATAGTAGCACTTGGCCCGGTCGTCCCGAGCCTGGATCTTTCAAGAATACCTCTTGAGTCCGCATACCATCATATATGGACATCAAAACCTCATGTGGGAATGCGCAGAGACATTTTCTGATGAGCTTCTTGGGTCATGGCTTCCCCAGAAAGGGCGCTACGTCGACCAATTGCAACATTATAACAAAATTGGCAAATTCCACCTCTCCGTGGGCACCCAAGGACTAGATGAGCACCTCGGTACATGGTTGGAATTGGTAAATGATTATCGAAGTCGGACTCTGTTAAATGCAAGTGATAGGATTATAGCTTTCGCGGGAGTTGCAGAAGCATTTCAAAATATACATGGGCTCACCTATCTCGCCGGTATATGGGGGGAATCATTACCCTACGGGTTGGCCTGGTCATACAGTACAATTGAACCACGTGGGACCATTCAATAATTGCACAAGGCACAGACTCAGCATCAACGCCTTCATGGTTATGGTTCAGACGTACGATTCCCAACTGCGACACCATTGCACTCCAATTTAGTAGCTTGAAGGGATTACACATGAGAGAAATAAGCGCTACTACACTCATACACTTCCAATGGCCAGGTCAATCACCAAACGAGCTGCCACCAACATATTTACACGACTTCACCGGGCTGCAGCTCAGAGTCAAGTTAGCTACACTGACAGCAAAGCTACAAGAGCCGAATATATTAAATAGCCCTTTCCGGCCGAGGATGCTTGATGAGTCCAAGGCCCCCTGGAGGCTTTGCTATAGGGCCTTTGAAGAACAAGTCACGTCAACATGTAGTGATCTAGGGCCGCAAGGGTCGAGGACTAAAGAAACGATGTTCGAGTATCTCTGTGAGGATTCCAAAGATATGGAAAGTCTACCGGATAGGGTTTTGCTGGCTCTTCTGGTCGAACATCATGTTCCACCCTACGAACCATCTTGGAAGGATCCAGGGGAGTATGTCTATTCGTACTACATGACGGGACTAGGTCTCGAGCCTGGGGAGAAACATGATACATGGAAGCGCGTCGGATTCTGGAGAGCCTCAATCCAGCGTTCACACAAAGTGCGTGATGAACAATCCACTGAACATAAAGGTAAGACCGAAATCAATCATCTTCATTCGTCGAACTCCGACCAAGACGAAGCAGCACGATCCACTTGCAAGCAACACGAGTCCGGCGTCTTTCTGCGATTTAAGGGAGACAAAATGGAGACCATCACACTGGTCTAGCTGGGTAGATGCCCATGACACAAAAGCGCTAAAAGCAAGAAGAAATAATCAAGTTGAGCAGCTACAAGGAGCGTCTGAATGGGTAAAATAGCATAACAGACAAGCTTCATGTCTCGCACCATCAAACCCTTCATCTGCAGCATTTTGCTTAGTAGCGAGTCCATTACCAAACGGGACGCAGAAGCAAGATATTGAAGCTACAGCTTATCGAATCCTGAGTCCATGGCTAACTCCACCGAGTCCTTGCTCTCTTCATTCCTCCAATGCTCTTAACGCATTGTTAGAATGCATGTCATTTAAGCGTCGTTCTCTACCCCCCGAACTGTACGTCCACTTGGAACTTCTCTATGATCGATAGGTGGCTGTCGTTGGTTGGGCGGATGGGTATATCACTAACTTTCCCAGAAATGTGGTGAAGTCGAAGCAAACATGCATGCCCAACATGTACGTTCAAACACCCAAGTCTCACATAAAACCAGCAAGCCAAAATCACGTTCGAAAGAAGACATGAAGTCATAACATGTCAATTCGTATAAAAAAGAATCCCCACGCCTCACTCCTCACTGGGCCATGTCTCATCCCATTCTCGCGCAAAATGCCAATAAAAGTAATGAACTGTGCAGCCACACGCGTCAACCAGCAAAGTCGACGTCTTTTCCCTTTCCATGTAATGTACAAGAACAGATTATGTAGCCCCAGGGAAAACTAGATGGCGAGGAGGCGGAAAAAGGATGATGCTGAATGCGCCGGTGAACGATGAGAGGGAAAAATAAAGCAACAAGCGCACAAGACGACCGCCGCCCATGGAGCGCCGGAAACAGGATGGGGTACTGGGAAAGGAGACTGGGTTAGGATATAAGAGGTGAGGAACATGGAGATGTAACGCCGCGCTTGTACAATGATGTGGTAGGAGAATGCCGCACCCGGGGGTCTAGATGTGAACGCAGATGCAGGAAAGACAGCGAAAGGGCGACAATTAGTTCTTCATCCTCTTGTTGCCTCCCACCCGTGGGCTTTGCTTGACTTTGGTGCCGTTCATCCCGTCACCATCGTCCATGTCCATTTTGGCCGTACTTCTCCGTCGCTTGCCTGCCATATTTGGCGATGTGTTGACGCTAGCGGTGTGGGAGCTTGTACTTTGCTGCTTGACCATGGCATGGGAGTTGGGCGATGGAGTGTGCATCATGCCGGGGGATCCGTTCATAACATTTGGAAGGAGCTGGTTCTGCAGGTGTGGAGACATGAACATTGGCGGGCCTTGCTGACCAGGCCCAGGCGGTCGTGCTCCTGGTGGCATGTTTGGTTGCGGCATCGAGTTCGCTTGGCCCATGGAAGCCGGGTCTCTGCTTGATATCCAATGCTCGAGGGCTTCGGTCGGGACCATGTTGCTATGTTCTTGATAGTGAGCCATCAGGCTGGTCATGTTGTTCATCGTTTCGTATATCTGCCGTCGTCAGCGTCCATGCTGTGCATTTTCCTCTTCCGTGTACTGACCTCGAGGTAGCTTTGCAGCACGGGCGGCAAGCCCAGATCCGTCACGCCAGCAGATGGCAATTTCGATATTGGAATAAAAGGCTCCGGAGCTTCCATGCCTCGTTGCTGCTTCAGTTTTGCGTTCTTGCTCATCCGTGGCGATTGATTTGGGTTTTGCTGGTTTGGCGAGGGGTGCACAACCAGATTCTTGAGGACTGAGTGAGGTATGTACTCTTGATGGCCTTCGCCCTCGAATTGCAGCCACTCCATCTTTTCCGACTCGGACCAGAAAGCTGTGAGCTTTCCCCGATAGACAACTTGGCATTGATTCCTGTAAGTGTAGATGAACTTGGCGCGATCGCAGGTGACTTTGAGCTCAGATCCCGATGCCTTTTCCGCAGATCCGTCCAGGGTGATTTGAAGGTTGGTAACGTCGGTGTTGAAGAGAGTAAAGAAGTAGCGCGGCAAAGCAGCATACACAATCTCGAACTGCTTGGTCCTCTCCGACCCAGTGGAAAAGACGCAGTGTATGAATGACCCTGTCACCGAGAAGAACTTGTCGACGAAGGACTGCCATCGTTCCACTGTGTTGCTCTCTTGCAGATCAGTGCCAAACTTTCCCATTTCGGCGACGAAGTTCATCAGCTTCAGCGTGCCAGTACCGCCAGTCGCGCCAGCTTGTGCCTGCTTCATCATAGCCATGTTCCGGGCCGCCACTTGTTGGACCTGGGCTGCCTGTGCTTGCGCTTGCTGTTGCGCTTGCTGTGCCATTGCGGGGTTTCGTTGCATTTGTGTAGGGTTTGGCTGTTGCTGATTTGGCTGCTGCGGTAAGCTTTGGGGTTGCGAGGGAGCGGGTGTCTGCTGTCCTTGCTGTGGGCCAGATTGCTGCTGCTGCTGTTGTTGTGCCTGCTGTTGGGCTTGTTGCTGCTGCTGCTGAGCCTGTTGTTGGGCTTGCTGCTGAGCCGCCTGCTGTGCTTGCTGTGCCTGTTGCTGGGCTTGTTGCTGTGCTTGTTGTTGAGCCTGTTGAGCCTGTTGCTGCTGCTGCTGTTGCTGTTGGGGTGGAGGCTGTTGAGGTGGAGGTTGTTGAGGGGTGGGAGGGGGGATAGGAGAGGCGTGGTGGCTCATGGCTGATGGTGGGCGAAGAGGTCCTTGCTGGGACTGCGAGGTTGGAGGTCCCGAATTTGCGTTCTGACTATGATTGCTCTGCTGGGAATGCGCTTGCTGCATCGCAATGGCTTGCACCTGCGCTTGGTGTTGCTGTTGTTGTTGCATTTGATGTTGTTGTTGTTGTTGCTGCTGGTGCGCTGCTTGCGCTTGTGCCATGGCCGCAGCCTGTTGTGGGCCGCCTTGCTGTTGGTTCTGCATTTGCTGCTGCTGTTGCTGAAGCTGGAGGTGTTGGGGAAGGTTCACGAAAGGCTGTCCTCCCATCTGTTGCCTCATGGTGGCCATTTGTTGCGGGGTCATGTTCGGCATCTGGTTTGGGAAACCCATACCCATGCCGCCTTGCTGCTGGAGCATGTGTTGCTGTTGCTGGCGCATGTATTGCTGCTGGGCGTTCCGCTGTTGCTGCAACATTGTAGGATTCACTGTCTCGCGTTAGTGTGATCCGAGGGAAAAGAGTTTGCAAGCTTACTCATTCCGGGGTGTTGCTGCTGTTGCGCAAACATATGCGCCTGTTGAGGCTGCAGATGCGACAGTGCATGCGCGTTTGGCCCCATGCCAGGCTGCATGCCCATCATAGACCCTGCTTGGCTCACAGCGCCGTTGGGGCCTGATACGCCTGGGTGCATACCAGGAGGCATTTGCTGGCCAGGATTTGGTCCTGGACCGCCCATGGGGTGGCCATGCGGCATGCCCTGCGGATGCATACCGGGGCCGTGGGGATAGCTTGTGGTCATCATCTTGCGGGCTCCTCAGTCCAAGGAAGCGCGCGGGCAGGCGCAGAGTGTGCTGTCAAGGTGCCACCGGAAGGGCAGGAATGGTGTAGAAATGTGGGAAACCGACCGGGAACTGCACTTCAAGATTACGGGCGAGATGCGTGCTATCGTTCGCGATGCATGCGGGTGGGGGCCGTCTCGGTCACGTTAGGAACGATACAGTATACAGGAGGAACGTGTCGCGCCGGCTGCAAAGACGTCCAAAAAGTGTCGAGGGAGATGGACGCAGATACAAAGTTCGCGTTGAGGGTGCGGTCGCAGACCGCGACGGAGCCGGTAGCGTGAAAGTCGCGATCGGGCACTTGCCGGGGTGAGGCCGGCGAACGAGCGCGCGACAACGGAGATGGGATGATAAGGATAGAGCGTGTCCTGGCGCAGAGTGCAGCGCAGAAGTTCACGATGACGCTGGGGTGGTCAAGCGGTGTTGGTGGGTGCTACAGCCAGATCAGATATGGCGCGATGTCGTCTCGAGTGCTATCGTGTCGCATCCGTGCCGCCAGCGCAGTGAGGTGGGCAGGAGCGGTGTCGGATCAGGCTGCACTTGACAAAGTCGTGAGTCGTCGATGGAGTCGTATGCGACGGTGCATCCACTCGCGACGAGGGTGCAGGGCCTGGGGAGGAGGTAGCCAGGAACGCGGGCGCGGTCGGTGTGTAGTCTTGCAGTGAGATGTGATGAGGGTGCTGATCGGCGACAGGTTAGGGGCGCTGATTCCTGCGTGGCTGGGCCCACCAATCTATCCGGACTGCACCAGCGTTCCTACCACTTGGAAAGCTTCACCGCCAGGAAAATTGCTTCGGCCGGGGCAGGATACATCTATTGTATTATGTTGAGAATTTGCCAGTTTCTTTTCCCATTTGCTGCGATGCTGGCCCAAATCGTGACACTCGACGATGACAAAACCTTCCAGCGCTAGTCCTGATCCAACCGCATCACGTGCGAACGAAATCTTGGCGCGCTAACTGCTCGACCTGGAACTTTTCTTGACCAGGAACTTTCCTCATCACTTCCTCCCCCAACATCAACAACGCGTCTTTGGCGCGCGACGCTCACATTGCGGCTACTGTGCTTTAGCTGGAAGTGAGCGTCTGGAAACCACTGGTAAGTCCCTCTGCACCACCTCTCTGCACTCTCCCGGAGTGATGATACTTTACACATCTTCTTTCTCCAACGGATTCGACCTTGAAGAAATTTTGTTGTCCGGGTGCCTCTCGCAGGGCGCTTGATACTTGCCAGTACTTTCGTCTGACCTCACCTTTCACCATTACTGTTCTACTCGGCCTAGCTGGTTCAGCCTGCTAATTTGGGTCGCACAGATTTAGTCCGCCAAATTCGCTACCTAGCTTTGCGCAAAGCTTGCGCTGATCGCATGTAACCGATACCGTCCGTCGCGTTCTATAAGCATCCTTGCGGACAACGTGGGATGCGTCGGTCGCAATACATGAACACTGGCATGATTTGCCTGGATCGCGCACTCGCGAGTAGTGGATGGCTAACATTAGGTGCCTGCGACATTTGGACGTATCCAGGTTAGTACCACAACTTGTCTTCTGCTCCCCCTTCATGATGAAACATTTCCACATTCGCAGTTTCCACGCTAGCCATCAATTGAACCTACAACCGATGTGCCATGAGCGCGAATACCTTCCTTGGATGTCTGATCCGTACCATACACAACCTCTGTTGCATTTACAATCTAGCGATACATCTGCTGACATGGCTGTATAGATTTTTCCACAATCGTTGGAGGCGAAGAAGCCCACTCGCACTGTAGGTATATGCTTTGTCTTGCATTAGGAACGTTAATTAGGTAGTCGTTAGCTGAACACCGCAATGCATGCATCGAAGCTCATCTACATCCACTATTGCCCATGAAAATTGATAACATTTCAAATCTTTGATAGCATGTGTACGACTGCCCACTCGTTGCAAGCTCTAGTCCGTTCCAATATATATGCAACAGTCTCACGTTCACACAAACATCATCATACACCACTCCTTCCTAATACCTCCCCCTCAACCCCTCGCCCTCCAACTCCACCGGCTCCCCCGAAACATAATGCACCGGCATCGAATCCAACTCATTCAGCCCCCCAGCATCTTGCATCTCCATCTCCCCCCGCCCCCTCCCCGTCTGATACCACTTACTCTTCGCCACACCGCCGTCCATTGCCGGCGTACTTTCATTCGGATACACATCGACCGCGCGCCTGCGCCTTCCTACCCTACGCATCACCAACAGTCCCGCAACGAGCGCAATGAGCAGCGCAGCGCCGACCCCCGCGCCAACGCCTATCCCGATCTTCGCGCCGCTCGAGAGACCTGCGTCGGCGTCGGCGGTGTTGGGTGTATTAGTTCCCGCTGCTCCACCAGCAGACCGCGTGCGTTCGGGCCTGCCGCGACTCCGCGTGGGCGTGAATTCCACGCCGATCTGGTGCGCGAGCGACGTAGCATATGCGACCGGGAAGAGCGAGAGGTCGGTTGCTTCCCAGGCGACGTACAGCGGGTCTGCAATCGCCGTACCTCGCGTCATCGTCGTGATGTTGGACACGGTGGACTGGTCATTTATGACCTGTTCGTAGAAAGAAGACGATGCGCCGTTTGTGTATGTCGTTGTGTAGAGGGCGCGGACAGAGAGTGGGGTGGAGATTGCGCTGACGCACATTGGAATCGGGCTGTTTTGGATTGTGCGGAGGGAGAGGGATTGGCCGCTTTGTGGTGTTAGTATGTTGTTTTGCGAGAAGTTGGGAGTGGGAGAAATGTACCTCTTGCAACACTGCGCTTGCCACATTGTTCGTGAACCCGCTTCGTACTTGGTTATGCTTGCGATTGTCTGGCCTTGCGTACACACGCCTGGACTGAAATGCGGGCCTCTTATGCGTTCAGGTAGACATGAGTAGTATGTCGGGTCGACAGGGGGTGCGTAGCCATCGCGAGAATATGTACTCCATGCTATACCCGCTGTATCGGCCGCGACATATCTGTTCTCGCAATTGAATGAAGCAGGAGGTGTGAAGAAGGTCGTGAGAGCAGGGACCGTCGCGGTCGCTATGTACTGGGGTAAGCCACCCACAGTAGTGGTGATTGACATGGTGTAGTTTAGGGACAAGATCGTGGCGAGCAGGAAACGGGCCGTGGGACGATATATTAGTCTGACCCTGTAAGGCATCCATCCCCTAATGGCACATGTAAGATGTTGCACGCTGGCGTTGTTGACGGAACTCGTGCGGCTGACATTAGTGGCTGGCCCGAAATAATGGTGGCGCATATGGCTTCAGCTCCAAGCGAGAGAGCACGCTCGAAGAGGAGTGCAGTTTTATAGGTCGTCGCAGTACATCTACCTTCTGTGGCTATCTGACAATAGCGGAGCAAACATGGCTGCGTTGAGCTCCTGTTTGGTGGGGTATCGGAATGGGAGGCTGAGTGTCATAGACTGGTGGTGGCTATGTAGAGTCGGAAGTCGAGTGACCGATGCACGCTGTCCCGCCGCTTGTGCCACAAGAACCTTCATCACTAAATCACGCCGTTGCGACTGTCATGTGAGAAGATGCATCCTGTAGCTCATGTAAGTAAGGATTCTGACATCTGAAACCTACCACGTGCGTAAGTGAGGTATGGATTCTGCAACCACGATGTATAAGTGACACTACAAGCACAGCAGCTCACCAATAGCGACAGAAGCGAGCTGATCGCGCCTGCCAAGACATGTCGAGTATGATGGATTGTATAAACTCGCTAAATCTTCCAAATATTCTACACCCAATGCCTTTGCACAAGAGAAGGCTCTATGCACGAGCCCGAAGAGTCACTGCTCGCATGATCAATTCAGATGCTCGCGCTTTATCGCATCTGTGGTCGAGTGCAGATGCGGTGAGGATACTACTATCGACAAAGTCAAGGTCGTCCACTCAGTCGTGGAACTTCCTGTTCTCGTTCTCGCCGAAAAGTGTAACTCGGATGGACGGCAGAGCTTGGGTCTCGAGGAGCCTCAGGCGCTCCTCGAAGGTGTTGTTGATGTCGATCTTTCCGCCAGTGCCAACAATCATGGCACCACCAGCACTACGCCGTGTTAGCTATGATCCCTCACACACGGCCACGCAGACTTACGATCCCTCGGGCAGCGGGTCGCTCTCGTCGATGGTGATAGCAACGTCCTTGTCGACCTTGCTCTTGTACTCCTTCTGTGCCTCTTCAATGGCCTTCTTGGTGAGGTCGTTGTCTGCCTTCCTAACCTTGACCTGCAGCTTGTCCTCGTTCAGTGCGTATGCGCCTTCAAGGATCAGGTTCTTCATGACTTCCTGGTACTTCTTCTTGTCCTTGGCTACGTCGCCCAGCTTCTTGTTGGCGTCCTCGAACAGCTTGTTAAGCAGCTCCTGCCTCGCACTTAGGGTCCGTAACCGCGACTTGTTGGAGACGGTGGAGCGGGTAATTTGCTGGGACATGGCCGCCTGCTTGAACTTCTTCTCGTAGGACGTGTCGATGGACGCGGTTTCTTGGCGGACGAGCTTGGACTTCTCGATTGCGAATTCCTCGTCGGCCTTGAGGCGGATTTCGTTGGCCTTCTCCATGGCCTCCTGGCGGATAAAGGCCGTCATCTTCTTCAGCTCTCCGGCGACCTGCCATGGCGAGCGTGGTTAGCTGGTGCTGCAGGTACCTGGGACCTACTGTTGACGTAGTTGGTGGGGAGCTATGGCGCTGCGGGCGGTGCGAGCTGTCTGGGGCTTACCTGGTCGTCGGAGAGGGCGTGTGCTTGCGACATGATGGCGGGTGTGTGTAGAGATTGCTGGGTGTGGCGGAGGTGCTCGGGGTGGTGCTGCGGGCGTTGGTCGGCGCAGGCAGATGATGGAGTTGGAGCTTGGAGTTGAAGGTTCACGGGCCACCAGCAAGCTCTCGAAGCACTGATTGGCGATAGCCCGCCAGTGGATGCTTGCTGGCCTGCGATTATGTCAGGACGCTAGGGTTACAGAAAGCCTGCATGCGGTGTCGCTATGCAATCTAGCCCGTTCGTCGCTGTGAATATAACCTTCTGGACCCCCTTATAAATATCGACCGCTTGTATTGCAGTAAAAGCAGTCTGTTGTCGCGTTGCGCATTCGAGACTCATCGTCATCACCAGACCGCGGATCCCTGCTCTCCGCGTCGGCTCGGCTGCCCCAATCGTCCCGTGCTCTCATCACTCACCGTAGTGTGACGTTAGTCGAGAGCCAGAGAGAGACACGCCCACAGTCACCCACATTCTTCCACCCGGCCGCCTATTCACCCTGCATATTCACAGCATGCGTTCGCAGTACAGGTAGCATCGGCTTCTCGCGGCGACACCACACGGCCAGGAAACATGGTGGAACTATCGCCGGGCGCCAGTGTTGCTGTGAGTATTGTGTATGCTGTGCCATGCAACGACTCTGTTGCGTGGGAGTTTCTCGAGTCGTTCTGACATATATCACAGCTAGGAGTAATCGTTGGCCTCCTTTCCACCAGCATTCAGAGCGTCGGCTTGACGCTGCAACGCAAATCGCATTTACTCGAGGAAGAGAAGGAAGACGACTATGACAGAAGACCACCCTACAAGCGGCGGAGATGGCAGGTATGTCAACATCACGTACTTTGATCTACCCGCACTAATCCGACCAGCTGGGCATGCTCATGTTCGTCGTGGCAAATATCGTCGGCAGCACCATCCAGATCACCACCCTACCACTCCCCGTTCTCTCCACCCTCCAAGCCTCCGGCCTCGTCTTCAATTCGATATGCGCCTCCATCATTCTGAGCGAACCCTTTACGCGCTACTCCTTCATCGGCACCACGCTCGTTGCCATTGGCGCATTGCTCATAGCACTGTTCGGCGCCATCGCAGAACCGTCGCATAACCTTGATCAGCTGCTCGTCCTGCTGGGACGAAGGAACTTCCTGGCATGGATGTTCTCTACCCTCTTCATCGTCGTTCTTCTCATCATCGCAAACTGGCTCCTCAAGCGTATCTACCCCCGGACCACACCTCGATTACGACTAGTACGAGGCATGTTCTTTGGATGCATAAGCGGCATACTCTCTGCGCATTCTCTCCTCATTGCCAAAAGCGCAGTCGAACTGCTCGTGCGCACCATCGTGGATCGTCATAACCAGTTCGACCGCTGGCAGTCGTGGATGATTCTGATTGGTCTGGTCATATTCGCCCTCACCCAGCTCTACTATATGCATCGCGGCTTGAAGCTGTGCAGTACCAGCGTGCTGTACCCCCTCGTATTCTGCATATACAATATCATCGCCATTATTGACGGCTTGATTTACTTCCACCAGGGCGATCGACTGTCGGGCCTCCATGCGGGTCTCATTGCGCTAGGGACGGTCATTCTCCTGGCAGGAGTGGTCTGTTTGAGTTGGCGACTGGAGGATACCGAGGACGAGCCGACCTCGCCTGTGGTGAGCAAACACACGGGCAAGGTTCCAATGCCGCAGACAGCGCTGCAACCTGGTATCGGCCTTGTGCATGGCCATCTCATCGATGAGCCCGAGGAACCACTCGACATTGAAGCCGAAGAGCCAGGTCTGCATGGATCGTTGTCAGAACAAGCCAAGCGGAAGTCGGTCGATGAAAGAACACCCCTGTTGCAGAGAGCTGGAACCGGCCCAGGAGCACTCACGTTATCACCCCGCCTATCAAAACGGCCGGCACCGGAGTCGCAACAGAGCGGAGGGCGCGCAAGTCCTTCCTTGCGCAAGCCGAACCGGAGGCGGCGAATGACGATATCTGAAGAGACGGATGAGATTTGGGCAGAACTCAATGATCGAGACTCACTCCATTCACCAGCAGTACGATCTGTAGATCTAGAGAGGCGGCCAAGATCTGGAACACTACCCACTCGAAGAAAAGCTTCGCAGTCGAGCTGGCTCACGCAAACGCGGAGACGCTCATGGTTCGATAGCCTGGGAGGTCAGTCAAGTAGAAGTGCATCACAGGGAAAGCGACCAGTAGACAGCTCGTCAGGACTACTCGATCACCCCGACCCGCAAGATGACGACCATTCCGACACGGACAATGTGCTTGACTCTGCCCAACAAAGGCGCGGAACATGGGGCTATGGCCAGCAACGAAGCCAGAGCCAGGACGCACTAGGAGACTGGTTTAAACTGAAGTGGTGGCGCAAGCGCTGGCGAGAAGGCGACGACCACGAAGAACAAGAAGAACGATGATATCCAGATACCTCGCAACCCTAGAATATATTACTTGTAGTACTTTTCGAACACCTGCTTGCTATGCAAGAAGCTAAGACATTTTCTCTTCTTAGTCGAATGGGTATCTGCCCGCAATATTCCACGCAGCCCAGATAGGTAGTTGTATCCTAGCGATAAGCTATCGACCAACCAGAGTAAATGCACAGCTTACCCCACCGCGCACCTCCAGAACTCCACCAGCATGCCCGCTCAGTGCTGTTCGAAAGAAACACGGCGCGGCCTGGATTTCACGCCGAAAGCTTAGCAGCACGTGTAGATGCGGGAACATGCATGCACGTCTTCCGGATCTGGTGTTGTGATCCCAAAGGTGCATGGAGCATGCAGGTGGACAGGGATGGGCGACAGATGTAGAGTGGGGAGTATCAGGCTGAGCATGCAAGTGGAGTGTATATAAAACCTCACTGCACTCATTGTCCTCGATGTCTGATCAATAGCACCGATACGACAAACCAACCGCCACGATGCCCGCCATGCAATACTTCCCCCAAGCCCAATCGAGCTTCAAGCCGCCGCTCGTCGCAAACGAAAACGCGTACTTGGGAGATGTCGGGAGTTCGTACGTACCATACACATATCTTTTATCCTTCCATCTACCACACTCCATACTCCAGCCTTTCAAACAATACACCATATGTTGGTTTCTTGTGCAGGTGCTGATACATACCCAAAGCCAACCAACGTCCCCCTCCACCCCCATCTCCGGCGGCTTCTACCGCCTGGAAAAAGGCACGCCGCTGGACTACACGTATTCGTATGACGAGATGAAGATTGTGCTCGAGGGGCATTTTTACATCAAAGGTACCAAAACTTACACAACCCATACCTTACATTGGCGAAACGGTAGACGTAGAGGTGTGGGCTAATGTGTTTTGTTAGATGAAACGGGCCGCGAAGTCAAGGCGGAAAAGGGAGACGTGTTCCTATTTCCAAAAGGCAGTCGGATTATTTTCCGCACGGATGAGTATGGGCTCGCGTTTTTTGTGGGCCAGAGGGAGAGGGATACACTGTAGGGAGACAGCGTGTATAGAATAGTAAAAAAATCAGGGGCGGGTTTGTATCGCAATTTTAAGGCTGATGGGTACTTGGTGATGCTGATATTGGTAGCTTCACAGTAGTCCGGACAACAGTAACATCAATTTTGTTGTCCTTTGCTGATTTTGCGAGCGTGTTGCTACTGGTTGAAGCTCAGATGTAAGGCTTGGTTTGCTTCACACCGCGTCGTCTTGCTAGCTAGGCTCGTCACTTCCTCAGACCACTTCCTTCAGCGAGTGCTCGATTACTCAAGTCCTTCCAGAACGGCCCCGCGATACCAAGCCAACACTCTATGACGAGGGAAAGAGATGACTGAAAATCGTTCCATGAGGTATTTGAGCAGTGATTTTCTATGAAGGCTCCTGGCTGGGTTAAGTACGGCGCGTCTCCCGTGAAGGTCTCAACTTTCTGAACGAGGAGGTCGAGGGTTGGTTGGCGAAAGGAGAGATCGTACTCACTCCCCTAGGACATTGATGTCCAATGATCACTGCGCCATTTTCGAGCGTACAAACTACTCTGGTAAAGCCGTTTGTAAGTAGTTCACGCAATCTCAGTGTCTCCTGAACTACCATCCCAACATGTAGTAGGCAATTTCAACAACACATCTCCAAGCCCAAAGGCAACGTCACTGCACATGCCGAATCTTAAGAATGTGAGCCATTTGCGGAGCCCTGTGGCAAAACTTCCCTCGCCGTTGTTGTTAGTTTAAGACAGTGGACACTAGATGTGACCCTGCATCTATGCCTCTTGATCTAGCAACGCCTTGTACGATCAGATCGTATTCATGGCTGCGCGGATTGGCACAGCGTCGCGATTAGTGGCCAAGGTAAGAGTCTGTCTTGGTAACATCATGAAGTCTCGTTGTATAGTTGCAGATCTTTCAGTGAGACCGCGATACGACTCCGGTAGCCGCATGTATCGTTCCACTCTGATGGGACAGTGAAAGACAGACGCTAATGGCGCATTGATCGATATATCATGCGATTCACGTATGCTATACGGAAACCACACAGGAGGCTCAGCTTATTACGGGCCGGTCCATCGGCTAGGTTCACAACATGCGCATCCGACTTCTCCAAGCTCATCCGACAAGCCACCGATCACGCCTGGCATCGGAGGCAGGTTTGTAGTTGTCCTGCACATCAGATATCTGCATCGGTAAGCAGTATGCTGGCCTGTGTACCCTGGCACGACTCAGTCAGCATGACAATACCAAATGTAAGCCCTTACCACTACCAATCATCCGATCCGTAGAGATATTATTTGAACTGCATTCGCCGCATACATGAATGTGAGTTGTTGGAGCCCCATTCCGGAGACTCGGTCAGCATTTTCCCACAGCCATCTCCGCACAATGCCTTCACACGTCCCTGTAAAGGCACTCATCTTCGACTGGGGCGATGTTCTCTTCCAGTGGTCTCGAAACACAGAAACCCCCATACCACCCTCCGTGATCGAAAAGATAGTCTCGTCACCCCCCTGGCATCTATACGAGTCTGGCCAACTCTCTCAGCTCGAGTGCTATGAGCGCGTAGCTCGGCAATTCGGCCTCGATAATTCTGAGGTGGCTGAAGCATTTGTTCAAATGCACGCTTCTTTGCAGCCAGACGCCGCTGTTGTCGCTTTCATCAAGGGCTTGCGGAAAGATACCCCGGTCAGGATATACGTCATGTCGAACATCGCGAAGGAAGATTTCCAAGCGCTTGGGAATATGATGGACCCGGCGCTCTTTGATGGAGTATTTACGTCCGGTGCGTATGGCATGCGGATGCCAGATCAAGACTTCTACAACAAGGTTCTGGAGGACATTGACTTGGAGCCCGAGGAGGTTGTTTTCATCAACGACAGGCATGACAATGTCGCAGCAGCGACAGATTTGGGGATTCGAGGTCTGGTGTTTGATGAAAGGACCGTGCAAACTCTGCGAGGTGTGCTAGACGAACCAGCCACAAGGGCTCGCAATTTCCTCCATCGCAACGCGAAGAAGTTTCAATCGGAGACGGACAGTGGAATCTATGTGGGAGATAACTTTGCAAGTCTGCTAATCTTGGAGGCGACACAGGAGCCGTTAGCATGCTCCAGATTTTGTTTTAGAAAGACGCTGACCCTGGCCTAGGTGCCTTGTGGACATAAGAACAAATAGAGAAGGTACATGGAACTTCTTCTCAGGTGAGTGCGATGGCTTGATCACATTTTCGACTCTTGGACCGATCTAATGCGTCTGTTTTATTAAGGCGAAGCTACGCTCGTCCCCGGTGGAGTGTTTCCTGATGACCTCGATACCACTTCTCTGGCCCTCATTGTGCAGCCGCCCGAGGATGTGGAAGCTATAAATGCAGTTCTGAATCAGATGGCCGAATGCGTATTGCCAGACGGGCTCTTCCTGGTTTGTTTTTGAAGAGTCCAGCCCTATGTGCAGGCCACTGATTCAGCATAGACGTACTTCGATCGCCAACGGCCTCGAATAGACACTGTTGTCAGTGCAAACATACTTGCGTGTTTCTACCGCTTTGGTCGCGGGCACGAATTCTTGAATACACTGGAGCACATTCACGACTTCATCCTGCACCGCGGCTATCTCGAAGGCACGCGGTACTACCCGCTGCCAGATTGCTGTCTGTACTTCTTCAGTCGCTTACTGGTCTTCGCTGAAAGGGACATATATGTGCAGTCTAAGCTCGGTCCGCTGTTGTACTCGCGACTCGAAGAGCGCGTAGGGGTAAAGGGCAGCGCTTTAGATCTGGCGATGAGAATCCTGGCTTGTGATTCCTTGGGCATAGATTGTGGTATGGACCGGCAGGCGCTGCTTCGCCTTCAGCACCAAGACGGTAGTTGGGAACTGGGATGGATGTACAGATATGGATCGACCGGCTTGCGGATCGGGAACCAGGGCGTGACGGTAGCCATGTCCTTGAAAGCTCTTATGTCGCAGAGGTCCTTGGCAGCTACGGCATCTGAAGCCCCGTGACAGAAAGCAGTAGCTTATATCATCTCTATAAATAAAGATAGATCAGCTTGGTTGTCATCAACAGCATGATCTGACTTGGAGAGCAAGGTGAAGTACATGTGACCTTATCGATTGCGGACGGCTAAACTTCGGGCCGCGCCGTAGTCAGGAACGAGGGAGCTGAGCTTCACATAAACATTACGTCGCCAATAACACTCCCTCACACCACCTACGCGATGCTCGTCTCTCTCACAGTCGGCAAAGTCGACGCCGGCGTTGCCGTTCTTCTGACAGAAGATAAACGCCTCGTACGCGCCCATCAGCCCCAATGCTTCTCAAGCTGGTGTCTGTATTCACTCAGGGCTGACCCCCGCGCAGATCGAGTTCCCGTCCATACTGCTGCCTCCGGATATCTCGTCTGGTAGTATAGTCGACATCAATGTGGGGCGAAACTACGAAGCCGAAGCAGACGCTGCGAAAGCATTCCACGAGCTGCAGTCTGAGATATTCCGCACCTTTGGCCAGCGCACACCGACAGCGCCTAATCTGCGCTGCCGGAATGCCACGCAGACGTCAGTGGTCCTTGAGTGGGATCCCATAGACGTCGCGACTGCCGAACTACGAAGCCTCACACTGTACCGCAACGGCAGCAAGGCCGGCACGATACCCAAGCCCGGCGAGGTACACAGCACGAAGCTGAGTGGTCTGGCTGTCGACTCAGAATACACTTTCCACCTAGTGCTGAAGACAAGTGCGGGCACGTTCAGCAGCGAGAAGCTCAATGTGCAGACCCACAAGATGACAGATCTGTCTGGTATCACCATTACACCAGGTCACATGCCAGCAGCATTACGCGAGTCACTGCAAAGATCCGTCGAGAGAATTGGTGCGAAGATTGCAGATAATGTCCGCATCGACACTACCCACTTCGTTTGCACAGAGGGCAGGGGGCCGGCATGGGAGAAGGCGGTTGAGAACAACATTCCTGTAGTTGTACCAGACTGGGTCATAGGATGCGAGAGGGAGGGCAGAATTGTCGGCGTACGAGGCTACTATCTGAACGCGGATCCCAGATTACGCAATGTCGGCCCAGGCGCGTCCCAGCAACCACCTCAGCAAGCACAACAGCAACAGCAACAACAGCAGCCGCAGCAGCCCCGAAGTCCAGTGGCCAGTCCGAGAACCGAAGTAACACCCCCAACTCCCGAGCAACCTCGACAGGATCGGGACGAAGATGCATCAGCGCCACCTCCACCACCCCCCAAAGACGATGTGAGCGAAAAGAGCCGCACGACAACCCCAGAACCCAAGTCACAAGCAGAAGAGCAGAAGGTGAGGACGGAGGACCTCAAGCCACAGAATGAAAAGGAGAAGGGAGAGGAAAGTGAAGACGAATCTGAGCCAGAGCCGAGTAATGGGAAATCGCTGGAGGCTGGTCTCCCCAGCAGACCTAAGCCCGGAAAAGCGTCGGTAGAAGACGAAGAGGGTGATGCGAATAGCTTCCAGGAAGTTGACCTGTAGCGCCAATGACAACGACGGCTGTACGATTCAGTTTGCACATTGGGCTTAGTGACCTTCAGTCCACAGACCACCATCAGCCAATATTGTTCACCAGCAAATGGAATTCAGCAACAAGGTGTAAAGGACCTCATTTGGTTTTTGAATGTTTCGTGATCGCTCCAGAATCATTTAGTCATGCAAGCTATAAGAGCACTTGACCAACACTGAATCCTATTATAGAGAAGAAGTCACCCTGAGGCAACATCAAAACCTAACAGGACATTTCGCTCAGCAGCACTGACCCACAGCAACAGTAAGCCAACGATGCATCCTTGGCAGCTTGCTCCGCTGCGCTACACCTCAAACCTACCACGCTAACGTATTCAGACTAATCTGATTGGCCGCTCAACCCTGGCATCGGAGCTCGACTCGGCGCAAATTACCATCGCAACCATGTTAAAGCAGACGAGACGGAACTTGAATCTGACAGACAGTTCTGACCTCACTCCCAAACCTCAGCAATGGCATCTCTCGCCTTGCCAAAGATCTTCCTCGATCTGCAAGTCCCGCTCATGTACCTCACCAACGTCCTCGCTCTAGCAATCGGTCCTAAACACCAAGTCCTACGCTTGGGCATCACTCTCCCGCTCTTCAGCTTGCTGGCACTCCAGTCACTGTATCGTGAATGGAGTTTTGGGTGGGGCTTGCACTATGCGTTGGAGGTGAATGTGTGTACGCAGATGTTCATATACTTCGATTGGAACATCCTTGGAAGTCCGGATAGAGAGGGATGGCGGAAAATCTGGTACGGGGCGGAAGAGCCGGCGGTAAACGGAAAAGGACATGTCAAGAAGAAGGAAGATGGTGTACCGCAGGGCTTTTTTGACCGCGCGTGGTGGGCACTCAGATTGGTGACGGGGAATCGATATGTCGGATGGACGCAGGAGGTTAAGAATGTGCCCAAGGAAGTTAGTCCGGAGTATCCGCGGTTGTGAGTTTTTTACTTTTCTAGCTCTGGTAAGATCACACTGATTGATGGGGGTTTTGTAGGCTTTTCATCCTTCGCAAGACGCTGCGGGTTGCATTCTTCCATGTCCTCAGGGAATTCATGTATTCCTACACTGCGGGCTCTCCGTATGGCGCGTGGTCTGATATTGTCCACCTCAAGCCCATCGCTACCTTATCGACCCAGCCATTCTGGACACGCTTCTGGTGGTCATGGATGGGAATCATCCTGACGTATTCGGCCATGGAGGAGGCGAATGCCGCGTACGGCGTTCTCAGTGTTGCAACTGGTTTGGCATATCCGCGAGACTGTCCGAGCGCGTTCGGAGACCTTAGGAACTTGATGAGCGTGAGAAAGGCGTGGTCGTAAGTTGTTTAACGTTCTAGTTCTTTTTCCTCGATGCTAACGCTGGAAGGACTGTGTGGCATCAACAATGCAGACGCATTTGCTCGGCACCCGGGATATTAATCGCACGAGATGTTTTGCATCTCCGCAGAGGCTCGTTTGCTTCAAAATACCTCCAACTCTTCATTGGGTTCGCCATCTCGGCGATTGTGCATGGTTGTGCATCGATGTTCGTTCACCGCTCTTTCGAAGACGATGCTGCTTTTGCTTGCTTCATAGGACAAGCAGCTATCATCATGGTAGAAGATCATGTCATTGATTTTGGCAAGCGATTGGGTTTCAAAGACTCCATCTTCTGGCGCCTAGTAGGGTTCGCTTGGACGGTATTTGCGATTGGTGCAAGCTTTACAGGCTGGACGAGCTGTGTTGTTGATCATGGCATGTGGTTTCACGATCGCACGCAAGACATCTTTAGTGTTGGCCCGCAGATTGTGCCGTAGTCGAGTTCTAAGTCCGACCAGAGCGGGGTCCAATGGTAAAGACCTCTTCCAATCAAACTAGGTGTATTCGATGTATGCTTTTCTTGCCTCTTTTGAATAGGTCTGCGGTCTCTCCACTCATGAAGCCATGCATGTATGCTTCACCAATGACCTGCCAAGCTTCTTCTCTCGCTTCTTGTTTTCGGAGGACTAATGGGATACTGCAACCGAACAGCACAGCAACCACGTCGCCGTCTCTGGCCCGACATGGCGCTGCGCCAATAAGGCCTTCGTTAGTCACCAGGAGCCTTCTAGCCTTCTTTCGAGCAGTGTCATGGAATCGTGTCAGGAAAGTGTCTAATCTATGAGCGTAGTTATTGTCTTCACGGCGGATGGGGTACGAGGCCGGCCGTCGTAATGGAGGAGGCGAGACCGGACCCTCCACCGGTACAGCTCGAACCAGCTCCTCGAGAGTCTGAGATCCGAATTTCATGTTGCGATTTAGCTCGAACCAACTTGCAAAGCTCCAATCCACAGGGTCGTTTGCGATGCAGGCGTGACACAAATAAACAAAGTCCCAGACATAGTGCTGTGGGGCATAATCGCAAAGATATTTGTCCTTTCGGCCTAGAACGAGCGATTGAGCAATTCCTTCTAGCCATTCCATAGGCAGCATGGTAGCTCTCGGAGCCTGTGTTTGACTTTTTCTTGATTGCACGACAACATGCCCTTGCTCTGCGCAGAAAAAGCTCCGACACCTGAGTTCGCGATCATCTAGAGCGCCAAGACTATGTATGGTGTCCAGCATGACTCCGTCGCACCACAGCTCTTTCATGTCTTCGGAAAACTCTACATGCGCCCTTTTTCGTAGATAAAGACCGGGAGCATCATATTTCGCTTTCCAGATCACGGAGTGTATAGGTCGAAAGTTGCCAATATGCGTAGTGGGACTTTGAGATACCATGAGCGGAACGGGCGAAGCAAAATCAATCGTTGCGCTCCAGTCTGGTACCCAGGACGGCATTTCTTCCTCTGAGGTAGGTCCTGACAATCCACCGTAACGGCTGAAAAGATGCACAAAGCATATGATGTCAAGATCGCCATAAGTTTTCCAGTATGACTGAACAAGCTTGGCGAATTGCGTTTGCGTAGTAGAGCTGTACTCCGCCGATCCCACAAGGCTACGGTCTTTGCCGGTCACCAAACCCATCACGGAAAAAACACGGTCCCTGCTATCGGTCGCCGCGTGGTTCCCCAGGTACGCCATGAGTGCGATCAGGCTTATCCCTTGGGCATCCGCCTTGGTGTGCAACTGATGGATTCTTCTCCTGTTGAAAGCTCCAGTGAAGGCGTCGCGTGGAACAAGCTCGTGCTCAAACTCGTTACTAATCGTACTGCACAGGAAGATGCTGTATATAGCGCTTTTGAACTTCCCACGACTGATGCTTTTCGAACTGCAGTACAGCTTGGCTTCCTTGGGGAGAACGAACTCCTGTAAAGTCCAGACGCGAGTCCACCAGGGTCTGTACAACAATGTGCTGACAGCCTTGCAGTTCGAGATAAAATCTGGGTCATCGAGGCTTTCTCTCATGGCGCGATCATCCCCGCTGAATGCAACTTGCAAGCTCGCGAGTTTGTGAAGAAATTCAATGGCGCCTGTGCAGTCACTACCCGGTTCCTTCTCTTCGCCCAGCCATATCACGGCACGTTTCGCTCTCTTGTATATATCTGCCATGATACGAACTTGCTGCTCGCGTTCGTTGCCATCAGTGAGGTTGATGCACAGACTGTCAATCCACCACCAGTCATTGTCGTTGAATTCTCCGGTCTCAGTAACCATTCTTAGAAACGGGGCCAGACTGGGCAAGACAGGTAGTGGACCACTACTCAGACGAATTTTGATACCGGAATTGCGTTTGTCGCCCCAAACATAGCTAGCTGTGTAGAAATGAGGAGCGTTCGATATGAGAAAGGTTTGAAGTTTGCCATCGAAATCGCCGTCTTCGCGCCGTGAAACACGAAGGAGACGGATTGAGACACCATCTATGGAGTCGGCATAAACCGAATCAGCTCTCCGGATGCCGGCATGGATGTCCATGAGATGGAGGAGAGCGGGTTCTGACGGTCATGTCGCGCTGAGATATTCGGCCGCCTACGCTAGCCCCACGCGGTGAGGCCTGCAAGCTAGACGAAACACCCATCCCTCTTCCACATACACGCGCATCTGTAACATCAACACTACATAGGTTCTCTAGCCCTTCCACGGCTAGAAGTCTGAATTGGAAGTATTGTGCTCCTCGGAGAAGGTGTTCTGGCTAGCTAGATCGAGACGACAACTTACCTGATGAAAACTACCCGTTCACGACAGCGATATCCAAAGACGCTCACTATTCGATGCGACAATCATGTGCTAGCCTTGGATGCTCTACCATTGCAATTATACACTACTTCATTTGCAGCTTACAGCCCAATAAGTGTCGCAATTTGACGTCGATCATCAACGCGCTTACAAAATGGAAGGACTATCCGTACATGATAATACACACTATCACGTGAACTGCCGCTACACAGGCCAGTAGGCCTGTGCGCAGCAGAATTGTATATGTACGCCTTCATACGAGAGATGAGACATCATCAATCTGCAACAATATACATTCGTAACTTGATCAACCCCATCGTACAATATTGTACACCCACTTACTGCAACTATCGCGCTGCAGAGGAAGTGCTACTAACAAGGACCTTTCATACCTCGTCTCTGAAATCGAAAGTTCGTTCTCAGCAACCTCTGCAATTACTCATGACTGTGGCTTTCATTCCTTAAGTTCGCCACATTGGCTGCTTACTTCACACTGCATCTTGTATATGAACCGGGTCCAATGGCATCCCTGTCGTCCTGCATGAGCTGACCGGCCCCTCGAGGCTAAAGACTGCCACAATTTGCACTGTTGAACCTCTTCTAAGAACTTGAGAGCGTATACGTGCAACTCGGTTTCTCAATTAAGCGCAGTTTCGCGCTAATTCACAGATCATAATGCCCTCTATCAATATCTCTGACGTGTTCAACGTACGGCGCCAGCTTGAGCGGTATACTCATGGTCAGCATCTCACTCCTCGTCATGCGGACACGGACCGAACCCATAGAAACCGGCGTAATCATGACTCTCATGATAGGGAGAAAAGGAGGCGTTCCTTAGACAGAGGGTATCGATCTGATAATGATTCCTCCCGACATCGCGACGCTAGGAGGGAAAACCGTCGTCGTGCAGAGTCGTCGCATCGTGCACATCACAAGGACTTCGAGGATCGCCGCCAGTCTGATTATTATGAAAGAGACTATGATTTGGAAAAGTACGCACCGAGTCCACACACCCCGGAGGGCGAAGCTGCGCCACGACAAGGAGCATGTGTCGAGCAGATCCCAAAGCCAACGGAGAACATCGCTCGTGATACTCACGACGAACAACATGCATTTCAGCAAGATTCTTTGGGAAACCTTTCGGGAACACAGTCGATGGACTACGTCAATCATACGCTGGGTGTATCATTACAAGAGATGTGTATTGAACCACCGGTTGCTGTTGAGTCTGCGCCGTCCCCACAAAATGGGTATCTACGCAAAGTTGAAGGCGATCACTTCAGTCATAACGATGAAGTCGAACGTGGGGATGACTTTGCTGTCGAGACGCGGCGGAGACGAAGTGAGAAGTTACTTTCGACTGCTGTAATGCCTCCAAGTCCACACATGTCTACTTCCAGTTTCTCGGAGTCGGGACTGACACCTCGAGACCGCCCACTATCGGCGTCGAATATAGATCAACCCAACGTTGATAGATCCCTCAGCGTCCCAGTTCCACGTATATTGGTGCCTTGTAGTTCGAACGGGATTAGCTTCGAGTCTCCTCCTGCACAATCCAGCAGTTTTAAAGTCACAACCAGGGAGTCTACGGAAAGCTACATACAAGGAACGGGATCACCACAAGCCTCTAGAGACTCGTTCCCCTCACCAATCTTATCTCCACGATCAAGCATGATTGGTGCTGCATCTTACCAGTATCTGCCATTGGCAGAAGCGGAATTCAGGCTGGTCAGAGTACTGCCGGAGAGAATGTCTACGGTGAAATGTAAGATCTTCCACCAATCTTTCAACGATCCAGTGAAATATACTGCTGTATCGTATGCGTGGGGCGATAGCGTGGAGAAGAAGCCACTCGTGCTAGAAGAAGCGATAATTATGGTGGCAGCGAGCCTTTACGATGCTCTAGAATCAGTCCGCCAGAAACACCAGGATGTTCTGGTTTGGATTGATGCTTTGTGTATCGACCAGGACAATGAGTTTGAGCGAGCGAAACAGGTGGGTCTCATGGGACAGATATATAGCCAAGCGGAGTCCGTCGCCGTTTGTCTAGGGCCAGAGGCAGACGACAGTCCCTGGGCCATGAAGTTGCTCGAGAAGGTAGCTAACAAAACTGTGTCTCCTCAAAGTATTCGATCACGAGAAGATGCTCGAGGCTCCGCGGCGTTGGCTGCACTCTTCAAAAGACAATATTGGAAGAGGCTATGGGTGTGTACTTCTTTGACTTCCTGAGAAATATTCGCTAATCCTTTACCTTTATTCAGGTGGTGCAGGAGGTATTTCTGGCTTCGAAAAAGATTGTGTACTGCGGCGATGCTGCCTTCCCTTGGGAAGTCTACCAACAGGCTGCAGACGCATTTTGGGGCGGCGATAGTGATCTTCATGTTCGCGAAGGACCGTCTAGCTTCCCAGATATCAACAAGCTTCTCCAGCTGGGTGACGAGTCACTCCTCGAAGTCATGCGCGCATGCAGGAGGAAGCTTAGCGATAATCCACGCGACAAAGTTTTTGGCATTCTAGGTTTACTACCAGCTGCCACGCGACGCGAATTGCTGGTGGACTACAGCCAACCAACCAAAGGTGTTTACACCGATGTTGTGGACCTCTTGCTATCTACGACAGGTCGGATAGATGTGATCCGCGAGTCAATACACTTCCCACTCCATATCGGCACTACTGGATTGCCTAGTTGGTGCCCGGATTGTAAGCAACAGACGATAAAAGTCCGATTCCCCTTTGTTCAAATTGAACTAACATCAAGGCATAGGGTCTCATATTCCTGATGTATCTGGCCTTGGTCATAACTTCAGATTTAATGCCTCAGGATCGACGAAAGCGCTATACCGGTTTCGAAACCATAGAAGAACGCTCGAGATTTCTGCGATCAAGCTCGATTCCATCAAGGCGACAGGCATCGCAGTTGGAACATTTTGCAAGGCCCAAGACTACCTTATAGCCTTTCTGCATTGGCGTGCGTTGCTGCTCCACGAAATGAATATCAGAGATGGAGACTTGCATCATCCTTTACACAGAGTATTCTGCAGAACGCTATGTCTTGGTCAGACCCCCGAAGACCAACAACGGCAGCAGCAATGGCATGATATTTGCTATCACGTCTTCTCCTTCTTGATTCGTGAAAGGCTGCCTCGTCTTGCAATAGATGAGGACCTGCGGTCATACGCCGATGCCACCGTACTTATCAGGCGTGGTGCGCAGCGGAAAGTTCTGCAGGCAGATTTCGGCAATCGCATGATGGGTCGACGATTCTGCATCACAAAGCAAGGAATGATTTGCATGGGCTCTGGTTATATGACCATCGGGGACATTGTCGTTGTACCACTCGGATGCTCGACGCCGATCCTGCTTCGCCCAGTGGGGCAACGAAACGAGTATGTTTACGTTGGAGACATCTACGTAGATGGTTACATGCACGGGGAGGCCATTCAGGAGATGGAGACCGGGATACCAAGCCGATCAGTATCGAAGTACATCCTCTCTTGAAATAAAGAGTGCCACCGGGCGCCGGCAAAATTCCTGCCTGGACTTCCTCCACGAGATTAGGTGAAGAAATAGTCTGTATATATATCCAAATAAATCTACAGAATTATATGAAGATTCTTATAGCTGCGTGTAAGCCAGGCTCTACTCAAATATGGCTCTAAAGGCTATCAGCCTATGTATTAGGTGCAGAGCGGGCACGAATTGTGCGGCTGCTTGGTCGTGCTCCTTTCCGTATGCAGTCGGTTTTGCGTACGCTCTCGCGCAAAGAAAGTCCGACACCCAATCTGGCATCAGTCAGTGTTGTTTCACTGCGGGTACCTTTTCCATACCTTTTCCGGGCTTCACACCACCCGCATATAATATCAACCAAGTATCCGTACCAACATCAAAGTGCCCGCAGCACTTCTATCCACCAGCTCGTCGTCTAATTACAACCGCGCAGAATGAGGAATCCACATCATCTGTGCCGATCTCGGATCAGCAGTGCATACGCACGCGACTTTGCCCGATCTTCTGGTCGACCGTTATTGTTCTCCGCAAATCCCCATGGGGTATGCACGAGCTTCTTCGTGCTCAGTGCCTGTTAGTAGGTTGTAAGCGCATTGTTGGCCACCGAACACCTGAACGCAACGTTCGATAGTTCTACCCCAGGTTCCGATTCTTTCTCGAAGTCTATTGATCCTTGCGGTGAACCCAGGCCAGACGAATATAGCTTTCGATGCTTCTATCGCCAATGAAAGGACGTTCAGGGACGGGATCTTCAACTGCCTAGGAAGAAGGATTCGGAGCCGTCCGTCCGGCCATTACCACCCGCGCGCAAAACGAGGCCAATCTCTGCCTGAATCTGGGGTATAACGTGAGGACTCCGACATTCTCCGCGCAGTTCCTCGTCTTGATATTCAGCCTCCTGCTGGCCAAGCCGGTGCGTATGCACAATCACCCAACTTGGCATGTGCGTGATTGGGCGTAGAAAAGTCGGCACCTTTTTGCGGACGTCGCTACTGTGCCCAGGAATTGGTTTTGGGGTCGCAAGTGGGCTCGAGACGAAGTCAAAGCCCAGATTGCGTCGCTTGGCATCTGCCAAACCCCGCCTCTCCCCGTGGGCTACACGCGCGCCAGTTCACTGAAGCCCCCACCACTGACCCCAAGCTGCCGACAAGAGGCCGAGCAGGTGGTGATCCACAAAACACCTTGTCTTCGAATCTTGGAAAGTGATCTCGGCTTCTTGGCTTAGAGGGATTGTCATGGCCACGCACTTTCTGCCCCGGGCAGATCCTGGACGTCGCAGAATGACAGATATGTGCGCGTGTACTTATGCTTGAAGACGAATACAAACTATTTGAAAATATGGAATTCTTGGAAATCGATCTTATGAAAATGAAGTAGGCATCACATCCGACGTTGTGTTTTGACTCCGCGGCACCGTTTGAATCAAGATCAGTTCGTCGATCTCGGCCTCCTTGGCTTAGCGCTTTCACCGGCGGTATCCCAGCTTTCGCTACGTTCAAAACTCTGGACTTCCGCACTTCCAAGAGTTCGTGGCTTGCCATGACTTTACGCCTGGCTCTTCTCTCGCGACAAGACCCCGAGGACACCAGGATTTCTTCTAGATGCGGTCATCCGACGTGCCTCTCTTCCTCGTCTTACGCTCGGCACAATCGCCTACCAGCACATCATGGCAATTTCGGTCGCTGACGAGACTCTTGGTATTGCGGGACACCTTCCTCGAAACAGTACGCGAACTGTCCACACGTCATCAAGATGTAAAATGGAGGTGATGAGAATAATAATGAGAAGCAGGCCAGTTCCGACGTTCATGGCATGACCGCCACCAAGGTTTCTGAGTAGGTGTAGCACATATCGGATGCGGTCCAGAATCGTTAGTTCCATCGTTGGAACGCTGCAAACATCCACTCGACACGTTCTACCAGTGTTGCGGCACTAAGCAAACACTGCCTAGTGATTGGAGTGGAGCTTACTTTCTTCCAGCCACGCCACATGTCCCATACCAAGCACCCAACATGGGGAACTATGCTAGGCATGTGCTTCGGCAGCGCCGTACGCTCCGATCTCGAGCCTCCAAATGCTTCACGCGGCCGGTAAGAAAGTCTTGGTTCTCATGCATGGGTGGATTCAGTGGACCTCGCCACGGGGCCTGTTGACTCGACAACTTGTCGGAAGATAGCACCATCATTGTCGGAATGTGATAGTCCACTGTGGGGGGATGGAGAAGGTCGTTGTATAAAGGCCAGGGCAATGTCCCCGGATTGTTACTTCCCCAGATCATCCAGCTAGATTCTGGTGGTCCACTGCTATATTCTCTGGATCTTTGCCCCACATCAATTCTTCACTTGTGACTTCAATTACAAAATCACATCACAATGGGTCAAGACGAAAAGCATGAGGTCGTCATGGTCGAACGGCAAGAGACCATGGATGAGGGCATCCTGAAGCCTGTACCCATTGTTGCGAAGACGGATTACTCTGGTGCTTATGAAAAGACCGACCCCAGAGAAATCGCTCTTGTCAAGAAATTAGACCGATGGATCATGCCTATGTTGTGGTCGATGTACTGGTGAGTGGTATGTTCTTCATTTTTTCTCGGTCTCGTTTCTAATTTATCCTAGGCTCAACTACCTTGACCGCAATGCAATTGCTCTCGCGCGTCTTGACGACCTCGAGGAGGACCTCAACCTTAGCAGCACACAGTATCAAACCTGTGTGTCTATCCTCTTCGTCGGATACCTCCTCGGACAGATTCCCTCCAACATGTTCTTGAACCGAACTCGTCCTTCGCGCTACATGGGTATCTGCATGATGCTGTGGGCTGTCGTCAGTGCCCTAACTGCTCTCTCCAAGGATTTCAAGGGTCTTTTGCTCACTCGATTCTTCTTGGGAGTGACTGAAGCGCCCTACTACCCAGGTGCCGTTTACCTGCTTTCCATGTTCTACACCCGTAAGGAGGTCGCTACGCGCATTGCGATTCTCTACACCGGAAACATTCTCGCAACTGCCTTCGCTGGTCTCATTGCTGCTGGTATCTTCCATGGTCTTGGAGATGTTGCTGGCATCAGTGGATGGAGATGGCTCTTCATCCTTCAAGGCATTGTGACTTTCCTCATCGCTATCATCGGTTTCTTCTTGCTGCCGGATTTTCCACATAATACTTGGTGGCTAACACAGGAGGAGCGCGATCTCGCAACCAATCGGATGGCTCTTGACACTGTCGGTAACAAGGGCGAGACTTCAGTATGGGCCGGTTTCCGCCAAGCTGCAAAGGATCCCATGGTCTGGGTAAGCATGCATATCCTTAATGTCAACCACAGTAAAAGCTAACTTAAACTCGTGTTTTGCCGCAATGGCGCACATGCACCTCGCAGGTAGGTTTCTTCTATACGCGTTGCTTTTGGAAGTTTCTAACGTGGCGTAGCGAACGGATTCAAGAACTTCTTCCCAACTGTCGTCGAAACTCTTGGATTTGAGGAGCTTATCACGCTTGTACTCACATGCCCGCCGTACCTCATCGCAGGTGCTGTCACTATTGCAGTTTCCTGGTCTTCTGGTAAATTTAACGAACGCACATGGCACATCACCATCTCCAAGTGCGTCGCCACTGTCGGTTTCCTTGTCGCCTGTGCACCCATCAGCGTCGCAGGTCGCTACACAGCCATGGTAATCTTCACTATCGGTACCTACGGCGTCAACTCTCTCATTCTCGGCTGGTGCGGATCGACATGTGGACAAACCCCTGAGAAGAAGGCTGTCGCCATTGGTATCGTCACGACCATCATGAACGCCTCCTTCATCTGGACCCCCTACTTGTGGCCCAAGTCCGATGGGCCTCGCTACGTCATTGCGCTCAGCTCCTCTGCGGCGTTTTCGATTGCCACGTTTGCGCTGGCGTGGGTGGCAAAGATTGTCTTCATGCGCAGGAACAAGAAGCTCCGCGAGTCGGACAACGAGGTGCAGACTTTCTTCGTCTACTAGACGGTTGCGCTGGAATGCAACGGATGCGGAATGGTTATGCTATGTATATATGACTCATGAAGATGGAGGCAATGCGATTGTGACCAAGAGGTCTGCGCATGTGATGGCTGATGCACTCCGAGAGGCGCGTTGAATGCAAATGAACAGTTTTTGATTCGAACTTGACTTCCTCTGACTCGCTATTCGACCATTCCCTCACTGTGTACCTACCTCATGATTATCTAAGGGTAGTCTTGTGCTGCTTGATCAGCCACTTTCGCTGTAGCCTGAATTGCTCCATGACCTCGAGATATATCGGTTTACAGTCTGAAAATCCCTGGAGACGTTCTTGGTACTTCATGACTAGCCATTTATGGTCGGAAGAGCATGCGAGCTCATTCAGCTAATCCAGAATCTCGCCGATGTCGGAAGACAAGAACATCACATTGAAGGGTCTGACACGTTGACACAACGATGTTGCACGGTAAAATACCCGTAGTCAGGACTTGTTTATGAATTCGTAAATATATACTTCAGAACATAAGGCACCTCCCATCTAGACACTTTTGACAGATCCAACCTAAAAAAATCGTTACGATACGTCAAGCCCGGCACCAGCAACACATTCTTGCGTGGCAGTGTTTAGTACGAGTCGTACTGGATACCGCTAGCCGCAGCCACAGTGACGGTAGCAGTCTCCGTCATGGTCTTGGTGACCGTGCCCATACCGCAAGAAGTAGCGTTTGACCCGGCGGTGACATAGACAGTGGGAGTGAGAGTGACGTAGACGGGAGCTTTGCAGTCTCCATTGGCACTACCAGTGGGCTTGCTGGCAGCTGGAGTGGTGGCGAGCGACAGAGAGGGCAGCTCAGAGCCAGTAGGAGTGTCAGGCTTGGCAGGCGCAGATGGGACAGATGGTGCATTGCCATATTGCTGTTCCGGAGAAGAAACTGGAGTGGCAGCTGGAGCGCCTGACAGGCCCTTGTTGCCGAGACTGATGCTCAATGAGACCGTGGTGTTGGCATCGTCGTTCACGGCCTTGGAAGAGGACGCAGAGGGAGCAACGTTAGCGGACGATGTAACAGATGCCATGCTGGCAGCAGCATACGGAGAAGCAGAGGACTTGGCGCCGCCTGAGGCAGGAAGATCGGTCGCATCACAGCCAGCTCCGGATGCTTTAGTGGCAGGACCTGGGCCAGCCTGGATGGGGTTGCAGCCGGGGAGTTTCTCAACGACCGCTGCAGACTCGCCACCGACGTTCTCCAAGCTGCACTTGGCCCAAGCAGTGTCCTCATTCTTGTTGACGTTCTCTGCACCGAAGCACTGCTCCATCTCCTCTTGACCGCAGCCGCAACCGCAGTTGCAACCGCCAGTCTCAGCAGTAGCCTTTGCAAGGACGCCCTTCTCCCAGCCGTTCAGAAAGTCGGCGTGGAAGCTGTATCCAGTGGGGTCGCCGTTGGACAATACCCATGGGTTATCGGTGGCTCCGTACTGCTTGTTGAACGAGGAGATGTCGTACCAGAATTCGATGAAGACGGTAGGGAAGCGCGCGGCTCGATGAGTCGTGGGACAGTTTTCGACGCCGACGCCGCCACCGTTGGTAGGGTATGCCATGTGGGCGTTGGGGTTCTCGGGATCGAGTGGCTTTCCGTTCCAGCAGCTGGCAAACGTGACTTCAGAAGCGAAGCCATAGTCGCAAGATTGGAAGCCTGTAGGGAACCCGTTGGAGAAGATCTTATCACTGCGGCCGTCGGGGTTGTGACATCCCCAGCGCACACCGGCTGGGTTGTCACCATCGGCGCGCTTCTCGGGAACTCCAGCAATCATGTTGAATTGCCCAGGGAACTCAGTGACGTTGGCCCACTTGTCTCCATCGCCGTACTTGTAGTAGATCTTTGTGGACTGCTCTGGTACACGGTGGAACCCGGTTCCGTTGCCATTCCAGTAGAGTGTGGGGCGCCAGTACAAGCTCTTATCCGTCTTGATACGAGCAGTGGTACATGTTGCGTCTTGCGTATCGGCGAAACCCATCGAGGAGGATAGGACGTTGCCTCCGTCGAAGGAGTGCATGTGGGTGCCCTGCGTACCAGGCTGAAGGATTGGATCAAGACGCTGGTAGGTCATGGCATCTCCACCGCGGTTGAAGAAGCTGAAGTAGTTGCCCGTGCATGTGAATGCAGAGGCGGTGCTGGCCAAGCCAGCTGTGAGGGCGACAAAGTTGATAAGCATGGTGATTTTCTTGAAGAAGCTGATGCTTAGGTAGTATGCGGAGTGAGTCGCAGATCAATCGATAGGTGTGGAGAATGTAAAGAAGGGAATTGAGTCTCGGACTCTATCAAAAAGGAGTGTATGTACAAAAAACCTGAAAGAATGAAAGGTATTCCTGTACCAAAAAGTCGACAAGCGTTTTGCAGAGCTGAGCGAAGGTTGTAAGGTCCGTTATAAGTAGGAGTCGGCCCTGGTGATGTGTACTGGGCGCTACTGCAGTCACAAAATTACGTGGGCTTGACCCAGGCCATGTGCAGGATGCACCATTATCGAAACGAGATAATTGGGCTTGCCACATTTCCGTATACTGATTAGCTGCAGCGCCTTTTGGGGGGCGGCGTAAGCGGGATCTGAGCCAGGTCGAGCCGCGCGCTGTTAAAGGATGGAGTCGGATCTTAGTCAGGGGCATGCTGAAGGACTCCGTCGTTTGCTCGATTCATTGAGGCGGTAGCCCACAGGTAACCAAGGCCTATAGCCCACTGTCACATACCGGCGTGAAACGAAACAGCGCAACCGCCCGCACTGTTGTTTCGTTTGTTCGACAGCTCAGAGAATGATGAGGAATCGATAGGACCGAAATGGGCTGCGGGTACCTGGCGTTCGCCCGGGGCGCTAAACGATGCGATCAGCACACGCGAGAAACGAGTGGCTGATCTCGAAACAACGCTGCCCCACTCCCTGAGATTATCGTACCGATGAAAAGGCTATTTGGAGTCCGAAACACCTAATTCTGGCCGCTGCAGGATTAATCCCGGTGCAGCGCTGCAGTCCCTCAACACTGGGTCGCGTAGAATAATAGTACTCAGATAGGGCAGATATGTTCCCGTCAGACGAACCAGATCTTCGCCAGGAGATATGTAAGCTATTGCTGACAGCTTCTGTAAATGCAGGAGAACTATGACAGTTACTACCGTGTCTTTATGTCTACCTATTTGGAGTAAATGATTTTGAAAGGTTGTGGCTCAAATTTGGTGCAGTGGTGGTACGCCGTATCACAACCTGCAATTTTGGGGGTCACAGCTGCATCCAGCAGATGTCATGTCAAAGTTGGGAGCCAGTGTCTTCGCAGCGGCAATTTTATGGACACCGTGACAGCTCTCAGTTTTGCTTCTGGGTAACCTGGTCCCTGGACGTCGGGTACCCGAGGAGAAACGGTCGGAAGTCAGGCCTCTGCGCATCGCCTCTTCATCGATATACGAGCGCTTAGTACATGCAGAGTAATTAAACATCGGTCCAGTATCGATAAGAAGATTGTAATCGAACTACAGTCCTGAAACAGGCTTTAGTAGCTGCAGACGGAAAGGCGTCGCAGACGGCCTGGATCTGAAGATCCGTATCTGCCGTGTGTCGCCGCGAAAAGCACAACGATAATAAGCAAATGAAAATATACGCCACAGTCTAAGGTGTCTCTTTAGCATGTCTGCGAGCTCGATCATTCTCCCTGTCGCTCTGCGCTGCACTGCACTGCCCGCCCAACCCCCAACCATCGTCTGGTGACAAGTGCCGACCTTCCCACCAGGTTTCTTTCCATCATTTTGGGTAACAAAGCCGAGATGAACCATTTTGAACCACAAGATGTTCTGTAAGTCGACTGTGTCATTGCGAAGAGGGGATGCGTCGGATGTTGCTAGGTACTATCATCTTCAAAGCACATCTGCTACCTTTGGAGGGAGGGTCTGTATTCGCTGTCTCCACACAGTCACGGGCTGTTTTGTTGTTGGCAGCTTTCGCGAGTGTCAGTCCTGACTGAGGAATGCGCACGGACATCAAAGCCGAGGCGATGCGATGTCATTGCGGCTGAAGCCCGGCTTTCACATGCTCACGAGTGACGCATGGTCTTTCACCGTCTGTCACATGCTGCACGCCCAGCCAACCACAGCACATTCGTGGGTAATGCGATGCGCTTGACCACGGCTTTGAGCCATATTCAGAAGCATGGCGGAGTACGACCAACCTCCGACATCTCTTGAAGTCTTCTGCTGTAACGCTGATTGCCCGTATTTGACTTTGTCTCCCAACCGTGGTCATTGTCTCGGCTGGTTGCCTTTCATGACGCAAACCGGCGTTCACGCGGACACCAGCGAACGTAGAACATAACCTCATGGTAGCAAAGGAACAGCCTCAGGCACGAAGAACAGAGGGTACTCTACACCAGCAATCATGATAGATCATGTTATGGGCCGACCCTCGGTCCAGTTCCGTAAGATACAAGTGCTGGCAGTTGTGTCTTTCTGGTCTTTCTATCTCTATAGGTGAGTTTGTAGAGCGTGCTTAACCCATCACCACCATAGTGCTAATGTAAGCCTAGGGGTGACCGTCACGGCCCGCCAATCCTCCGCCGAATCTCTGCCCTTCTGTCCCAGAAGCTCACTGTCTGGCAATCCGTCCTCATAACGCTCATATACCTCTATGTTGCCCGTAACTTCGGCAAACTCCTCGGTCTCGAATGTCCCGAACCGCTTGCAAATCTATATTCGCGCTCATACTTCCGTGCAACATGGGTCACAACAGCGCTGGACGCTGGCTTTTGGTCTGCCATGCGCATCAAAAGGAAGGGCGTCAGGGACATCATGAGCGTCATCTTCAGTGTATACTACATGATCTGCGCTGAGCAGGCAGACGAAAAGGTCAGGAAGATCAGAGCCACGCTCACAGTCGACCACTTACGCGTGGCGTGGAACAAAGGCACAACACCATACCTAGCCGGTTTGACAAACCTTATGCGCCCGCGGCTCATGTGGTATCCGCCGCGTAAGATCCGCATACCTAGGCCGCAGGCAAGCTCATACAAAGAGCCAGTGATAGGATGGCTCTATTTCAACGGGCCAGTGAGCGCCCTGAAGAAACACGACAAGGTTGTCTTGGACATTCCTGGCGGTGGCTTTGTCGCTATGGACCCCAGGAACCATGATGATAAGCTTATGGGATGGGCCGGAAGAAGTGGATTGCCGGTCCTGAGTCTGGATTACAGGAAAGCGCCAGAGTTTCCATATCCTTACGCACTAAACGAGTGCTACGATGTCTATCACACTATCGTTGCTTCTCGGGGAAGATGTATGGGGCTCTCAGGAGAACAAGAACCGAAGATCGTCGTATCTGGTGACTCGGCTGGTGGCAATCTTGCCGTAGCTATGGTACTCATGATTCTTCAGAGCGGCTCGACAGCTACAAGACGATGGCAAGGCGAACACGCAATGCCACCCCCAGCCGGTGTAGTCTTAATCTACCCGGCGCTCGATATGAACATAGGCAACTGGATGACAGACGATCAAATGGCTCTCATCCGCGATCGCAGAGTAAGGAAGACCAACAAACCAATTCTGCGACACAAGAGCGATGACTATCGGCATCTTGCACCAAATACTCCCGGTGTCTCTGATAATTCAGATAGCGAAGACGAAGGCTCCAACAAGATCAATCGGGTGTCCAATAGCTCCAAACCGATGAGCGAGCGCGTCCTCACCTCTCCTCAGACAATGATCAAGCTCTCAGCAGCTCATACCGGAAAAGATAGCAGCTCTCTTCCTCATATTGACACTACGATGGCGAATGATGGTCAGACGACTCAGACGCCTGACCAAATAACACCTGCGTTCAATGGAATGCCGCCCACTCCAAGTGTAACCCAGCCGCCAACACCAGGCGTACCACAGGAAGCGCTTCCGGCACCGCCTGCTACAGCAATCAAGACTCGTCTCGCTACATCGAGTATGATTTCATATTTCAACGATCGTATTCTGACTCCAGAGATGATGCGTGCCATGATCATTCTGTACATCGGACCGCATCATCGTCCGGACTTTAGCACTGATTTCCTTCTTTCACCCCTTCTAGCTCCTGAGAGTTTGTTGGCCAAGTTTCCTCGGACGTGGATGCTGACAGGCGAGCGTGACCCTCTCGTTGATGATACGGTCATTTTTGCAGGCAGGCTGAGACAAGCAAAGCGGGCAGAATGGGTCACAGCGCGAGAGTTAGGGCTGGATTGGGCGAGGGGCACTTTTAGAGAAGAGGATTGGGTGAACATTGATCTGATACCAGGCATCTCGCACGGATTCCTTCAATTCGTCTCTGTCTTCCCGGAAGGGTGGAAATACATTTTCAGATGCGCAAAGTGGATGCAAGAGGCCTTTGAAGAGCGACAGCAAAGAGATGCCTTCGATGATCTTATCACCCCCTTGGACACTCAGCACCTCAATCGCCGGAACTCGGACTACTTTGGTTCGGGCGCAACAGTTGGCCTCGCAGAGGCAGTGAACAATCTCGCCTCTTCGCAGCGGGCACGCCATCATCACCGCTCCGGTACTGCGTCGTCTGCTGACGAAGACAGACCACTGGAAATGACCGTGCTTTCGAAAGGGAAGACGAGAAGTCCTCCCAAGGGTGCGACTGGCGCGAACGCAAATGATGGAGCTAGTGGTCACGCCAGAGGCAGAGGCAGAATCAGGAACAGTGACCGCGGTAGGAGAAAAAGTCTCGTGAGCTTGGCCAGTGACGATGATCTTTTAGGAAGGAGAATGAAAGGACTTACTGGAGGTCTTGGTGGCGACGGAGTTGTGTAACGTAGCAATGTAGGTAGCCATCGTTCACCGCCTGTTACCGGAGAGCCTTTCGACGCACATGCATAGCGCAGCGATTTTAAAGAATGTAGAAGTAGAATCTAAGCAATCACGGTTGAGTATCATAAAGTTGTACTATTGCGCTATAGACTCGATAAGAAAGTCTGAAACAACCTACAACCGCAGCGTGGACGCCTAGCATCTTCACAACATGCTATTCTCTTTTCAAATCAACTGCATGATACCCGACTGTGTGGCGCACGGGAGCGGGCAATGCAATTAGCAGTTACGCATACATGTACGAAAAGGTATTGGCGCCGATCGCTCGGTAAGGGACACCGAGCAATCGTCCCCACGTTGTCTCCCGTCACTTTCACTCCTTCAGCCGCCGTTACATCCCATGTATGTTCAACTCATCATCACATCCAATGCAATTACAATTCGAGCGACATTGACGGAAACTGAGCCGTCAACGATTACGATGACTTTCTACGGCAGGGCCTTGAAGGGTCAGCCCTAGCTGTACGACATTCGCTGCGACCCATGCCCGTGGTACGTAGTTTGCATCCCTTGACACTCTTCCTTTCCAACAGAAGACCGCAAACCTTGTGACGGATCGAACAGGAGGCAGGGAGGATATCGGGAGCAAGGGTCGATTGACGAGGATGCCGGTGCAACAAGGCACTTGCGTTCCAGTGCACTTGCTTTTTGCGGAACGGCAAACGGTTCAAAGTTTCTTGAAAGTGCGCGGGATTTCTTGTTTCTTCTCTCCATCACCATTCTCCTCGCGCTCGCCGTTCACCTGGCTTCGAGTTAGTCGCTTTTGCGCGATAATTAAACCACCACTTTTTTATGGTCGCTACTCAAGGGACTAATCGCTATAACGATTCTGGACACCACCAGTTTCATTGTCTAGAGCGATAAGGAGGTTAACTGTTATGAGATAACACGATTCCACGAATTTGTGCGGAGAACGAGGAGGTCGTGAAAGGTCTGGGTTGAGTCGCAGAGTATAATCCATCAAAAAAGAGCCACGCCATCAGACGGAACACCAGGAGCCCCGCGAAGATCGTCCAGAATCTCAAATCCGGCTATCGAGGAATCGTAAAATCAACGTGTCCGTTCCTCGCGAATACACGACATCACCACCAAACCCGCAAACTACCTGAGCATACGCCGTTGCGGGAGCTCTTGTCAAGGAAAGCTCTTGCAAAGCGCATCGACAACAAAAAGCACATATAGGCGAAATAGGACGCCACCGGCTTTCATTTGACGATGTGCTATATCATTTACACAATCCATGTTTGCAACCACTGGATACCACAGCCGCAGAAGGACAACGGCCCTATATTACGGATCTGTGACGAAGCCGAGAAACTACGATTGGGGCATCCCTGCCCAGAAACTCAAAGAGAGCATAAAGTCGTCAACCGCAGTCAGGGTCTATGCAGTGGCTGTATGTGGCAGAAAATGCTCAAATAAACGGACTGGGAGCTAAAAAAGAGGCGGAGGGAAGTGTCCGTATTGGCAGGGGTGGAGATCTTCTATTGATCTGAAAGAAGCAAATATCATTACAGCATGATCGTCACATCTTCGCGGAACGGAACCTACGCTAAGGATACCATATCAGACGAACCATGGAACAGTTCACATTATCTCTGACATGGGAGATGCTCCGGACGTTGCGATCAGTGCCGCGCCGCATTGGGAGCTTTAGCAACAAGAAAGAGCCATTTGTTCCGATGTCAACACCGCTGTGCGCAGATCGCAGACTCTTGGAAAGTGTATAGATACGGCGTTTTTGGCATGGCAACATATACCCCTTTCACCCCTCTCCCTCATATTCATTTTCAGAATAGTAATACAATCAAGCAGTACGGTATCAAGAACTTCAGCCTATTCGAGGCGCGGGCCCTCGTAGTGCAGACAATGACATGTAGTTTGCGTGCATAGCAAACAAGTGGGATCGAGTTGCTAGTATGAGACTAGTCTCAGATTTAGCCGATATTGTGAATGTTGGTCTGTGACTATAAAACACACTGACAGCCTGACAACTCCACTCTCCCTTGCATGCAACCAGCGTACCACATCTGAGCAAAGATTCAAACGCACTTACTCAACTTGGAGCGATCCTCAACACCATCATCCGGGCAGTCGGCATATCGCAATGTCTGAATTGTTGAATCATCCAACAACTATGGAAGCCAGCAGGAAACACGATTGGGGCGGGACAAACCAACAGACGCCCGGACAGAAGATCAAGGAAGCATCGCCGAGAGTCGCAGTCTTGCTCCAATGGAAGGATCGCGAGATGTCAGACGACTTGTCTAAGCTCATAATTCGCAACTCCAAGACCAAGGCAGACCCAGCTAGGAACGACGCGGACATGGAAGATGTGTAAGGCACGGACCGAGCGGCGTAACTGAGACACATGACTCAAATATGATTGGCCATGGACTCGAACTTTTATCCGTGTAACAATCAACATACATCACTGAAGCCAAGCAATTAACTCGATAGTCCGCTGTGAAGAATGTGTGAGGTGTGAGGACGTGTCGCACAAACGCGCCATGACTGCAAGAATGTGACCAACATTCATGACTGCGCCGGCTATGTGACTGTTCGTGATCCTGCCCGTGCCCGGGTACTATTTCACGCTCTTCGGGGACTTACGTTGTGTGAACAGCAGGAGCGCGGCAAAGATATACTCACACTACAACGCCACACTCACACATTTACGACGTTCGTCTGACGATCTCCACACGTGCTATTTACGACGGTGTTGGAACAGGCTCTTGAGACATTTGGCCGAGTGGAGTGGTCTTGGTCTCGCGATGGAGGCTCTGGAAGAGGCTCCCGGATCTTCACACTCAACTAGAAGTGAGCTAATGTGTTTGCCGGGACGATGTCGCGCATGCATAATGCTTAAAGACAGGAAAAGAAACGAAACAGGCCAGGTTTTCGATAAACGGCGCTCAATGAGATTCGGCTTTACTCCACGAACAGGGACCGTGCGACAAGTATACAGCACACCACACTTACGAGATAGCTTCATCCACAAGTTGCAGCACCTGCGGAGAGGCAGGAATCTTGAGGGAGACGGGGGGTCTTTGAAGTGTATTTGCGAGGCGACCACGGCGGCGCAGTCAGCCACGCCCGATCATGGCGTTCAGGGGAAAGCCTTGAGGGTAGTCAGCTGCATCATCAACCTCGGGCGTCAGCCAGAGACATCTGGCCATGAAAATCTTTCTCGCGGCGGAGCGCCTGACAACAGCCAGGCAACCAGCGATGATGTTGTTGCGCATAAACGTGGCCTTGCGCACCAAGACGGCGGAGTCGGTGTTGTAAGCAATCGGCGCCTTGAAACGGCCGTCGCGCATCGCCGCAGTGCACCAACTCCGAAAGACCCAACTAAGCGGCGGACTACATATATTGCGCCAGGGAACTTTGCAACGACCAAAAACGAATTCGTTGTGCAACGCAATATGAACGACAATATGGCACCTGAGCTGGGAGCGACAATGGTGGACCTCCGATCAGATCTTGAATGGCTCGACCCTGGAACGTCTCTACACCGCGACTTTAGTGTACGAAATCGAGCTTATCATGGAGAGAATACTCAGAATCTCCGCGACAGTACCTTATCGGTACAAGAAGAATTCGAGAGAGATACCTTCGCAACCAGCCCAAATTTGAAATACAACCAAGACTTGGAAGGCTTGCAGGCACTCGACTCACTGCCAGAACTGGACCGAGAATACCAATCTTCCGACAGTGGACACAGCAACTCGGACGAGCTCGTCGCAAAGCATTTGACGCCAGCTGAATCAATGCGCGAACTACTGCCAAAAGACATGGCAGGCAGATTTGGGAGCTTCTACAGCGTCTCCAACGACGCGAAAGAGCCAGGACTGAACATCTTGTCGGATGAAATGGACTGGACATACACTCTATCGCGGGCACAAGTATCTAGATTCTCCTGGGGCTCATCAGTCTACTCAAACGCTGGCGAAGACTCAGTGGAGCCGGACCATGCATGGTGGAGGCCCAGACCGCTCGTAGTCAACAAGGAGATCGGATCGGCGCCTCCTATTCCAGAAAGAAATCCACTTCGACTTATGCAGAGACTGAGCAACGGGTTCCCGAAAAGTTTTGGCGAGAACATGCGGCGTTCGAGGAATATATACAATCTACATCTCGACCTGACCGCATCCAGCAAGAGTAGCAAAACAAACTCGTGGAGGACTTCCAACTCTTCAAAGAAAAGGTCACAGGTGCAGAGCTCAAAGCAGACACCGAAGCCTGACAGTGGAGTGGCTCTTCAGTCTAGTTTGTCTCTGCCGGGCCATATCCTCGATGCCATGCGCAGCACTCCACAAAGTACCGAAGCAACGAGGAGACCCAGAGACAGGAAAAAGGGTCGAAGAAGTGGCAGGACGAGCGAGATATCGACAAAGCACGCATCCACTGGAAACGCGGACCGCCATGCGAAGCAGTCAACGGAAGCTCGCGGACATCTCAGATCGAAAAGCGAGCCTTTTCCTGCCAGTGGACCGAACAAGAGTCTCCGATCTAAATGGAATGAGTCGATGCCATCAGAAGGCTGCATAAGACGATCGTGCATCACAGGCCTCGCGAACGAGGTCAGGCCACGGAGATCGGTTCCGAATCTTGCGATAAATAAGCAACTGCCGCCCTTGCCCGTAACAATGGAGTCGTAACAGGCCATGTTGAGCTATAGGATACAGCTCTTCGGATGCGCCTTTGGAGGAATCTTATCTTGTAAATATATTTGGCGCTTCAGCATCACCATGTACATAAATTAGAGCAAGCTCAAATCGTGATCACAAACCCATCTGAAGACTCTCGGTTCTCGTGAAGTGACTCAACATCGAGCGGTGTGCGGACGTACCAAGCAATCTACGTGCCAACGCAATGCTTGAGGCTTTCTTGTCCGTAGTGTATAAATTGTCCGATGCGGACTTCGGCGAATTGACACGATACTGATCGGAAAATACATCATCCGGCTGCGCACAGGTCGCGCATGATGTCAGGCATCATGTGATGGCAGAGACATGGCCTGTGGTTGTAGGTTTCACGGCCCGGATGTCGGGGGGATGCGTGGTTGCTTTAGCGTGTCGCGCGCCTGCGAATCGCCAGCGGCCAAATTTCATGTCCACTCTGCGACAGCACACTTTTCAATCGTCAAAACCGATGCGCTGGTTGACGATTCTTGGTCAAGTCGAATCGCCTGCAAGCGCGATCTGCGGTGATCTTTAGTCGACAAGCACGCGTTCACCTACCACTACATTGCAAAGCGGCCTGTGACAGGTAGCATAGCCCGAAGCTATGCCAGTGTTGCTAGGCTTCAATTGAGACGGCAGCGCCTTGCGTAAAGCTTCTGACTATGGGATACCAGTTCAGTTTCCGTCATAGTTGATAGCCTGCAGTGTCCTCCGCAAACATGTCCTCTACCTCCGCTCTCGATCACGACCTCTTTACACCTAGGAAAGAACCCTTACCTGACGGAGCCACTTTGACACAACGAGGCAAATACATGGGGTTTAGAATACTCTTGGGACCTGTACAGAGCATACAAGATGTCATTTAGCTGGCGAACAGGCATGTAAGATGTCCAGCTTCCAGCGAATAACTCGTCGGTGATGTAGATCGTGTTGCTGCACCTCGCAGAGACAGTCAAGCGCTGTTTATGCCCAGTGTCTACTTATTATTGGAACCACTAATCAACACAAGGAGAAGTGCGCAATATGCAGCCGATGCTGCAAAGATCTCGTAACGCGTACCCATGGTGATCGTAGACATGGTAGCTGCAAAGACAAGCGCAAAGGCAGTGAGGACAAAAAGTGATTTGACGACTGATGTACTGTTGTAAGGATGGGTAAGTCGATATATCGCCACGATAGGAACGACGAGCAACACAAGGACTACGACGGATACGAGAGCACTGACGATTTTGTCAATGCGGGAGGACGAGTAAAAATAAATGAAATCGCCTTCTGTGAAACGGCGCAGTGCTGGCGTACGCAGCAATCGCTATTTTTTGTTAGTCCATTGCACTGATGATTGTAGCAGCGGCAACGGTCATGAGAACTCTGACATACCAGAAACGGCGGCGCACTCATGCGGAAAATTTTCTAGGATATGTGAGCGAAGCCCAAACTTTCTTCTCGTTTTGATCAAGCCGCTAACCTGAAGAGTTCGATCGATACGCATCACCATCGACTCAATACTGCGTTCGACCATGGAGTCAAAGCTGGCTAGCGCTCGGCCCGATCGCAATGTGATAATGTCATCTTTGTAACGGATTGAATCCATCTCTTCATCCACTAAAGGCCGAGTGTTGTATTGAAAGCGCCTCATCTTGGAGTACATCTGCTTCGATGGTTTCTGGAAAGCTCGAATTGTGCTAGCCTTGATGAGGAGTTCGTCTTTCAGATGTTAAGAGAGGACGCAGTTTTAGATGGTAAGTACATACCGTAGTCTCCAAGCTTAGTCTTGATCTCTGCTAATATGCTTCTCCTGGATCTAGCATCACCCTCCTGGGCTGCGATGTCAATGTCGATTTGCCTGGAGAATAGTCGACCGGGGTTCTCTTCATAATCGACCAAGTCCATATCGTGCAGCTCTCTCTCTAAATGAGTCAGTTCTTCTTGCAAATTGAGAAGAAGTCTACTATGTAGATAAGCAAAGCCACGATACAAGGAGAAGTTGGAATCGGCGGCTTGGAAAGCTGCAAGGCTTGGATAGCCATTAGGGAAATCGCTCACTGTAGATACAGAGTCAGCACTAAATCAAATTATTCCAGAAGTACACTGCCTTACATTTCCGCGTATGGATCCCTGTGATGTCTTCAGGCACGAACGGCGGTCTCAATCGTTCCCGAACACGCCCAATGAGGCCGCCCTGTCTGCCTATCATGTTGCGTTAAGACGAGACAATGCATGTATAAGGCTGCAGATTACTCAATTTCAGAGGACGTCGGATCCGCTTAGGAGCCAAATCCGGTCGGGATTCGCTGTCATCGTTGATATCAACAAAGGCGTCTCCGTGAAGCTCTGTGTTAGGCACCCGGTCATGTACACGCTCTGTGACACCGTAGTGGCCTTCGATTGATCTCCGGGGCGAGGAAATAGATTGCAGTGCAACAGATCCAAGCTGTGTTGCTGGCGCAGTGTTATCTGTTATTGCGAAAATTGAGAGACTCACTTCTATAAACACAAGATAGGACAACTTGTTTCGACGCTAAATACCTCCAGATGAGATCACCAAAGCCTAAGCAGGCTGCATATAGATGTGTTGCAACATGATTGGACACGGATAAAGGAGACACAGCATAGGAAGCTGCATAATGCATATCGTAACTTCAGCCTCACATGCAGAAAAGTCTACGATTTAGTCCGAGTACATCCAGATATCTTCAAAACCTCGTTAGGGTTAATCAAGCACATTTGCAAAGATAACTCTATCACCTCTAGGGCAGTGTAATATAGCCAGTATATAATACAAACCTCGTTGATAGAATCTTGCTAACCTTATGTTCAGGCTCATTTCGATATTTTCGAGCTTCAGATCACGATGTACGTACGGCACCTGAAAGTACCTGGCAGCTCCTCAACTCCTTCAACTCTTTTATCGACTTTTGGTATCGCCAATCATCACTAACACTCGTAATAGTCTCAGGAGCACAGCTCATGACATTATGTCTCATTGATGCACAAGTAACACTCCAACGCATTTCCTTGCAAATGCCAACCACCCAAGCGCCGAATGCAATGCCCCACGCAATGCCAGATTGTTGAAAGAACGCCACTGTTACAGAAAGCCGCCTGAACTCAGACCGACCCTTTTGCCCTGTTTTTCACTTCCATGTGCGCCCAATATCCTACATCACCGTGCAGTTCTCCTCCTGCTGCTTCTGATTCGTCCGACTAAGACGTTCGCGCTTCATCTGCACTTTGGAACCGCCACGCTTCAGCTCTTCGAGGCGCTCTTGGGCTTTGGGGAATTTGTATGCTGCATAACATGTCAGTTTCGTCATCGAATCTCTAGTCAGGGGTCAAACTTACAGGCAGCTCTTCCATACCACCTCTTCGCCTCCTCCAGGCTCCGCGGGCATCCTATTCCCACTTCAGTGAAGTATCCCATTGCGAAAAGCGCTTTTGGTAATGGCGGCTCCGCGCATGCGGCTTTGCGGGCCCAGAGGTAGGCTTCGGTGTCGCTCTGTTCGAGGATGCCAGAGGTGCCTGTCAAGTACCACCCTGAAAGTGCGAGCTCAGATTGATGTTCCTCCTGTGCTGCTGCTCGAGTGTACCATGCAATACTGGTTCGCGCATCGATTGGGCAGCCTAGCAGACCGTACTCATAGGCTTGACCTAGGCGGAACTGCGAGAACTTGTAGTTTAGGTCCGCGGCTTGATGGAAGAGTTGAAGCGCGTATGCCTCGTCTTGAATAATGCGTTGGTTTCCGGTGGAGGCTTCATAGATGAGACCAAGCTCGTGCAGGGCGTGGGGATTGTCTTTGTCTGCGCGCTCGGCAGCTCGCTTGAGCATGTTGATGGCCTCGCCAAAGTTCTTCTGCTGCCCGAGCAATCCCTTGAGAAGAATCATGCCCATCTTATACAACGCAGGTGTGTCGCCAAGAGCTGCGGCACGTCGGTACCATTGCACCGCCTTGAGTGGATCTCTCTTTGTGCCGCCGCCTTCCTCATGTCCCATCTCGCAACATACGGCTGTTCGGTATGCACTCGCAGCATGACCACCCTTTGCGGCAGATTGATACAAGCTGAAAGCCTCCTTGGTATCCACCTGCAGACCAAGCAGTCCCTGGCCATAGCAGTCCGCGAAGTAGAACATGGCGTCCGGATAGTTGCTCGCGACCAGTTTCTTCAGAGTTTTGTGAGCTTCCATGATATACTTTTCACGATTCTTGTTCTTGGTCCGCGTGTCGGCCGTTCCACCTTCATCGGCGAGTACGTTGGCTGCCTCTACAAGCCTCTTCGCAAGCAAAAGTCCAGTGGCGTGGTCGCCAGGGTTAGCCCGCAGAGTATTTCGGAGGCGATTCAACTCGTCATGCGTCACAGGGTGCGCTGGCACGCTTTGCTTCTTTACCTCTGACTGCTGGCTTTCATAGCTGGCGCGTGAGGTCTCGCTGTTGTACTGTCGCACTGGTGGTGACCTTGCGTTCTGAGTTTGTCCTTGTGATTGTGGTGGTGGCTGCTGTCCATTTTGTTGCATGAGACCAGGACGCACCGGAACTGGGTGCGCAGGTAGAGCATCTGGATTCGACATGGGTTGTGTCGTGCCTGGTCGTCGGGCTAGAGGGTCACTTGGCATACGTCCAGGCGCAGGTGCTGCTGTACCAGGTCTGCGGATGGGATTGCCAGGAACCATTGGCGAAGGCGCGTTTCTCATGCCATTCATTGCAGGCGCTGAACGGACGGAGTCGTCTGAGTAGCCCCTCTGGACTGCAGGCGGTTGTTGGCCATACCGGGGATCGAAGTTGGGCGGCTGATTCTGGCCATAGTGCTGATCTGGTCGACGTTGCGTGTCATCCGTAGTCATGCCTCGAACTGGTGGTGCGCGTCCACGTGGACCATTTGGCAGACCACCAGGACCGTCGAAACCAGTGTTTGCTCGTGGTAGCATCGGCACTGGAGGAGCATCGCCTTGCATCTCACGGGCGCCATTGGCATATTGCCCATGCAGATCACCCTGGGATCGGCTTCGCAGGGCTTGCTGCTGGAAGTGCTGAGTTTGAGGTTGGGCATTTGACGCCAAATGTTTGTCTATCGAGTCGCCTCTCCGGTGCTTGGTATTTGTCTCCGGTATTGCGTCGAAGTTGGGCATGTCTATCGCTGATGCCATGCTCTTGCGTTCGGTGCTTTCGCCATAGTAGTCGTCGTAGAAGTCGTCAATCTCCTCATGAGGCGGAGCTTGCTGCTGCTGGGGTGGTGCCATCTGTGGCATTGGCGGTCTTTGTTGCGACTGCCCTGACGGTCCATTCTGACGTGTGCCGCCAGCCGTGGAAGGCCTGGGAGGCGCATCATAGTATCCCGGAGATGCGCTTGGATCGGCCCACTGTTCGCGATTATCATAATTCCTGCCTTGCCCTCCAGCAGGCGCGTTGTGCGGCATGGTCGCAGACCTCTGCATGTTTGGGACGAATGCTCGCTGCGAAGGTGATTTTGGGTCAGAAGGGCGTCGAGGAGGCGGTGCTCGGCCGCCCTCCATGTTCATTGGGGGCGGTCGCTGGCTGGGCGGTGCGCGGTTTGGCGGAGGTCGCTGGTTGTTGTGTCCTTGACCCTCGAAATGGCCCGAGTCTTGTCTGTTGGTGGGCGCCGGCATTCCCTGCTGCGGGCCTCTCTGCTGATGGGGCCCGGGTTGTGACCTAGGCGGAGACGCCTGCATCCTCTCCTGCCCGTTCCTCGTGTCCTTGATCTTCATCTGCGACATGGCCTGGTCGAGGTTATCCTTTGGGGCTGCTTGGGGCGGCTTCTTCGCCGGAAACGTTGGGAATGGGTTGTCTAGGGGTTGAGCCTTGGGGACCACGGGCTTGAACAGGGAGCGGTCGAAGCCTGTGCCAGTCAATCAGTACCGTCATGCACCCTCTCCAGCCCAAAGCAACTCACCTGCTGGTCTCAGTCCTCCCCGTGGCTGCTGCTGGCCTGGTGGGGCTCCGTTGCCGCGCCCTGACGGCTGGTTCCTCGGGTCTGGGCGAGGCTCCTGTCGCGGCGCGGGGCGTTGCTGGTGCGAGTTGTCATATGCCTGCTCTTGCGCATGTTGGCGGTGTTGCTGTGGCGGGGGGCGTTGTCCTCGTGCTTGCGGTTGTTGCTGCGCGTATCCATTCGTGTCGTCATAACCGCCGTACTGCTGTGCCTGCACCCATCTGCCCTGCTGGTCATAGTAGCCATCATTCCACTCGTCGTAGTTGCCCTGGCCATGGCCGTAGTCGTAGTACTGCTGGTCGTAGTGTTGATCATACTGGTTGTCGTACCCGCCGTGTTGCTGATACTGCTGATGCTGCTGGGCCTGTCGCGGGCGTCCCTGGTCGTAGTGCTGCTGTTGTCGCTGCTGCGGGTACTGGTCGTAGTGCTGTTGCTGGTATGCCATGGCGGCGATCGTTGCGCCAGTTGAGGACGCGTCGTTAGGCGAGGTGTTTGCACAAGAAGTTGTGAATCGCCTGCGACCGGAGACACTCTGAATATAACCAAGGGCACAGCCACACGTGGAGGATTGCGCACTTGAATGGGCGTCCAAGCGCTTTTCTAACGGGCAGCCGCGACCGTCGAGACTGTTCCTGAGCTGCGGGTGGAGTTGCGGGAAGGATTACATGGAGTGCTGGTACAGTACTTGGCAGGGGTATACAAATTAAAGAACAGCAAGACGCATCACACGCGGCATCTGAGCGCCTCTGGTAGTCTCACGCTCCATATAAGTGGGTTTGCAGCGACGAACGACGTCGTCAGGGTGCCCTTGCGCGCAATGCCCAGCCGTTTCAATCCGAAGGACGCCCCCAGGAGCTGCCCGTACCTTGCTTGAAAATGGGGGCGGCTTGAGGGCGACACGGCCATCTGCGGTCCACTACCGGGAATTACCAGCGAGATGACACGGCGAATCTCGCTACCATCGAAGACCTTGAAACGGCATCCTCGAATATATGATCCCAGCATTTGCACGGTGCATTCGCCAGTAGAAGCAGATTAACTCTCCTGACTGTGCCTAATCGCAGCCCGAGTCCTTTCAGCTCGTGCTGTGACGTCGAGTTTCATCCCTGTGCAACTCTGGACAGATGCGTTTATGTCAAGCAGCTTCTACACAAGAACAGTCGCAGAGCCGCGTAGAGCACGCACCAATGACCGTTATGCCATGAAGCAGGCTATTACCGCAGATCTTCTCGCTTCATCGTGCTCGGAACGCCCGTTACCGCATGCAACCCCACGGCAGCCCATCGGCCTTATACAGCACAGCCACCTGGCGTGGCTAGTGGCGCTAACCCAATATCGCGCGCTTGCAATCATCGACTTCGTGACTTGATGGACTCGTGACCTGATGTTGTATCTACCGTGCTCAAGCAACAACCTTTACTGCCACGAGCTAGAACCAGTCACGATTGTAATTCCCAGTCGTTCACGCACGGAACCCCATACGTCATCCCAAGTGCAATAATAGCACCGAATTGACACGATGCCTTCCATGGGGACATACATCAAGGCCATCTCAGGGTTTGTCCTGGCCTTGCGCTATCGATTCTTGATATTGATTCCCTGCAGAGGCGCAATCCTGTGCATAGGCGGACCAGCCTTGGTCATGTGGGTGACACCCACAGAGGAAGAGATATTCAAGGTTTGCGGGCCTCGCCACAGCATCGCACGATGACCATAATCTCACACGTCACAGCGTTACAGTCCAGAACTCCAGAAGAAGGCGCTTGCAAGGAGAGAGCAGACCCAGCAGGACTTTGACAACTTCACAACCCAGCTGAAAGAACTTTCCAAGTCCGAGAAGCCGAGTAAGTTGTCTCGTGACTTACTCCGCACGTCAGTCACGGCTCGGATGTCCATCTGCTAATTGCATCAGTCTGGATTGCGCAAAAGGAAGCAGACTCGCACCGCTCAGAGACAGAGGCTCAGGCTAAAAGAGATGAGCGTGATGCTTATGCTGCAGAGTCTAGGAGACGACAGGCGGAAATTAGAGCCAGCTCGCAGTAAAGTTGAACTGCTGCACGAAAATTCATCTTCTACTTGTGTATAAATATAGGGACATTGCGGCTATAAAGTGAATCTACGCTTTCTTCATGAATCACTATGAGGACTTGGTCTTGATCACACAAAATTCCTTGCATGCACTGTGCCAAAATACCAATACCAGATCAGCACGTTTCAGAAAGGCAGTCAAACATTACTTCATAATGTTCCCGTGAAAGCAGTACTGCGGTGTGCTTGGGCCGACGATGAGTACCTCCAGGTGCTCGCTATGTGCACGTGAATTCGTTCGGGATGCGCGACAAGAACTAACCAAAGCTTGACGCGCATCAACAGTCCCACCCAACCCTTCGCCCCACCACCACTGCCACGCAGCTGCACCCAATGCCCAGCGATGCGCAAGCCCCTGTGAAGCTCTCGCTGCCTCTAGTACGGACTCAACTACTTGTTATAAATGCCAGAACTGATGATATCATAGGAATTCCAGCAAGACATCTTCAATGAGCTTCGCGAGGAGGATGAACTGGTCCTCCTGGCGCGGGGCCTCGGCCTGCTGCGCATAGTTACAAATCTCCTCCACTCGTACGATGCCGCCGGAAATAACTTGATCCTCCTCGTGGGTGCCGAAGACCGTGAGAATGTCTGGATCGGCGAGGCGCTGGCCGAGCACGCGGCTATCAGCAACGCGCCGAAGTGCAGAGGATTGAGTCTGGTGAACACCGACTTGATGAGCGTCGGAACGCGTGAGAAGATGTATGCGCAGGGCGGCATATTCAGTATCACGTCGAGAATTCTGATTGTGGATTTTCTCTCCGGACTGCTGAACCCAGAGACGGTGACGGGCATGGTGGTGCTGCATGCTGAGAGAGTTGTCGCAACGTCGCTCGAGGCTTTCATCCTGCGGATATACAGACAGAAGAATAAGGCAGGCTTTTTGAAGGCATTCTCGGACACGCCGGAGCCATTTACTACAGGTTTCGCACCCCTCACGAACATGATGAAGAATCTCTTCCTACAAAAGCCGGCACTATATCCGAGATTTCATGTGGCTGTTGCAAAGTCACTCGAGGGCCGGAAGAAGGCAGAAGTTATCGAGCTGGAAGTGCCCATGACAGATGCGATGCAAGACATACAAAATGCTGTGCTCGAATGCGTTGAAGCCAGTATCAGTGAACTCAAGAAGGCAAACCCAGGCATCGAGGTTGATGACTGGAACATTGACAGTGCGCTACACAAGAACTTTGATCAGATCATCAGGCGACAGCTGGACCCGGTCTGGCATCGGACGACGTTCAAAACACGGCAGGTCGTTCGCGATCTTTCCTTGCTTCGATCTATCCTCCATGCACTGCTCACATACGACCCGATTAGCTTTAATAAGTATCTCGACACTGTATTGGCAGCGTCGCAACCGCCCCCAGGCTCCACAAAACAGAATCAATCACCATGGCTGTTCTTGGATGCAGCAGATACTATTTTCACAACCGCAAAGCGAAGAGTATACACTGGCAAGGTATCTAATGCAGACCTGGTGAACAGCGCAAATTTGGTACCAGATTCTCTGGAACCTGTCCTCGAAGAGTTCCCGAAGTGGGCACAACTTGCGGAAATTCTCCAGGAGATCGAGCAGGATGCATACTTCAACCCCACACCACAGGACACATCGAATGGATCTATACTCATCATGTGTGGCGACCAGGGCACCTGCTCACAACTCAGAGAGTACCTGCAAACCATGTATGTCATACCTGAGGCCGGTGCGGAGGATGACGAGGGCAATGATGAACCATCAGCGAGGTTCATGATGCGCCGGAAGCTTCGAAGCTACCTCACATGGAAGCGTGACTTCAGCAAGGTCAGCGCAGCACTCTTCTCGGAGAACCAGAAAGCTATAAACAACAGCAACGACAAGTCAGTGCAAAGCGGTATGCGCCAAACCTCCGGCAAACCTCCCCCAAACAAGCGGAGACGTGTCCGAGGTGGTGGAACCGCTGGTACTGGTCCGTCTCGAATGGATTCGGGGGCTGCTCGTACCGCTGGAGACAAAGACGCGCATATTGCGAGTCTCATGGCTGAGCTTGAACCCACTGAGCTGGAAGCTGCCCAGAAGCCTGGCGAGATTGGTCATGACCCCCTCGATAACATGGAATCCTACTACGAGCTCTTCGACACCAATTCACTCATCATAGTACACCCGTACTCTGGCGATCTTGACGAACACATCTTGGAAGAGACCAAGCCGCGATACATCATCATGTACGAGCCCGACGCCGCCTTCATCCGACGCGTCGAAGTCTACCGATCCAGCCACACCGACCGCACCGTCAAGGTCTTCTTCATGTACTACGGCGGCAGCGTCGAAGAGCAGCGCTATCTCTCCGCCGTGCGCCGCGAGAAAGACGCCTTCACCCGGCTGATCAAAGAGCGCGCAAACATGGCCCTCACCCTAAACACCAACGCGAACCTCGCGCCCGAAGAATCCTTCCTGCGCACAATCAACACGCGAATCGCCGGCGGCGGCCGCCTCGCTGCATCCGCCGAACCACCTCGCGTCGTCGTCGACGTGCGAGAATTCCGCTCCAGTTTACCGTCTCTACTTCACGGTCGCGCAATGGTCATCGTGCCCTGCATGCTGACGGTTGGCGACTACGTCCTCACGCCGCACATCTGTATCGAGCGCAAATCCGTCCGCGACTTGATCGGGTCCTTCGCCAACGGCCGGCTCTTCAACCAAGTCGAGTCCATGATGGAGCACTACAAGCACCCGATGCTGCTCATTGAATTCGACCAGAATAAGTCGTTTACCCTCGAGCCGTTTACGGATTTCAGCGCGCCGAGCAATGCATCAGGTCTTGCTGCTGCGCCAGACCTGCAGGGCAAATTGGTCATGTTGACGCTTGCTTTCCCGCGCCTGCGCATCGTCTGGAGTTCTTCGCCGTACCAGACAGCCGAGATCTTCCACGAGTTGAAAAAGCAGCAGGACGAGCCGGATCCGCTGCGCGCGGTGCAGTTGGGGCTGGACCCGGATATGCAGGGCCAGGACGAGATGCGCAGCTTCAACCAGACGAGTCAGGATATGTTGCGTGCGCTACCTGGCGTGAACGAGAGTATTGTCATGACGCTCATGCTGAGGACGGAGAGTGTGGAGGAGCTGGCAAATATGAGTGAGCGGGAGATTTGTTGGCTGATTGGGACTGATGTGGGGAGGAGGGTGTGGAGGTTTTTTAATCGGAGTGTGTATGAGGAAGTGCAGGGGTTGCCGTCGTTTCTTCAGCAGTAGAAAATACACGATGATGAAGTCATGTCAATAGAGAAAATTATGCATGTGCATGTGTCTATTCCTCCTCCGTCTACGCTTTTCACAGCAGCCATCAAGCCGCTATCACGTCCGCATAGATCGCCCATCGCCACTTCACCACCGTACTGCTCATCTCATCCGCCCGCTCGCAAGAAGCAGCATTTGAGCCGCCCAGCCCTCTTACAGCCAGCACGAGCCATAACGAGCACCGAGACAGCATGGCGGAGTCCTCGTGTTCCAGTTTTCTAGATATCGTCGATATCAATGTCCTTCTTGCCGGTGCCGTCGGCCTCGTCCGAGTCGCTGTCGTCGCGGTCCTCGTCGAACTCGAAGCCAATGCCCTCGTCGCCCTGGTCGCCGTATGTGTCGGTCTCGTTGATCTTTGCGTTCTCGGGGAGTTCGCCGTAGGCTTTTAATGAACGAGCTTCGTCGGCTGTGCGAGCGTTAGCGTACCATGTCCCTACAAATGCCGCACACACAATCCTCCTTAGTCGCAAATTAAAATGGGTCAGACATACCAGAGTACTTCATGATAACATCGCCCTTCTCGTCCTGGTAGTCTCGCAGCGACAGCAGGATGATGTCACCCTGGTTGATCCAGACCTTCTTCCTGAGCTTGCCGCGGATATGGGCGAGACGACGGGCGCCGTCGAAGCACTGGGCTTCCAGACGGCCGTTTCCAAGCATCTTGACGACTTGGGCGTATTCTTGGCCCTCCTCTTTGAAGACGAGTTCGCGCTTCTCGTTGTCGTTCTCGTTCTTACCCCTGCGTCGATTCTTGCCACCCTGGGGGATTGTTAGTAATGAGTTTTGTTTTAAGCGGGCGGTGAGAGAGAAAAGAGGCCTGCGCCGTGCCTATGCGACTGCGACTGCACGTTGCGGTGTAGAGCGCCATCGCGTCAAGAGACATGGCGGGGCAGCCCCTCCTCGCCTCTTACAGAATGTACGCACTTTTCCCTTGTTCTTAGGCATATTGTCGAGTAGTTGTGGTTGTCAGAGGCTACTTCTGGGTGGGGTTGGTGGGTGGTGGGTGTTCGTAGGTGAGAGGGAGTGCGCTGGGCGCGGAGTTTATGTAGTGGCGGCCTTCGTTTCTGGTTTCCCTGGCTCTGTGGGTTGGCCTTTGACGTTGGGCGGTTGCCTCGCTTATTCCGGCCTAGCGCGTTTGACTCATCCGAACTCACAACCACGGTCCATGCGACTTTCCGTTCACACTTAACTCGATGCACCCGTGCGTAGGGCACGCTATGAACAAGACAATTGGGCAGCTCGCAAAGCAGCAGCCGAAATTCTTCAGAGTCAGCTATTCGACCGAGTACAAAACTTTTATCACGAACCATATCCTGGCCGATCCATGGCACCCAGTTCACGAAACGCAAAAGAGAAGATTCAAAGAGCGGCCCAGGGAAGGCCTCTGGTGGCACGTGACTACTGCTGCGGATCTGAGTAAATCAAGCTGCGTGCGATCATGGTCCCGGCGGCGTCTACGAAATGCGATTGTCGAGGAACTACGAGCGCGAGGGTTCGATGAAAATGGTAAAGCCATAATCTCTAAACTTTTCAACAGCGGCAACACCGCGTTGAGGAGCCCATTTCCCAGTACCCCGGTTATCCAAGGAAGTCTGAGGCTGCATGCGCAACCACCACTCATCCCCGCCAAGTTCACCGAAGTCAAGGCTGAGGTTGGAAGGACAATCGATATCATTCTGGCGGCCTCCATGCCCACAAGCAATCGCACAACGTCTTGCAGAAGGCCTATTCAAACTTCGCCTCGAAAGCCGTTTCAAAAGGGCCCGCAAAAGAGGCCACAAGCCTCACGGACCTGAAGTTCTGAACAGACTCCTCTCCAGCTCCTGCTCATACGATACCAACGTTGTTTGTACCCATGAATCCCAAGATGAAGAGTGTGCTGGTACCTGATTAACGCGTCTTCGGTCTTTTTCTGGCATCGTGCGCACTGCTCCACCAGCACGCCTTGTCTTGCTTTCGTCCCCAAGCTCAAGAGCAGTTCCACCATCTCGCTGTCGTCGGCAAAGAAGGCGAGCTCTACAGGGCGGAGCTCGGGATTTGCAATTTCAAAATGATCATTGACCTTGACACCGACATCTTGTATCAACCAGCGTACGATATATTTTTGTGTCCCGAAACAATGGCGCAAAGCAGAGCAATGTAGCGAACGTCATCCCTGTACGGGACTGTCCTGTCGCTGCATGTCAGGTCAGACGGCTGCTCCTTGGAAGCAGGATACGCGTCCCACCCGTTTCTGACAGCAAGCTTTGCAAAGTCCAAACGGCCAAGCTCTGCGGCAACTGGCAAGAAATGGCATTTTGGCTCCGATTGCCACAGATTTTGCTCCTCTAGCAGCTGGTAGACTTCGATGCTACCACCTGTGACAACCGCCTGACTCCATGCTCCATCCATTCCGAGATAGCAGATGTTATTCAATACTCCCTTTCTCAAGTAAGAGCCGGCAAGTACCCAATCGGCCCCCGTGAGCTGCGCCAGACAAAGGGTGTGTTATGTCGAATGACGGCCGGAGCGCATCGAGGATGTAGCAAATAAGTGTGTCCTGGCCATCCGTAGCTGCTTCGCTTAGAAAACGGCTCCAGTGGAGAACGTACGGCATGTATCGTAATCTCAACATGCATCGCCTCAACATACGAAATAGCATGTCCCAGTGATGCGCGATGGCGGCCGTCGTCACAAGACTTCCTATACTATGGAGCGTGACATTATTATAGTCCCATGGCAATAGCTCCAAATACAACTCGACCACATCTTCGTAGTCAAGTTTCGCTGCTGTTCGACAAGCAAAGAATGGCGATGCCTCTGGGTCTTTCTCGATCCTCGCGCCGTGGCTCAGCAACATTTTGGCCTGCTCTGTTCGTCCATGCATCATGGTTCTCTCGAGCGGCAGCTTGGAAGATATGTCGAACGCTTCTGCAGCTGCTAGCGGACACGTCCTCGCAATCTTTGCCCTCTTTTTTCGACCACACGACACCATGGGAAACGTCTTCAACATATGGTTGATCAGATCGGTAACGTTCTCCCTCAGAGCAATAGCGAATGCAGTCGGCACCGGGTTCAAATATTCCGGCCTCTTGTAGAAAGACGAGTGTCCGGGGCCCTGCGTTTCTGCCAGCGCATCGCAGACCAGTCCGCATACCTCATGACGCTCTTTGGGTGTGCCGACAATCGCAAACCCGTCCATCAAGACTTAGACTGTCGACTGCATTTGTTTTGCGAACACGCTTTGTCCGCAACGTATATGGTACTGCGGTAGCCGCTTGAGAAAGTCTGCCGTAGCTTTATGCGTGCATTTGGCGCGCTCATTCTTCTTGCCCAAGTCGAGCTTGTGGCCTATCAGCTTGATGATTTCCTTGTGGAAGAATTCTGTGCAGATGTAAATAAAATTATCGAAAAGGGGTAGAGGAGCTTGACTTACTGCTCACACCTCGAATTGCAGCAGCCGGAAGAGTGGCAAGTCGTGATCGATGGTGTATGAGCGCACTACTTGCGTGAGAATGTCCTGGACAATCACCAACGGCAGGCTGAGAATCTTGCATTCCACACTGGTACTGCTCGAAATAGAGCTCCTTTTGCGCGGTGTGGCTTCCTCTTGGCGCGTTTGATGCGAGTGTGATCCTTCCTCGTGTCTATCATTGTTTTATAGATTGTGTATTCACCAGCTTACTCCTACATTGGTGGCCTAGTGTGGTACAGCGCCAGGCTTTTACACTACGACCTGAGTCGCATTTGGTGTTGCATCGGCTAGTGCCTCCTTAATAACGCAAGCCTCTTCAGACATTGTATCTCAATGACTCTACGTTCGATGTTTGTTCGCGCTGCTATACCTAGAACTTCTCGCATGCAGGCCTCATGTCCAGTTCATGCGTCCACAAACACGGCTTCTGATTATGCAGCCACAAATACGTCTCGCCAACCGCATCCGCACTCATCTTCTTCCCCGTCTTCTGCGCCTCACCGTCTTCATCAGCAATGCTACCATTCGCAATCGTATGCACAACATGCACGCCCTTCTCGCTCATCTCCCTCGCCAAAGTCTGCGCGAGTTGGCGGACCGATGCGCGGCCAGCGCCGTACGCAGCGAACTGCGCACTACAGCGCAGAGCACCGAGGGTGCCTGTGAATATGATAGTCTAAACAATCGTATCAGTAAGCAGTCGCCGTTCCAACGAGGAAGCGTGACATACGCCCTTCTTCCCCCCACCCTCCTCCAACCCACCCTCCCCATGATCCACAAACATCCTCTTCAAACTCTCCTGCGCAAACGTAAATGCACCCCCGACATACGTCTCCAAGCTGTCCTCAAACTCCTCTCGCGACTCCTCCAAAAACGGCTTCTTGCTGCTATGCTTGATGCTGTAAATCGCCATGTTGAGTTTCAAGCCCTCGAAGCTTTTGTGCGCTTTTATGTCTGCAAAAGCCTTTTCGAGACTGCCTTTGGAGGTGTCGGACGGGAAGGCTTCGAGCACAGCGGACGGGTTGGATTGGCGGATTTTGGAGATGGAGGAGGCGATGGAGTCGGGGCGCCGGGCGAGGAGGGCGACGGCGAGATTGCCGTGCGAGGGGGAGGAGAGGATGCGTGCAATGCCTGAGCCCTGAATGTATGTGTGAGTTGATGGTGAGGCAGTCGATAGACAGGTATGTACGTACTGTATTGGGGCCAGCGCCGATGAGGATTGCGAGACCGGATGGTGCCATTATTGCTAGAGTTGCTAGAAGTATTCACTGGGTTGGTAGAGTGGTATATACTGCAGTTAGATTGAGCATGTTCACTGCGGTTATAAGTGACGTTCGTGCTGTTAGTGACGCGAGATGATCAACATTGCATCATCGACGGCATGCTGTGGATGCAGGGACGTCGGAGTGTCATCCGAGTGCACTAAGTCCGACCACATTCCAAATGCGCTGAGATAGTAGCGAAAGGGCCTTCGTAGGAGTATGGGATAGCATGCTATAAGTCTCTGAAGTTGTAGCATGGTACGTCGCATATGAGCCTCGGTACGCTCGAGCCACCAAAGTTGCTTCAGGACCACATCACCTGCTTCTTTAACTCACACACTCTTGCACTTACAAGACATGTAATGTAAGTGCAGCCGCTCTACAAATATTCAAGTTCGAATATATCAGTGCCTCAGAGACGTCGCCGATCATGCTGTGGATGCCATCGAATAACGGTGAAACGATTCTTACCCGGGATAACTTCAGCGACACGAAGCTGAAGTACTCTTTCGAGCTACAGGGAACCCATCACTTTCCTTCACGATCTTGAACTGCCCTTGAATTCCTGTGGCTGGAGATCACATCGGAGCAAAGGCCTGGCATCGATTCCAGGCTACTGGCTGAATTCTTCGAGGCAGCCAAAAGTACAATGCAGGAGATGTATGTCAGGATGTACTCAGTACTGACTACCCCGAGCAGTCAGCATGCCAAACCAAGTCACGGACGTCGTGTAAACTGTTGAGCATATTCTCCACCAACCCTCAGACCCTCCGACCCTCCGGCCCACCGCTCTAGACTCCCTCCAAAAAAAAACTGCAAAAACATACAACAGAGGGGATTCGCTAATGGTCACCCACTTAACTACTAATCCTCCGCTACGTTGCTTAAATATGGCTGAGCGGACGGGAAGCCTTGCTACTCAACGTGCTATGGTCGTATGTGGAAAACTTGGTCATGTGCAAGCACTATATCTCCAGTGGATGGTAGAGTGCCAGATACATTGACATCAACCCTGTGAGCGCGGGCAATACGGCAGCTCAGGAGGAAAAAAATCTCTAGGGCGATTTGCATGGCCTTGTTGCATGCAAGACACTCTTCATAAAAGAAGAATCGAGAGTTGGCCGTGGCGGCTTATCTTGCTTTCAAAGAGGAATAATAGGGTACGTTGAATACCGTGTAAGCTTACTTTGACAACTCCAACCCTCCCCGCCCTCAACAAAACACTACGACGTGTACAACTCTCTTGTAATGCTCCACCGGGCGTCCAAGTAAGCTTGTACGGTATACGGTATACGTTATACGGTACACGGTATACGGCCGCCGGGGTCTCATGCCCCGGAACTTGACTGGGCGGCGGGAGTGCGGATGCCGAATAGCCGAATAATAGTGAGCGATAATCAGGCAAGGCAATTTCTGAAACCTGGCATACAGTACGTTACCCTGCAATGAGTTTAGCTACCGCACAAAATCACCTCCGTTGGGACGGATAGGGCTTTGCATTTAGCGCCTTTGAACGACATTAGCAATCGTTAAAGCAAGGATATTGGTCTTAAAATCAATACAAATGGAACAGAAGTGTTTTGAGCATACTAAAACTGTCTAGAATTACTCTACCGTTGCGTTGTGCTGCTGCTTTGGTTGAAAGTACGCGAGGTGTCCCATCGGTCCTACTTTCCTGCGGATCGAACGGATAGCGGGAACGAGATGTAACCTGTAGCTTTGGCTTGTACGGCATGGCGGAACATCGAAATGCGACCCAATCAGCACACTGTGAATCTACCATATGCATCTGCCTCTAAGGATCATGCCCCGGTAGGTGACGAATTTGCCGACTCCAAATGATGGAGAAGCATTCATTCTGCTTGGTATGACCGAGTGCGAAAGTACGTCCCTTTCACATCCCTTTCACACGATTGCAAGAAGTATAGACAGTACCAGGTATCTTTCATGTATATAAGTAGTGAGTTCACTCGTTGATTGATATATCAGCATATTTCTTGCGGTCCCAATCTCACTCTCTCAATCCCTCACATTATCTTTCCGATAGCGCAACAATTAGACATATTTTCAGCGGCGCACACAAAACACGTAAAGCATTCTTTACGTACATACCTACTGCACCTCAAAGCCATTGCAATGTCTCCGGTACCAATTACGCATGACAATGAAGAGCAGTTGCTCCAACGATATAGGGAGGAGCGCGACAAGCGCCTCACGAAAGCCGGCCGCAGTCAGCATATCGACACTCGATCGGAAGAAATCCATGATCTTTCCAGGGACCCTTGGGTAGACTACAGTGATCCGCGAATCCAGAATCCTCCTCTGAAAGACGGGAGTAAGGTCAAATTTCTGATCAGTGGTGCTGGGCATAACGGAGTCCTCTTTGCATGTCGCTTGGCAGAAGCTGGTTTCAGCGGTAGCGATGTTGTCTGCGTCGATATAGCTGGAGGCTTCGGCGGCACATGGTATGTTCTCTTCCCCTCAATTTGTGACTAGAATACAGCTGATGATGGCATTAGGTACTGGAATCGCTATCCTGGACTCATGTGTGATGTAGAGGGTTACTGCTACCTCCCGCTCCTTGAGGAGACCGGCTACGTTTCTAAGCACAAGTACTCTTTTGGCGCCGAAATCCGAGGCCAAAATGAGCGAGCTGTGAAGTATTTTGGTATTTAAGGCTAATTTTGTACGAAAATTGAATCCCAGATCTGGGACGACGACAGGAAGGTCTGGGTCGTAACAATGACCCGTACGCTCAACGAGGACAAGAAGACTGAAACTATCACCGCCTTCGCCGAGTTCGTCTTTATTGCTGGAGGCATTCTCAGTATACCGAAGATTCCAAAGCTACCGGGCTGGGAGGAGCTTCGTAATTCGAAACGTGTTTTCCATTCAGCTCGTTGGGACTACGACTACACCGGCGGTAACCAGGAGCAGCCTGACTTGGTCAAACTCAAAGACAAAACAGTTGCAATAATTGGGACCGGTGCAACTTCAGTCCAGATTGTGCCTGAATTGGCCAAATGGGCTAAACACGTGTACGTTGTTCAAAGAACACCATCATACTGCGGATATCGTGGTAACCGCTTGACCAACAAAGAACACTTCGAAGACCTATCAAAGGAGAACGGCTGGCAGAGTGATCGAAGACTAAACTTCAATGCCTGGGTTTCGAATAACCCTGAGGGATATGGCCCCAATCTGGTAGACGACGGGTGGACGCACACTCCTGCTGGCTCAGGGGCTCTCGGTTCAAGCAAGAAGATAGTTGGGCCGCTGGAGGTTGAAGAACACATCAAAGACCTCCACAAGATTGACAGACCGCGCACTGACCTGTTGCGCAAGCGCATCGATGACATGGTCAAGGACAAGGACACTGCCGAGAAGTTGAAGCCGTGGTACGGCAGCTGGTGTAAACGTCCTACCTTCCACGACGACTACCTGGAAGCTTTCAATAAACCCAACGTCACACTTGTCGACACGGACGGCAAGGGTCTAGATGCATTTTCCAAGAACGGTTTCATACTCGCTGGCCAAGAGTATGAAATCGACGCTCTTGTCCTCGCCACGGGATTCGTTTCTGGGCAATCTCTGGGTCCTGCTGAGAAACTTGGCGCAGTGATCAAAGGTCACAACGGAGAAACAATTTCTCACAAATTCGACACCACGAAGAATCCGCCAGTGTATGGCATTGCCATGACCGATTTTCCCAATCTTTTCGGCTACTTTTCACGCGGCGCTGCGGGTTGCTGGAATATGACTTCGATCTACGACATTATAGCGAAACATACCGCACAAGTTATCAGAAAGGCACATGTCCTGGCAAAAGATGGCGAGAGAGTTATTGTTCAAGCCAACCCGGAAGTCGAAGAAATGTGGGGTGATGAAGCAGCGAAATCTGCCGCTTGGTATACCGCGCTTAAGAACTGTACTCCTAGTTACTTCAACTTCGAGGGAGAGAGCTTAACACAACCAGTTCCGAGCCAGGAGGAGATGCTCAAGATGGCTAGACTGTCAGGCTGGGGCACTGGTCCAGTCGATTACCAAGAGAGGTTGGAAGCCATCGCGGCTAAGCCTGATCTCGAAGGTTTTGACGTCACAGTTTTAGCTAAGTAGGTTTGTGGTTGAGACGTGTACGCAATAAGAAACTCCACTCTTCTACTCATTGCCGCATATGTTAGATGTCCAACACAACTATGATAAGACACATTCCAATATTATCTTGCTTCGCCTAATGCGTCGTGAAATGTCCTTTGTGTAGAGTTCAACTTAGAACAGTAAACTTTTTACATAGCTGGGTATCTCGCGCTCCTAAAGTTACACTTATTGTAATTAAGATCACAACGAAGTCTCACCTGCCCAACTATTCGTAGAAAAGTAAAAACTACGAGATGGAGAATGTTGTCGGCCGTGGGGTCTCCCGCACGGGCCGGTACTGTGTGCCCCAGGTTCCACCGCATGTTTACTCTCACGCACTTCCCCATTGGGACTAGTGCGTGCTCCATTCAGTACATAGGCCTCTCTATCCCATAGCCTAATACTACATGATTCTCCCCAACCTTGACGCTTGACAAATGTCTCGAATCGACACCTCCGGCCAACTCGGCGGTAATCAAGCACTCGCACCATGACCTAGACGTCATCGCTTTCGCACTTATCAAGCGCATCGATTACTGAAATGTATGGCCTTATATTGTACAGCTTGAGAAGAAGAAGCTAGCCGCCAGATGCTACTTATCATGGTACCAACTTGCAATCGTCCGCGCGATTGTAAACTTACCCGTGCCAGCCAGACTGCGCAACCAAAGACTCCTCGCTCGTCTTGTCCTTGCGCCAGTCGTAGCTGATCTTGCAAAAATCGTAGCCAAAGTGGCTAAGAAGTCGGGAGTCCTTAACGATTCGATTGCAGGACTGATAGGACCTTCCCCATATTTCTGGGAATTCACACAACCCGAGGCTGCCGACAGCAAAGAGCACATGCTCACCGCAATCTTTCGACACAGGCTCGGTTGTTCGAGGCCGGACATGTCTGTCAACATAAAGTAGTCTACCCAATCGGATGAACTCACACAACTTAGGATCCACATTACCCGCTTCTTGCGCCATCGCCCGCATAGTCGAATACTTTTGCAAGCCAATGATATCACATTGCAAGTTGCTTCCAAGGTTGCTGCAGCTCGAGCGCCGGAACCCTGCCTGCTCGTATATACCTAGGTTCAAATTTCTCCGCAGGATTATGCGTATACTCCTTTGCGCTTATACAGTTCAAGCCTTAGGCGCGGCTACACTGTCAACATAGCTGAGTACCTACAGTCTCATGCTTCTCTCAAATCTCCGCTTAGACGTTGGAATGAGCATCAGGAATACGATCGAAAAATTATTCCCGACACAGCCAGTGCATTCGTATTGGTGTTAGTCCCATGATGAAGAGCAGGGCGGGTATTGAGGAAGGGTATTTTATTCGAAATTTGGAGACATGCTGACCGAGGTGCAAATCCCCATAATGATGCAGAGCCGCACTTCTTACCCTGGTGTTTAAGTCCGTATTCCACGTTGTTCTCCCGAGGTCGGAAGCATCCTACCTACATTCAACGCATGATTGATTAGAAAAGGTTGCTCCCAGTCTGGACATACGACCTGTGGCAATACCAAGAATCCCCACATTATGTTCCGCCAAGTTGCGCTGCAAGACATTCCTCGGATGAAGGTCCCTGACCAGGCGAAGATGATGCAAAGCTAACGGGACGATCAGCTATGCTAGGGAATTTCCCCATGGGGGTTCCATCTGATAAGTCTGCGTCGTTGGGAAATAGCAAGGCCATTAGGGGGCAGCGGCTGCACCCGAGCGACGCGCAGGTATTTTGCACAAAGCAGGGGTCTGACCGCTGTCGCAATGCTGTGCTCTATGCCGAAATTTACCCAACTGGATAGGTCGCAGGGTAGCCGAGCAGGGCACTATCCTGGACAATTGTGTACGCGATCGAATTAGTAGCATGACCGAGTGGCTCAAATGTTGCCCATTCGCTCGTGTTGTTGCACGGTTCTTATCGTTTAATCACGGTAGAATGGAGACGAGCCAACTTTGGACACGCGACCGACCGAATATGCGAGACCTTGCACCTTGCCCTCTATGCGCAATACGACGGCCAGCTCTGCCAGCAAAAGGTGCTGAGGGAGTGTGAAGAGAAAGTATCATGGCTGTGTATATAAAGACGATGCGTCCTCTCTTCATGGTCACTCACCACAAGATCACCCACAAGATCACTCACAAGATCACCCACAAGATCACCCACAAGATCACCCACAAGATCACCCACAAGATCACCCACAAGATCACCCACAAGATCACCCACAAGATCACCCACAAGATCACCCACAAGACTCTTCTTCACATCATACATTCCGAAAATGAAGTCCGCTATCTTCAGTCTCTCTGTCTTCCTGGCTTCCGCCTTGTAGGTTTCTCACACTCTGAACACAAGTATCTTACCAAGCTAACTGAATCATACAGGGCCGCCCCTGCGCCGCAACAAGGACCGTAAGCAGCATTGTGGACCTCTGTTCATCCATCGCCACGACTTACACCTTTTGATAGAGATGCCTGGTTCCCCGACGTCTGGAGCTGCCGTTGCCATAGCCAGGCGCAGGACCTTCCTGTTATTCAGCCAATCTGCAGCAGCTTTGGTGGTAACGACATGACCATCTACCCTCCCGCTGAGCCACACCCATACTTGGGCAGATATGTTTGGGCAAGTCTAAACTATCCAGTCAATGCCTCAAACTCTTACTGACTGTGTGATGTAGTGCCAGAAGACATCTCTCAAGTCAGCACAGAAGGAGAACAGAATGGCTGGTGTGTTCAACGATGCAGAATGTCAGAAGCAATTTGGCGCGGATTTCAAGGCGGACTGCCAGGTGTCAGGTTATGCCCTCTGCTTCGGCGAAGAGGAATGCTAGTCAGCATCGTGTGAGCTTCGGATGGAAGGTGAATTCTTTTCTGCTGCATTGGTTTGCAAGTATTGCTTGCTGTCATGCAGCTGGGAGAGAGTATCTGTCCCAGATATGGATCTCCCTATTTTACCCTAACGTTATGGTGCCATGAATTCAAATACTTGCTGCTCAAGCATTCAATATCGCGTTGAGCCTACCCGTCATCATAAATGTGTAAATAATCTTGGTAAACTAGCTTAGAACCGGGATCTTCCAGTGTACGGTGGCGATCAGTCTCACGGGAGAGGAGACCCCGGCCGCGTCTAGGAGAGTTAATATGTACGACAATGAAATAAGCTCTCGTTACTCAGTCTCCCAATGTGTCTTTCAGTTGAAGTATAATGTAACTCGTAGTCTTAGTCGATTTTAGCTCATAATTCAAACACTACAACTCTATCCTAGGTAGCTCGATATAGACACAATTGTGCCATCTATAAACCTAGCATCTCTACTTTCACGATGGCGAACTGCTGCATTGGCGACCACTGTACCTATATACTATATTAAGATAGATACCCCCTGTACTTTGGCATTTAAGGGCTAGTGGTAACGTGTCTTGATTGACCTTGGCAATTATGGTATTAGTGAAGTTTTTATCGGCCTTCAAACCTATGCCGAGATGTTACTCAAAAGAATTGCAATGACACTTCGGGCGCTAATGTGAAGTTGACTTAAGGAATTTTCGGATCATAAGTATCGTCAATATCTCAGCTATGCGATCAGACGCACTGTTCGCGGCGCCTGAGCAGCGCTCAGACCAGAATCCCTGAGCCATCACTTCTGTAGTTCTCCTCCTTTGTAAATACATTAAAAACAAGAATAATCGAACAGAATGCATTCCTAGTTATCGTTATTTCCCTTTTCGCACTCAGTACAAATCCAACCAACAGGAATATCAATACATGTTTAGCCTTCAGAGTGCCACAGAAGGAAGAAAGCCGATACCATCCCCTTACGAAAGGGCACAAGGCATTAACATCGAAAAGGAGTGGCTTCACCTTTGTCAAAAGTGATAATGACTCTCCAACCTCCACTCGCACTTTTTGTACTTGACGAAAATATCGACAATGAGGTGAACACAACTTCAACGCATATATCATAAGAAGTGATTGACGACTATTAGTACCTAAACAGAAGCCTCAAAATTGCTCATGCATGATTCCCGCCTCTTACATGGGACTTTTGGGTCGCAACCGACAAATGCGAAAACATGCCTGAGGCGGCAGCCCCAAGACAAAACATCCTAGAAGCTACAAAGCCACCACTTGAAGACTCGTACAAATCACCTTGGATCAGCAAGACCGTTGAGGATTGCGCCAAATGGCTGCAAAGTATGCCAAATTAGAGCGGTGTGCAAAGGATTTTTTTCGCTGCAATGGACCAGTTCTCTAAGGAAGACGATACCGTGCTTACATGCCGCATTCGGAATGAGAATGGCGAGGTCAAGGTTAGCTATTATCCACTGGCAACTGCAGACATAGAAATGTACATGATTAGCGGCTGTGGCTCGAAATTTGATGACGCAGGACACAACTATCTGTCCCGAGTGATGCGCACAGTAGAGCCAGATCGAAGCCAAGGAACCAAATTTTTAGGAGACACCGCAGCCTCCTAAAAAATTCCAGGGAACCAGCATATTGAGTCTCGAGATGGCTTCGAAAAGTGACTTTTCTGTCTCTCTAAGTATGAGATCTTGGTAGTCTAGGTACCGAGATGCATCGCAACTACGAAATACAATATGAGGGATACAAATTCGTCTATCGTGAGTCGAACTCATAATCAGGCTCGGAACTTAAGCCAATGAACTTCATCCTGGTCAGCCCCAAAATTGCACTGCCCCTTGAGCCCAGCTGCAGCCTGATTACCCCACCTTCTCGATCCATTCTCGCATTTTCTTATCTTACCGGACACTTCCCCATTCCTTTTACATTTTCGGTGTTGACGCTTTGTTGCGATTTGATTCCACCATGAGACCTCACCTTCTCATACAGCAAAGCTAGAAGGAACATCCACGCGTAGCGCTCTTGCACCAGGACCAATATACCATACTCTTGAGGTCATCAGACTGCTTAGTAATGGATTTCGATATGCCCAGCTCGGCGTCTCGCAGTCTATGCGACGAATGCGGTCGGTTCAATTGGCAGTATCATCTTACAAGACACCTTGAAGATCAGCCCAAGGACGCTATGTACCGCTACGAAGAGACACTGGTAAATACTCTGCTTCAAGAGTCAAGGCGTGACTTCAGTGATGAAGAAGATAGCCGCGACGATGGCACCGAAAATGATGATAGCGAAGACGATGACGCCGAACATGAAGATCTGTAATCTACATGCAAAGTAACGAATGCGCCATATGGCGGGATTTACTTTCTCCACAAATCCCACGATTCGACCGGGTGGACATGGAACTCACGCGAGATTCGAATGAGACCCAGTCAGACTGCTCGTTCTGCGGTCTACCGTTTTCTGCTGCCCGAGCAGCCCAAGTAGCGCTACCGGTGATGTCGAGCATAACGTGCGAATTCTCGTCTGATGTTTGGTATAACTACGAGTCCGAAGTCATGAGAATCAAGTTTGGGCACGAAGGTTTGGCGCAAGCATATGGGGAAGGTCTCAAGATGGTCATGGACCTGAAGCGTAAGAAACTCGATTGTCAGCAGATTGATTTGGAAGCCATGCGAATGTGGTACTCAACATGCAAAGAGCAGCATATGCAACGTTGTTGGTCCGGTGCTTCTGGTGGTATCGTATTGGCGCATTTTCGTCTCGTCGACGTGAAACTTGGTCGTGTCGCTCCAGCACCAGCACATTGCAAATATGTTGCTCTAAGCTACGTTTGGGGTGGGTGGATGCAGACTACACTGAAGACGACGGACATACAATACGACCCACCTCCCATTCAGCAATTCGAGAGCTCGTATGCTCTTTTGGACAAGAAGAAATTATCAAGAACCATTGTTGGCGCCATGTTCGTGGTAGCGTCAATAGGCGAGACTTATCTTTGGGTGGACAGCCTGTGTATCATACAAGATGATCCTGAGGGTCTCCGCCATAACCTCCGAGAGATGCATCGGATTTACTCTCGTGCAAACTTGACGACTGTACCCGCCCATGGCGACAATTCTGACGCTTGAATTCCTGTATTATATTCAGGGTCACGAGATATTTACCTTTTGGAGGACGTCGTCGAAGGAGTGAGTCTCTGTAAGAAGGAGGAATCGATGTTCATCCAAATCCACGAAACGGCTTAGAGCAAACGTGCCTAGACTTGCCAAGAGTACCACTTCTCAAATCGTTGCTTGGTGTTAGCCAATCAAAGAGTCTATTATGAGTGCCGTTCCGGCACACGAGGTGAGGCTATGCCTCACTACTTGGACCAACCGTCCTCGAGGAAGTTGTCAAATTATACCTTTGGACCAACGGTACCTGTACTGTGTGTGTTAGGATGACACTTAGCTCAGTACGCGAAGCGCCAGCTTACGTTTGAACACGACATCGATGCGTTTAGCGCGGTGTTGAACGACATCGGGGAACTGTACGATGCTGACTTTTGTTGGGGTTTGCCACAAAACGACTTCCTACGTGCATTGCTCTGGACCAGAGACGACAAGTTTAGACGCTCGAAGTCTGTCTTTCGCCGAAGATCCACGTGTCCAGATGGTATCTTATTTCCCTCGTGGTCACGGGCTGGCTGGGTCGGAGCCGTGAGATTCAACGATACAAACGAAATTCGACGTTCGCAAGAGCAGCGGATAGATAGTATGATTGTATGGCTTTGGGATGAAGAATACTGTATTGACATACCATCGGACCACCTTGAGACTGGTGTATTGGTCATAGACGCCAACTTGGCCAATATCAACTTTGGCCTGCTTCGTGTTAATGCAAATCCGCAAACCTTGCACTTTGACCAAGATGAGACAAGACCCGAGGTCACACAGTATCTTCTCCTCGGCATCTTTTATGGAAATGAGGGATTATGGTGGTAGGGCTTCGCACTAGTGCTGAAAGGAAATAACGATAACTAGGAATGCATTCTGTTCAGTGATTGTTGTTGACTTGATTGTACTAAGGAGGAGAACTACAGAAGAGATGGGCTCAGGGGTTCTAGTCTGAGCGCTGCTCGGACGCCGCGATCAGCGCGTCTGACCGCGTGACCGAGATCAGTGCGCCTGATCGCGTAGTCGAGATATTGACGATACTTGTGATCCGACAGATTAGAAAATTTTCGATCTTGCCATAGGGTCAAATACAGCCATATCGTAATGGCGGTTGAGAAACATGAGAATGGTGTTTACTACAGGAAGGGTCTGGTAGAACTGCGAAAGGCCCAATGGGAAGCTCAAAGCAATGTCACGCAGATCATTCGTCTAGGATGAGAAATCATGGGACATTACATCGCACGTTTTCAACTGCTGGGTATCGGTACAAGAATGGACAAAATCTCAAGACATGGCCTTACCACCCAGCCAAAATCCACCCATCCACAACGCACCCCAGACCGGCTGCGCAAAAGCCCGAAGCACTGCTGGACCCGGACACGTACCTGTCAAACCCCACCCCACTCCAAACGCCGCAGCGCCAACCACGAACTTCGCATCAACGTTCTTGAAAGTCTTCGTTGGCAGCGAGAACTTCTCCGAGAATGACGGCGGACTGCTGAATCCCTTTCGCTGTATCTCGACGAGGTTCGGCAGCACCCCGAAGAGTATGACGAGGGCGAGCGATGGGTCCCACTGATCCATGACGGGGAACGATAGGAAGGAGGCTACTTTTGCTGGGTGCGCCATACCGGAGATGTGAAGACCGAGAGCGAATAATAGACCGGAGAAGAATAGGGTTACTTTGCGAGCGATAGAGCGAGACTCTCCCGACCGCTTGTCGGTTGATGTGCTTGCGACTATGTCTTCGACGAGTTTTGGGACGGTTCGTGCAGCAATGATGCTGATTGCGGCGAGCATTACCAGAGACGTGGTTGTTGTAGCGCCTGAATATGTAGGCGTGTAGCATGGGAGGCCGCCGGGACACGCTTCAGTGTACAGCGTAGGATGCACGAAATGGTGTGTAATGATGGCGATGGGAAAGAATGTACCAACTGCAACGGCAGATCTTCCACTCAGTCGTGGCAGCCCGCACAGCATGTGTCCGGAAGTACATCCATTTGACATCTATTTCGTGTTAGCTATCTGCGTTGTACTAGTCTCTCAGTGCTCGATCACACCTTTGTTCCCAATCCGATCAACGCACCCACACTGGCTGTGGCTAGAGCAGCCGAGATTGTCATCGGTACCGTGGGATAGCTCGTCATTAGTTGTGGCATGAAGGTCTTCAGGGGAAGGTAGCTGGCAGCCATGCCGGCAAAGAAGGCTATGGTCTCTTTGGTAGGCGCTGCAAGGACTTGACGTAGAAAACCGGAAGCTCCCAATACGTTTCCATTTTGATATAGCAGGTTGCTCGTCGCTTGCTGTAGTAAGACGGCACCGATACTCGTCTCGACTGGTGTGAACATTCTGAACGTTGTTTTCTCTCCTTTGTACCCACCCTTGATCAAAAACAACGGCTTCAAGCGTCCATGAAGTATTCCATCTCAACTAGACGCAGCGCCCTAAAAAAAAGCAAGAAAGTTGTCACGCCAGTTCAGCGGCACATGCTCTTACTTAGCACGCCGTCTAAGGACCCTAAAGCCCATTGCCGTGACAATCCACGCTAGATCAACGTCGCTAAGAACATGTTCACCAATTATAAAAATGTATTTCTTTGACGTCGCCGACTAGACTGCTGGTGCGCAGGTTTAGCCGGCGTTCACTATCCACATTTTGGAGTGCGGGATGGTGGCGCATCGGTTGGAGACGCCTAGCGCACGGTGTGAACGTGGCCCGCGCGTGGGTGGCATGGGCTATTCGGCGACTGCAAATACAGTGTACTTTCGCGAGAGGATATCTAAGCGAATGAGGCTGATGATATTGCGAGGTTCTGTGGACCTGACGCCTGTCATGGGTAGTCTCACGTAGATTTTCCCTCGGCGTCGGTGTATAAGGCGGAGCAGGTGCGTCCGTACATTGAAGAAGGACCGTCGACCTCGCCGATTATGAAATGTCGGCGATGGGACGCAGTGCCAGCGGGATTCTACAGCAACCTTAACTACTAGACACATTGCGCTCCGAGGACGCGGTGCTGAATCAGAGGGAGGAAGGGTCCGCCAAGTCCCGTGGAAGCAGTCAGGGGTGGTGGGGTCTAAAGCAGGCAAGCAACTAGTAGCCGACCAGATTCTCGGATGTAGATTCTCCTGTGACAAATTATCACGGCAGCAAAATCTCCCGATAACAGTTCAGATGGACGGTACGACTCAGGCTCGTCGCAAACTACATCTCGAAGCCTGCCTCATTGACGCCTCGACATGTTGGTTGTGCACTCCCCTGCCTACTCGCGTTGCCCCATTCCACCTCGGCGACCTGTGGCCTTGCCGTCGAATTGACGCCCCGATCACGGAAATAGAGGTGCATGCCAAGATAGAGACGGATAGTCCACTGAATCCTTCAACGCTTCAACGGCACCGCAGGCAATTCTTATTTAATGTTCCGACGTGGAGACCATGGCAACGTCACCACGAGGTTATGGCAATGAAATGTACGGCCGAACTCCTAACTCCGCCCATCAAGCTCAAAGCATGAGCAAGACCATCTCGACAAATTAACAGTCGAGCGTTAAGCTGCTAGTGACCAAGGGAAATGACGCAGCCTGGTACCAACCTTGACGCACTACTGCGTGCAAGGCGTTGAAGCAGGCCCGGAAGGAAAGACGATGTCGTGAACCCCACCGTAAGGCCTCACGGCACGACATGTTATAGCACGTTCTTCTGTAGCATGGCCGACACCTGTATCATTCATTACGGAATGCTGAAGAATGTCTACAAGCGTGCACGCAATGCATTCTAGCATCTGGCAAAGAGCTGTTCGCCGATCGTATAGATTATTCGAAACTCTAAACATGGACTATTTCGCCGCACTGTGTGAAGGTTAGACATCAGTGCGCGGTCGGCGACCACCGCAATCGACACTCCAACGTGAAGAGGTAGTTTTCCTGCCTTTTGGGGAAGTTTGCAGGGATGAAACGCGCTGCTAGAGGGCTATTCCCGTCCACAAATGTGGCTTTCGGCTATAAATGCGCCTAAAACGAGACCTGGAGCCTTGGTTTCAAAGTCGGCAATGACTGCAATCGATGGCCTGTTTGATGCAGCTCTACGATACTCTTTTAGGCATTCTGAATTGCGGTGTGATGAGTCCGAAAGCAAGTAAGCCATAGTAGGCATAATCGCGGCGAAGTCATGCATAACCTCAAGTGTCGGCGACCACAGTAATCGAAAATCTCGTCTGAAGGCCATTTCTTACAAATTCAGGAGGTACGAGGTGACGTGTGAAGGATCACGAAATCCTTCGCACATGTCGGTCTGCGGCGTAGTGCATATCAGTGAGACAATTAATGTGTAGTCGGCGATTACTGCAGTCAAAGAGCCAACCACCATCGACTACCACATCGATAATTCTCGCGTGCAGCATGGCAGCATGTGGTCTGACTGCAAACTAGTTGGAGTCGCCCGCGTCGAGCTCAGTTGACGCGCGAGTGCTGACATGTACCCCAATGCAGTCGGCGACTCTACAACCAACAGCAACACCAGACCTACCGCTTCAGGAAAGTTGAATCGTACGATTGTGATGCATACACAACTCTGCTGTAGTAATCAAGCCTTGGGATTGGTGCAGAAATCCACGATTGAATAGCGTCGGCGAACTACAATCCACACCCTCTATAGCACAGAGAGTATTCCTACCACTTCGGGAAATCAAGAGCAGCTTGGCACCAAGCATCGAGTTGCGAACCAGTCGGTTTTACCGATGTCCAACTGTGCTCGTCACAAAAGTGAAGGCACAAGCATGTAGTCGGCGATTACTGGAATCGACATCTCGCCCATTGTGGAGTGGCATATCTGCCCATCTAGGAAATTCATCACGTAAACGTGATGATTGTCGCCGAATCATCAAACTTAATGGCACAATGTCGGTGAGATCGAGACAACCAGACGTATGTAGTCACAGCTACTCCACGTCCGCTGTACCGGCGGGTGAGACACGTCGTCGTCGACAAGCTGAGATGTATCCCCTGGCCAGACGATGTCGACGTTCACACGCTTTCGAAAATTGCCGCAGTGTGTCCCAAATCTCACGATCCTTAGGTTGCCGACCCGGTCACTATACTGGGACAGATGCATTATGCACGGCCATAGGAGCTCCTAGTAATGTTTTGCATCAATTGTAGTCGGCGAGGATAGAATCCCGCGGTCGGTGGCATGCGGGCCACGTCATCTTATGGCTCGTATATATCGTGGTCAGAGCTGCTTGTATGCCTGTCGAAAACGCCCGCTGGCTTCCATACGCTTGTATAGTGGATACGACAGCCGATGATGATGGCTGATCATGTTCAATACCAAACATGAACTGCAGCATGAGAACCGGTCTTTGTCCTCCCTGTCGTCCCTCCCGGCAAGCTCATTGCAGGATCTCGAATGTTTGAAAAGGGAGAGTGAAAAACACAACTGCTTGTGCCAGAAAAGTTGCCTTCGAGCGAGACTGATGATGTTGGCTCCCTGTCTCGACCATGTCTCCTGAACACAGTGCTTCCAAGGTTTTTATGTATGCAGTTGTTCACGTGAACATTCGCAAAGGTCTGTTTCCAATCCTCTTCAATCACCTGAGTCTGATGGTATGTAGAGTTTAGACGATACTCCAGTGAATGAGTCTCGAGGACCTGGTATCATGCAACTAGAAGGTCATTGTTCTTATGTGGCCTCGTCCACGTCCCTATGGTTCCTCGCTTGGTGATAACGTCCACATGGAGGTGCGCGAGCGGAGATAACAGGGTGCTAATCTCACTCTTTGACATTGCAAAAATCGATCGGAGACTGTTTGGCGAAGCTCCCATTCAGATGCGCGTGCGTGTGGCCGCTGCTCATGTATGAGACTCAGGCTGTAGTCGATATTTCTGAATTTGTGGATTCACCAGAAACAAATGCATCTTCTCTCACTTCCATATGGCGACGGAAGCTGGGGTCGACGGGGTGTAATTGTGCTGCTTTCACACATGTATGTGTTGGTGTGACGCAGTGGGCAGGGGACGATGATGGAGCTCCAAAAGCACAAGCGAGGCACACACAATCGGCCCCTCCGAACAGTTTCGCCGATGCCCGTTGCCTGCAACAACCTCACCACCACCTCAATCTCTGACCCCGCCCACGGTCGCTAATAAGGTGCGTTCACGATCCCATAATCACTGCCCAGCCCGAATTCATCAATCCCGAATTTTTGCTCAACCGTCAACTGACACGCCGGCCCCGATAGCTTCTTTTTCCGACTCATCCACCTCCATCCACCGTAAATATGGATCAGGCCAAGTTGGCGCGCATGCAGGCGTCGGTACGCATTGGTACGTTCAAATGGAAATATTGCTACAAGCGAGCTTTGTAGAGAGGCTTCTAAGTAATTGTGTCACGAACAATTGGCTAATACACAAGAACAGGGTAAGCAGATTTCCCCCAGCCTCGAGCACCCCGCCATGGTACTTGTTAGCACCCAACGAAGATGACACGCTGTGGAACTCTCGAATGTGGCCATGGAATGATAAAGGAGGAATGGGGATTGGGGATTGGAAGCTGATCGTTGTTACAGAGGCAAGGGTACCCCACGACGAAAGGTCAAGAAGGTCCACAAGAGCTCCGGCACCGACGACAAGAAGCTACAGACCGCGCTCAAGAAGCTCAACGTCCAGCCTATCCAGGCTATCGAGGAGGTCAACATGTTCAAGAGCGACGGCAACGTCATCCACTTCTCCGCACCAAAGGGTACGTCTACGCGCATTTCCTACAGGCACGGGTACTTCTCCGTCGACTGCACGTATACAATGCTCTCGTCGGAGCTGGTCTCGTGGACCTTGAATCCACTGTCCGAAGGTTGGCACAGGCATTTGCTAACAGACGTTGCGTAGTCCACGCTTCGGTACCTTCAAACACCTTCGCCATCTACGGTAACGGTGAGGACAAGGAGCTCACCGAGCTCGTCCCCGGTATCCTCAACCAGCTCGGCCCAGACTCGCTCGCATCGCTGCGCAAACTCGCCGAGAGCTACCAGAGCATGCAAAAGGAGAAGGGCGAGGACGGTGACAAGAAGGACGATGACGATGAGGATGATGATGACATCCCCGAGCTCGTCGCCGGCGACAACTTCGAGTCGAAGACTGAGGTCGAGTAAATGCTCGATCCATGAGCATTCGAGGCGACGGCACGTGTAGGCCTATCACTGGCACAGTGATGGTCAAATGGAATATAGTCTGATGTGGAGGATCTCCGCGCTTCATGCGACGAATGACCTATTCCCAATTGACGGTTGCGACGGATCTTACGTGCGGATACCGGGTAGGCGTCAGGGCTACAAAAGAAACGAAATAAGAAATTTCCAAGCATGCACCATGACTTTCTGTTCTATAAGAGCTCCATGATGAGTCCGGCAGACCGCAGACCACTGCACCTTGTTCTCTTTCCGCATGTACATCGAGCCGTGGTGTTTACTAAATCTTCAGCTGCCAATAAAGGACGAATATCGGTGGAGGTAAGAGTTCTTCACTATGCTCAAAAAGCTGCTATGACAAGTCCGAGACGCGGAATCTGTCCGCCAATCTGATAGGTCCCGCACCGCGAAGGGTCATCCCGTAAGCAACTTGGCGATACTATGTCAGCCCGCTGGAGCTCTCGGATGCTCAGAATCGCGGCCCGGAATATCTATTAACGTGATCGAGCTAGCACTCGCCCCGAAAACGCCATAGCTTCGCAGGCGCACTCCAGCACCACCACCATTGACTCGTCTCTTCCGGGCCTTCCATGCACGCCGCAGGTGTCTTAGTAAGACAAAGCCTATGAAAGAAAGACGCAACATGTCTATATCAAGAAGGGGCGCTCCCCCCCTCGAGCTAGAGTTTCAAGGCCATTATTTGTATCCAAGTGCAATCAATCGTCCGACACGTCGGTTCCCCCATCGGAGTCCTAACGTGTGAGCCCTCGAGTCGCGCCACAACTTTGTTGAAGCGCGTCGCACTATTTGTTTCTTCCATAATTGGATCTGGAAGCTGTTTTCTCTTTTCAATTTCCTCCAACATTTCCAGACTTTAACGCTTATCGTATTAGCATCACCATGTCCACAGAAACCATTCTCATCCTTGGGGGCTCTTTCGCCGGCATAGGTGCTACGCATTTCTGCCTCAAGCATGTCATTCCCTCGTTGCCGAAGAAGGAGGGTGTTACGTACAATCTCACGCTTGTGAACCCCTCAAAGGACCTCTACTGGCGCATCGCTGCGCCCCGTGCATGTGCCTCAAAGGAGATGATGCCCGCCAACAAGATATTCTACCCAATTGAGCCGGCATTTACCTACGCTTTCCCCAAGTTCAAGTTCGTACAGGGTACAGCAACACACGTCGATCCCGCTGGGCAGACTGTGTCTGTCACTACAGTTGATGGAAAGCAGCAATCGATCCAGTATGCGGCACTCGTCATCGCGACCGGCTTCAGCACACCGAGCCCATTGTTCACGCAGCAGACCGACGCTGCTGCGCTGGAGAACGTTTACGACGCTTTCCAAGCTGGCCTGAAGACCGCCAAGACGGTAGTCATCGGAGGTGGAGGACCCGTTGGAGTCGAGACGGCTGGCGAGGTAGCTGAGATTCTGAACGGCAGGCCTGGCTTCATGGCTTCAGCACCGAAGAATCCGAAAGCTAAGGTTACGCTCGTATGTGGCGACAAGAAGCTCCTCCCCATCCTCCGCGAAGCGATTGGCCAGACCGCACAACAGTACCTGAAGCGCGTAGGCTGCGAAGTCGTGTACAACACCAAGGTCGTCTCAGCGAACAAAGTTGGGGACGCGGAGGGAGCCAAGACGAAAGTCGAACTTTCTAACGGCGAGTCGATCGAGGCAGACATTTACATCGATGCGACTGGCACCCGACCCAATACTGGCTTCCTTCCAAAGGAGTGGCTCGGCGACCGTAACAAGGTTGCCGCCAACCCCAAGACCCTCCGCGTCGACAACGCCTCTGCTCAGCGTGTCTACGTCGTTGGGGATGTCGGTTCTCATACACGGGGTGGTGTGATGGGTAAGTCAAGCTCCTGAACAAGCTGGCGTAAGGCAAAGCACTAACGTTTCTTAGACCAGTATGACCACATCCCGGTGGCCATGACGAACCTTAAGACCGATCTGATCGCCCATTTCACCGGCAATGCGCCTACTGGAGACCGCCACTTCACCCCGAACTTGAAGGAACAGCAGATTGTTCCTATCGGGACACAAAAGGGCGTCGGTGCTTTCAACGGTTACCGAGTGCCGAGTCAGATGGTCTGGGCGATCAAGGGACGAGACTACATGATCAGTCAGCTTGCAGAGGGTACACTGAGAGGTGACAATTATAAGAAGGAGGGCAAATGGACGCCCATTCAGGATGCTGGAAAGGCTGGACTGAGCTCTGGTTAAGTTGGATTGTGCTGCATTGCTGCATAATTTTTGTTCACTGCACTGAAATACCCTGAGCGAGACTGCCTGCATTGGAACATTAGCTATTGTTTAATTCATGTCATACTTGAATGTTTGCATCCATCGCGATGGTGGAGCAGATCCCCACGCCCCCACCAAATATAAGCTTAAACCTTAGCGCGTCATGGTCTCGAAGCTCAAGCTCCAAAATTTCCAGCAGCATCTAAAACCACCACAACAGCGAACTACCTCCAAATCAGCACACAGCCTCAAGATGGCAACCACGCAGCAATCCCAACCACCAGCCCTCACCTTCCCTCGCCCTATCTTCGCCGCCGTCTCCCCCCACCCATTCCTCCAAGCCCACCTCTCCGCCGACCGCAAAACACCCCTCCGCGCCAACGCCCGCTCCGCACACGCCTTCCGAAGCCCCGGCATAAACACAGGCAGCCTGACACACGCCAATGGCAGCGCAGTCATGCGCCTCGGCAACACGAGCGTCGTCTGCGGCGTGCGCGCAGAAATCCTCAAGGAAGTAGACATACCCGGGATGAATGATTTCTCCAGCGCCATCGCCGACGAAGACGGCGACGACGCGGAAGAAATCGACACCCTGCGCCTCGTCGTGCCCAACGTCGAGCTCAGCACGGGCAGCACGCCGAACCACATCCCCGGCAACGCACCCTCGACATTTGCGCAGAGTTTGATTACGCGCATGCGCTCGCTGCTGGTGAGCTCGCGGCTGCTAAGCGCAAGGGATCTCAGAATAGTCTACACGCCGAGCGCGAATACAGAGGACGTGGATGAAGAGCCGCAGACAGAGGTTAAGGGATACTGGGTGTTGTACATCGACGTGTTCTTCATCAGCATCGACGGCAGCGCGTTCGACGCCGCATGGCTGTCTCTCCTCGCTGCGCTGCGCGATACGAAACTCCCGCGCGCGTGGTATGATGAGGAGTTCGAGGGGATTTTGTGCTCGGATGATCCGGGGGAGGCGAAGACGCTGGAGTTGAGGGGCTTACCGGTGCCGGCGACGTTTGCGGTGTTTGAGGGGAAGAGTGAGGATGAGGGGGATGTGCAGTGGGTGTTGAGCGATCCGGATGCGTTTGAGGAGGGGGTGTGTAGGGAGAGTGTTTGTGTGGTTGTCGATGGGGGTAAGGTTTTGCGAATTGAGAAGAGTGGGGGAGGGGTCGTGGGGAGGGAGGGTATGAAGGGTTTGGTGAAGATGGCGGGGGAGAGGGCGAGGGAGGTTGAGAAGGCGCTGGGTGGGAAGGCGTGAGGATGGGTAGAGCAGAAGAGCTGCAACGAATGCGCAGCATCACGCCGGAATGAAGGTCTTGACGAGCCATCCACTCCCTCAAGTCAGTGCCGAATCGCCATCGAGTCGTCACAAAGAAGCACAGCGAACCAGCAAAACATGTCTGAAGATGATATGACATTCGGCCAGAAGATAAAGTACACTATCCAACCCAACGCGTAAGCGAATTACGGCGGACCTCAGATCCAGCCATCCAACAGAAAAACGCCATGCCTCCCAACCATATATGCTCCGCTGAAGAAAGAAAAGAAGATGCTAGTATGCCTTTTGCTGAAATGGGGGACAGTAAAATGCCTTAGAAAAGGAAGAGATAAAGTAGTCAAAGGACAGGACCTCAAGGATCCAACAACTCCAAACTCCTCTCCGAATCTCCATCTCGCGTCCAAATCGTTTCATGAATGTATCGTTAACTTCCGCCTCACCGGACCATTTTCTTCGTGCGCACGATGAAGGGACTCGGCATTTCGAGCTCGGTCTCGGGATCCCAGACGGGCGGCGCGGGCAGGCCTGCGCTGCGTGCTTTGCTCGGGCTTTTGCGGCCGTAGCCGAAGCCCTTCCTGCCCTCGTCTTCGCTCATGGCGTTGGTGTTGGTGGGGATGCCGCGGGCTTGTTGCAGCTCGACGAGGGTGCGGCCCTGGACGCCGGTGTTGTTGCGCATAGCTTGGATGCGGATCGCTTCGTTGCCGCGCTTGGTGGGCAGAGCGCCGTTTTGCGGCGCGGACTTTGCCGCGAGGCCGTTCTTGCGGGGGGATGTTGAGAGGGCTTCAGCGGAGCGAGACTTGGGACGCGTTGGTGAGGTTGCGATGACGGGGACGCACGAGACGGGGCGGGGCTTTGTGAGGTTGGGCGTGCTTCCGAGGCGCTGGTTCTGCTTGACTAGAGGACGCTGGGCGAAGGCGAGCTGCTTAAAGGGGTCGTCGTTGTGGACTAAGCGGCCGCCTGAGGCGCTGCGGGCGCGGGTAGGTGATGGTAGAACGGGCAGGTCGTCATCGTCGAAAAAGCCGGGCCACTCTGTAGAAGGCGAAGGGGGGAGCTCGGGTTCCCACTTCTTGCTAGCTGCGGCAAAGATATTCGTTCGAGCTTGTGGTGCATTGCGGCGAGGAGAGAGCGACAGGCCAGCGATCGAAGCTGGTGCTGGGGACTGATCCGCCATCTGGACGTCCATGGGCGAGGCGGGCACAGGAGCAACAGCGAACGTCTGCGCACGGGCAAGAGACTGGCGAGGACGCCTGGCTGGCTTAGCTGCCTTCACTGGCTTTGCAGCGGTAACCGTGTCGTCGGTGGAGTCTTCCAGTGATAGGGAAGACATGTCGGTGCCGCTGGCGAAATCCGAGTTGGTGCCGAGCGTGCTGGTAGAGCCATTGATGATGGTTGTGTCTGCCTCTGCAGGGAAAAGCACACCTTGCTCCGTACTCGACATGATGGGCGTATTTGAGCGAGGCGCGAGCTTGGGCGATGTGCTGAGACGGTTAGGAAACTTCTTGAGGGCCATCTCCACCCGCTTGTTGACCTCGTCTTCGAAGCGTGACTGTAAGAGACCAAGCTCGCGCTGGACTCGCTGCTCTGTCTGGATCTTGACTTGACGCTCAATCTCCAATTGTGCCTTGACCTCCCACTCTCGTCGCAGCTGGTCGTCGATCTCCTTTCGCATCCGGGTGATGGTTTCGGCAGCCTGTTTCTCTCGCCGTATGGCCTGTTCCTTTTGGTCTTTCAGGTCCTGGCCGAGCTTAACAACCTCCTGCTCCTTGCGCATAAGCTTAACGATGGGCAGGTTCAAAAGTGCGGCGGTGTCTGGTCGGTGATCTGGTACAGTCTGCAGGCAGCTCGCAATGACCTTGCGGAGCTCCGCGGAGTAGCATGCGGGTATGTCTGGGTAGCGGCCTGACTTGATCTTCTGGATCAGGTCGAAGTGTGTCTTCGCGTTGAATGGTGGCGCCTTTGCGCACATCTCGTATATTATGCATCCCAGGGCCCAGATGTCCGAGTGTGGGCCGTACTGCTCCGCCTTGCAGATTTCTGGCGACATGTAGAATGGGGTTCCGACGTAGGTGGAGGCGAAGTCGTGGGAGGAGAGGATCTTGGAGAGGCCGAAGTCGCCCAGCTTCACGGAGTTGGCCTCGTCGAGAAAGACTGCAATGTTAGTATACACAATGCGCTGCGAAACGAACAGAAGCACTTACTGTTCTCGGGCTTGAGATCTCTATGGAGGATCATGGGCTTGCGAGGGTCACGGGCAGGCTTCGCATTCGCGCCCAGTCCCATGACACAGGGACCAGCGTCTGGCGGGGCTTCTCCAAAGTGGCAGCGGTACAGCGCGCTGACGATCTGGCTGAAGATGCTCCATACAAACTCCTCCTCGCACATCTGGTTGTTGTTCTTGAGGTTGCGGATCACGCGACCCAGGTCACCGTTCCCGCAGTATTCCATGTACAAGTGCAGATCTTGGGACGTCTTGATATGGTCACGCTCGAAGTAGGCGACGATGTTCGGGTGTCGGAGTTCCTTGAGGATGGAAAGCTCGGCTTGTAGTTGCTCGCGCTCCTTTGGCGACATCTTCTGGTAGCTGATCTCCTTCCGGCAGAGGATCTATGGGAGGGTTAGCCATCTCGACGCGCCAACACCAACATGCACCTCCAACATACATAGCCATCTGTCTTGCGCCTAACCTTGCGGATGATTCCGAAGGAGCCATGGCCTGGACATGTGTTAGTATGTCGAACATGCAGCAAACGATATCTCAGCGCGCACCAATCTTCTCCAGCACGTCGTACTTGTCGTCCTCGGGCATGATTAAGGTAGTGCTATTGTGCAGGAAACATGCAAAGAAGTATGCTTTTAAGGGAGGAGGAAATGCTGGCGTGTTAGTGGGTTGGGCGAGAGTATGCAATGCTTAGTAGGCTGGTGGGATGAATTGGTGGTCCTAGTTCAGGACTATCCTTGGATGTTTGGAACCTTGTATTATGACACGCGTTGGACCAGCAACCACGCTGCACGCCAATTTGAGCCGCGGCCTGGCCCTGGCAACACGCTTACATCCTTATCGATAAGCCGCCGCCACCGTCATAGTTCGATTCATTCAAAGATTCAGACGCCTTGATGTTCTTTTTGCATTCGCCACGATGGACGTCAAGAAGAAGTACGAGATTGAGGCTGCACTCGCGACCGAGGCACAGGCTATTTCAGCAGGGCATCTCAAGGAGGAAAACCCGCTAGACCTGTCCGACGACTTTCGAGCATTCTGTGAGGCATGTCGGAGGGGAGACTTGAAGGTGTGCCAGGAGAAGATTTCTGAAGGCGTCAACATAAATGCACGGGATAAATTCGACTACACGCCTCTCATTCTAGTAGGTTTTGCCTATCTGCAGCTTGCTGTCGGGGTACTGACCGCTGTGCATGAAGGCTAGTCTATGCGGACACTACGAAGTGATCCGCCTGCTCCTCGAGAATGGTGCATTGTGCGAGCGCGACACCTTTCAAGGCGAGCGCTGCCTATATAACGCCCTTAACGATCGCATACGGAATCTCTTGCTATCCTACGACTATGCGAAGTCGACAAACCCTCTGCAACCGCTCGCTGCACACATCACCTCCCTCCTCACCCGATCTGAACCAAAGACGACCGATATCACGATTACCGCATACGACGAAGAATTCCACCTTCACAAGTTTATACTAGCAGCCCGATCTCCGTATTTTGCAAAGAAGCTCGCAGCCGCGCCGTCGACGACAACATGGAAGCTACCAGACACAACGCCTGCAGAGGCGTTGGGCGTGGCACTGCAATATCTCTACTTCCAAGAAGTTTCGGTGCGGAGGGCTCTGTTTGGTCTCAGTGATGAGCAAGAGCTAGTGGTCCTCAGCGGTATAGAAAAAGTGGGGAGGCAACTAGAAATAGAGCGTCTTTTCGAGGACATAACCGAAGTATCAGATAGGCGGCTACTAAGGCAGCGTCGTGGCGAAGAGCTGGAGAGGGGCAGAGATCAGATGGATAGTTGGTTTCGCAACAACGTACTGCGGCACCAGACAACGGTAGACACCGACAAAGTGGACAAGATAAGATGGGATAGAGACAACAGCATCTTCGCCGATATCCTACTACGCGCAGATGAGGACGAAGAGGGTGACGAGGACAAAACAGACCGTTCTCCTGGGCCATCAGAATCATCCTCCCCACCCGTGCGGAACATCCCAGGAGCACTACTTGGAATACCCGTAGGTCCAGTAAGATCGCGCTCACCGTCACGGCATAGGACACCCAGGAGGTCGACAATATACCCAGCCCACCGCGCCATGCTCCTGCGCTCAGAGTACTTCCTGACTATGTTCAGCTCACAATTCAAAGAGGCTCAGGACACGCCGCACCTGCAGATCATCACGATCGATTGCTCACCAGCAGTCCTGGAGACGATTTTGACCTTCATGTACACCGAAAAAGCCGATTTCGGCCTCGATATTGCCATCGACGTCCTCTTTACTGCGGACCAATTGTTTATCGAGAAACTGAAGCAACGTGCTGCAATTATTATTTCTGCGCTCGGGAATGGCTCTACGTCGGCTGTCGAGGCGGATAATCCACGTGGTGCGACCGACGCCGATGCTGATGAGGCTGTCGATATATACGAGGTTATGCGAGCTGGGTGGGATACTCGTGTCCAACGTTTGGAGGAATTTGCAGCCAGATATATTGCGTACCGTCTGGAACACTACATTGATCAACCGGAATTCGCGGAGTTGGTGTTGGAGTCTGCGAATAGAGTCAAGGCTCGTCAAGAGACGGACACTGTTGAACTAATAGACGACCTGAGGTTCTATTTAAGCGAACGATTTAGACTACGTTTTGAGGATAGTGGTTTGGACGAGATGATGGACGAGTCTGCAGCCATCCAAGCGGTGGCTGACGCCACCGAAGGCGATCTTGTGGACTCCATGGGCGACTTTGCACTTGAGGATAAGGTTCCTGAGAAGACTACGATGCTTGTCCAGGAGCAGCTTGCCGCTGGTACTATACGGACACTGGATGGTAAAGAAGTTGGAGATGAGTTCTTGCAAGACGCAATGAACTATCAGGTCCTGCTGGGCAAGATCGATGCGTTACTGGAACGGCTGAACCTGGATGCATAGTTGAATACATCCTGTATCACATCGGCGATGCGAATGAACACAAAGTGTGCCTTTTGGTGTGATTGTCGTCTCCGCGTCGCTGTATAAGGTACATGGTCTACACTTTTCGCACGCTTGCATACCTCTATGATTCTCTTGCGTGAGCGATCATTTAATTGCCATGTTTCAAAGCTCGGTGTTAAATTTTCGTCATCCATCGTGCATCATGCATCATGCATATTACAGGCATCCCGCATGCGATTGGTAGCACAAGTAAACTTTAAATCAAAACAGAACGCAGGCATCCACAAATCTTAATATCACGAAGTCAAAACACCAAATTTTCATACTTCGTGGTTTCTATCATGAATGCTACTACGGGTCTTCCCAGAGACACCAACATGATGCATTCCGTGACATCATTCTTGCGGGGTAGCTTCCGTCGTTCGCGCCCCACTATGAAGTAGCAACGACCAGCTTGACAAATACCGGAAGCATACATAATGCGAGTCTTATCTCGTCATACACCTGTTCTTCGAGTTTCAATCGCAAAGCCGTCACTTTTGTCTATCTCGCGAACACCAATTGCAGTTACCCGATCCATCAAAAGCTACACCAAGTCACCTACCCCCGATAAGAGCTTCGTGACGAAGCAAATCGCAAAGATGTCCTCGGCATCCACACAATCGCAAGCCTGCTGCAACACGCCCGCCGTCGTCAGCAAAGGCTACACCCCCAAAGGCGACTATATCGAAGTCGACGGCCTCAAAACCTGTCAGTTCCCACCCATCCCCATCCCACACCTAACTTAACCCCCACCAGACGCAACCGGCCCCAAAGACGCAAAGACAGGTATCCTAGTCGTCTACGACATCTTCGGCTTTTTCAACCAGACGCTCCAAGGCGCAGACATCCTCGCCTACACTGACGATACCAAATACCAAGTCTTCATTCCAGACTTCTTCGAGGGCCAGCCTGCGGATATCTCCTGGTACCCGCCGGACAACGAGGAGAAGGGCAAGAAGCTGGGCGAGTTCTTTGAGACGAAAGCCGCGCCGCCCAAGACGCTGCCGCGCATTCCGAAGATCGTGAAGGAGTTGGGGGAGAGTAGGGGTGTGGAGAAGTGGGCGATTATGGGGTATTGTTGGGGTGGGAAGGTGAGTCTATTATTTTATCTTGCAGTCCTGAAATCCGTTCTGATTTTGGCAGATCGTCAATCTCTCCTCAATGGAAGGCACACCCTTCAAAGTCGCGGCCGCATGCCATCCCGCCATGGTTGCCGGCGACGACGCGCCCGGCGTCAAGATTCCTTACATCATGCTCCCGTCGGGCGATGAGAGCAAGGAGGATGTCGAGCAGTGGCAGAAGGGCATTAAGACACCGAATGTGGTCGAGTGGTTCCCGGATCAGGTGCATGGGTGGATGGCGGCGAGGGGCGATTTGGAGCAGGAGAAAGTGAAGAAGGCGTATGAGAAAGGGTATAAGATGGTGTTGGATTTCTTCCATAAGCATATGTGAGTATTGGTTAATATTTGTGGTAAGAGGTGGTGCTGAAGGCTATCAGGGATGCGGGAGCGAAACTATGAAGCTCTTCAATGCTTGTAGGACCAGAATGCCGGTAAACATATTTTCAATTTCAATGTGCGATGTCACAGCGTTTGATCTTCGCATCCGTCTCAACTGCAAGCACCTCACATCAACGATTTCAAGAATGTTACACATTTGTCAATTGCATGGTTCTACACTATATACACTTTGTAGTAGAAGTACATCCCCCTAAGCATCCTTCAACATGCTCACCAAACCCGCCCACGTCTCCACAACAGTCGGCTGAATCTGATTCGCGGGCAAAACAAACCCAAACGTGCCCTTGTCTCTCAACTCATACGTGTACGAGTACGTCGCATTACCCGTGACATCCGTGTAATCCGTCGAGCTGCCCGTCGTCGCATACAACGTCGAGCACGATGGGCCAGTCGTGTACGCCGTGCCGGACACGGCGCGGATCGCGGCGGCGGCGCGCTGCGCGATGGACAGGTGCTGCGCGTTGTTCTCCGGGCGCGCGCTGCAGTCGTAGCCGTACGGCGAGAGGATGTACTGGCCGTACGAGTGGACGTCGAGATACAAGCGAATACCGCGCGAGTCACGCAGTTGGTTCACTTGTGCAACAACACCGCGGTTCTCGGGGGTGTTACCTGCCGAAGTGCCCTTGTAGGTTTCGGAGCAGGGGTTTGTGGAGGCGCCGTTTGTGAGTTCCCATTTGTAGGGCCAGTTCCTGTTGATGTCTGTGCCGACGCAGGAGTTGCCGGACACGACAGAGCGGTTCTTGCGCCAGAGGCGGTCGGTGGTCTGCGAGTAGACGAAGCCGTCTGGGTTGACGATGGGGGTGATGTAGAAGTCGAACTTGTCGACGAGGGACTTGATTGTTGCGTCCGAGGAGTACTTGGTCAGTAGTTGCCAGGCAAAGTACTCGGTGGTCATGGATGTGATCCATTCGCGGGCATGGACGTTACCATGGATGATGACCGCTGGCTTGGATCCGCGGCCTCCACTTCCCCAGATTTGGATACCGGTAAGGGTGCGGCCTTGGACGGAGGTTCCGGCTGTGATGATGGCGGAGTTGCCTGTGTAGCCGGCCTGCAAGTCTCGCAAGAATTGAAGGTGGTCGGCGTATGGGTGGTAGGCGGTGAACCACGACTCTGATGGCACTGAGGAAAGTTAGTATACCCCGCATGATGAATTTCGGAAGTCGACTGACCAGCGTAGGTTGACACCTCGCCCTCATCTGCAAGAACAGCTCCGACGTCCTCGGTAATGACCTTGCTCTCTCCGACCAGAGCGTTCAGAGCCTCGACATCCTGGGGCGCAACGACAACGTCGAGCTCAGCAGACTTGCCAGGGTTGAGAACGTGGGCAACGAGGTCCTCAACCTGAGCCTTGACGCTCTCGGAGCCCTCTGGCAAGGTGATGCGAAGAGCCTTGAAGCCATTGTAGTCGACCTTCTGTCCAGCTCTTGGAACGACCGAGCCCAAAGTCGTGGACGCAAGCAGCGCCGAAGTAAGGAGGAACTTCATGATTGCAAGAAACGACAACCGTGCTTGAGTGGTTTGTTTCCCGAGGATTCTTCTCTGCTTTTATGCTCTGCTCATGTTGTACGCGTATATTTCACCTGCCCAACTCGTCTGATCTCCGCTATTTACACCAGCCCACCAAGGTACCGTATGCATTAGGCAGGTCCCTGTTCCATATTCCTGGGGGTGCCTGATGCATTTGCGGGAGATGTGCATTCGGAGGAGATACGAATCACTTGTTTGGCCGTGTAATATCAGCACCGACTTGGCGCATGGAGGCGGAAACTGATGAGGTGTTTCTCATAGGTCCGGAGCCGGGACGCTAGACCATACTGGGCAGGCATGATGAACGTCAAGAGTGGCGCGCCTTGGCCGCGCAATAGGTCCGAATCGAGGCCTCCGAGGGCTACAGCGTTTGGTCCCGTGGTGTACGATACATGGCGTGCTGTGACTTGGCATCACGTTTGACCGAAGCGAACGTACGATTCGGGAAGGAAGGCAGATCGCTGTCAGCCACGATTAGATGACCACAGCTTGCATTGCTTATCGTTTGACAAGACACTTAGCTTACCGTATCAACCGAATGACACGAAATGATAGACTATCGCAATATCGAAACCTGCATTTCCCCAATCTGACCGTGTAGAGCATTGACGTACATCAAGGCACGTGGGCAAAGAATAGAGGACGGCATGTTCGACGTGATTTGCAGAGTTGCTACAAAAGAATGAATTGTACTTTACTCTCAGAGGGTGAGTCGAAAAGGAGCTTCCTCTGGGATGTTACGCAAAACGAATAGCGTTCTCCTGCCAGTGGTTCATCGCGATATGGAATCGCGCTGACCCTTCAGCCCAGAACTCCCTTGTCCATTTGCACATGGGACACACTTCCATGCGATGGAAATGCATTGCACGTTCCCATAGCGCTGGAATAGAGCTGAACCAGTGCTGCCATCGCTGCGGTGGTATGAACTTTCCGAGTCGATATAGAAGCCATTCAACTAGATCGTCCCACTCAGCGGCCAGCGCTTCCATCACCACGAGATGCCTGTGTGACTCGGCTTCTACCTCGCTCCCTAGGAAGGTTTCGAGGTCTTCGTATAGCTCATTCACTTGAGCTTCGAGCAGTGCAGTGTATCGGCAATTGTCATACGGATTAGTTGCCCCTATGTGAACCAAAAGTGGAAGGTATCGTATTCGCAGAGGTAGGGTCTCGATGTGGCGGAAGCCAAACGGTATCGCCGCACTGTTCTTCGTTGCGAACACCATCGTTGGGCAATATGGCGGCAGAGTCACGACCTGGCCTGGACGCTGGACAAAGGTGATACCGTTTTCCAATTCCTCCAAGGTCAATGCCTGTAGTTCTTCGCAAATAATACCTTTCAGATACTTATATAAACAAGATATGTTGTTCTTCTGTGGTGGCCAGACGAAATAAACTCGGACGCCGCTGAGGAGGTGTATCTCCGCAGTATGCGTTAACGGGCTCCATTCGAGAGGCAAGGTTGAACCCCGAGGCATGATCGACATGGCGTTGCTGAGTTTATGTGGGAAAATACTCGCTGTGGGCTCGTGTGACATTCGTGGCTTCGCAAGTTCCTGTGTAATTGGTGTGTCGAAAATAACGCTCGTCAACGTGCGGTGGGGTTGCACGTCTTCATATTGAATGTAATGGACGAGTTCGACGAGGTTTTGATCCGCATCGCCTTGATACTGAAGTCCGGGGCAGAAGATCGCGCTATATTTTCGAGGCATGTTGTGCCGAACGAGTTTACTCAACCACTGTGGGTGCATGTGAGGCGGGCCTCCCAATCGGTCCAGGGTAGGAACAGTTGGCACGTCCTTCTCATACATGCCACCATCAAGGGAGAGAGTGAATGCCGTGCCCTTTTTGTGGCCTTTATCATTACGACATTTAAGCATAGGTTTGAATGCACGCGCAATATCGTCGTTGTTCGGATCAAGGCATCGGGCCTTGTTAGCGATGATCTGTAATCCAACAGTACTCGGTCCCGGACACGTCTGAAGTTCGGCGACAGTCGGGTTCGGCGGATGAGGCTCTGCAGGTTGCGGCGATAGACTTTGGCCAGTCATGTGATGATCCTGTTGGTCTGAATTCATGGCTTGTGGAATCGTCGTATACGTGAAATGTAATAGAATAGTGCGTACGTTTTGATTTGGAATCAATGATGGAGGGCACGCAATGCGAAAGCAATGAGTAAGCGACCTACGTGAAGTGAGATGAGGTGAGGTGCAGTCTGACACAAGGAAGGTGATATCGGGCTGCGCAGTAGCTTTTCCAAGATGTAAGCAGATGCCATCGGAAATATGGTTGACTCTTGAACTCCCAACCAACTCTTTACAGAGACACTCAGTAACCGGATGATGCAAGTTACTCCCACAAAGCTCGCGCGCGATGCTTATAAGAACAAGGAGCAGCCGCCAACACACCCACCGTTGGCACCTCCCCAACCAGGACAGAGTGATCGCCCTCAGCAATCAGTATTCCCTCCTAGGCAGGCTCATACCTTGTCTTCCTCGCTCAACACCATGGGCATCATCGTCTTCATACGTCGCGTTCCACCCGTCCCATGTGTCCACCACGTTTCGTTCACTTGCGCCATCGTCCACAACGATCTCTACCCGACTCTCAAGCACCATGTTTTCTTTGCCGTCGCTCATAGCTTCACTGCCATGCTCCGCCGGTTTCTGCATCTCGACTCCTCGTTCTACTTCTTCTACTGCACGTTGCAGCGCTTGTGCCCGCCGCCTACTTCGGATCTGAGGTATACCTAAGACGAGGAAGGCGAGGAGGAGGACGATGATCACCACGACACTGATTCCGATGGCGGCTTTCACGCCATCGCTGAGGCCGTGTGTGTTAGAGGCGGTGGGACCATGGAGGCTCGCTGGTGGTGCGGCTGGTGCTGGAGTGGCAAGTGGTGACGCATATATTTGAGTTGTTGCAGCTGTCGACAGTGCAGGTACGGGCGTCTCAAACACCTTCGTAGCTATCAAATGGCCAGAGGCGACTTGACAATCCTAGGTTATCCGTCAGTCGCAATCATGTATATACGGCATTCCTACCTACCTCGCACACTATGGAATTTGGCTGAAGGCCAATACCATACACTGCCCATATATCGCTTGCAAAAAGCATGATGAACACAAATGATGCAAAATTGGGAATCATGATGAATGACTAGGGTATGCGAAAGAATGAAAAAGATGGGATGGCTAACAAAAGGAAGAAAAGTACGAACGAGGAGCAAGGAAGATGGAAGTCATGTTACGCGTCGAGACAAACAACCGTTTGCGTCTTGTTTTGCATGGTCTACCTGTAGTAGCACACTCGCGCGTTGCGAGGTCAAATCCGACAGGTCGGCACAATCGCACCACTGCGTAGTAACTAAACGTATGATGCGCTGGCAGACATATCTTCAACGCCTAAACAGCTTAGATGCATCAATTGAGGACCCAGAACAACATCTTGAGAAGCCATGGGTCGAGGTAGTATCTCGTTCAGCTGCTGTTATTCAGCCCAAAGATGGAGATGAAACAGTGCGAAAGCCATTGCGCGCACAGCAGGTGTGGTGTACCTGACTAGCGAAAAACGGCTGCCGATCATGTCTCCACACTCCGCAATCACCACAACAACGATATCTCTTGCATGGGACGGTGGGTCTAGATTTAATTGTGCAGAAAGTCTTGTGGAACTGGGCAGATTTGACCGAGTTAGAAGGAAGAGACGGCGAAGAACATTATAATCAATCACTGACTAACCCCTGTAGATTTTCTTTGCTACTATGTAACAAACATTTCTTTTCTGAGAAATGAGAAAGGTCGAATTCCAGAGGTCGAAGAGTGCTATTCCTAAAGTGGGACTGTTACACCTCAATTTGCTAAAACTCGGAACGTGAGATACTTCATGCGTATTATCCACAACACAGCTCTTTAAGCAAGTTGGCCAAAAAGCAATTCAAGATGCCGTTAGCTACACTCAAACAGTCCAATCTATTGCGCTCCATGACTACAGCCTCTATCAAACCACTTTACAGATGCCTTGTACCATCCTACTCCTCTTCACCTTTAAATGGACGAAATGAGAATCCCCAGATCACCCCGCCGTATCTATCAACTACATACTTCAACACTCACCATCACCTTTCCTCTCCCCCAACCGTCCCATTCATCGGCGGCCCCCCAATCCTCACAATATCAACCGTCAACTCCTCCCTGCGACTCAAATAACTCCCAATCCCACACCTCAACCCATCCAACGGCCTGCCCTCCAGACAAGTCAAAAACCCACTCTCCTCGCTCGCATTATTCGCCGTGACACGACGATGCCCATCAAACCAAGTCATCGCAACAAACCCCCCATCCCACCCCAGCGCTCCATGAAACTGCAGACTAAACGCCAACTCCGGGCGGCGCGACTCCATGCCGTCAATGGCGCTCATTTCAAACCACAGGATTTCCGTGGGGCCTGGCGGGACGCAGAAGTTGCGGCCGGAGGGGAGCGTGCCGTTGAAGAAGGAGGCGGTGCAGGTTGTGGTGATGTTGTTGAGCGGGTTGGACGGGAAGGTCAGGTTGTGCACGGGCATAGTGACGTCAAAGGATATGGTGGAGTTGAAGCGCGCGGAGGGCGGCCAGGTGTTGCCGGGGAGGCCAGTGTTGGTGGACATCGTGTGCATGTCGAGACGCGGGATGGTCCATATTTCCTCGGGGCCTATGCCATCGGTGATTGTGGGATGGGTGTGTGAGAGGGTAATGAGGCTGAGGAGGGTGGGGAGGAGAGCGAGCATTTTGAGTGGAGGTGGGCTTGTTCTTGCGAGGTATTGGGTTGCGTGCGCAGTCTGAAGATGTCTTGTTGTTGAGCATGGTTTTTGGACGCTGGAGAAGCATATATATGCTTTTCTATAAGCAGCATCACGTCAGTCTGCATGTTATCAAGCACGATGCAACGTCGCATGGCATGGCACCATGGCAGCGGCGTAGCTCAGGACCACGTTTCCTCACGCTTTCTAGTATTCAGAAGGTTCGTACGCTTCTATGAACGAAAGCTTTCGTCGATTGTGTAACTCAAAGAGCGGCCGTCATGGCGTATGTCGTACTAACCGCCGTTTTGCCGTGTTTGTGTATCATTAACTAAGCTGCGAGTAAACAAGTGACGATACGCAATCCATGAATACGTGATAAGATCACCAGAGCTGATAGGAGGTCAAGCTACACGAAGCCTTGTCCAAAGGGGCACTAACAACAGTTGAAGTGGGCAGTAACGTGGATTAATGCTTTGTGTGCGATGTAGGAGACGGGTACCTGCTGGGTAATATAGTCCGCGTGCGCTACCGAGCATTGCGGCACAAGGTGGCTAGTGTCTGTTGACGTCAAAGACAATAACGCAAATCCATGCCTAGCCACGAATCATTACGCCTGTCCACCGGGTATCATCATGCAGCATTACCAACTCCATGGACGTTGCCTTCCACCATGTAACCTATTGCGCCATGAAAAGAGTGTCATCCGGTGATCAGACAGGGGATCCGTAAACGCGGATTGTAGCTGTAGTTTGATCAAGACACCATAATACCCTTTCGGGTCCTCAGGGCCATCTTGGCAAATTCCCTCATGTTCCACGTACCCTCCGCCTCCGCGTCTGGAATATGTTCACCACTATTGATAACGTGAACCTTCATCCGAGGATGGAACTTCAGTCCGGTGAGCAGTTTCGGCGTCACCAAAAAGTACTGACTTGTGCGCTCTTGGCATGCAATGTCGACCATTCGCTCGTGTACCATACGCTCGTTGCGAGGGTCCATACCTTGGTTGATCTCGTCGACGACACGGAACGGCGATTGTGCAAGGTCTTGCATGGCCATGAGATAAAAGATTGTTGACACGGCGCGTTCACCACCAGACTGGCGGTGTGCGTCGAGGACAGAGAGCGTTTCGCCTTCACTGAACTGGCTGTTAGTATTTGAAGACCAAAGATTTTTTTCTTTGAGTAGCTTACCGGAATCGAACTGAAATCTGGATGGACCACTTGTCGAAATCTTCCTCGTCCTTGTACACCAGTACTTCGCCTGCGCATCCTATCTGCTCAAAGTTGTGCGCGAATGCATCGCTGATCTTGGCAACAAGCGCGTCGAGCTCAGGCTCCCATTGAGAGCGGATCTCTGCGATTTGTGTCTTGATGGTGTCGAGACTAGCAGTGTGCTCCTCAAGCTTGCCTTGTGTCTTGATGATGTCTTCTTGGCGCTTCTCAAAGGTCTTGATGATACCGGAATTACCTTCAACCATCATATCAAGCCGGGCGGAAACAGCTTCAACTTCAAGGTCAAGAGCCTCTAACGACGACAGCTCCCGGTACTCTAGCACCATGGCCTTCTCTTCTGGCTGTAGACTGTTTAGATCCGCCTGTATAACGTCCGTCAGACGCTTATATTCTCTGCGGAGTCTGTTGAACTCATTGTTCATGTCCTCAATCTCAGCCTTCTTCCTCTGCTGCTTCTCCAGAATGTCGCTGTTCTCATGTTGAAGTGCATTGAGCTCCGAGGTAGCTTCTATCAAGCGTATCTGTGCTTCAATAAGCGACTCGTGGAATATCCGTAGCTGAGTAACGGTTTTGGCATAGTCGATGGTCAATTTCGCAAGAGACAGTGAAGCCTGTTGCGACTCACTCTTGATCGCACGTATACGATTGCTGGTTTCGGCATTGTCTCGTATTAGCTTGTCAAGATCTTCCTGCTTCCGATTGATTTTGTCTGGCAAAGCTCTCCACTCGGCCATGGCCTTCTTCATGCGATTCTCCTCCTCCTGCACATCATCTCTCGCCTTTCTCAAATCCAAATCTTGCTGTCTCAACTCACGAATCTCTACTTTGCAGTTTCCCATCTCCGCTTGCAGCTCTGTCGTGTCTCGCTGGATCTGCTTGATAGCTTCGTCGAGTTGTCTCTTTTCTTCAGTGTTGGCCGGCTGGTCGACGAAACACCTTGCCTGCTTGATTTGCGTGACCGAGGTAGACGAAACACCATACTCCCTGCGTGTTGTGATCTGGTAAATGTCTCTGCCACTGACCCATTTTTGGATCGGGCTGCTCGAGACCGCCTCATGCTGGGCGTTGGATATTGGTTTGCAGGCATAGGCAATTCTGTTCAGACGAGCATTGTCGCAAAGCATAGCCAAAACTGCATCCGGACCTTCGATATAATTAATAATATAACCCTCGAACCCCATATTCTGTAACTGGGCGGGCGCAACAGGAGGCTGATACTCGGAGAGAGGCTTCGGTGACGTGCGGGTGTAGATGTCGTGAAGAGCCAGGTTGTTGCTACCGCTGCCCATGAATCGATCTGAAACCAGTTTCCGGTCGTCTGCATTCGTAAAGGTGATCGCTAAGAAATCACCCTTCCTCAATTGACTCTCCACAGCATCTGCGTAACGAGGATCCCGGATCGAGCACTCCAGAATCGGTGGCCCATACACATCTCCTTTGAGATTCAGGGCATCTCTGTTTTGTTGGAACCACTCCCAGGCCTTCGCAGTATCGCGCGAAAGGTTCGTCAGCACGCCTGCCTGCTTCCCACTCTGAGTGTTGAGGGTTTCACGTTGTGCCGTAGCTGAATTGTAGTTGTTGATGAGGTTGCCAGATCTTTGTTTGTGGCTTTGTAATGTACTTTCGCACTCGACTAGGCGGTTCGAAGCTGCTCGTATCTGTGCTCCATAATCGGCCTTACGGCGTGCATATGCATCGGCATCGTAATCCACAGGCCGGTCTTGTCTCTGTCGATCCAGGCGTTGTATCTCAGCGTTCATGCGTGCAATATCCTTAGCACGCTCTTTCTTGGAATTTGCCTCGGCAGTGATCTGAGCAGAGAATCCACTGATAGCCCCCTTGTCTTTGTCAATTTTGACAAAAACCTTGTCTGCCTGTGCCTTGGTCGCGTCGACGCGGTTTTTGCGGAGCTTGACAACTTCCTCGACCTGGTCTTTGTACGCCTCTACTTCATCCTGGGCTTGCCGGACTGGTTCAACCTCTGCTTCGATCTGGTCGAGTTCTCGTCTGGCCTGTACCAGATCTTTCTTCACCTGGTTGATGGCGTTCTTGCGCAAGCTCAACTCGATGATAGGCCTGACCTTTTGCAAGCATTTAGACTTCTGCACGAGGTCCTCGCGCTGATGGAAACGTTCGACGTCACCTCTGTCTGCATTTTGTAACTTCTCGAGGCTTTCCAGATGGCGCTTCTCATTTTGTTGCCTGACCTCCAATCCTTTCTCTTCGGTGCGAAGCTCTTTCAGTTTGTCGTGCCATTCCACCATGTATTTTGGGGCTGCAGCACGCTGAGTCTCCCTCAAACGGTCCACATCTGACATCCTTGCAAATTCCACGACTCGGTCCTGGGGCAGAAACTGACAAAGATTGTCAATCTGAATTGAAAACTGTTTGCATAGTGACAATACGGTGTTCTTCCCGGCAGTCTTCCCATTGATCCAGAAGATTGATTTGCCATCTGACTTGCGGATCATTCGGCGTACGACTGGATTCGACTTCATTCCAGGACCTGCGGCAAGTTCGATCTCAATGGTAGCCTCGTCGCTACCATTCTTCACGAAGTGGCCGAGTTCTTTCGCTCTGCCCAAGTGCTCGCTCGACCATCCCAGACCAAGACATATAGCACAAACAAGCGTACTCTTTCCCGTTCCGTTGGGTCCGATGATCATGTTGAGACTGGGTCCCAAGTGGAACTCGGCAGCCGTGTACGTGACAAAATTCTTCAACTTGACTCGGACAAGCGTACCAGGTGGGAACTCGTCGTCGGTTGATAGGGTACTGGGGCGTTCGTGGCTGCGGTGGCCGTTCGTTTGAGGCGGGCCTTCGGACGCGTCGCGACCATGACAAGCGCGTTTGCTGCCCACAGATACGGAGGATCGATCGGATTGTGCGTTTTCGTCGTCGTCGCTCAGCGCGATCGCCGGGCGCTTCCGCGCATTCTGCACAAGGCCGGGCATTGTTGTGGCGTCTACAGTGGTTATAGAAGCTCGCCTTGATGAAAGAGGGGATGGTGCGGGCAACTGATCGGGCATGGATATGGTCCGTGCGCGCGACGCGGTCACGTGATCTCGCGACAAATTTCACTTTAGCGTTGCAATTGGACAACCTTGTGCTTGCCCAATCACTGGTAGGATACTTCATCCACTTTGTATTTACATTTTATACATGAATTTTACTTCTCATTGCTCATGCCTTAGGCTTGTATTCTTTGGGAGCGATCATCAATTCGGGACGAACATGCTTGTCAAAGTCCTCTTCGCTAATGACCTTGAGCTCGAGAGCAGCGGCCTTCAAGGTCATACCATTCTTGTGTGCGTGCTTGGCGGTCTTGCTGGCCGCATCATAGCCAATGACGGGGTTGAGGCAAGTCACCAACATAAGGCTATATTGAATTAGCATTATTCCTTGCATCGCCATAGGATTAACTCACCTCTCGGTCAAGATCGAGCTAATGCGCTTCTCATCGGCGTCAAGTCCTGCAACAAGGTTCTTCTCAAAGCTTGTCATAGCGTCTGCAAGGAGGCGCGAGCTGTGGAGAAGGTTGCGGATCATGACAGGCTTGAAGACATTGAGCTCGAAGTTACCTTGCGATCCGGCGAAGGTCGTCGCGGCTTGGTTACCAAAGACCTGGGCACAGACCATAGTCAGTGACTCGCACTGGGTGGGGTTGACCTTTCCAGGCATGATGGAAGATCCAGGCTCGTTCTCCGGCAGCTTGAGCTCACCAAGGCCGCATCGCGGACCGGAGCCAAGGAAACGGATGTCCTGTGCAATCTTGAACAGAGATGTGGCAAGCGTGTTGAGCTGGCCATGGGCTTCGACGATGGCGTCATGAGCGGCGAGTGCCTCAAACTTGTTGGGTGCAGTGACGAACTTGTGGCCAGTCATCTTGCTGACTTCCGACGCAATGTCTTCGGCGAAACCAACAAAAGTGTTGATTCCGGTTCCGACAGCAGTTCCGCCCTGAGCAAGCATCTTCAGGCGAGGCAGGCAAGATTGTATCCTCTCGATGCCAAAGTCGAGCTGCTGCACGTAGCCGGAGAACTCTTGACCCAGAGTCAGCGGGGTTGCGTCCTGCAAATGTGTCCTGCCAATCTTGATCAGGTTCTCCCACTGATCGCTCTTCTTCTTGAGGGCGTCCCGGAGGCTCTTCAGCGCGGGCAGAAGCGACTCCTCGAAGTCGAGCACGGCGGCAATGTGCATGACGGTGGGGAAGGTGTCGTTGGACGAGGCAGACATGTTGACGTGGTCGTTGGGATGAACGGGCTTCTTGGTGCCCATTGTTCCACCCAGGATCTCAATGGCGCGGTTGGAGATGACTTCGTTTGCGTTCATGTTGGACTGGGTGCCAGAGCCGGTCTGCCACACAACGAGGGGGAAGTGGTCGATGAGCTTGAGAGAGGCGACCTCTTCGGCAGCCTGCTGAATGGCCTTTCCAAGCTTTGGGTCTGCATCTCGTCAGCCGCGTGGTGGTGAAGATGTCAGAGCAGTCGTACCCAGCCCAAACTTCATGTTGACCGTCGCAGCCGCACCCTTGAGAATGCCAAAGGCACGCACAATTGGCGGGGGCATGCGGTCCTGCGGCTGGTTGATCTTGAAGTTCTCCAGGGACCGCTCTGTCTGGGCTCCCCAGTATCTGTCTGAGGCTACCTGGAGCTCGCCAAAGGCATCGCTCTCGGTGCGGGTGTTGGCCATGCTGCTGGTGAAGCTGAACTGGCGGCGCTGCAACAAGCTCTGGGTGCCCAATGGCGTGTACTTGGTGGAATGGCGGGCGGCTGTGGACAAAGGACGTGCTTTGGCAGTACCGCAGATGACTGAGGGGTTGGTCTTCGCATGTGCCAGTGAGCGCATGGCTCCGCCGGCCTCGGCATGCCGCAGGGTGATACGCGCAGTGCGGAACATGGTGGAGGTCGTGTGGGGTGGCTATACAGAATGTGTTGTATAATGGACTGAACAGCGCTCTTGCCAGCTTCCTACCAAATAAGAGGCCTCACGACGATATTTCTGGAATATCAAGTGTCTGGCGCTCAGAGCTCAAAATTATGCCGCGGGAGAAATCGGGCCTCGCAAGACGAAGGGTCCGATAGCCTTGGCACGTGTACTGCTCGTCCATCGCGATTTTTCTTCGCAGCAGAAAAATAAAATCGATTCGGACACTCAGTCCGACCCTCGAAATATCTGCTGGACACGTGCAGGTCTCTTCACCAGCAGACCGAAATCTCGCCTTCCTCTTTCCACGGGCCGATATCCGGCTCACCTACCGTACCATCTCGCAACCGCCCTCAGACCGCGTCTGCATGCAATGCTGAGTGTCGGTCTACCGTTTGCGTGGACCGCGGTGGGATGCCGCACTCCACCACTGTGGTCAACCCATTGAGACCCGATCACTTTGCGGAAGCAGCGCATAGTGGCTCGCCGCAGGTCGAGAGGTTTCTGCTGCTCTGGTGCATGCTAGGGATGCTGCTACCGACCATGTTGGAGAGTCCAGTCTGTACTGTTGAGCACCGCATTAATGCACTAACGACAGCAACGCGAATATGCATTGATGAAGGACTTGAGGCTCCATTACCGCGACCAAGCTGTACTACGTAAGCTTCCTCGCGTTGTTGGTGAGACAGGATCGATGCCTAGGTCTGGACTGCGCCGTCCACCATTCGCAACTGGTGCATGCTTGTCGTTCTCGGCTGGGAATTGCTTCCATTGGTCGTAATCGTAGGAGGCATGCATTCGTTTGTCGCCATGGTCCAGACGAAGAAGAAGAAAGTCTTGGTAAGATTCAAGTACTGCTGCTCTCTTCGGCGTGATCCAGGACCCTGTTCGGGCAGCCGCCTCCTTGCGCTGTCATGAGGGCAACCCGCTTCCGAGCGAGCGTGGCGCGAGACCGTCTTTAGATTGATTGTCCACTTATTGACTCGGAATGGCTCGCTTTCCAAGGTTCGCTGCCCTCGTCACCGATATTCCTGCACGGGATAGCTCTCGACGGGGCGTGCCAGCTACGTCGCATTGACTAGTTATCATCCACCCGTGGACGGTCCTACCTGCTACCCCCGCAGTCCTGGAGGGGAACTCCTCCTCTGACCTCCTCGCCATCCTCTCAGCAAACGCTTCTGCTTTCCGCACACTCTACTAATCCACTGCAGCCTGCCGAAGCTGTTTGGTCGTCTTCGGGCCTGTGCCGCTGTGAATCACCGGAACGAACGGTCCACCGCCTCCACCTTCAAGGCCACCGACAAGGCTTCAGTCTTTCCACAAACTCAATCGATACTTTTCTTGAGGAAACCAGCAGCAGAAAGAGTCAGCAGAGAAAACAGCGGCGGCATCGACTGGAACTCACACATACTTCGACCTCAGTCTCCAAGTTGCTTGAAACACTTTCGCCGATCTGTCTCCGGTCACCAGACATAAGCACAAGCACAACTGTCACACTTTATTAGAGAAGACCGACGCGATCTTTCACCCTGAAGCGCGGCCATGTCGGCATCAGATTTCTGTCCGCACTGGAGTTCGACATCCGCGAGCACAGTAACTCAAGATTCAGAATCGTCTCCCCCACATTTCAATACCTATACAGTCCCATTCGCTCAGCCTGTTGGAGAGCGCTACGATCCATACAGACACTTCAATCATTTTGCAGTGAATCATTCCACGGATTATGCACCACAGCCAGATCATCCATCAATGCAACTGCCAATTTCATATGAAGAAAACCACCACCAAGCATTCGATTACCGGTCGTCCTATTCTGGTACGAACCCCCACCAAGCGGCGCAACCACCAGTGCCAAGGCGACCTGCATTCTCCCCTATCGACGCGCATCCAGAGATGACTTGGTTCGGTGGGGCCGGCCATATGCCGGGTCCGCCTAGCCAACCCATGATGCGAGAGGCTCCAAATTCCTTTCATCCATACCTCCATGGAGTCGAGATGAATTACGGTTCAATGCCTCCCGTGTGGCCATCTGCACAGGAGCAGGGCTATGGAGCATTAAACCAACAAATGCAGGCACAGTATCCTCTAGGGCCCGGCTCCGAAGCAACACGTACAAGACCGACTGCAGATCATTCTCGTCAGTCCCAACCAGTCGCCCGAAGGTCCTCGCAGCAAGGTGTACGTCACCACCACGGCAGTGGCAACCGTTGGTCACTCGATTCAGCAGAGCGACGTGCATTCAGATCTTTGCACGGTCAAGGTCGTCTGCCAGATGACCCGCCACCGGCGACTGCGCGGCGAACATACGACAGTTTTATCCAAGACATGTCTCGCTCCATCAACTCGTCGGAAGCAGAAGAGGCTGCGCCGCGTCTACCACCATCCTTTCGCACTCGTCGGCTACCAAGAGAGCACCGCATGCGGCACTCGATCCATTCTCAGCCCCACGATCCGAATCTTGCGAACTCACGACAGATCCAGGCTCTGAAAGATAAGCTTCCCCGACGTCTTCTCGGCCAGCTACCTGAAGGTACATCGCCCACTTGCGACATCTGCGCAAAGGACTACTCAAGCACGAGCGTGCAGGCTTGCGAGGAGGCTGAGATTGCGATTGAGCTTCCATGTGGACATTATTTTGGAGAGTTCTGCATCTTCGAATGGGTATGTATTGGTCTGATCTCATGCTACAGTTCAAAAGTCTTGCTTACAGATGTTTAGTTTGACACTTGCAAGAAACACAAGAACAAAGTTACCTGCCCGATGTGCCGCAAACAACTTATCGAGCCCGGTTCGCGATTCAATCCCGCACTATTGTTCAACGCCATATCCCGGGCCGGAGACCCCGCACTGCAGGACCTACTTGCTAACGAGCTGCGGGCGGAATTTGCGCACATATGAAGAGATGAAAGAACTGCATGGCCCAGAATGCAGACGATAGTGAAGGACTTTTACCTTTCAGACCGGTCAAGATATTTTACCATTCACTATTTTCGCCCGGCATCGGCGCAGATGGTATGAGATTTTGGGAATGTCACGAATCGGGTTCGCATGGCTCAAGAGCCAATGGCGTTTTCTAGGGCACGATGAACTGGCACTTGGGGCCCGCTCCACATGTGCTCATACTTTTGGAATTGTGCATGCATTATGGAACGAAGATGTTGGACAACAGATAATCGAGATAGTGTAATTGAATATAGTCGTAAGAATCGATGACGTGTTTCTTCAGCAGTCTGGCGGCATGCGCATAGCCAAACCTATGTGTATTTGCTGCTGCACAAAGTGTTTCTCACAATGGAATGTCTTCCTTATTAGGAAAGGCGAGATGGTGCGGTGTGGTGTTGCGGCTCTCTCGACGGACCCACTATTATGATGCGTACAGGAATGATTGGTTGCCATGACAGATTACCACCCCGCAGAGCATCAACAAGTTCGATTGCATGTCGGAGGACTTGCACACTCCAACGGGACGCCAGCTACCGCACTCTCGGCGACCTCTCTGACAATTATACGCATTGGAGCTCGCATTCGGCACTGCATTGTTCCTTCCGTCTTAAGATCCGCAACGACAGCGGCCCGCACTCGCACTCGCTATCGCAGCTTCCTCCACCTACGCTGAATTGTTTGCGAATCGACGCAGCATAAGAACAACATGGCGTCCGACCCCAACAGAGACGGCTTCCAGCTTCCAGCTCCACCACCCGCCCTCCACACTCGAGGCACCGATATGGGCCGCCCCGGTACACCCTCGCAGGAGGCCTTCATCAGCCCGCAGCAGACTCCACAAGGCAGCCCGAGCAAGCATCACCAGCCGCCGGGCGCATTCGACTTGCCACATGTCTTCGAGAATGCCATGAAATTGCTCCCTACCATGGGCTCGCCCTCCAAGTCAAAGCCAGGCACGCCCACATCACCGAACAAGTCGAAGCTCCAAGGCGCAGACGACAGCGATCCCTTTGCCAGCGATGTCACTACACTGACGCCTGGCAGCCCCACACGCAAGTCGAACAAGGAGAACACGCCACCCAATGCCCGCCCCGGCGTGCAGAAGGAGAGCAGCTACATCACACACGCAGCCCAATCGCGCCAGGAGCCCTACCGGACACAGCGAGACGACCAGTCAACGCGCTACTACCCCGGCCCACAGCGACTCTCTGCCGAAGAGCTCGAGAAGGCGAGGAAGCCCTCGGTGAAGCGACTGGCCAACGTGACTCAGCTGTGTGAGTACATGTGCTGTCGAGAAGACTGAGGACGCGGCTAACGGGAAGCAGACTTCCTCGACTACTACTACGATCTCCTTACCTACGTGCACGTGCGCCAGAACCGCCTGGCCCAGTTCAAAGCGCAGAACCCTCTTCCACCAGCCACGGATGAGGCCGAATACAACGATGCCCTTACACAGTACCTGGGCCGCGAGCGCGCCAATCTCCGCAAGCGACGCACGCGGTTAAGGCAGGGCGACTTCCAGATCTTGACTCAGGTCGGCCAGGGCGGGTACGGACAGGTCTATCTGGCTCAGAAGAAGGACACAAAGGAGGTGTGCGCCTTGAAGGTCATGAGCAAGAAGCTGCTGTTCAAGCTTGACGAGATCCGCCATGTCTTGACCGAGCGCGACATCCTAACCACAGCTAAGAGCGAGTGGCTGGTCCGCTTGCTCTACGCTTTCCAGGACGACAGAAGCATATATCTTGCCATGGTACGTCTTATTGGCATCGTCCAAAGCAAAATCTAACAAAACCAGGAATATGTCCCAGGAGGCGATTTCCGCACACTGCTAAACAACACCGGCGTCCTCCACAACAGGCATGCACGCTTCTACATTGCCGAAATGTTCTCGTGCGTCGACTCTCTGCATCAGCTCGGATACATCCACCGTGATCTGAAGCCCGAGAATTTCTTGATAGACAGCACTGGCCATGTCAAGCTCACCGACTTCGGTCTGGCCGCTGGCATTCTCGCCCCATCCAAGATCGAGTCAATGCGCATCAAGCTCGAATCCGTCAGTGACGTTGTATCACCTTTTGGACGACCGATCGAAGAGCGATCCGCCGCCCAGCGTCGCGACAACTACCGCTCTCTCCGCGAACGAGATGTCAACTATGCAAAGAGTATCGTCGGAAGCCCAGATTACATGGCACCGGAAGTTCTCAAGGGTGATGAGTACGACTTTACTGTCGACTACTGGAGTTTGGGCTGTATGCTCTTCGAGGCGCTGGCGGGCTACCCACCTTTCGCAGGCGCTACTGTGGACGAGACCTGGCAAAACTTGAAGAATTGGAAGAAGGTACTTCGAAAGCCTGTCTACGAAGACCCATCATACTTTTTGTCGAAGCGCACATGGGATCTCATCATACGCACCGTCGCGTCCAAGACATCTCGTTTCCGGGGCATCTCTGAGATCCACGCCCACGCATACTTTGCAGAGGTCGATTGGAACAGATTGAGAGAGAACAAGGCGCCATTTGTGCCAGAGCTCGACAGCGAGACTGATGCCGGGTACTTCGACGACTTCGGCAACGAGGCCGACATGGCCAAGTACAAGGAGGTGCACGAAAAGCAGGCTGCACTGGAGGCTATGCAGGACCGCGACGACAAGATGAACAAGGGTGTCTTCGTTGGATGTAAGTACACAATATTCGCGCCCCAAGACGCAGCACTAACAACATACTTGTAGTTACCTTCCGCCACAAGAAGACAGCCGACGACGGTAAACCCGCGAGTCCCCGCAAACCGCTTCCCACAATGGAGGAGGAAAGCTACGGTACAATCTTCTAGAGACTGGTGCAGGACCGGTCTTCGCGTCACAACACTGGCTGGCTGTGGCGCTCTTTCATACCTTTCGCGCTCGAATCGAGCAGTTCACTTGAAGCATACAGACATTTGTGCACTTGAGACGATTAATGATGGTGTAGCATTTCGGCATTTGATGGGGTTTTCTCAGCACGAATACGCACGTTTTTTGGGCGCTTTGCATTGTTTTCTTCGTGGGCGTCGCGTGTATTAGTAGTAGGTGGGCATTGCGAGGTGGAGAATGAAGATTTTTGACATGACAGCTTTTATGATTGAATTTCGCCTCTTTTTGCGATTGATGATGGTGACGGCACTTTTCGACTGCGCAGTACTTGTGTGGAGGTGTCAATACTGCAACGCAAGACAAGCATGGTAAAGAAGCAAGATCATCAAAGAATACTTCAGGGTTTGTTTTCTGGTTTCCTTGGAAATACATACAAGCTACAGCCTCTGCCAATTCCAGATGACAACAACGGGGAATATACCTATCATTTCCACAAGAACTCCAATCCAATGCAATCTTGCGACCAACCGAGAAAAGATCTTTTTGTGTTTCGACCACGCTAGAACGCCGTTATTAGGGGGGGGGGGGGGGGGGGGGGGCGAAACAAATCGTTCGGGCTGAAGAGCAAGTAGAAGTACTTGAGCGTCTCGGCCTGTACACACCCAACATTAGCACATTCACACTCCCAACACAAGGCTCAG